>OX387194.1:23373484-23998335 GCA_947561395.2 Buxus sempervirens | reverse complement strand
GCACAATAAGTCGATGTCTAGGCCCTATATTTCAAATTCCAGTTGCTGGTATGAAGGTTATGATTACTAGCTTCGCTCATAAGTCGTATGGTGGCGTAGTGAACAGTGAGTTTCTTTTCAAAGGCCTGCCTTTTTCTTCATGAGTCCTACAATGATATGTGATGGTTTGAGTTTTGCTTATGATTTAATTTTTGATGTGATGGTTTGGATGATACTTTTACCCATGCTTATTGACTGTATTGATGGTAGATTTCCGCACTCTGATAATAATTGTTAAATGAACTAAATTTCAATGTTTGGTAATTAGTTGCTTTCGGCCTAGTAGCACTTCGAATTCGGGTCAAGTGCTTGATTTGCATTGACCTGGGGTTTGGGGCATTACACAAAGTGTTGAGTTAATAGTTTTTTATTTTTTCTCAATTTTGGTCAGCTTTAGTTTTGCAATTGACTTTAGTTGCTTTGATGTGCGAGCATGCTTAATATACTATTGCTCCGCATATTGTTTATTAAATTTCTCAAACAAGTTGAAATTCCTTACAAATAGTTTTCATTTCTCTGCAATTGGCTTTAGTTAGCTTGATATGTGTTCTGAGTGTGTTCTAGTTTTTGGAGTGTGTTCTGATTGTGTTCTATTTTATTTATAATCAAATAATATTAGGGGGACATCGAGGTTGTTTTGAGTGTTTTTTTGGTTCTTGATTTCCAAATTAAATTTGTGAGGCATTGGAGAGATGTTCCAGTTTTCTTCTGTTATGAAATGGTTGTGTGCGTGTGTCAATCCGCAGTCACAAAGGGAGGTCACACAGTGGGTGCCTCCTTTAGAGATAAAGTCCTGGAGCATTATCCAAAAAAAGCGTGAAGGATTGCATGCTTTCAGGATCGGGATGCCTGAAAAGAATGAAGGAGGAATGGAGTGTAAAACCCCCGACCCGAATTATATCTTAATTTTTAAGATTAATTATCTAAAGTGTGATTATTAGACTAATTAATTACTTGTGTTATGGAGTTAAGGTAAATGTGGATTATACTTGAGGATTTAGGGAAATCAAATTGAATTTTATTGAAGTTATTAAGGTAAGCTTAGTTAGTGTTATGTCTTAATTACAATTGGCTAAGGTATCCTTCAATTAGATCTAGTGAATTGGAAATCAAATTCTGGAAAATTAAAGTTAATTGTACCTAAAGTACTCTATAAGAATATCGAAAGTAACTCCTAAGTATACCCAAGGTACCTAAAGTACCTTCAAAATATACCCAAAGTATACCCCAGGTACCCTCTCGAATAACACTAGAGTACACCCATGTATCACTCAAGGTACCACCCAAGTACACCCATATATCACTCAAGGTAGCCCCCAAGCATACCCAGAGTACACCCAAGTATTACCCAAGGTACCACCCAAGTACACCTATGCATTACCCAAGTACTACCTAAAGTGCCCCAAGTATTACTCAAAGTACCCCCCCCCCCCCCCCAATTATATTTAAGGTACCCCTTATATTACCTAAGGTACCCCTTGTATTACCTAAGGTATCTCACTTGTATTGCCTAAAGTACCCCTTTGTTTTACCTAAGGTACCCCTTGTTTTACCTAAGGTACCCCACTATTTTACTTAAAGTACCCCATTGATTTACTTAAGGTACCCCCATTTGTTTGCCTAAGGTACCCCTTTGATTTACTTAAGGTACCCCACTGTTTTACTTAAAAGTACCCCCTTGTTTTACCTAAAGTACCCCCTTTGATTTACCTAAGGTACCCTCATGTGTTTGCTTAAGGTACCCCTTGTTTTACCTAAGGTACACCCCCTTATATAGCTAAGGTACCCCCTTTGTATAACTAAAGTACCCCTCAATATACCTAAGGTACATCCTTTCTATTATCTAGGGTACACCCTCCTTGTATTACCTAAAGGTACCTCCTCATATAACTAAGGTACACCCCCCAAGTATACTTAAAATATACCCCTTAAAATAACTAAGGTAAACCCCTTGAAACACCAAGGTACCCCCTCAAATAACACTAAGGTATCCCCCACTTAACACTAAGGTACCCCCTAGTATGCCTTAGGTACATCCTAGGGTTTTAGTTGAATAAAAGCTTTGTTTATGGGCAGATTTGAAAGACCAAAACTTGGGCATATAAAAGGATGCCCTAACTAAAATATCTAATGTTTTGAAAACCCCTTTCCTTGTCTTGGTCGTATAGAACAAGAAGAGTGGGAGCTTGCTTGAAAGCTTCAAGAAGAAGGAGAAGAAGAGGAGAGCTAGGAGAGAAGTTGTGCTTCTCCATTTCACAAGTAAGTAGCAAACCCTTCAAAACAAAATGTATTACAAAAATTTGTATTCTCTCTCTAGGGTTTGATTTATTTTAAAGAAATGATCATGCATGTTGGTATTTGCTTCTGAAACTCGTAGGTTTTGGTTGTATAACACTTTTGCTTAGTTTTCTATTAATTTGCTATGGGTTTGCAACCTATATTGATCACATTTCAGATTTGGGTTTGAGTTTTGTGTTTTGAATGAGGTTTCATGTGTTAGATTTGTGTTCTTTTGGATTTGGGATGATTACCTATTTTGAAAGATGTTTTTAAGTGTGTTAGGATGATTTATGATCATCCCATTTAGTGTTGGGAAGGTTAGGAATGATTTGTATGAGTTTTGAGTTGAAAATAGCCAAAAATATTTAAAAACCCGAGATGGCGATTAATCTTGAGCCAAAACCCCAAAAAATGAGTTTCTGTTAAGGACAAGATTAGTCGCGCGATTAATCGTGAGCTTCAACACGTGAACGTCCATGAAGGACGCGTAAATGTTGGCTTTACTTTGACCTCAACGCATGAACATCAATACCCAACGCGCGAATGTTAGGACTAATCGCCCCTAGGCGATTAATCCAGGAACCAATCATGAGTGCTATTTTTGACAATTCTTCATCCTTTTTTTCCCCAACACTTTCCCAAACAATCTAAGCCTCCTACACAGCACCCTTATTCAAGTAAATATCCTGTGTATTTATTGCTCAATTTACTTAAGTCTTTATATGTAAATAAGGTTTTACCCTTCATTTGGAACCACTAAAAATACTCCCAAGGCCCAATTCCCAACCAATAAAAGTCAAATTTCCAGTTCATGCCTAAATTTCCAGTTTTGCTCAATTTTCACCAAAAACCACATTTTGAGTTTGATACCCAAATGAGTGATTCAGACCATAAAATTCCAAAAAATTTGTCTACCCTTCATTAGACTACAACCAGAAATTGAGCCCAAAAATCCTTGTAAATTTGTCAAGAAAAATCATATACCCCAAAAGTCAACGTTTTTAACCAGATTTATAATATTTTTGAGGTCCAAAACTTTTTGTCTTGGAATCCATTGATTTTTGGTATGGTGACTTATTTGGGAATCCTAAGACTATCCTACTCATCCAAAATGTGTTTTGAAAATTTTACGATATTCATTTCAATTGAATTGGATTTATGAAAGCGAGTTTGAAAAACTCTTATTTGATTTGACAAGGCTTTTGGTCTATGGTTTTATTGGCAGTGGATGGGGAATTCCACTTGGCCTCGGTTGAATTGATAGTGGATGGGGAATTCCACTTGGCTTATGATGTTATTTGGTGGTGGATGGAGAATTCCACTTGGCCTTGATTTAAGTACTGGCTTTACTCATTGATTTGATTGGTTTGGTTTTGAATTATGAGTCGTCTAATTGGTTGTTCTTTGTGTGGATCCACAGTAAGTCTAGTCTATGTGTTGGTATTGGTTTGTTAGCGTTAATGTCCTTGTCCATATAGCCTCTCCACTGCGGGGAATCAATGAGGCTCTCTTGGGGAACAGAGGGCTGCGGCAACCCCCCGTCACAGGGAACCGGTGGGAGTCCTTATGAATCATCGGGCCGTGGGTGGGGAATCCCACTGGGCATTGATCCTTGGTTAGGTTGTTCTTTCCAGCCCATTACGTGGGTGCTCCGCTTGCTGAGATGTCCCTAGCTAGGCTTCTTTCTGTAAGTCGTGTAGATGGCAATTGGACCATGGTCAGTAATCTAATTTAGAGACACACTAACCCACTAGTCCTATCAAGACATGCTTGCAGTATTGATTGTATTCGTTAATTTGATTTCATGTGTTATCCGATTGAGATATTTGACTTGGAATTACACTTTATATCCGATTGAATTGTTTTGGTTTGCAATTGGTACTTTATCTTTGAGTATATTATCATGATGTTAAAAAATTGTATAAATTGTTTCTATACATGCATGGTTGCTGCTTACTGGGACTTTAAGTCTCACGCGTGTTTTGTTTTACCGGATTTGTTTTCAGATCCTCTTGATGAGCCAGGTTCTAGGGCAGATATTAAGCATAAGCTTGAGTACAGGCTTGAGGATTACTACTACTACATCCCATAGTAGGATTCTCTTTATGATATTGTACTTTGTTATGGAGGAATTGTAAATGGGATGTAAATATTATTTTGGGACTTATACTTTTGGGAGATACATTTTGTATACGTCTGTATATTTGGGAAATAACTTGTGAATAATTTAGTTGCCTTAGTTGTATTTTGTTCACACAAACATCATATATTTTGGAGATATTACACAGATGATCTTTTGTTATATAGAAATTTTTATTCCATGCTTCTTTAGCTTATGCACTCTGATGACTACATTGTAATTGCCCAGGTTAATTGTTTCAATTAGGTTCTTTTGGGCCCATAAGTAGGTCTCGGGGAGGGGTCGGTGCCGTGATAGGGCAAACCCGTTTCTGAGGCGCTATATGGAGAGTCGTCACTGCCTGATAGGGTGCAGTCACCTGGGTGCCTAAGGTTTATCTATTAGGTGGACTGCGGCTTGAGATTCTGATTAAATACTCGATTACAATTCGGGGAATTCCGTAGACACCCGGGTTAGCCCCATGGGGTGACGGGTCCCATGAGTCATCCTAGTTATGAGTCAACTCGCTTTATCTCACCGGTCCTAAATAGATATGCACTCATTGGTTAGGTCTATGTGATGACCACTTAAGTAGTGTAGGTCCCTTAGGATTTTATCTTCTTTATTAAGTGATTTGTGTCTGGTGGGTGAGTCCCGTTGGAAGACTCGCGAGGTCCAAGATGGGTTAAGGGACAGCCCATATGTCTTGTTTTTGGGCTTAGTCTAAGCCTAGAAGCCCTTTAGGATTATTGGTTAAATTTGATTAATTATTAATTATTAGGTTTAAATTTAAAAGAGATAGGAATTAAGATTTTACAATTTTGGTGAGCCTGGACGATTTGTGGGCCCTTAGGATGGGCTTTGCAGTGGTTCCCTCTTAAATTTGTTATCTTGGTTTTAATCTGATTCCTAGTGGACTAGGGATGTGCTTGGGGCCCATCTTCTAGGCTTACATTAGGAAACCCAAGGCTTTTATGGCTAAAAGATGTGTATCCCTTCCATTTTTCAGTTTAAAGAGTGAGGCTCTTCTTTAAAGAGATAGGGCTCAATAGGCCCAAGCCCTAAATCACGGCCAAACCATCTAATCCTATTAAGCATGTTTCAATTTGGGTCTTGGTTGGGTCTCATGAGGTGTGGCCTTTAATTGGGTTTATCTTGTTTACTTAATTCATTTGAGGTGGGTTGGAATGGGTGGGCCCTGTTGGAAGGCCCACCGGTATCAAGTTTGGGCCCATGAAGGTGTAACGCACTGGATCCGGTTCAACAACCAAAACCCGGAGTATCACTCTTGAATTGGATTAGAACAAACTAAAATTTATGCAGAATTAAAATTTTTAATTATATCAGAGTACAATTGGCAGCATATCATAAATATTTCAATTAATACAAATTTATTTACAATAACATGTTCTTTAATCTGGAATAATTCTAGATTTACAATCACGAATCTACCCATATGTCTACTACCCCAGTAATGACGATCTCTCCAAGCATACCTGAAAAATAAGTGAAAACGAGAGTGAGATTTACTTCTCAACAAGTAGCAAGGTGCATGCAATTAAACAGTCTAATTTAAGAAATAGTCATGAGGTATAACGATAAACCAAAGCAAAAGCAATAATTCAAGTCCAAGTATACAATTTCAATATAACTGATAAAATATACACAAAACCACATGTGACATCACAGGAATCATGAAGCAAGATAAGTCTTTGAACAGATACTCTTCATTGTTATGCCACCATGCGACTTATGAATGAAGCTACTAAGACCCTCAAACTCGTATGAAAACTGAGACAAGAGGCGTAGTCATCGACTTAATGCACACGAAACTTACAAAGTTCGGCACGTACCACTAGCATGCAGCACCTGAATCAATACATGAGATGACCGCTTATCTGCACATACAGGGTACTCACCAACGAGGCTCGAAATGAGACCCTACAGACATGAAGACCCCCTAATGCAAACTAACTTGCAAAGAAAGCGTGAGTGCAAATGGGAGTGATCAACCCAAAATAAGTACCCCTCTACTATCTAGCTTAGCTTATGGATCCATATACAGCTATGCCCGCTAAACACAAATCACACGTAAATCAATTTATTCTAATTATGATTGATTACCAATACATATGCAATATCCGTAAACCATGATCTCAAATCAATTATCATAACTCAATTTCAAGTGATGTACATGTCTCATTCTTCTTAACCCGAAATCAATTCCGTTGAGAAAACATAGTCAAAACCATGAATAAATCTCCAAACCAAATTCCATAAATACTGACACACCCAAAACACAATTAATAAGAGTTTAGACAAGTTATAGTTCACATTCATGAGCAAAAATAAGATTCCTATGACTTGACTATAACTTCCTTAATTAAATTCCCTGTTAATGCCCAACTTTTGTATTTAACACCTAAGGTATTATTACATTTTGTAATTACTGTTATTCTTCACTTTCAGTAGATCACAAACCCATATTGAAGCTTAAGAGTTGGTTCTAATTCACAAATTTATGATTAACTTAATCTGATACACTATTTCCAAAACCTGGTCCTTTAAGACACCACTTTTGCATTCATAGTTCCAATTAATTAATCTTAATTTCAAATTGAATTCCGTCTGTTCCTACATCTCAAATTAACCCATGTACATGTGTTACAATAATTAATTTACTCGAAAAATTATTAAACATTAACTTAGTCTTAAAATTTCCAAAGATTTAAAATTGACACAAGTCGCTTGGCATGGTCGCTTAGGCGACCTGTTGAGCACCTGTAGAAATTTTTAACACTTTAGGTCGCTTGGCATGGTCACTCAGGCGACCTATTGAGTGCCCATGCAATTTCCGGCAAAATTTCCAAATTTTCTAATTCTTTGATTTTTGGATTAATTCTTTGGTTTTAATTGTTCTAAATTTATTTCTTATTAGCCTAAATTGCTTCTACAACACCATAAACTTATTTGTACCAATTAATTGCAATTCTTTGGTCATCTACAAAGATCAACCTATAGTCATCAACACTTTCATACTTTTCTTTCAAGATCAAGAAAACTCATCGATAAAAACCAACGTATCCAAGAAACATGTTCTCGTCTAATCAAATCAATCAAGAATAAATCAAAACAAGTAAAAACATGCAATTCCTCAAGTTTTCAAGTGATTGCTAATTGCCTTATCATGCAAAAATCCATCTTCTCTTGAATCTCGCATTGAATCCGATTTTCTGTTCTTTATTGCACCAACCTAGAGTTCTCCAAACAAGATCTCCACCGTTCATATTGTAGTCCTTCCAGTCGTGAACAAAAGCTCCAAATTTGAGGTTGATCCAATGGCTAGATCTCTCCCGATCTAAGTTTGATGGTCGCTGGAGGTTTCAGCAACAACTCCTTTCTCTTGTGCTCTTTCTATTTTCTTCCTTCTCTCTCTTTATATTTTCCAAACGTGGGAGCTACCTTTTTCTCCTCTTTTTTCCTCTATATAACTTGATTAAAAGAAACCCTAAACTTGCTTTAATGGCTTGCTTAAATAGACAACCTTAGAGGAGTCCTATTAGGATTAGGAAACCTTCTAATTAATTCCTACTTTCTCTCCTTCTTCTAATTCTCTTTTAGTATTTTACCAATAAAGCCCCTTACTAACTAAACTCCTTCTTTTAACAAATTTTCGTCCATATTTTATACCTATTTCTAGATATTACTTAACCACCCTATTTAGTCACTTTTTCTCCAATTTAAAGCCACTAATTAAGTGTAATTATTCAATTGCCATTTTTCCCTTCTTTTATGCTATAATTATTACTGTTTAACTTCATACTTAACCCAATAAGTTTTAAACTTATATTTTCCAATTCTTTTACTTATTTAATAATTTAGTTCATCAATTGCTCATTTGGAATTTACTAAAATACCCTTTTCTTCTCCTAGATTGATTTCCTTTGAAAATTCTTTTTTATTTACGAATTATTATTTATTTGAATTATCGATCCTCTAAATTTTCGTTCTTTTATTTCCACAACACTCAAACCTTTATTTTCTTTTATTTATTTATGCCTTTATTATTATCCAAAATTTTGGGGTTTTACAGAAGGGCCCAAGTCCCATTTGGGTTAGGGGAAAACCCAAAACCCTGTTGGATTTATTTAAGTTTTGATTAAAGGGAATTAAAGCAATCAAAAAGGTCCAAAAATTGCACTTATGGTTTTCTCTATGTTGAACCGAAAAGACAGATCGATCAACCTAGTAACTCTTCATGACCGAAATTGAATTTCGGTCGTACTGGAAATTATGTATAGTTGAAATCCAATTTTGGCTATGAATAGTTAAGTGCTTGACCGAATTGAGATTTCGATCAAGCACAGAAAACTACAATTTTGCAATTTCGGGTGGGGATTGAGTTCCACTGGCCTTTGGGGAGGACCAGGACTTCTATAGACCCCTATGCAAGTCCATAGTGATCTGAAGTTGGGGTTTATAGCCTAATTAAACTAGTTTAATGGATTTTAATATCAAAATAGCAGGGAGCAAGGCTTGGGGCCTTGATCCACCACTTACGGGTGAAATCCCTGCAACTTTGAAGAGACCAAAAATGTCTCATTACTGGGTGCTAAGGTTGCTCACTTTCCCCATGAGAAGAAGAAAATGAGGGACCCGAAAGGTCTTCCCCTTTAGTCCAATTCGGCCACACCATACACATGCTCAAGCAACAATCAAGACCAAATAATAATAGCTAGGTAAACAGGGAAAAGACACTAGAAATTTGTAGAGAAAGTGTGTGTATCATGTTAGTGTTCATGAGAGCCATTAACTAAGCATAAAAGAAAAAAAAATCTACACATGCTTTCTAGGTGATGTTCCATGCATGTATAACATACTTTAAGAGTGTGTTAAACTTGCAAAAATACAATTAATCAAAGGAATAAAGTGGCATTCATCCATTATTGTGGTGTGTAAAGCATACTTTTATGTACTCATGAGGAGCCACACATTCATGCTATCAATATCATGGGATATCATAAATAGAAGTACGTTAAAATTACCTAAGAAAGCATATAAAGAAGGGATGATGGGGTTTTAAGGGGTACATTAGATCCGGAGTAAAAAGGAGAAGAACAAACTCTTCTTTCACTTAAAGAGATACCGAAATAAACTAAAATGAGGCTTTAAATGACACCATTATACTCTCTCATCCTCTCTTGTACCATCAGATGCCTTACCTTGGGTGTTCTTTGGAGAACTCAAATACCAAACTCAAAGAAGAAGAAGAGGAGAGATGCAGCAAAATAGTCAAGAAACTAAGCATAATATTCAAGACATGCTTGCAAAGACATTAACTTCATTTATGTTGCATAAATTATGAAAAGAAGGCTTGACTTACAAAGAGAGAGTTCCTTAGGTGAGTTTAGTGGTCCTTTGAAGGCTTGACAGTAGCTTAGAGCCCTTTCCTTCTCTTCCAAGTTGGTCCCAAGGAGTTTAGTTGTGCTTTTATGGAGGTAAGAAGGGTTTGGAGGGGGTTTAGTAAAGATTAGAGGGCAAGGAGAGTGAAAGAGAAGGATAGGGAAAGGGTTTGGTTCGTAGGAGAGAGAGTGGAGGAGAGAAAAAGGTCTAAACCCCTTGAAATGAGCTGAAAATCAGATTTTATACCCAAAAATAAAGTAACTAAAATTTCAGTTCGGTTACCTTATTTTTCATGTATAATCGAAATATAATTTCTGTTATACATTATAATTTCGGTTATACATAATTTTCTTCATACCCAAAATATAACTCCGGTTACCTTAATGTCAAATCAACCAAATCTTGTCAAAGATCACCAATTATCAGTCTGACACAAAATCTTTGAACCAAAATTAAATTTCAGTTATACATTATTTTGTTTATAATTGAAGTTTAATTTCGGTTATAAACGAATCTTTTCAGATCTTTGTTTCCTCTCTCTTCTTTGGTTGAAATGATATTTGATTTTGCCATGATTTCTCATTAATGAGAAAATCCTAATTTTTGATTTTATTAATTAATTAAACTAAGAAATTTTAAGAAATAATATTATTTTAATCCAAGATATCCTTTTTTCCCTTTATTTTGCCACTTGGCAAATGTGACTTGCATATTTGCCACGTGGACGGACTCTCCACATTTATTTACAATTTTACCCTTAGGGTTGTTTTGCCCATATCTTCTTTATCTGGACTCCGATTTTGGCAAACATAGTTGTGTTGGAACCGTGTTGGGATTTCCTATCAATTGGGATAGGGTATGGTAGTCAATTCAAACTTGATCAAAAAGTCAATGTCTGCTCCTTAGGGATGATTTGAATTGTCTTTTAGGGTTTCATTTATGGGTTTAGAGGGGTGCAAAAATGAGGTGCTTATAGGTTGCGAGATGGATATTTCTATATTTTGAAAACAATGTATACTCTCACTTTGTAGAGTTTCATCAATCGGTTAAACTTGGTCACCCAATCCTCGTGGAAGGAATATTTGAATTGTGTTATGAAGCATCTCTTAAATGTTTTAATTTCATTCACCTCTTGTCTTGGAAAAATATTTGATTTGCAATTTGATGGATATTATGCTTATCATTTCATACATATGTTGTTTATATATTAAACGTCTTGTACTTTGTTCTTGTGTTTTACTTTTTGTTTACTTAAACCTACACTAAATGCAGTAAATTTTAATTCAGCATCCTTATTTGAGTTGAGATTGCTTATCTGAGTTATTTTTACAGTATATTACAACATTTAAAAGGAATTCTTGGAAAAAGCACAATTTTTAAAAAAATTGTCTTCAAGAAATATGCCAGAAGATGAGAAGACATTGAACATGGAGTGAATTGGGGTGTCACATAATCTATACTTTCAATCGACCATTACTCTTGGAGGAATTTGCTGCACTGAAGATCGGAGAGAAACAAAAATGGAAGCTGAAAAAGATGCTGCAGAAGCTATACTTACTTTTATTGAAGCCAAAGGAGAGGAGAAGAAATTGAACATGGATGTTATAGAACTTCATAAACAAATAGATGATCTTCACAAAAAACTATATGATATGTAATAAGATACTGTGCGTGTCTTATTACAGTTGGCAGTAAACTTTGATCGGCAAATTCAACAGCTTGATATATCTAATGCCTTTCTTAATGGCTTTTTATCTGAGGAGGTATACATGGAGAAGCCAAAGGGTTTTATTGATCCACAATATCCTGATCATGTCTGCAAGCTTCACAAAGCTTTATATGGGCTAAAACAAGCACCACGTGCTTCGTACACCAGACTCCGAGACTCATTACTTGAGATTGGATTTCAATCTTCTGATGTTGATACCTCTCTATTTATTATGCACAATGGTGATAATCACATTTTTATACTTGTTTATGTTGATGACATCCTCATCACAGGTTCCCATTCAAAAGAAATAACTTCTGTCATTGAAAAGCTCAAACAAGAGTTTCTTTTGAAAGATCTCGGCCCACTCAATTTTTTCCTGGGTGGTCATACCACTCGTGATTCTTCTGGACTTCACTTGAGACAGTCAAAGTATATTGGTGACATTCTAGAAAGAGCACGTATGGTAGGTGCTAAGCCTATTGCCTCTCCTTGTTGCCTTGGCACTAAGCTTTCATCTAGAGATGGTGATTTACTTCCAAATAAAGAAGCAACTGAATACTGAAGTATCGTGGGTGCTTTGCAATATTGCACGATGACTCGCCCAGATATATCTTATGCAGTAAATCAGCTATGTCAACATATGCACAGCCCCTCAACTGCTCACTGGTCAGCTGCAAAAAGAGTTCTTAGATACTTAAAGGGCACTATTGATTATGGGTTGTGGTACACAAAATCTAATCTCTATCTTCAAGCGTATTGTGATTCTGATTGGGCTGGTAACCCAGAGACAGAAGATCAACATCTGGGTATGGAATTTTCTTTGGTTCTAGCTTAATTTCCTGGTCTGCTAAAAAGCAAACCGTAGTATCTCGTTCAAGTTCAGAAGCTGAGTACAGAGCATTGCCCATCACTACTGCTGAACTTTATTGGTTATGTATGCTATTTCGTGAACTTCAGATTAGTTTATCTTCACCTCCTGTCCTATGGTGTGACAATGTCCGTGCAATCTCATTAGCTTCCAATCCCGTCTTCCATGCAAGAACAAAGCACATAGAAGTGGATTTTCATTTCATTCGTGAAAAGGTGCAAAATGGAGATATTGTTGTCAAATACATAAGCACACATGATCAGCCAGCAGATATATTTACGAAAAATCTCACTTCTGTTCGTTTTTGTCATCTTCGGTACAAGCTGTCTGTTGTTCCTCCCATCAGCTTGTGGGGGGATGTTAACCAACCAAAAGAATCAATAGACTTCCATCAACCTTAAAATCTATTGTAACGTACAGTAATCAATTCTGTAACGTATAGTTATAAATTCTGTTGTAACGTATTGTAAAGTCCCTGTTGTAACGTTTTGTAAAGTCTTTTATAAATAGAACCAATGACAACGTTTTGGTTATTGAAAACCAAAACTTTATTCGTTATTTCAGAGAAGACTATAGAATGGTTCCTTCCCCTATCAACAGAGAGAAAATTGGCCTTTATAGCTAGTTTTAGTTGCAAGGTGCTGCGAGAATGGTACAACTGCACCTTCTTTGGCACAATGCTCTGAGTATGGTGCAAACCAAATCTCTCCAAAAGTCACCAAAGCTATGATTTAGGCGGCTTGTCCGGGAGCAAGTAGGGTATTTTGTATTGCATCGTAGTTAAAGCACGATGCAACTGCAATTCATGTTGAACCATGCTTTAAGCATGATTCAGCCTTATCAATTTGAAATCCGAATTTCTGGATTTTCAAGCGACATGTCCTGCTGATATTTGTCCGTTTAAGAATATTTAATTTGTCTCTCTAATTTTTTTCATTTTTTATTTATTTTATTTGAACTTTATGGATTTAATAAATATTTTATTAAGGTATTTTCATATTTTAATTCTTTTGTCTTTTATAAACTTCGTTTTGCCACTTGGAAAATTAATTTGTGCAATGTGCACGCCACATGACACAATTTTTGCAATAATTTATATTTTTATCCTGGAAACTGTTGTAATCATAATTCTCTCATCGAGACTCCAATTCTAACAATCTTATTGGTGTTGGAATTGTGTTGAAATTCTCTATCAAATGACATAAGAATTGCAAGCAAATTAAGGCTAATTTCTAGCTCAGGGGCTTCAGCAAATTTGTTAGAAATTTTTTGATATATTTTATGAGAGTGCAAAAATTGGATGCTTATACAATGTTTACAAGTCATTATATTGCAACTGTGTTATGTAGTTTACACAAGTCTTCGATCGAGATTTACAAGTCATATATATTACAAGGTAAAGAAGATGTTTTACTTGTAGAGTAGTGGCTTTTTCGTGACGGTTTTTGAATGGGCGGCAAATATTTTCAATTAATAAAGATAAATATATCGTTGGTTATCAGAAAAAAAATCGTCGGTTACGGTCTTATTAGTTAATTAACATAGCTGGTAATTATTTTCCATAGAGGATTTTTTGAGAAAGAAAGAAAGGGCTAATTTTGGTAATTTGTGCAACAAATGGTATTGCGGGTTGTGAATAGTAAAATTACATTTATTTTCAAATATTTTATAAAGTATAACTAATTTTTAACTACAGAGAATTGAATGACTGAATTTGAATTATTCTTATTCATTATTACTAAAAATCAATGAACCAAGATTGTAGTTCTTGAATTGGATAACTAATTTTTAATTATTCTTAAAAATAATTATTTTTTCTAAAACATTCTTGAATTGGATTGTAGTCCTGATGGTTTGAATGCGATGGGCGAAATTCTATGGGAAAAATAATCGACGGGCGGAGGAACATACCGCTCTCTTGGGGTTTATGCACACCCTTTTAGCCGCAAGAGACGTGGCGAGACATGGATTTGAGGATTGAATCAATTTGAACCCTCCACATGTACATTTGCAATTCGTGTTAATAAGGTCTGTTGGTACAGCCTGTGATCATATGTTGAAGAAAATTAAATGCGGATTTTGTTACGGTGTTGAATACCAAAAACGACATGAAAGGAGCACCGCTACTTCAGAAAGTAAACAATTTAGAGGGCATTTGGTTGGTGTTATGGAATCTAGATTTTAAGTGAGTTTTATTTTAGAATCTCAAAACAGTTTTTCAAGTAGGTTTTTGAATAAGAGGTTACAATCTGATTCTAATATTTGATCCACAGTCGTAATCTATCTTCGAGGTGAACTAAATCAATTTAAATAATCTTGGTCAACCAAATTTTTTTTTTTTGGGTAACATCTTTGTCAACCAAATGAGATTTTAGATTTATGCTAAGGAAATTAAATTCTAGAATCCAATGCACTGAAACAAGAATCTAGATTTTGAAAATATAGGATTATTTTGGAATTCAGAATCTATAGTCCTGTCCAAATGACCCGACCCCAATTGGTTCTAAAGAAGAGAGATGAATATATGCTCTAGACAGATAAATTCTAGAGATAGAAGGTTTTAGAAATAGTAGGATCTAAAGACAGAAAACTTTAGAAAGAGAGATGAATGCATAAACACTCAATTTTTGCACTCCTCAAATCTGCCTGAGAACCTTAACAAATTTGCTGAAATCTTTGAGCCAGAAATTGATATTTTTCTAGAGGCTGAATTAGCCGCTGAGTCTCACACCTTTTGATATAAAATTTCAACACGATTCCAAACCGCACATCTACCCTTCCTCTTTGTCTAACAAAATAAATTCTCAATCAGTGAATAAAACCGCCAAATCATAAAATAATATTAATTATATTATTAATAAATTTTCCTGGTATTAGAAGGACGGTGGAAGAAGGAAGAACAACCGGATTTTTGGCTCTCACTCACCATTGACTAGGAGACAAAATCACCCAATACGAGATCTCCTTTGAGAGCTCAATCTCCATTAGTTCCTTAGGTAAGAAGCAATCTATTTTTGAGAAGAAAATTGAAATTTATAAAGATGGAGGCTATTGTTCACATCCAAGGAACTCCAATAAGCCCAAGCTGTGGTTGCTTTCGACAGGTTTGATGTCTCTCTTTTCATTCTAAATCATATAAAACTTGCATCTTTTCTTTCTGAACATATTTGAGCATGAAATATCAAAGGGTGTTCTTCCTTTTGAGTTTTGAATGTCCAAAGGAACGGTCAATCTGAAAAAGAATGCCTCTTAGCTGGTTTTTCAGACCAAAAAAGTTATTTTAATGTCCTTTCTTTGTAACATCCCGAATTTTACTAAACAATTACAAATACATAGTTAGCATAAATTGGGAGAATTAAAAAAATAATCTGAAAAATACTAGGAGAGAAAATTAAATAAATCTTAATATTTGAAGAATTAAATTAAATAACTTGTAATAAATTGGGAGATTAAATTTAAATCTGGAAATTTGGGGAATTGAGCAATGATCTGAAGGCATATTTTGATAAAGAATAATATTTAGAGTAAATATGGAAATTTTGGAAGAAATTGCAACAGTGGGATATGGATTAATAAAGGAAAAGAGTATTTCAGAGATTTTCTTAAATCTTTTTGGTCAATATGAATTAAATTCAATACAATGATATAGCCCCCACCTAGCAGTTTACTAAGGAGATATTAACCGAGCGAACTTCTCTTGTGTTGCTTTTAGAAACCCAAGAAAGTCTTAAGCTTGCTCGTTTAAAAGCGACATTGTTTCATCTAGTGCCACTCGATCAATGGTACCAGCGTGAAACGTGCGAATGGATGCCTTGTTTCAATATGGGGGCCCACATCCCAAAACAAATCTCATTTGGTGGTTTCATGGCACCACCGGATTTCTGCTCTAGAGGAAATGCATTCTTTAAAAGCTTTCAAAAGTGTTGAGTTAGTTTATAAGCAAATCACATAGTTTTTAATTACTTACACAATGTATTTTATAGATTTTTTAAAATTGTAATTAATTTAAGCTTAATTGTTGCCAAATGGATTTCTCCTCAATTGTTTTCAAAAACACAACAATTTAAAACGTTTTTTGTTTTCACATTTTTTTTAGAAAAAAAAAAGTTATCACACAGCCTCTTATATGTCACAGAATATTGTTCATGGTAATATTGTAATTCATACCACAACATATTCACATTAATATGCTATATATGTCTTCTAAAACTTGCAACAACCAACAGAGATCGCTATACAGCAACAGAAACAATAGTAACTGTGGTGCCACTGCCAATGCTACCATTTTTAGAAGCCATGGTAGTGGTGTGGTGTTGCCATTGCCAAAGGCGATGATAGTCATGGTTTTTCAATAATGTTCTAGTAATTATGTTGTCAGAGGTAGTATTCGTATCATAGGTGATGGTAGAGTGGGGGCGGTCAAGCAACCATCAAATATCTATACTAAGGTATAAAGCTAATTAGGGAGATTCGAGCCTGAGATTTCCCACCAGAAATATCCTTCACCTTCAATCCTATTAACTTTTTTTTTATCTCTTGGTTAGTTACTTATTTGAACATATTTTGCAGTCTCAATTGAATATTCAAACAAATTTTATAACCATATAGCAGGTTGGACAGAGTATAATTCTTTTACAATGCGCATCGCGCATGCCTTCCCCTGGTGGGTTACAAGACTATACATGAACTCAAACCCACTGAAGTGACCAGATGTGTTCTTGATATATAACTAGCACTACAAAAATGCGGAGAATTAGCGTCGGGGTTTTAGCGGCGGTAGCAAAATACCGCTGCTAATACCATTGGCAATAGTCAATTTGTGCCACTGAAACACTACCTTTAGCGGCAGTAGATATTTACCGATCTACCGCCGCTAAAATAAAATGGTGTTCTTATAGCGGTGGTAATATGGTTTAATCAGCAGCTGTTACCACCGCGAAAGGGATACTCATATTACTTACCACCGTTAAAATATAAGATTTAGTGGTGGTAAACTTTTACCGCCGCTGAAGCTTTTACCGATACCTTATCCTCCCGCGATTTCCCCTTCCTTCACTTTCTTCGAACACAGCAACCTGCGATCCCTTTTCCTTCCTTCCCTTTCTTCGAACACAGAAACCTTAACCTCGCGTTCCCCTATCCTCGCGTGTTCCCTCTGATTAACCTTCCCTTTCTTTCAACACAGCAACCCTAACCTCGCGTTCTTCCCCATTCCTCTTTCTTCCCTTTCTTCTGTGATCTCGCACGTTCTTCCCTTTTCCCCTTTCTTCCCTTTCTTCCCCTGTTCGTTTGTTCCCTCGCACGTTATTCCCTTCCTTCAAACACAACCCTAGCCTCATGCGTTCTTCGCTTTTCCCCTTTCTTCGAACACAACCCCGTTCATTTGTTGCCGTAGCCGCCGTCACCACCGTTGTGTTCCCCATTCCTGAGGTGTGTTGCAGCTACCGTTGAGGTTAGAAGATCAGAGGCGGTTTAGTGTTTGAAGCCACCAACAAGAATCTCATCTTTAACGTACGTCTCCATCTTCTCTTTCTTTTTTGTTGTTTGACGATTTGGTTCTGATGGAATTAGTGTTTTTCTTTTGTCGGATTAGAATTTATGTTTTTTCTTGTCGTTTGAATTTTTGTGTTTATGTTTTGAGTGTGTTTTATTTTCATTATTTTGAGGTATTTGAATTTATCTGTGATTGATGTTTGGATGTGGTTTTTTTGGTATTTCATTGATGATTCTCACCGTTGGGAATTTTTCTGGTCATTTTTGGTGTATCAAAACTCGAATTTAAGGTTTTCTATGTTTAGATTTATTGGTCTTTGGTGAAAAATGATGGTGGACGGATTGGCGATTCTAGTTTGGTTGATTGGAAATCTGTCTCGAAACAAACTTCACATGTTGCTTATCTAAAGTCTCAATAGCCAATGCCCTAAAGTTCAAATTATGAGAGTTTTGCTGCCGGCGCCCCCACAACCAACACACCGCACCCCCTTCCTCCTCTTCATCCTCTCAACAATTAATGTAAAAAATAAAAAATAAGAGGTCAGTCGCAAATCTCACAACCTACTACAATATGCCCAAAGCATCTTATTTTCCACATAAATCCTCACTATCAAGCTCTTTTCCATGTTCATCTATTCTTAAGCTTCTAAGATAAGAAACCTAGCAATGGAAAACTACTAATGAGAAATAGATAGCTAATTATCCCCTCGTCTGGAAGCCCTATACCAATGCAGCTTTGGAAAAGAAACTATGACACACATGACCACCCAAAAAATGTTTTCTAACAAGTTCCATTAGAATCCAAAAAAATGTTGTCGCCCAATACTTCCATTAAAATGAACCGGAGATATTGCTAATACACTATCACCAAAACCATTCCATTATAGTTCTACATCAAGGAATCTCATGAGTCTTATCATAAGCTTTCTCTAACTTCATTTATCATAACAACTTTTATAGAAAGTTTCCCTTCATTCCATTATAGCAATCAAAGCATTACTCAAGGTCCATCTTCCATGCATAAAAGCATTCTGATGGACCAACACAATATCCCTTTTGAAGCAAGGAGTTTGGCAACGATCTTAGTCCTTGAAGTCCCCAATACTAAGTTACCAGTAAAGGATTCTGATATTTACAAGTATACCATCGAGGAACACAATTGGCAGTAAATGCAATTTCATCTCAGATTGTAATGGGCTAGGCCTGCTGGTAACACACTGTGTGGGAGATTTTTGGGGTTTTTGTTGTGTTATGGATGTGGAAATGTGGCACTGGTTGAGAAAGTACTTCCGAAATTTGGGAGTGGCTTTAATTAGTTGTTGGACTCTTTGGTTGTGGTTTAGGTTTTCGGAATGGTAACTTTCTTGTCTGAGTGGTCTTTGCCATTATAGTAGAAGCTTTCTAAATTATTTTTGCTTGTGGTTGTAGCTTAATTGCAGGTGAAACTCAAATCATTTTGTTGGGTTTATTTTTTCTTTTTTCTCCTATTTCTTTTCTTGGGCATCAGAATTAAAGATCTTGTATTTTATTGTAATAACATGAACTTGAATGTAGCCAAAATGTCTTTAGTAAATTTGGGGTGCCATCAACAAAGAAACAGTTCAGATCTACTCAATTACAAGTAAGCAGTTTAATGAGAATGATACTATATTATATGGAAATATTGTACCCAACACTCTTGAGAGTTTGACTGGGTAATTGCAGAAGGCTATCGAGTAGACCCGATGATTAACCTCAGTTAGGAGATTATGGTCTTGATTCTAAAATGATAATTTATTTCTGCTACTGATACTTATCTTCCTTTTATGGTAAATGGCTCTTGGTGAAGTTCTAATTACCTACAAGGAGCTATATATGTTTCCCGTGTGTATGGAATCAGTGTTTAGAAAACAACTATTAATGTCTATAGTGAATTCTCCAAACATACAAGGTTTAACATTTGGGGGGATTCTGAGAGTTTGGGATGACATTTGATGTATCTTGGGTGAAACCATCTGATACTTGTATGTGGGTTTATATAGACAACATGGGTGGATGAGTTTTCATCTCTAGAGGATAATGGGGTGGACTAGAGTTCCTTTCTTGGAAGAGAAGTCCACAACCGGTTAGCTGACACTTTTCAACATATGTTGTTAAGGCTGCCATCTCTGGTGGGAATTCAAGATAAAAGGACTCTGGTTAAGAAGAAAGATGGGTATCTCTTCGTAAAATACTCCTGTCAATAACAGAGCAGGAATGGAGATCAAGTCCTTTAGGACATCTATATTTGGAAGGCACTGCAGCAGCTTTATGTAATATTTTTAACAGTGAATCGCCTGATAGTGAAATGTTGTGTGATCCCAAACGGGTGCATTCATAAACAGACAAGGAAATGGTTAATCTTATGCGAGTGCATTGTTTATTAACCTCAGAGGTATGGGGTTTGCTCTTGATAAAATTGTTGTAAATTGGATGATTCCTAGGAGCATTTTGGCTGTTACCTGAAGCATATAAGCTGAATATTAGTAAAGAAAGTATATCAATAGATGTTTAGATATATTTAATCTACCTGTTTTTCATCCAGTGGAAAAAATCTTGATGGTTTTCTGCAATTCTATTCCACAGAACAAGAATGCTTCATGGTTTTTTTTTCTTTTTCTTTTTTTCCTGATGAAAGGGCTTCATTGGTTGTAAGCACCTCATTTTTGCACCTCCCAAAATGCAGAAAATGAAATTTTAATTGAAAAATCAAACTTGAGAAAGTCAAACTTGAGAAAGTAAAAAAGTTGACTTTTTTATCTGGTGCAAATCAGTCGCCATACTTCCCACCATTGGAAAGAGGATTCCAATACGATTCTAATGGAACAGAGTTTGCTCAAATCGGAGTCCAGATGAAGAAGTTATGGACTAGTCAAATCTGAGAAAAGTAGAAATTGACTTTCTGCTAAACCCCAGATTAGCTACCTCATTTGATACCAGCAGAAAGAGAATTTCGACACGATTCCAACGCAACTGAGTTTGCTGGAATCGGAGTCCCGGATAAGGAAATATGAGCAAAATCAGCTCTCGGACGCGACTTAGCACTTCTGCTAAAAAACTCGAATTTGCTGCTAAACTGAAATTCAGTGGATAGGGAATCTCGCACTGATTCCAACGCCACTAAGTTTGCTAAAATCGGATATCAGACGAGCGAGTTGTGGGCGGTTAAAGTTTCTGAAAATCTGCACACGTGGCAAATAGTGAAGAAAGAGCAGCAAAATGAAAAATTTTGAATTAAAAAATAATACTTTTGCTAAAAATCTAATTAAAGTATTTAAAATAAAAGAAAAAAAAGAAAAAGATTAAAAGATGCATGTGCATCCAAAACTTGAAACAAAAAAATCCTAATATAATAATAATAAAAGTACATAAGAAAAAATAAATAAATAAAATGTGGTTGGACGAATTCTCCACATGGAGAATTCGTCCAAGCAAGACTTGGCTTCCAAGTTTACTTGGAGGCTAAGTCTTGAAACACTCATTAACAATCATGGCTTATGTTTAAAAAAGGGTATGAATGGAAAATGGATAAGGTTTTGGTGATAGAGTGCAAAAGAAATTAATTTTTAGTCAAGGCATATAAAAGGCAACCCTAGCACCCTTTCTCATGGTCGGCTGATTTTTTTGGGTTTTTTCTCCCATCTCTCCCATCTCTCCCATAGTCTCCCCCATGCTCCCCCACCTCTCCTTGTTCCCTAAGCCCTCAAACACCACCTAGAAACCATCTAACCTCTTCTTGATCTTCTTCTCCTTCACTTGAGCCTTGGAGGAAAGTGAAGGTGGTGCTCTTGGTGTGTGAAGGTGCTGCTCTAGCACTTCGGTTGGCTTCAAGAGGACCTCTACACACAACAAGAAGGGTTTTAAACCCCAAGGTGATGTTTCCCCACACTTTTTATTTCACATATGTGAGAATGAACGTATTTCGTAATGTTTAAAGTCTTGCTTATTCCATGCTCAAATCAGTTTTTCAATGTAGTTTTCATGTATTTCCCTCCATACTTTTTACCATGTAAAGATCTCCCAAGGTAAGAGAGCATTCGTATGGTTTTGCGGGAGAGTGAGAGGGTTTTCATACACTTGTTTTGTTAATCCTTTAGGCTACTGTTTTGCATGCTCCTCTTTATTTAATAAGGGAAAATGTTCTCTCTTACTTGTTCTTTTGTATCCCCAATGTAATCCCCCTTCTTCTCCCTTTCTTTAGATGCTTTTAGATTATGAGAATAGGTTGTTTTGGTTTACTTTCATGTGGAGGATTCTGGGTGATGCATGTTAGTTTTTTAGTGGTATTTGTGTGGTCATGCATGTTGGGTTGCCTTCTTGTGTGTGTGTGTATGCCATGCCCACTATTCTGCTTACTACACGAAGTTATATCATTCGGCCTTGCATACGTCCTATGTGCACGCTCATGTCCTCACTTATTAGGAACACATCTAGGGATTTCGTATGTCTTGCCATTTGTTTTGGTCTTGCACGGGAATAAATCTGTTTCTTCATAAGCATACACATGCACATCTTGGGGTGATTCATGCTCTATAAAACATGCTTTAAGTGTCCGATTGATGGGATTTCCGTGGGCTTGATTGGTTTGCGGATATGAGGTTTAGGTGAGATCGAGACAGGGACACCATGGTCGCTGTTTTACTGCCATCCATGATCTAGAGAGGAGAAGGCAACTTCCCATGCCCTCTCCCTTTTTCCCCTGTTGCAAAAATCCCAAAAGTCCAAGTATTGGGGTGTCCTTCCACCCCTCGTGCCCGTGTGAACCTTCACAGAGGCCCACACGACCCCCAGAACATCCTAGGAGACCCAAGAACCAACCCCATTGAAAAAATCCAAAAAAGTAGACTCTGTATGGTGATCCGGCAACTCAGGCCGGATCAACAGAGTCATGTGTGTAGCCGGCAACAAATGCCGGATACACTGAGTCATGTGTGTATCCGGCAACAGGTGCCGGATACACTGAGCCTTATGTGTAACCGGCATCTTAGGCCGGCTACACTGCCAGATTGCATTTTTGCTAATTTTCTGATCTTGTGCTGTTTTTTGGTGTGTTTGATCAATCTGAGTGAACCAGAAGGGTTTCCGGGTCACCCGGAAACCCAAGATGGGCCTTGGACACCAGGTCCAAATTGATTCCCGGTGGGCCTTCCAACGGGCCCACCAAGCCCGACAAACTCCTTTTGTTAAATAAAGATAAAATCAATCCATTTGAGTAGGCTAGACCACTTGAGGCCCACCCAAGCCCTATTTGGGCCATGCATGCTTAAAGTAGGTTGTGGTTTGGCCGAGACCACGGGTAGGGCCTGCCGGGCCCACTAAGCCCATTAAACCAAACAAGTGCAGGGTTTCCAAACCCTATCTCAGAAAGTCTTGGGCTTTCAAGCCCGAGCCCAGGTAAAGGGCCCCAAGCCCAATTCTTGGCCCATTTTGGCACAGATAAGAAAGATAAATCAAAATCACTTGGCAACCGACTGTGTGGCCCACTCAAGGGCCCACAAACAGTCCCGGCTCACTTTTTGCATGAAATCCATTTAAATAATCCAACTTAAACCGTAAAGTAAAATCAATTCATTTGAACCAAAGCCCAAAGGGCCTCTCAGGTTAGACTGAGGCCCACAAGGGACACATGGGTTCAACCAAACCCACCAAGGAATCCGCGGGCCTTCCAACGGGGCCCGCCCAATCAGACTCACATCACTTTACTTAAAAAGATAAAATCAAGTAAAGGGACCCACACCACTTTGGCGGTCCCGCCAGACTTAAACCAAAATTGAATGCTGGATTAGAAATCGGGTGAGTGAGAGACCAACTGAGTTGACTCAAACCAGGGAAACTTATGAGACCCGTCACTTGACGGGGTGGACTGGGGTGTCTACGGATTTCCCCAGACCGCAACCGAGAACCTACCTAGAATCTCAAGCCGCAGACCAAGCCTTAGTAGAAAAACTTAAGCATCCAGGTGTCTGCCTGCACCCCATCAGGCAGTGGTGACTCCAAACAAATCCCGAGGCACGCATCATTTTGCGTGCGCCTCGTCGTGCGACCGAAATCGGGTGCGCACATTGGTGTTTCATCATCTATTTTCAGACTGCTTAGGCATAGCAATGGGAAGTTTTTTATAAGTCCATACTTGCCCTTGTAATTCACAGTATACCAACTGGTTTTACAATAATTTTTTAAACTAATGCAGTTTTTCAATAAAAATTTATGATTTTTTTTAACATGTTCACCTATATTATATTTATGCTAATGGCATTCATATTGCCAATAAGGATCTCCCCTAAATTGTTGACAATGCCATCATTAGATGATATAATTTTGTAGCTACATGAATAAAACTGCAATAGAGCCAAGAAAGAGAAAAAGTTGTAATGGAACGGGGAATCGATAGAAAGTCAATGGTGGAGAGAAAAGAGACGAAATAAATCTTAGAAATTTCTCTTCTACCATATTTATTCAAATGTGAAATCCAAAAATAGTTCAACTCTAAGAACAAGAATTAAGTAGGGACAATAGATTTATAACTAATAGTTTAACTTGTGTGAATGTATATGCACCTTGTATAGGATGGTTCAATTTTAGGTTGAGGCTTTCAATAGACCTGAGACCAATCCAAAACAACTACAAATTGGGTGGAATTATGGTTTACCATCAGTAGTTTGTTTTCTAATCTTGGTGGAAAGATTAGATCTACATTTGACTTGGTTGAATTCAGAGTTGACATTCATTGCATTTGTGTAATACCTCTGGCCAAGTGATATGATTAAGTGTTGTTTATGCTCAAAATTCAAGCCCTAAGAGATTTAAGGACTGAGAGTAATTTTTTTAGGAAATAATTTCTGATTTAGTTTTTCACCAGGCCGGATAGTTTCTTATTTATATTACAATAGATTCTATTGATCATATCAGAATTAGAATTCCTAATTTATCTATCCCAACACCAGTAGGATTATGATAAGCTACTTGAACAAAACACTAATTTGATTATCACCCACTACTCAGTTATTTAGGAAAACAAAGCACTTAAGAGTATCCATATGGCATTATGCTACTTCAAGTTTCCTAAAGAGATGTGTTAAACAATCTCCCAATTGGCACACATGACACGACAATTTTGAAAATTATTTTACAAAACAAACTAACTCTTTTGGTAATGGTAAGTTTGAAAATCTTCCCAAAAAAAAAAAAGTTTGAAAATCTTCATATGATCATACCATTTTAAGATAAAAGGTTTAGGTTAGTTTTTCTGGTTCATATTCAGATATTCTTTGGCTATCAAAAGTTCAAAACCACAACTCAGATAGATCCCTTACTTGTGTCCCACTGGTATTTATAACTTTATATCACCTTTTAGATTTGAGATTCTTGCATGGTTATTATACTCCGTTCTTTACTTGATATTTTGCATCATAATACTTTGTGGTGATTGATGGCTCTTATGTGATCAGCCGGGGTGATACACAAGAATTTTCTTATCTGAATAAACTTGCAAGACGTTTCCTTAAAGGTGGCCAAGATGCTGTAGAAGGGGGATCCAAGGACACACCTTTAAAGGCTTATATATAAGAGGTTGTGGAAGAGCTGTGAAAGGAGAGAAAAGGGAGAATGCCCAATTTGTCTAGAAGAGGTTTGTATCATATTATATAAGATTTTTACGTACTTATTTTTCTTTACATATTGTATATCTTTAGTAATGAATTATTTTTTCCTTATAGGAAGGCCAGGAACATTGCATGTTGGATTATATGCATCAAACAACATTTCAATACAATATGGATTTCATTGTTATATTTTAGTTTCATTTGTTGATTATGTTTATAGATTTCATTGTTTATATGAAATCTTGTATGGTGTTTGTATGGATTTCACTATCTGCATGATGTTTGTATAGATTTCAGTGTATATGGTCATTGTATGGATTTCTTACAGGTAATCTTTTAAATAGGTTTGAAAGCAATTACAAACAAAATTTTGTTTGTGCAGGTAAAGCGAATTAGCGGCGGTAATTTATTTACCGCCGCTTATCATTAGCAGTGGTATTTTGATTACCGCCGCTAATGGTAACTAGCGGCGGTAAAGCTGCCGCCCGTGTTTGATTGAAGGAATTACAATTAAAGGTTTTCCTAGCGGTAATCTACCGCCGCTAATAATGCAATTTTTAGCGTCAAAAATTTACCGCCGGAGAAAGACCCATGAGCCGAGCTGTGATTGTCTATTAGTGGCGGTACATTCCCGCCGCTACTTTAGACCAAATCCAGCGGTATGTTTCCGCCGCATATGTTCTTTATTATCGGCGGCATGCTTACGGCCGCTAGTTAGATGCTTTTAGCGGCAGTATATTACCACCGATAAAAAGTTCAATCACCAGCCAGTAGTCTCCCGCCCCTTATTACTAGACCATTAACAGCGGAGATTTACCGCTGTTCTTTATCTGTCAGCGGCGGTATGCTACCGCCGCTAATTCCTTACCAAATCCGGCGGTAATTACCACAACTTTTATAGCTTTAGCGGTGGTAAATTTGTACTACCGCTATTGGCGCCGGTAATTCGATTACCGGTGAGCCTTTCAGTGGCTGGGGTCTCTCCCACCGCTAAAGCATTTAGCGGAGGGTAGGTCACCTTTACCAACGGTAGACTACCGTCGGTAAAAACTTGGCTTTTTGTAGTGTAGCTTTTAATGTCATTTGTTCTTTGAAAGATCACTTTTTGGTTATCAAAATCTTAACTTAATATTCTTTTTTTTTTTCCTTTTGTTTTCCATTGGTAAGTAACTGATGGAGATGGGTTATAGAACAAGAAAAGGGACTCCTATGTGGCAAAGTCATTGCAGATCTTAGCAAATAAAACATCAGAGGAGTGTAGACTTCCTTCAAACATTGTCCCTTTTTTTTTTCTTTTATTGTCATTTTATAACTTTATTTCCAAAAAAGTTCCAATGGCTTCACTGAAATTTTAGAACAAGGTAATTAACAATGGAAGATAGTTGGCAGTGCTTGTCTGAATGTTGAAAGTTTGAGAAGCAGACTTGATATTTCATGTTAATGATGGATTGACTACCAATCAAGCCCTGCTGAGTATTAACAAAACTCAATCCAATTCTTGTAACCCTCATAGCAGTTTTATCTCAATGATGGAACGGAAAATCTAAAATGCAATATGAACTGTTTAGAGAACATAAATTCATCTTTCCAATGATAAGGGTGTTTCCATTTTATATGAACTATATATATATATATATATATATATATATATATATATATATATATATATGTTTTTTTTATGTTCTCTCTCTTTCTCTTTGAAGCTAGTTTTCATAATTTTTTTTTTATAATTGAATTATCAAGAAGGATGGAGTCCGGAAAGCTCAATGATTTTAACTTTTGTTTCTTACTTCCTCCAACACATAATTACAAGAAGCTATCGCCAAAAATTTTATTCAACACCTTCTAGACAAAATGAACCATGTGATAACTAATAAGATCTGAAACTCCACCAAGTTTCGCAGTTCTAAAAAATAATGAAACTGAAAGAAAGTGATAATACAAGGACAAGAAGCAAGAAAAATTAACAATCTATAACATCCTTACCATAATAAAGACACATTAATTCAATACCTTAAGGCCTATGAGCTATCACTTTTATTCAATCCAGTTTAGATAAATTTATCTCGTAGCCTTTATGCGTCCCGACCAGAGCCTGATAACAAATGAAGTAGCAAGATATCCAATATTTTCAAATCAACAATATCAGCTCTCAACAACACATTTGTTAATGGATGCTTCCAACACACTTCACCTTGGAAGTTGGAACCAATCCTCATTCTTGAACATTACAGTACTCAGCTTCCACAACTCTACTTGCCTCCCCAGATTTCATATGGTTTTTTCCTGAATGCAAAATGACAAACTAACGAGAAGTCTGAAATTACCAAGATAATAGAAAACCTCAAATACAAAGAAAAAAATAACTTCAAATCAACAGAGAACTCAGTAAGTACCAACCAAATAGTGAGTATTCTACACTATTTTTTGAAATATCTGGTCAATTACAAAATTTCACCACCAAAGCAAAGGAATTATAACTCAAATAAATAATATATCACTGATTCTATTGCTCTCCAAGGCTTAGTAAAATAATATATAATATTTATATTATTTCCATAAAAGGAACTGCATTACATTTGTGATTTGCCATGATGGGTTTCTCCTCACCAGAACTCTGTATGAGGATGCAAGCAAATTAATAAGTTTCAACAAATCATAGTCATGGAAGATGAAAATGGTCCCGAAAAAATTTCAAGGGTAATATTCTCTTACTTACAAAGGGTATTGGATTTTGGTTGTAGGAATGACAGAGTTCCTTCTTCTTTTTTTCCTTCAAGTTGGTTTCTGATCAGCACAAGGAGTTCAATAACAAGCACATTACCCCTCTACTACAAGTACCCAGTGGGCAAGACTAGTGTAACGCCCCGGATCCGTGTTGTTCATTAAAGCTATAACACGTCGCACGGAGGATTATGTATGGACCCACATTTCATTTATCAATTCCAATTATCAACATGGGACATTCATTAGAGTGCGGAAATATAGATTCTTTATTTAAGCGTGGGAAATCTAATCAATCATGAATGTTATCAATGCAAAACAAATCTGAATATCAAACCAAAAATTCTTCTATTACAAATTTAATAGTTCAAACCCCTCAATAAAACCGACTAAGGCTATGGAAGATAGTAATCCTCCTCCCTATAGTAATCTGCAGGCTCTACCCCGATGGACGGATCCTCACCGAGAGTATTTGAAAACAAAACAAAAACAAAAACAAACGTGATGAGATATGAATATCCCAGCAAGTAGCACATGCATGCAGAAAACCATTTACATCGGTTCTAAAACATGCCACGAATAATAGACGATCACGAGTAAACAATAGGAATTATCATAAATTCTGAAATCCACATGTTCTCAATAATAAAGTAGTACAAATGTCCAAACAGCAATAATAAACAATTCCCTTTATGGTCAATGTCATGAAGTTCACTTATATTGTGTAATTCGCATGCTGGAGCGACATCCAAGCCTCCTTGTACATAGTCCGGTCTAACCATAGACTCGGCACTCTGAAATGACGGCCTACTCAAGGTATCATCATCCAATGTCGGCCTACTCCAGGTACTGACATTTACAACCCGGCCTATACAAGGATACGGGCTACTCTACACTAGTCATGGCAACACTCATAGCCATGTAATTACGTCAATAAAGCCAACTCATTACATTACTAAGCTTAAGTCATGAATCCAAGGCAAGCTAGACCAATAGCTTGTAACCAAACCAACAAGTATTTAAAATGAGTTCAAACCAAACCATGGTCAATCATGACCAAAAGCACTCCATCATGGAGGATCACAAGTGCATATCTTTCAAGGCAAATAACTTTCTCAAAACAGTTCGTATAACAAACCATTCATGTTAAATAAAACAACATTCCATTTCTAAATAAGATGACTCACTATAAAACCAAAACCCATGCAAGTATCAACCAAATCCGATGTAAAGCAAAATGATTTAAAAGTTATACTTCCCAACTATAATACTAAAATCTGACCAGGAACATATTCTCAAAGAATTAATCTCCTACCAATAATTTGAGATAAGAATTACCTATATAGAAACCTTGGAATCATTATAAGTGAAATTGGAAACCTAAGATCCTCTTTACATCTCAAATTGTACTAAATCATAGGACAAGGTAGACAAATATTTGGTATGAGCTCTTTATTATGATTGGCCTTCAGAGACACCTTAAGAATGATCTTAGAGATATGTTACAAGTGGTGGAATCAACAAAATCTTGTTCTAAAAGGATTTGGGACTAAAAGTCTCTCAAAACTCTATTTTAGAAAGATATGCACAAACCTTACTAAATACGATTCCTGTGCAAGCACTTTCTAAATACCAAACCTTACTGGAACATAGGTTGGATTTGGGTAAAAATAATTCCGTAGTGAAAATCAACTTAAATTGGGAAGTTTAAGATTTACTGATATGGTCGCTTGAACCAGCGCTCGAGCCTGCTTCAGGCGACCAATCGTTTTGGAAGTTTAACTCTCGAGTTCAGGAAAATAGGCCGGGCGCTCGAAAGGGTGCTCGAGCCTGCTTTCGGGCGACTGGGCTTACTTAACAGATCAAAAGTTCAGGTTTCAGATTTTACTTGGCCGCTCAAGCCATATTTCGGGCGATAGGCTTATTTTCAGACAAAACTTAGTTTACGACAGCAACTCGAAATCTCATAATTTTTCATGAAATTTGACTACTAAAACCTAGTTCGATCACTCTAGAATTAGGGAAACACCTCCTAAATTATCAAGAGACAACTTCTAAATGATTCAAACAACATTAAACTAACAAATCATGCCAGATCTATAATCACTCTTCCAATCACTTCAATAATGCTCAAATCTGGGATTTCATCTCTAAACTCGATTTTAGTGAATTTAAACCACAAAAATCAACACGAAATGGTTTTGAAAAGGTGTTACTTCTAGGAAGCTCGAATCCACCTCACTTTCCAATCTTCAGATCTTAGAAGCTCCAAACCTTCTTATCTCTACTGGTTTCCATTGTGTCATTCAAAATTGATTCCAGATCTGATCTAAACTGAACGAATTCACCTTAATAGTTGTAAATGAGATTAGATCGAACCTCTCTTACCTTAATCTCCTCTGATATGGACGAACTTGAAGTGGTCTCTACAGAAATTCCTGCTCTCTCTCCAGAATCAACACTCACGAACCATAATTCTCCAGATCTGCTCAACTCTTCAATTTTTCTCCAGGTCTGCCGTGAATTCTCCTATCCTCCTCAATCTCTCATAGATCTGGTTCAATCTCTTCTCTCTGCTCTCCAGAAGCTCCCAACTCCAACCAAGAAATTAACTACCAAAACCATCTAATTGAAATTTGCACCCTTTTATACTTTGGGATTTTGCCGCCCAACCTTCTTTAAACACTATCTAGTTTGCTGAGTTGCCACTCCAGCATTTCCTCTATACATCCAACCAAAATATCAACAACACTTAAATAAACCATACTTAATATCATTAGAAATTATAATAATTTACCTCCTTAAATAATTTCTCTCTTAACTTTCTGCAACTACATAATTATCCATCAATTCCTTTTTCCTAAAATTTTCCACCAACAATAATAATTAATAATATTAAATAAACTTCTAAATTTGCCAATCAAAAATTTGGGGTTTTACAACCAGCCATAAAGAGCCAACAAAAATTGGTCACATAAACAGGAAACCTGACCCAATCGTTTACAAACATAGGAATCCTTGAAGTGCAGAAGAATAGATGAGCACTGAAATACGAAGTAGATGGATTTTGTTGGAATAACTAGAATCTCAAGCCCCACCTCTAAAAAAATGAGTATTTTCTTACTCCAAATAGGCTCATTAAATACCAAAAGGGTACAGCAGAGCAAAAGTCTCACTTTCCCTTCGCTCCAACTCCATCATATAAAAAAGTTACCTCAAAGCCAAAAGACATAAGCCAAGAGACCCAAATATAGATTAGTCCCAAACTCTACTAGCCATTACATGAATCAAAAGGAAATGCACCTCCCTTGCCTCAACCTTTCAAATCACAATGGTTTGGATTGACCAGCACATAGATATCAAATGGTTGAGACTGAGAATCAAGCGAAAAGAGGCCATACATAAGTAATCAGCCTCGCATGATCGCTTATATATTACACCAAATAAAATATGTTTGATTAAAAGATAACTACAAGTCAGCATATAAATTTTCTTCAGTGTTTCCGTACTAGAAAAGGCAAAAGGCATTTCAACACTTTCATTCTTTTTAACAATTTACAGTTTCTAAGTAAAGAAAAAAAAATAAAATAAAATAAGGAGAAAATTCTTTTGAAATCCGAATAAATTTTTATTAAAAAATTATCCAGATTCAATCAAGATTTTTAATGTACGTAACACCATATAAAAAAATATGGAGAAATATTGGAACTAATCCATTCTTAAAACAGTTTACTATAGTCATAGACAAATGTGGAATTTTTTTTTCTTTTTGTGGAAAATAAGGTATATATTTGTTATTATTTACAACAATTGTAAACTACACATCTTACATCATCAAACACACAAGATGACAAAAAGGAAGGAGGGGTTATCAATTGCAAAATTTGCCAACATGTCAGCTACTCGGTTTCCCTCTCGATAAATATGGTTCACCTGAATTTGTTGGAAGGCGCAAAGTGAGTGAATGTGATCTAAAATAGCTACTAGACGCCACGGAGGAGAAGTAGAGGGGTTTTTAAGGAGTTGGATTACAAGTTGAGAGTCTCCCTCAACAACAATGTTATGGTATTGCCTAGCAGATGCCAGCTTTAAGGCTTCTAATACTGCTAAGGTCTCCGCCTGGAGAGCATTTTGAACCTCGCATGTAACCGCAATGGCTGCTATGAATTTGCTGCAGTGATCTCTTGCTATAACTCCCATACCTGCTTGGCCAGTGGTTTGAGGCAGAGCTCCATCAAAATTCAGTTTAATGTAAAACTCAGGTGGTGTGTTCCAAGATACTTGAATCGGCTCGCGTATTGTTGGAGATGGCGAGTAGGACTGCTTTACCATTACCAGTTCCTGTTGGAGCCTTCTGAATTGCTTAATGACCTGAAATACATCATGATGAATTTTGTCAAATAGTACTCTATTCGTATGAGACCACAAGACCCACCCAAAAATGGTTATATCAGGTAAGATATCGTTGATGTTCATATTATACAGATCTGATTTTAATTGAAGAAGTGCATGAAACCATTGACGGAAAGAATGTTGCGGCCCATAAGATTGGGTCGAGCCACCCAGGCACTGGAGCCACACTGCATGAGAGAATGGACATTTAAGCCATTAGTGTTCTACAGTCTCTGCCTCAGATTTGCATAAAATACAATAACGATCCCCTCTCTGAAGTCGACGGCATACGAGATATGATGTGGGGATGCCATTATGAAGTGATTTCTATAGAAATAATCGACTGCGAGCCGGAGATTCTAAGTGCCATAGTTTTAACCATATTTTATCATTAGATTCCACCAGATTTCCTTATAGAAGACGGTAGGAAGATGCAACAGTGAATTTGCCACTTGTCGAGAAACGACAGACCTGCTTATATTCGTGGAGTAAAGGAGACAAAGGAGTAGCAAGTATGTAGGAAGCTATGTGGCTTGGCCAAAGCCGGGAAATTAAAGTTTTGTTCCATGTGCGAGTTTCAGGACAGATCAATTGACTTACCCGAGCTAGTGGAGCGTCCTGTGATGATGCAGGGGAAAGTTCCATTTGCTCTTTACTTAGAATCCATCTGTCACGATAGGGATGTATCTTTAGACCATTGGCCATGATCCAACTCAACCATTTCTGCAAATGGTTTTTTAAAGATTGGAGTTGCTTCTAGGCATAAGATTGACCAGATTTGGTGGTTGCCTCCATAAAAGTGGTGGTTGGAAACTACAAACTGCACATCGTTTGTGCCCAAAGACTCGATTGCTAAGTTTGCAATTGCCATGCTGTTTTGAGTAAAAGTGCTTTATTCGTTAGCTCCAGACGTTTGATGTTTAAACCACCATTTCTCCACGGAAGAGTTATGCGGTTCCAACAAACTAACACCATGGCTTGATCAGCTTGACCTCTTCGCCAGAAAAACTGTCGAGCTAGCTGGTCTAATTTGCACAAAATAGATTTAGGAAGCAGAAAATAAGACAAAATGATTTGGTAAGGCATTGAGAACAGATTGGATTAAGGTTGTACGTCCCATTTGGGACAGAAGAAGGGACTTCCAACCCGCTAAACGTTGGGTCACTCTCTCAATTAAAGCTTGACAATCCTTGGTTGAAGGCTTTCTGTGAATCACAGGGACACCCAGATATTTGTCGCATCTTGAACCACCTTTAACATTGAACATATGCCGAATTTTATGCCAATAGTATCTAGCAGTATTCTTGCTGAAACATATTGCAGATTTCTGAAAATTTAACTCCTGGCCAGACTCAGCACAATATTTGTGGAGTAGACGGAGGAGGCAATGTGCTTCTCGCTCATTTGCATGCCCATAGACGATAACATCGTCAGCAAACATCAAGTGTGACAAGGAAGGACTATGTCGTGATAATTTCACACCATGAAATCTATTATCTAACTCAGCTCTATTGATAGCTAGGCTAAGAACCTACTGACAAAAGATGAATAAATATGGTGAAAGAGGATCACCCTGTTGCAGGCCCCTCTGAGCTTGAAAATTGCCAATGGGAGTACCATTAAATAGAATACTGTATGTCACCGATTGGACACAGGTCATAATAAGGTAGAGTGAATGCTCATTAAAACCATATGCCTTAAGAATGGAACGCAAGAACTCCCAATCCACCTTATCATATGCTTTAGAAAAATCGAACTTTAATGCATAAAAAGCTTGATTCTGTTGAGGGTGGTGTGAAGTGTGTGAGCCATGCTTTTTCTTCTTCTTCTTTGTTTTTTTGAAAAAAGTGATAAATTTCATGGTGAAGAATGATATTATCATGTATGTGTCGACCAGGCACAAACGCAGCTTGATTAGGAGATACCATCTGGTCTAAGAGAGGTTGAATAGTATTGGCTAACAATTTAGAAATGATCTTATAAACAACATTACATAAGCTGTGTGCGCACCCGATTTCGGTCGCACGACGAGGCGCATGCAGAACGATGTGTGCCTCGGGATTTGTTTAGAGTCGCCATTGCCTGATGGGGTGCAGGCAGACATCTGGGTGCCTAAGTTCTTCTATTAAGGCTTGGTCTGCGGCTTGAGATTCTAAGTAAGTTCTCGGTTGCGGTCTGGGGAAGTCCGTAGACACCCCAGTCCACCCCGTCAAGTGACGGGTCCCATAGGTTTCCCTGGTTTGAGTCAATTCTGGTCTTTTACTCACCCGATTCCTAATCCAACATTCCATTTAGTTAAGTCTGGCGGGACCGCCAAAGTGGTGTGGGTCCCTTTACTTGATTTTATCTTCTTTAACTTAAAGTGAGATGAGTCTGCATGGGCGGGCCCTGTTGGAAGGCCCGCAGATTCTTTGGTGGGCTTGGTTGAGCCCACGTGTCCCTTGGTGGGCCTCGGTCTAAACCTGAGAGACCATTTGGGCTTTGGTTCAAGTGAATTGATTTTACTTTGAAGTTCAGTTTGGTTATTTAAGTGATTTCTATGCACAAGTGGGCCGGGACTGTTTGTGGGCCCTTGAGCGGGCCACACAGTTGGTTACCAAGTAGTTTTGATTATCTTTCTTATCTATGCCAAAATGGGCCAAGCATTGGGCTTGGGGCCCTTTACCTGGGCTCGGGCTTGAAAGCTCAAGACTTTCTGAGATAGGGTTTGGAAGCCCTACACTTGTTTGGTTTAATGGGCTTAGTGGGCCCGACAGGCCCTGCCCATGGTCTCAGCCAAACCATGCCTAAGTCTAGATCAACATGCTTCAAAATTGGGCTTGGGTGGGCCTCCAATGGTGTGGCCCACTCAAATGGATTGATTTTATCTTTATTTAACAAAAGGAGTTTGTCGGGCTTGGTGGGCCCCGTTGGAAGGCCCACCGGGAATCAATTTGGACCGGGTGTCCAAGGCCCATCTTGGGTTTCCGGGTGACCCGAAAACCCTTCTGGTTCGACTGGTTTGATCAAATGAACCAAAAAAAAAACAGCACAAGATCACAAAACAGCAAAAATAACAATCTGGCTATGTAGCCGGCCTGAGATGCCGGTTACACATAAGTCTTAGTGTATCCGGCATCTTTTGCCGGCTACAAGTGGGCCTCTGTTGATCTGGCCTGAGTTGCCGGATCAACCTACAAAAGCCAATTTTTCGGATTTTTGCCTTGGGGTTGGATTCTTAGGCCTCTTGGGGTGTTCCAGGGATTCTATGGGCTCCTGTGTGAGCCCACAGTGGTTAAAATGGAGTCGCACAGGCCTCCTATTGAGGGTTTTGAATCAAGTCCAAAGGAGATTGATGAAGATCCACCCTCCCCTTCATTTGGGCTTGAACTAACAAATAGGCAGGGACTTAAGTGCCCCTGCTTTGGTTTCTTCTCACCAAGAAACTTCAGCAACCGCTAAGCATGAATAAGTCAATATAAAGATCATCTCATGGACTCAAAGGGCACATTTATTGTAAAAAAAAAAGTGTGGTGTGTGCTTTCTATACTTAGGAGCTGAAAAACATCTCTATGCATGTAAAGGTCCACTCGTGAGTTGAAGAAAGTGAACCAACCTACCCTTCACATCTTTAAGAATATGATCATGCTCATGAAATACAAGACAAGAAAAGTGGGGCTGACTTCTTATGATGGTCAAAACAGCCACCCAACATGAGTTGGGATCCTAACCAAGACCTTTAAAACAGTAAAAAACATGCTTGTCACTTGCCTTACACAACCACCAAGCTTTGCTCACCTACATGCTTCGAACACATGGTCGTCAAGGTAAAATCACATGCAAGCCTACAACTATAATCATGTGCAAATAAGTAAAGCAAATGCATCCCACACTACTCATGCCATAACCATGCAAAACCAAGTCACATACCTAGCTAAAAAAAATGTCTAAAGAATGGAATAGGAGGGGGGGCTTGGGGTACATAAGATGGCATGCACAAGAGGAACAAACTCCCACTTTAAATGAAACAAATTAATAGACCAAAAGAACCATTAAGAGCATCTTATATGTTACCCTCTTCCTCCCTTGAAGACATGCTTGAAATGGTAAGACATGCTTGAAATGGGGAAGACAAAGTAGAGAAAGAAAAGGCGAGACATGCTTGAAATGTTAAGAAACACATGGTTGAAAACACATGCTCATATGGAGCTCATTTTTATATATTATGAACAAAATACCATGGGGAACATTACCTTGGGGCCTTGTGACCTTCGAGTGGTGTGCTCACCCTTTCTTGAAGCTTGAACACTGCTGGAACACCACCTTCAAGGCACCACCAGCAGCTCCTTTGAGTTGCTTCTTAGGTGGAGATGAAGAAGGCAAAGAGAGAAGAGGGTTCAGGGAGAGATGGAGAAGAAGGTCTTGGGAGAGAGCAAGAGAGCTTGGGGGAGATGGGGGATCAAGACAAAAAAATGAGCCCAACACAATGAGCCGACCCCTTTGTTTGTGCTAGGGTTTTCTTTTTATAAGGCATGACCAAAATACGAATATGTTCTTACTTTATCACCAAAACCCTATTCCTTTTTCATCCATACCCCTTTTTTAAGAAAACCAATGATGGCTTTCTTTTCTTAGCCCCCAAGTAAACTTGGAGGCTAAGTTTGCTTGCACGAATTCTCCATATGGAGAATTCGTCCAACCATTTATTATTATTTTTTATTTTTCTTTTTTCTTTATGTACTTAATTCATTTGCCTTTTTTATTATTATTTTATTAAGATCTTTGTTTTATGCATCTTTTAATTTTCTTTTCTTTTTCTTTTACTTTAATTACTTTACTTAGATTTTTAGCAAAAATATTATTTTTTAATTCAAAACTTTTCATTTTGCTGCTCTTTCTTCACTGTTTACCACGTGTGCAGATTTTCAGAAACTTTAACTGCCCACAACTCGCTCGTCCGATATTCGATTTTAGCAAACTTAGTGGCGTTGGAATCAGTGCGAGATTCCCTATCCACTGAATTTCAGTTTAGCAGCAAATTCGAGTTTTAGCAGAAGTGCCGGGCCACGTCCGGGAGCTGATTTTGCTCATATTTCCTTATCCGAGACTCCGATTCCAGCAAACTCAGTTGCGTTGGAATCGTGTCGAGATGCTCTTTCTGCTGGTATCAAATGAGGTAGCTGATCTGGGGTTTAGCAGAAAGTCAATTTCTGCTTTTCTCATATTTGATCTGCCCATAACTTCTTCATCTGGACTCCGATTTGAGCAAACTCTGTTCCATTAGAATCGTATTGGAATCCTCTTTCCAATGGTAGGAAGCATGGCAACTGATTTGCACCAGATTAAAAAGTCAACTTTTTGACTTTCTCAAGTTTGACTTTCTCAAGTTTGACTTTTCAATTAAAATTTCATTTTCTGCATTTTGGGAGGTGCTTACAAGCTGATTGGTCGATAATGGGATAAGGTTCTAGGGTGGCTAATATTAGGAATCAGAGTGATGTACATGTGATTAAAGTGAGCAGGCATACAAACCGATTCAAAAAAAAACCCTGTATGGTATAAGTGACATTCTTTCCAATGATATCCCAGAAGTGTTGGTAAAAGGCTGCCGGATAGCCATCCGGCCCTGGTGCTTTGAAGGGAGCCATTTCTTTAATGACAGCCCATATGTCTTCCAGAGAAGGTACCCGACATATTATGGAGTTTGTACCTCATTTAGATACCCGGGAATTAGATGCGGCAATTCCAATTCATTCCAACGTGGTTGAGCCCTGAAAAGAGATTCAAAATAGGTTATTACATGAAATTCCAACTCCTTTTGATCAATAATTTCCACATTGGAAGAAGAGTGTAAGGAATATATAAAATTTCTCTGTCTGCGCATCATCATAGTTTTGTGAAAAAAATTGGTATTCAAGTCGCCCCATTTCAACCAATTAATATGGGACTTTTGGTACCATAAAAGCTCTTGTTGCTTCAATAGTTTCTAATATTCCTGTTGGAGGAATTTTTCTTCCCATTCCAAACATGCATTCGAGGAAAAAGATGCAACTTCCTGGATGTCCTTTAATTTGGCCTGCAAGTGTAATAGTTTATTTATTTATTTTTTTTTTTGGATGGTAAGCCAAAAAGTATATTAATAAAGAAAAAAATGTACAATGGAGAACAGACACTAGAGAGGACTCTCAACAAAACACGGGAAGGGACAAGGCAGCTGCCATCTATGTGGGGAACCTGCAAGTGTAATAGTTTATGATGTATACTGCCAACCATTTTTCTGTTCCAGTGCTGGAGGTCCGAAGCAAGTCTCTGTAGTCGTTTGGAAAAGTGCATAGAGGATGGTTGACTTTGCTAGGAGGTAGAAATTAACAAGGCACATGATTCTTCCTGGAGCCAAAGTGCCTCAAATTTGAAAGGGCGATACCGGCGACGGTGGGTTGAGACCAACTCTAGTATCATTGGACAATGGTCTGATCCTTGGATTACCTGATAATATAGAGAAGGTGAAGGAAATAAGTCAAAGAAGTCAGGTGATACAAAACCTCTATCAAGTTTTTCAAATATCCGACGAAATCCAGGTTGGCCATTGGTCCAAGTGAACTGAGGCCGTTTAATCGGGAGTTCACTGAGATTGCAACTATCAATGAAGGAAGCAAATGACTGGGATTGAAGATGGTTGAGTGGGTTGCCACCCCTTTTATCTGCACAAAGCAACATAGCATTAAAATCGCCAATAATCATCCATGGAAGATTATATTGAGTCTGAATAGACTCAATAAGATGCCACTGCTTCTCCTGCACTTCAATTTTGGAATCAGCATGGATAAACAAAATATAGCAAGAATTTGCATGATACGTAAGATTCATTTCAATGAGCCAAGGAGTAGAAAACATAAAGGTGAGTGATACTTTTTTCTTTTAAGGAAAACCCACTAAGGCATGAATAACCTTAGTGGCACTCCAACGGAGGGAGGAGGGTTGAGGCAGACCCTGACTTGTATAAAGGTGAGTGATACTGCCTGCGACCATAGAATTAAAAATCCATTGCGGCGACCATCAGGTGGTTGAACATAATATGAATAATAACCTGTGCGGTGAACCATCCGAAGAACAACTTTATCATTAGCAAAAGTTTCAGATAACATTACTACCTCTGGATTAAGAGACAAAATTTGGTCTTTGTGATGTTGCTGTGTGGTGGGGCGACCCAACCCACGACAGTTCCAGAAAAGGATCTTCATGGTTAGCGACTCCAGGAGGAGTCAAGCAAATCAGAAGAGCAAGGAGCGAAAGATGAAGGCAATTTCCGCTTGTTAGAAGGGCAACTAGATACTCCGATTTCTAGGTTTTCATGGAGAGGTTCTTGGATGGTTAATTGTTGAGTTCCAGATTGTGGGCGTCTCCCTGGTTTATGGGATGGAGATCGGAAGGCCGACAGATTTCGGTGGATGGCAGAGAGACTAAGATGAGGGGAGGGTGGTGAACTGGAGATGGTCTGAGGGTGTAGAAGAAGTGGGAGCAGCCGACGAGTCCACCAAAAGAATTGGGTTTGGGCTTGACCTATGTCAACATTTGTAGTGGAGAAAGTAAAAGGATCTTCTGAAAAATGGGCCATTCGACTAGACGCATGGGCTTCATAAGTAGATGAGCATATGTTTCAAAGTTTGCTTGGGCTAGGCCCACACATTGGTTGGCTACCCACAAGGTGGATCTAATGGTTGGATCAATAGGAACATTTGGGCCTGGGGGTGATGCATCGTCCGCTTTCGAGTCAGGAATAACCACTGGGTTTGATTCTGGGTCCCTGGATTGGACCCTGGTAAGCACCGATTCTAAGTTGAGCGACTCGGAGGTCCTATTGGCTGAGTTGGAGGAGGCCATCTCGTTCTTCGTCCCTCTTAGGGTTTTCTGCTGCGAAGGACTTTGTCGGCGTCTGCATGCAGTTTTGTTAGCTTGAGAATATAATGGTGTTAGATAAGAGGAGAACATACATAAGGCTTGACCCGAAGGAATCTTAAGACATGCACTTGCCTCATGACCAAGGAAGCCACAATAATAACAAAAATTAGGAATACCTTCATAAGAGAATGTTACCCAAACCTTATTGTGATGAAGATCTTCGGACATACGTACCAGCCGGCAATGGTTGAGTTAAAGAGAGAATCCATTTCACACCAACCGTTGTGTGGTCCACTGTTGGTGGTATTTCCACAGCTCAGATTGATCCAAACGAGGAAGCTAATCGACGTATAACAGATTCATCTATGTATGCTCTAGGCTGATTGAGCAGTTGTGACCAAACTACAAAAGATGGAAACTGAAAATTATCAGCAGCCTGGAAATCTGTGATTTGATCAATATTAGTGAGATTATTATTAATAAACCATGGACGCCCATCTAAAACAAAGGAAAGGATATCTTGTGAGCATAGAGCAATGACAAATATGGAAGAAGACAGTGCAAATAGCGGAGCATCCTGAGAGAGGCGCCATGCTCTGGTTGTGAAATTTCGGATGGTATTCACGGACATGGACACACCAAAAGTATCCAGAACTACTAGAAATTCCCATTTAGACTGCAGACGAGCCTTCTCCTCATCAGGGAGTGAAAATACAGTATCTGGACGCGACGGGAGGAAGAGTAGATGCAGCCTGTTCGTCACCTCGTTCAAATCCATCCAAGGAACCTCAGAGAACCTAGAAGAGGGAGTTAATAGAGGCTAACTTGACAAAGACAAAACCCAAAAGGTTAGATAGAGATTCAAAGCACGAAGAGCCAAAGAAGATGGAGGAACTAAAGGAGTGAGGGGGATACAGATCGAAGAAAACAGGGAGAGTGAACCAGGAATTTTTAGCACAGAAGAGAGGGATGGGGGCGAGGAGAACAAGGAGATGGAAACGTCACCGCCATTAGCCGCTGCAGATTTTCCTTGATGAGAAAGGAAGCTGAAGAGGGTAACAGGGACCCGTTTCTTGCTTTCAATTTTATGCTTCTAATCCGTTGTCAGAAATGAATTTATTTGCATGATGTTCTGTTTCGCTTTAACATCTATAAAATGTTGTACACACCCATAGTTTCTTTTCTCAAAACCAATAGATAAATCCCTAAAAAATTTAAGAAACCAATCATCTGAAATTAGCTTGTAGCTTTGGACAGATTGTCCTTCAAATACCACTCCATTTTGTCACGCTCTTTGAAACCAGACCCCTGTCCTTCTCAAAAACCACCGCACTTACTCATAAACCCCAACTCAACATCCCGTCTCCATTGCAGCACTCTATGCTGCATAAAGGTCCATTTTCGGCCCCGCCCTTTCACATCAATCGTCACCCACTTCCTTTCCTCTCAAACCCTCATTGGAACCCTGCTTCAGAACCCAACCCCAAGTTTCCTTATCTCGAACTACCTTTCAGGCAGATAAAAAGGAAAAGGTAGGAGAAGACAAGAATTGTGTAGAAGAAGAGAAATATTGGTGGCCTGATAAGGGTTACCTGAAGAAGGTGAGGAACGACATAACTAAACTGTCCGTTGTGCTCTTTCTCCTTGCAACAAATCCGCATTATCATTCACTTTAGAACTATCTACTTGAAGCTTCACGATCTCAAGAGTCAAATCAACAATAACCTTCTCGTGTATCAGAGTGAGAAGCCGAAAACCAGAAAACTGCTGACCCAATTTTTGAAACTGAACACAATCCCCTCATGAAAAACCTCAAACCTGCAAATTATTAAAGGATCTTTAAATGATGCCCCTTCCCCACCTTTAATCGGCCCTCGTTTACGCAACGGGGTTAATTTTCATTGGGTTCAGAGCCCAAACCGTTATCATCTTGGGTTAGTTCTTTGCACATGTCTATAATCTATTTTACTATATTATAATAAGGGTAATAGGACCCTTGGGAAGTGTGCCAAACCTAATGTGTCCCTTCCCCAAAAAATCCTTACATATCATTGTTAAGACCCTTAAATAAAAGGGATATAATAATCATAAATGCAACAATTCATTTAAGATTTGGCAGTTTTTACAACTATCACCTCTCTTTTCTTTCTAGACATAGTGCAATACTACATGTGCACCTTGCTAGTCCAGATTATATGTGAATGGGTCCCGAAATGATAATAATAGTGTTTATTTAGGTTTTAAAAATTATATATATATATACTAGCAATCGAGGCACGTGTTATTTTTAAAAGAATTAATTATATGACATGTTATTTTTCCTCAATAATACAATAATTATTTCAAAATATATATTACTTTGAATATAATGATAAGAAACAACAAATATAAAATGGCCATATATTAACAATTTAATCTAGTAATGAGAATGAATTCATATGATAAAAGTTCATCAAAATTAAACAATTATTATTAAAATAGAACCCAAGCAACTTGCAATCAAAGAACAATAATAATTGATGAATTAATTGCACGAATATTGATTTTAGAAGTTTTTTTTCTAGCGACTAATTTTTTATTATCAAATCCGATGATAAGACTTCACAAATTATTATTGTCATATTTAAAACATACTTTACTTTTGAACATTTCATCGGATTCATATTTCTTGATTTAAAATTTATGACTTTTTAATTGGTAATTTTAAATTATTATATCCAATTATTATTAGGATTAATATTTTAAAATTGAAACATTTTTTGGATGTTATAAGTTCGAATTATATTATTTAAATATTTAATATAATACTTTTAGTAGTTTAAAATACTATAATGATTTAGAAGGTTAAATATAAATGGGAATTTAATATGTCCACATAAGAATTATACATAAAAATAAAAAATAAAAGCACTTGTTTAGATGAGAAATATTGGGGTATTATTACATAATTCGTTTTATTTATGCTTTAGTATGATATCAAAGAATAAGTAACATTTAGCTTGATGTTTAATTTTATTAATATTTTGATTAAAGGAAATTTTGGTCGATTATTCAATCTCCAAGTGTGATATAGACCTCGGTGTATAAGATTGTTTCCTCTTTTCATTCTCTAATATTCCTATTTAGTGAAAAGTTTGAAGGACTTGTATGAACTAAGTAATAATGTCAATTGCCTTTACTACAATTGGGACCAACAGGTGATTATTGTATTTTGTCCACGTTCAAATATCACTATAAAAGGAATGTGCTAGAGACTCCACCTAACGTTTTTTTTCTTTTCTTTTTTTTTATATTAAAATAGGAATAGAGTAAAAAACTTAAGGATTAGGAACATTACAACGACTGTATGCTCGACCCAAAAAATCATCAGAGCAGACATTATGTACTTTGACAGGAAAGTTATTTCTCCAGAAGCATGAATAGTTGTTCAGAGCATAGTTTGCCAAGGAGTCGACTGCCATGTTAGGTTCCCTAAAGATGTGGACAACGTTGATATCTTCAAAATAATTGCATAGAACCCAAGCTTCTTCAATGAGAGATCTTATTTTCCAGGGGGATGTAATCTTCCTAAGCAGGCAATCAGCCACTAATTTTGAATCACTCTCGACACCCAATTCTTGCAACTTAGATTTGAATTCTGATCTGGCAATCTTCCTCCCATTACACCAAACCACAATGCTCTCATGAAATCGCATTTTTAAGAACAAGTGCTTGCTTGATTCTTGTTCTTTTTGACATAGAACACACACTTCCATATTTGCTCCCAACCTATTTCTAAGAAGATCATTAGTTGCTATTCCATCCTGAATGTATTTCCATAGAAAGAATTTTATCTTCTGTTGGCATGGAAGCTTCCACAACCTCAGCAATTTGCCTTCCTCTATTGTATTATCCTCGAGATTTGTTAACATTTTGTATGTAGATGAAACCAAATACTTACTTGTAGCTGTACCTCTCCATATCATCTTGTCTCTTTCCTCACTTTTGCTAATGGAAATGGATAGGATTTGCTCCACTATTTGATTAGGCCACCATTCCTTCAGTTTTTCTATCTTCCAGACTCTAAGATTTTGATCAATCAACTCTGCCAATTTGAAGTTGATTACATTGTTGTATCTACTGTGGCATGGCTGATTACTATGATGTTTCCAGGTATCATCATTTGCCTCAATAGATTCTCCATTTGCTATACACCATCCCATGCCTTTCTTGATTGTTTCTTTGGTCTTGCATACTTGTTTCCATAACCATGATGAGTTAGTCTTGGGTACACTATCAAAAAAATTGCTATCATGGAAGTATTTGCTTTTAAACAGCTTAGTCCACAATTTTTCACCATTTGTCGCAAGGTTCCAAGCCACCTTGGAAAACATGGCCTCATTGAATTTTTTCTCATCTCTTATGTTGAGACCCCCACATCTTTTGGGTTGACAAAGTCTGTCCCAGGAGAGAGTATGCCCCTCTCTTTGTTGGGTTGAACCAGGAAAAACTTCTTGATTCTCTATCATTTTTTTCAGTTATGATTCTAGGTAACTTAACTCCACCTACTGTTTGTATAAGGGATTTGAGTATGCATGTATAGAAGCCCATTTGCCGCCTCCTACTCTATAATAAAGCACGAGCCTAAACATAATTTTCTCTTTCCTCTCCATGGGTCAATGTCAATCTTTTATGTTGTTTTCAATAGTTTCTTAGTTGAAAAAGAAAATAACTCATATAACAAAAGTATATTTTGTAATTAAACATAAAATCTAAGCATCTACTACTCTCCAAAATTTATTTAACAACATTCTTATGTATTTGAAATATTTTTATATAAAAACAAAATTTTTATTTATACATCATTGTGACATAAAACTTTTCTAATAGCATTTTATCTTGTCATATATAAATGATTTTTAACTATAGTTTTAATTTACTACCACAGCTTCCCCCTCTCTTGTAGATATAATATAGATATTTATTTTTTTAATGATATAAATAATTTCTTAACTATAATTTCATTTTAATTTATTAACTATAGCTTTGTTTTGAGAGCACGTCTTCCCACCCTCTTATATCTATACAGATATATATATATATATATATATATATATATATATATATATATATATATATATATATATATTTATGTTTCAATGATAATTAGTTAGTTAGAATATTCTAAGAAATTTTTTATTAATATTAAAATATTTTCCTAACAATAATTCTTATTTTAATCAAAGTCCCCTTATTAAATAATTATTATATTATTTTTTATTATATAACATTAATATAACACGACATAATATAATATTAAATATCTTTGGCATTTTACCATTTAAATCATATTATTATTGGTAGATAACAATGTTAATATTATATTATGGGGAGAATACCTTTTTTAGTGACCTTAGTTAAGCCAATTAAAAAAATTATAATGATCCTTTATGCTATGAAATTTTGAATACTATAATTAACACTAAATTTTAAAATATATAATAAATAATATAAACATTGGATTTATTTAATTTTTAATTTTTAAATGCAAAATATTTCTTGTAGTTAGCACGTGTTAATGGTCAAGTAAGAAGCTATTGAAAGGCTTCTCCCTAAAAGGATATGTATAAAAATTTATTCAAGTTTTTATCCCTTGCTTATAAATATTTTAACTAAAGATCTTTATCCCTTTTAAACTTCAATACGTTTGTAGAAAAGAAAAAAAAATCAAACTTTATCTGACTATTTAGAATCTAAATTTAAACGAATCCTAAATCCAAAAGACTTTTATTTTATTTTTATGGAGGGGAAAGAGTCATCACGAAAAATAGAAAAGTAATCATCAAGAAAAAAAGGAAAAGTATATTCTAACTTTACAAATAATTTTCTATCATAAAGTAAAAGTAAACTTTATTTTTTATATGAATTTCTAGATGTTATCCTTTTTAAAATAAAATTATTAGGCTCGAGAAATAAAATTAATCTTTATCTAAGTAATTATTGCCAATCATGTGCAGGCCATTCGCAGTGAGCTTAAGGATTGTCAAGACAGATTGCATATTAATCCATACGACTGTGAGTTGGCTCAACAAGATTATGCTCTTAGAGATAGGTTGGCCAAGGCTACCCGTGATGAGGAAGCTCAGCTTAGGCAAAAATCCAGGGTGCAATGGTTGAACGAGGGGGACTCCAATAATGTGTTTTTCTTCAATACACTAATGGAAAGGAGATCCAGGAATAGCATCCTAAGTGTCTGCACGGAGGAGGGGCAGAAAATCACTGATCCGGAAGGAGTTAAGGTACAGTTTCTTAACCACTACAAGGATTTGCTTTGTGGAGGGCAGATTACCGCTTCTTGTCCGTTACCTAGGTTCAAAAGAACTCTTAATCTTGGGCAGTGGGAGATGTTGAACAAAGATGTATCTAATGAGAAAATTAGAGATACTATTTTTGCTCTCAAGGATGACAAGGCGCCAGGCCCTGATGGGTTTACAGCCTGTTTCTTCAAGAAAACATGGAACATCATTGGAGAGGAGTGTATGGCAGCAGTAAGGAGCTTCTTCCATTCGGGTAAGATTCTCAAGCAAATGAACTGTTCATCATTAACTCTGGTTCCAAAGGTCTTGAACCCAGCGAAGGTTGGAGATTATCGTCCAATTTCTTGTGTTAATACATTATACAAGTGCATAGCAAAGATCCTGGCTAACAGATTGAAGGGTGTTGTGGGTGACTTATTGGGGGAGTACCAATCAGCCTTCATACCTGGAAGAAGACTTGTGGACAATGTGTTGCTCACTCATGAGATTATGCATAACTACCATCTTAAAAGCAACCATCAGAAGTGTGCAATCCAGGTGGATCTTAGGAAGGCCTATGACATGATTGATTGGGGATGTATTAGGGCTACCCTCCAAGGTATGAACTTCCCCCCGAATTTCATTTCATGGATAATGGAGTGTGTGTCAACTCCATACTTTTCTATAATGTTGAATGGCAGCATGGTGGGGTTCTTTAAAAGCACTAAAGGCATACGACAAGGGGACCCTTTGTCCCCGTATTTATTTGTGCTTGTAATGGAGCTTTGTCATGTTATTCTTGAAGAGAAAACGGCTGTGCACTTCAAGCATCATTTTAGGTGTCGTGAGCCAAATGTGAAGATGCTGTGCTTTGTGGATGATCTGTTCCTATTTTCTCATGGAGACCCCACATCTATTTCTTGTATAGTTGAGGCCTTGAGAACCTTCACCGAAGTGTCTGGACTTCATGTTAATAAGGATAAGAGCATAATTTTCATGAGTGGAATGGATGATAACACAGCAAATTTGCTGAAACAGGTTGCTGAGTTCTCAGTTGCCGATCTGTGGGTGAAGTACTTGGGGCTGCCATTAATCTCTACAAAGTTAACATCTGCCCATTGTCAACCTCTTATTGAAAGAATGAAGGCTAGGACTCATTCTTGGAGGGGTAGATTCTTGTCATATGCTGGTCGGCTGTTACTTATCAAGTCTGTCCTCTTTTCCATCAAGGTTCAATGGCTGTCCACGTTCATTCTCCCCAAGAAGGTGATTAGGGACCTTGAGAGCATTTGTAGGAAGTTCCTATGGTCAAGTTCGGAGATGAGGGGAAAGAAAATCTCTCCAGTTAATTGGGCTACTGTGTGTTCGCCAAAAAATCAAGGAGGTCTTGGGTTATTCAACTTGCAGCTGCGGAACAAAAGTGCTATAATGAGGTATGTATGGCTTATTGTGACTAACTCCTTGAACCTGTGGGTTTTGTGGGTGCAAAGATATCTCATAAGGGATAGAAACTTTTGGGCGTTATGCTGTCCTAGTAGTTGCTCGTGGGTATGGCGGAAAATACTCAAAACTAGAGAGCATGCAATCAACCTCATCAAGAAGAGGGTGTTCAATGGGAAGAGTACTTCATTGTGGTATGATAACGGGCATCCCCACGGACCATTGGTAGCAAGGTATGGGGCGAGAGTTATTTATGACTCGGGGCTTCTCCGGTCTGACTGTGTTGACACCATTATTGATAACAACGAGTGGAACATTCCAGTCTTTGTATCTCCAGATCTCTTGGAAATATGGAGTCATTTGAATGAGCTCCCAAGCCTTAATAGTGAACGACAAGATCAAACCATATGGTGCCCCACTAACTTAGCCACGTTTTAGCTGGCTTCGGCCTACAAAGCCTTGGAGGAGGACAAGCCATTAGTCCCATGGTGTCACTTGGTATGGTTTGCAGGTCACATTCCTAGACATGCGCTCATCCTTTGGTTTGCTATGCACCGGAGACTTCTCACGAAGGAGAGATTGGCAAAATGGGGAGTGATTAATCAGGTAACTTGTGTGTTGTGTAGAAGGTGTGATGAAGACCAGCAACATCTCCTATTCCAATGTGAGTATAGCTCAAAAATTTGGCAGCGAGTCATGCGTATGAATGCTATTGCCACATCCAACCACCCTTGGGACGGAGTTGCATTATGGGCAGCGATGAGATTCACTAGTAAGTCCCCTACTATAAGACTTGCTAAACTTTCATTTGCAGCTCTAGTGTATCATATCTGGATTGAAAGAAACCGGCGTGTGTTCAAGAACAACTATCTCCCTCCAGAAGTGGTTGTGAGCTATATTGTTACAGATGTCAAAGCTGTATGCTGCAACCGAAGTATTGTGGTTAAAGACTCCCCACGGAATCGGCAGATAGTTCATGATTGGGGCTTAGATTGGCAAATGCGAGTCTAGCCTTAACAGCTGGGTGGCAGTTACTGGTGGACCTCACATGAATTGGAGACAGTGGCTATGATCCATTTACTGGTTGGTTTTTTGGTTTGGTTCTTGTTGAGTGCGTGCTTGGTTATCTTGTAGGTGTTTGTACCTTGCCTTGCGTCTATGTGGAGTCCCCACCTTGGACGCTTGACTTGGCCCCATTGTAAATTTTTGTCTATCAATGCATTCTTGAATTAATGTTCAAAAAAATATATATTTATTAAAATTAATCTTTATCCATATGTTTATTAGACTCCTATATTTTATCTTAATCTTTTATTTTTATTTTTTTTTATCTTTTAGGTATGTGAAATTATAGAGAAATTAGAAATCTTTTTAAGTAGATAAGTATAAGAGAACGAAAGTATAATTTTCTTTTATATTTTTTATTAAAATTCTTTTAATTAGATAAGAAATTTAGAAAATAGCAATAAACATATAAAAGTAGTAATTTACTTTCATGTTTTCACCAGAAGTTTTTTAAATAGACAATTATATGAAATTAAAGACTATAGGGAGGAATGTAACGCCCCGGTTCCGGGTCCATTCCCAAACCCGAGGTGTTATGGTAATCAAACAAAGCAACTAAAGAAACTGGATAATTTAGAACTTTTTCTAACTTTATAATCAGAGTAAATGTAGAAACTTAAATTCAAATTCTTTTTATTAATCAACAACCATGATATAAAAGGATTTCATTTCCATGAACAACCTATAACTATATAAACTACACATCTACAATTAGCCCAAACTTTGACGTCCTTGCCAAGAGTACCTGAAAAATGAGGAGAAACCGGAGTGAGAATGAATCTCAACAAGTAGCAATGTGCATGATGTAAAACAATCCATAATTTTACAATAATAGTCATGAGGTGTACAATAAAACCAAAACCACAATCATTCGATGATATATTAATAACAAACACCAATCCATAACAAACACGTGTGACATAATAGGACTCGTGAATTGAAACCACTTAATAAGAATATTCTTGCCCCATAGTTCGCCACATCACGACTTACATTATAGATGGAGCCCGCACCTACAGTCACTACCATCTCCTCCGTCAACCATTCACACGAACCACCCACGCATGGGTTGGCGAGTACAATCCACAGTCCAAATAAAATCCCATAAAGGGTACCGCTTCCGCGGAGGCCATACCAATCCGATCAAAGATTAATTGACCCACAACAAACACGTCTAATACCAGTGCAAGTGCAAGTTACAAGTGATCCTCAAGCACGGTCAAATCATAGCTCCAATTTGCGAGTCACAAATAACCTACCAACATGACTAATATAAAGCTCATAAAAGTCAATATCTCATTAAAGCATGCGGATGGTAACCTGAATAACAAAATAAAAACCGTTTACCGAAAGCAACCTCGGCTAAGACCAGGCCGCACCTGCAGCGGTCGAGGATTGCTACCTACGTCGCCCGCACCTGCTAGTACGACGAACCGCATACTAGAGAGTTCCGAACAAGAATAACTTGCCAGCCAATTCCCTTTCACTTCCTAGCTAAGATATGGATCCATACTAAGCATTGCCCACTAGACACAACTCACTATCAAAACCTTGAATAACTCAAAGACTCAACATTCAGTGATAAACCTCGTACCAATAATCATAAACATGTCCCAAGTGCTGTGTCCGGCAATAATTTCCAAAACCACAGTGTCTAACCAAAAGATGTTCAAAATAACCATTAAACAGTTCTTAAACAAAGTTCCAGATCATTTAATAAAAAAAGTACGAAAGTATACACAAATGCTAAATAAAAGGTTTAGATTTGAGTCGTGTTAGTGTGAGCGTACTTAGTTTATCTTTCTAATTCAATATTCATGTTATTCTTTATTTCTTACAGAGTTTACTCCAAATCCTACACTTTGGTTTATCCTAAAATCCTTACTTTTAAATATTTATTTACCAATTAATACCCTAAATCTCTAAAACCTTTGGATTATGTTATTAATTCTTTCCAAAAGTTAATTTAGGTCTATTATGACTTGTTAGATTAGGTTTCATACTTAGAATCTTAATGAAAGTGGTCTGAGTGCATAGGTTTACCTTAACTAGTCTCATTTGATTCTTATTACATTTATTATCCCAAATAATTACCCTTTTATCCGAATTTAATTCCGTCACTTCCTACATCTCAAATTACCCTATTTACAGGTGTTACAACATTAAAATTCCAAGAAAAATCATTAGAAATTGAATCTGGGCACAAATCCCAAGTTTTGAAATTTTTGACAGTTGGTTGCTCGAAGGGTCGCTCGGGTGACTGCTCTAGCGGTTAGGTTTTCAGGTTATGTTATTTTTCAAAGGCCTATCGCTTGAGGTAACGCTCGAGCGGTGTATCAAGTGCTCCAGCTATAATACTGTTTTTCTTCAATTTACGGAAATTTTAGAACTTTCTATACATACTATTTACTTGTTTTGATTCTAAACATCTAATTTCCATCATAAACTAGTTCTGGGACAACCCTAAACTAATCCCATCATCTTTCCACTTATCTTTGAGTTTCTTTTTAAGTTTAAACTCATCATGATCAACCTTTTCTTGATTTCCAAAAGAAAGATAAATCACCAAACAATTCTTTATAAACAAATAAGCTTTTCCCATGAAATCCAACTTCAAAACAATACGATTAAACATCAAAATCACGAGAAAACATGCAGTTCCTCCAGTTTCAAGGGTTTGCTACTTGCCTTATGATGAACCCAAATTTTTCAGAAACTTCGCCTGTGCCCGTTTTTGGAGCTCTACCTCACCCCTTTAGACTTCTCCAATTTAGATCTCCACCGTTCAGTTTGAAGTCTTCCATGAGTAGAACAAAACCCTAAAATTTCAGCCCATTTCAATAGTTGGATATTCCTAGCTCGCCGTTCGAAGTTGGCTGGTCGGTCATCTCTGCAACTCTCTTCTTTCTAATTCCTCCTTTCTTTTCTCTCTTTTCTCCTTCTATTTTTGGCTCCTATCACTTATGCATGAATTTCCCTCTCCTTCTAACTTATTTTGAAAATATAAAACACTCTTTAAACCTCTTTTTTATAGCCTCCCTACTAGTCCAACTCTAATTAGGTTTAGCTTATTCTAATATACTTAGTGTATTCCCTCTTCTACCATTCTCCTTAATTTAACTCCTTTAACTCTATTTTAAAGGATCTCCTAATTAATTTTCGTGCTGAATCTTATTCTTAATTTTTAATTGATCTTAGACTTTTATTATTCACTCAAATTACCTATATTTTAGACCCTAAATAGTATAATTACCATTTGGCCCTTTTTCCACCCTTTTTTTTAATTTTAGTTCCTTGTTCTAAAATTGTTGATAGCAAGATTCGAACCTTGTCCAACAGACTGAAAACCTATCCCTTTTTCCACCCTTTAAGCCTTAATTTCATTATTTTACATCCAACTAAGTTAAGATTTTGTCTAGTTGAATTTGTTGACTTAATAACTAATTATCTTATTTTCTTTCATGAATTTAACAAATTGAAATGACAAAATTACCCTTCCACTTAATAACAAATTGAAATGACAAAATTAACCTTTATATCTCTCTTTAATCCTCCTACTATTTTATTCCTTAGTATTTTCCTCTATAATTTATCTTTAATTATTTATTTTATTTTTAGGAAAATCCAGGGTTTTACAAGGAATATTTTAGGTATATGAAAATTAAAAACACTTAAGAGAGTTCATGCTTTTAATAGTAGTATAGATATAGATATAAATATAGATTATTATGAAAATCAATAAAAGAAGAAATAATAAAAATAATTTGTTCAAACGTTATAAAAATGCGTGAGAGAGAGAGAGAAAGATATATATATATATATATATATATATATATATATATATATATATATATATATATATATATATATATATGTTTGTATGAAATTATTCATTATTATACCATTTAATTTTGATTTTCATAATAATATATAATATATGCAACCCTATGTTTCACTTCCCAAAAGGTCCTCCAATTCTTTTCAAATTTACTCTAATACCTTAGTTTATTATTGTCATGTGTATCAGTATTGTAACTAACTGCCCATATAAGGCTTATTTTTTTCTAATTCTTTTGTTATGCGCATAGCGCGTGCATTCTCCTAATTTATATATATATACTGGGGAATGCATTCACTTTGTGCGTAGCAAATTAGAAACCAAGAAGCCCAGTTAAGTGGAGCATCCCATTATTAGTGTTTTTCATTTTTTGTAAATGTTTTATGTGGAGCCTACATAAAAAAGCATTGGAGGGATGCTCCAAGTGGAAGCATCCCACTTTAAAAGCAAGAGCCAATTTAGGCCTAAATCGCATATGATTTCATTTGGTTAGTTATGATATTATGCATCAACAACAAACCTGTAAAATTAGGAAAAATTGGAGGACATTTTGGGTATAAAATGTCAGGGAGAAAACCTAGGATTCGCTTTATATACATATATATCAGGTTAGCAGAAGGCTAGGGTTTAGGTCAACCCACCCCGACCCTAACCTTATTTTATTAAAATATTATTTTTAATATTTATAACAAATAAAAATACATTTTACATAATCAAATATATGATTACTTCATATATATTCTGTTTTAAAAATGTTAATTTTTTTTTGTAATTTTTACAGTACAATCGGGTCAAAAATGCACTGTTGTTTCTCTAATATTCCTAAACCTATTCACAAATCAATGCCTTAGTTGTTTCATACCTGAGGATTCGATATTCACCTTCTAGACCTTTGCAGAACACTTGAGTTTTCTTATATCAAACATATTTTCTCAGTATATCATAGAGTTTTTCATTTTAAAAGGACATGTTCCTGAGTAAAAACATTTTTTTTGTAAAGTTAAGCAGGCAATTGATGGGCTATTGAGATGATATACAAAATATTACACTTCCTCAGAGCTGTATGGTTATATTTATAGAATACAAGGCTTCTGTTCTTTTGTCTGTTGAGGAAGAAACCCCTGAATATTTTTTTAATTTCCCATAAACAACTTATTATTGAACCATAAAAGACCTTTTGAATTGAATAGGTGACACATGCCATCAACTCAATGAAGGATCTGCAACTTTTGCTACATTCTCATCCATTTCAACTTGTTATTTGTTTTGTGATTCAGTTTCTCTGTATTTTAAAGATTAACAAACTTACCAATGGAAACAACCAAAAACCGGAAAAATCTTTTCTCCAGTTTAAGACCAGTTCTCATTGAATTAATACATTAAAAAAAATTGATCTCAGGCATCAATGATTGACATTGCTTTTGTACAATCTGATGGTGCTTCTATTCATTTTTATCTATGGAGCATTACACTTCTAAATAGGTGGATTAACTCAATAAGACACATATCAGGATTCTGACAATCAAACAAGAGGTGAACCATATAAATATAATCTTTTTCTGATCAACTCTTCCCGAAATATAACAAATCTCTTCAGCAATGGCCTTCACTGTCCACGGGATGCTAGCTTCACCTCTTGTGCACCAATAACTTATACAGAGTCTCCTCCAATCCATAGGGTCATCTCCCCACTCTTTGGGATGAATACAGACGTTCTCTTACCAGTAATAGTTCAGCCATGTACACCTTTTCACAAAGGTTTTAGAGACATAGAGAAAACACTACCATTCATTAAACTCATTCACCACCCTTATTTTATGAGTCGATGTATAAATTATAAATGTTGTTTAAGATCACATACCATTCATTGCTCATAAATATTGCGGCATTTACAAATCCATATTTCTCAAATTTTTTGAATCTGACACTGTATGACACTAACTGTTTGAGATTATGATATTCATAACTTCTGTTAGAAAAAACAGATGACAGAAAAATTCTGTAGCACAAAAAATCTGGATCCCTTTTCAATGTCAGTTCTTTCTTACTGAGTTCCTAATCTCTTTTGAATACATTCTCTTTTATGAAGAGTTCATAAAGGAGCGTAAAAATAGCTCTATGTTAAACAATTCAACTTCCTAGAGAAACTAATTTACTGAATAGTAAAAATTACGGCAATCAAGACCACTACCATTTAATGCATTCCGGAAAAACGCATCACCTTCATTATCTTCACTGATTTAAACACAGCTTTTCATCAGTTTAAATATTTCAAGGAATAGATAAAATACTGAACTCCATTAAACACATCTTTGGACGTTAAGAATTATGTATACCAATACATAATTTTTCTTCCATATAGAGAGAAACTATTGACAAATAAAACTGAATCAAGTTGGTTTATTTCATCATCTAGAGCAAATTTATTCTTTCCAACATATTCTCCTCTTTTGTAATGAAAATTAACTGCTTGATAAATCTCAATTTTCAACGTATCCACAATTCCAGTTCCGGTATCAAAACACTGATAGCAAGCTAAATATGTCAGATAGTAATCAATTGCATATAGTCAAAGCCTAACTTGAGAGGAGGAAAAGGAAAATGGAAAATGGTATGCAACACTATAAAAAACAGATGAATCAATGATGCATATATAGAAAATATTTGGATGACGATATATTCTGATCTTCATTAAAGACAGAATACAAGACTTCGTGAATGAGATCTTAGACCTTAAAGAATGAAATACAACACTTGAAGGGGGAAATTTCTCCAGTTCGTTCCCCTATGAAAATAAGTGGAATAAAATCCTATATTATGAACAAAGTAATAATAAATGATGCATGTATAGAAATATCACATTTAAACTTTCCATTGAATAATGAGAACACAAGACTTCACAAATGAGATCCTAGATCATAAGGAGATGGAATATATAGACATGCTGCGAAGAAGAAGAGACTCTACTTGTTCATTTCCCAAGAAGCATAAGTGCAAGAAATCTTTTGTCAATATATGAGAAGCATGAAATTTTTCACCTTCTTTCCACATAGATATGACACTAGGTAGCAATGAAAGTATAAATCACCATTACCTTTTTGGTCATACCAACAGTTGTGCTAGGACCATTTAGTTTCCAAAACACTAGTCATCAACAGAAAACACAAGGTTAATGATCAACTGTCAGTAATTTATAGACAATAAGGAAAATGCTTTGCCTATGCATTGTTTCAGTATTCTCCCATCCTCAATAAGATTTTTGGCCAGCTCTATCTGTACTCAGATTCCCAGATAACGTACCTCAAATAATTTTCAACTTCATTCTAGTCCTTGATTTTCATGTGAATATCCTTCAATGTGCACCATCTTGAACCTAATAGGAACCATCGCCAGTCTCCATATGTCAAGTTAAAAAAACAAATGAGAATAAATGGCTGGTAACATGGTGCAGAATGATTAACACCATAGTGGGGGTAAAAAAGATCATAGAACTAAACAAAAGGTTCTGATTCTGAACATGTTGTGCAATGAATCAAATCAATACAGTGAATGCTGAAACACTTAATACACATATGCAAAATTAAAAGACAGAGACTCCACAAAATTTTTCAGACAGTTGATGGAAATACTCATAAGCACACTCGCTTCCTCTTTTTTATGAGCTGGTTTTCCTTTTCTTTCTAACTATTGAACTTGAGAACCACATAGACAAACATATACGTTCACTAGAAACTGGAGGCTCAAGGCCAGACACTGAAAAATTCTAAGGAATTCAGAAAGAGAAATGAGAAAATAAAAATGGAAAAAAATCATTAACATCAACTTGAAAATAATCAGTGAAGTGAATAGGAAACCAGGATATCATAATTTAACACAATAAACACAAAATTATTACAAAGAAAACACAAATAGTATGATAGGTAACAGATATATCTTAAGTTGGCAAATCCAGCCTAAAAAGGAAATCGAAGTATAATGATCTTACACAGATTCTTCTCTTCTTCAAAAGCCATTAGGACAAACTTATATTAAGGAACACTTCAGTCTGTAGCATCTCGCAGCCCATAAATACAGAAGAATAGCAGATGGAAGCAAATGCAATCTGAAGAAGAGAACTGAATTAGAAAAATTAAAATTATCTGAGTTAAATAGAAGCAGGAGGGGGATGGTAAATTTTCATTATAAAACAAAAAGACTCCTATGGACACCAACCCTAAATCATCATCAACTAGATAGGACAGTAGAGATCTAATGGAGAAATTAAACTTCTTAATCACTTAAAGTGAAGGACAACCAAGAGCAGGCCATTCTCTATATTTTACCAATAATAGTGACAAAAACTCCTCCACCCTGTGGAGATGTAAGATCCTCGATCTTCCCACGAGCAATATGAAGCACCAACATATGCTATGATAATCGATTACTCACCCATTGACATATTACACATCAAAATTCAAATTTAAAAAAAAATGCAAATAACGACTGAAATCCAAAACCCATTGAATTTACAAAACCTGCAGTTTACCATTCTGCAGGTAGAAAGATAGCCACTAGCATTTCATGGGATTAGTGGAAACAAAAAGGTAAAATGGCTTTATATGTTGTCATACCCCCTTAAGAAGAGATTATGTTTTCCTGTTAAAAGGGGATTTAGGGTTTTACTTATAAAAAATGTGCTCACAACAGTGTATAGGATTTTACATTTTCCTCTCATATATCGTGCCTTTTTTTATCCATTCTCTGTTGCATTTTTCATCTTAGATTCTAAGACTTATTTTTACAAATCAGGTCTATGTTACATGGACTCGGGTACGAGTGTCGGGTGTGGGTATGTGTCCAGGAGTCGGATTCACTTGACCCTCAAAACTTAGGATACGGGGACTCAGTTGAGAAGTGTCCAAAATTTGGATAAGGATACTGGGATTCGACTGAAAAGTCTCCAAGTAAATGTCAATAACGCCAATTAGAAACCTAGCTTTCATATTTCTGTTTTTCCTTTTCTTCCCCCTATATTTTTCTTTTTAAGTCATTGCTTGCAATTTTTGAGTTTGAGAATATATATTCTCTATTTGTAAAAACTATTATCTTTTTTGATTCATTTCTTGCAAGTTAATTATTTGATATTTGATTGATCTTGGGTTGCCATGTCCAAGAGAACATGTGAAGGATCCGACACATATCCCGTACCCATACCCATGTCGTGTCGTGTCGGACACGGGTACTTTGGATCATGTGAAGTGTCCATGTAACATAGAATCAGGTTGTTTGAATCTAAACTTGTTACCTGCTTTTTCTGTAAAATATTCATCACAAATATATTTGCACAGTAAAATATTAAAAATGTTCTTTTTTCTCATCATAACATAAAATATTTGACCAAAAAAATTTAAACACATATCTGAGGATGATTAAGCCAGTTTTTTTAATATTAAAAGGACCATAAAGTACCATCCAGTGATATTTTCATTCTATGGTCTTCCTAGAATCCAATTCTGAAAAAGCATGGCATGTAATGGCTATCCAATATGCATAAATTGAACAAAAACCACAATAAATGAGTGCTACAGAAAAACTTTGCAAGGAGGACAGACAAATAATAAGATCCACTAGGAAAGGTGCTGGAATTAATAAAAAACAAAAAAAGATTAAAGAGGAACGGAAAAGGCTGCTATAAATATTTGATGAGCATCTTCATACTTTGCCTTCAGAGATGTAAAATATTTCTTCATTGAAGGCAGAAAAGTCATTTTACAGAATAATAAATGCATAGTTCGATATGGATACTACACTTCTTTACAACAGTACTCAGTAATAGCAAAGGTTCAATAGAGATATTTGTGCCAATTAGGTGCTTGAAACTGCTCAAATAAAAAACACTTTTCAATACAATCAATTCTATAATTGGAGAAAATACACCTCATTCTTACCATTTTTGTAAGTAGATCTGTTGTTAAGGTTCTAGAAAGATGTACCCACCCAGTCAGCTTCATGCATCCAAATAGCTCCATACAGTCATTGACAACAAAAAAAGATATAAAGGAAACAAGAAAAAATAAGACAATAAATAAGTTTTCTTCATTAACACGACCATTTGATGAACTATTTTCAAGTAATGTGGTTCACAAAGAAAAGATGTATTAGAATGAAGCCTACAGTTAAAGAAAGAATTATCTAGTGACCCAGCAACATACATCTAAGTAACTAGAAAGAGAAATATAGGAACCAAAACTGATGAAGGAAATGGTTTTTCCATGTTCAAGCAATGTATTATACTAAAATAACTATCCAGTTGATAATTTGAACAAAATTGGTCAATACATATATTGCAAAACAGTACCAAACTTCCAATTATACTGTAAACTGTAAGGTCAGTCAAGTAACTCAGGACTTAATATACAAAATGTGAAAAAAAAATCCATGTGAACACAAACAAAGAGGGAGATTTCCACATAAGATTGGGTTTTAAGGTGTCAAATAATTGGAGTATTCATTCATCAAGAAAAATATATTGAACTGCTAATGAGTTGTTAAGATTAGTGTTACAAACAATTCTCTTGCTTGAAAATAGACAGTGGATGGTAAAGTGTTGTTAATATTAAGATTCAATCAATTCTCAGATTTGAAAATACATACACCGCAACATTGCAATTCTTACATGACATGACTTTATCTTATACCATGCTACACAATGGTATCCCTGCAAAATTTTTCTTTAATTTCCTTGCCATTGGCTAATAAATTACAGAAAACCCTAAGATCTGCAATGATGGCAGGAGATAACCAACACGAATGCTAAACATACAACAGGGCAACCACATATTAAAATTCCTTTGCATGTTTCTTCTCACTGGATGCCATTGGCTTTGTCCTCATTAGGTTGGCTCTGCAGCAGGATATCACAGAAATTTTCTGCTAAAACCTTAATTTCATCATGCCAGCGGTAGAGCTTTGTCCCAAGGGAGTGATCTGGTTCATCAAGGAATAAAAGAGAAAGCACCATATTTTGGTTCTCAAGGCCCAGGAACCAGCAGGGACAACCCAACCAAAGCTTGGGACAAGGACATATCATGCTTTGGATGTCTTATTCCTCGAATGCCTGCATAGATATTTTTTCTAACAGCAATGACCAGTCTTCCCCAAGCTGCTGCGGGTTTAGCTCCATGGCAACCTTGAAATCCAGCAATGTTACAGGGAAGGTGGATCTCTGTTCTAGCATACCGTCCAATGGGACACCACTATTTTGCATCTGAAAGTGACGAACTGGCACAACACCATTAACAAGCTTCCCATGAAGCTGATGCTTGTAGGTGGGGTGCTTTGCCAGTGTATATCCAGACCTTGATCCTACCAGTTCAATGCAAGACCTGATCAACTGCTTCAAGTATGCATCCAAACCATTATTCAATAAATTAGCACAATCAGTAGATACCCCTTCAAGTCCCTGTCCTCCTGCTATCTGCTCCAGACGTTTTCTCAGAGTCTCGCTGTCATACAGCCCACCACTGTCAAAATAGCTAACAACATTACTACTGCTTGACACAGGCACAGCCCTGCGGGCCCCACCAACACTAGCTGAACAAAATGGAATCCCAAGAGGAGCATGGAGAAGACTTCTGTTAGAGTTGGAGTTGTTCGCTTGCTCTACTTCATCCCCATCTACAAAAACTACTTCATTCTGACCTCTGTTATGTACAGAAACTGAACCATCCCCTGTTCTCTTTACTTGTGATCTTCTAGAATGGTGCTGAAGTGTAAAATCCTCTTCATTCTCAGGTTTTTCCGCAAATCCCTGAAGATTCTGCAATCGCTTCCGGAAATCACACTGAGCCAATTCCCCATTCTCCATAACAAGCCTAACACTGTTGTCATCTGTAGTCCTAGTTTTATGTAAAGCATAGTTTGCCTTCCCATTTAGTCCAAGTGGGCTAGGGCGATCCTTGAGCTTACGGTCACGAATCCCTGACCTGCCCTTTCGGGGAGACATCGGCAAAACATCGCCGTTTGGCCACAATGGTGGAATTGGAGCTTGAGTTGGAATGGGAGAAGGCCCATTTTGCAGATACCCATCTTCCTTTGTAGGAGATTTCTTTCCAGCTGCTGTTGTAGAATTCAGGACTTCACTCTTGTGGATTGTTGGAGGAACCTTTGAATGACAAGCATTTTTCAGAATTGACTGTATAAACTGATTATGCAATGAGAGATTCTCCCTTCCAAGTGTCAAACAACATAACTTATCAAATTCAGCCTTACTTAGCTTCTGACTCAATAATCTATTTAAATAATAAAAATACTGCTTTGATCTATCGGATCCAAGCTTCTTGACTATCTGTGCCTTCAAGTCAGCAAGATTGATCCGCGAGTGGTGCTGTGATGGTTGCATTTCTCAACATCTACAACCCATACATAATGCACAGATCACAATAAAGCTCTACAGATAGAATCTCCGTTCCTTTATCTTACTAAATTAGGGTTTGCTTCGTTTGCAAAAGCCCTTCTTGCACTGAACTGAACATTTTCCTGATTCCTTCATGATCAAAGCAGACAATGCACGTAAGAATCTCATCTTTAAAGACGAGAACAGCAGAAAAACAAAGCAACAACATGAATTCCTCAAACATAGTTGTTACTAGCTACAGAACTTACCCAATCCCTCCAAAACCTCCAAATTCGGATCAACTGAAATGAAAACCCTAACTTCAATCATCATTTCTCTCTCATAAAAACCCTGCCTTTTAAGAAGCAAACTGCATAACCCAGAAATTTACACCTCCCCGTAACTTCCAACACCTCGCTTTCCTTCAAAATTCGGTGAATCAAAGAGTAGGGAAATTTCTCTGTGCTCAGAGATCGCAAAACCAACTTAAGGGAAAGGGATCGCGGATGTAATTCAGTTCGAGATGAGTTCGAACGATCACATGAAAGTTCGGAATTCGTAGAAAACATAAAATAACACGAGAAAACGAAGACTTAAGCTTCAATAGAGGGTGAAATCGATGTCAAAGGAAATCTTTCTAACCTCTTCGAGCTTCTGATACTAAAAGGGAATTAAGATTCGATAACGAATCTACAGACACTTCGTTCGATTCCTCGCAGCTTCCTTGCTTCGATGGTTCTTCTTCCTTCGATGTCGCTTGTGAGCTTCCTCTCTCTCTCTCTCTCTCTCTCTTCCTCTACCTCTCTCTATCACTGCATTTCTTTCATGTCTCTCTCTAATCTCTTGCGCACTCCTCTGTAAACTAGATTGCACCCTCGATCGCTGCTAATACTCTCCCCTCGATCGCTGCCAATACTCTCTCTCTCTCTCCGTTCCTTATTTTGCTTTAATTTTTTAATAATTCACTCTTTCATTCGACCCAATAGTTACAAACTACTTGTTCATAACATATTTGAACCTCTTACTAATAATTATATTGGGATTAGCAGTGATATGCTATAAACATATGTTTTATCAATTTTAGATGATTTTTATTTGGGGAATTTCAATACTTCAAATAAAATGTTATTCCATTTGGTTTTAATTTTTTTTTTCTTTTGGAACTTTAGGATATTTGGGCCCGCTTATGCTGCACCAACTAATCCCTGAGAGCCCATGTAAGACCTTGCAACTCACATGGCTCAAATAAGTCTAAAGCCCATCGACCTAGACCTCAAAGGGAGCATACCTCTAAGCCCTAAGTATTGACCACCAAGCCAGCCCTAAGTATTTGGTTTTAATTCTTTCTTTTATTGTTGTTATTAATATTTTTAAGCTTATGATACCCTCCAATATGGATATATATATATATATGAAATTTATTTGATATTATTAGTTAGAGTAATGACAAGTCCAAGGAATGAGAATTAAATTTTGAATTATGATTTTTTGAGCTATTATTAAAATATAATTGAAGTTATTTATCATTTCATGTGATTATTTGATGCTTTTATATTGATGATATAGCTTATGAAGGGTTTAGAACCAAGAATATATAATTAAAGCATCTATTTAGCAGAATATTGATATAGAAGAATATATATATATATATATATATATATATATATATATATATATATATATATATATATATATATATATATATATATATATATATGTTATGAGCATAACTATGACAATTTGTACATAAGGACTTTGGACTTCTTACAGCATGAGCTTAAACTTGCGACATGAGATTAAGCTAATGTTAATTTTAAAAGATAGTGACACAGTTTATTTCAATTTGGTTTATAAGGACTATAGACTACTTGAAGCCAAACTAAAGTACGTAGTTGAGCCAGTTGAACAATTAGTAAAACATCTAAAATGTTCAATTTGAACTTTATTTCAATTTGGTTCTTAAACGAGTGATAAATAATAAAAGTTGATGAAACGATATTTAAATGCTTGGAAGCCTAATTAATAGGGATGGAAATGGAATGGTGCGGGCTAAATGTGTAACCCGCTTTGGCCTGCCCATGATTGTTAGGTTTTGTGTTGCTTCAACCGAGTTAGTTGCGGGCATGGGTTGAGCTCAACTTGGCTTGACACCGACCTTAATCTAGTCATATATTACTTTTATATGTTTAATATATATATGTTACATATAATACATATTTTATTAATTTATATATATTCTATCTCAAAAATACTTTTCTTTTATCTTATTCTACAACCGGTCAACCCTGACCCGTCCCATTACCAACCTGATAAGGGTACATAAAGTGTTTGGTATTGACTAAACCCTTATAGAGGAAGGTTTGGGTTTACCAAAACCCACCTTGTTGATGTTCCTACTAATTAAACTATAGATAGTTCATGTTATTAATTCTTCATAATGGGTGGATAACCATTCATCTTTTTTTTTTTTTTTTGGAAGATAAGACAGTATGTATTTATATATGTGTATGAAAAGATGTACAAAACATTCCGGGCTAGGCCTGGATCAAAGGCTATACACCCGAATGTAACAGCAAACTATGACTAGTTACAAATTCGATGAATCAAAATGATATCCATGTGATCATATCACAACTAGATGAGGCTCCAACTGGCATTGAGTCCCCAACTATGCATGAAGTCACCGTTGGCCGCCGTATCCTTGAGTAGGGCTGTTCCACCTGAGAACTTGTTGTAGATGTCCCATTTAATCCATTTTTCAACTTCTTCCTTAGGCAAAAAAGAGCTATAGAATCTTCTTCTGTTGCGTTCCATCCACAAGTGGTATATCGTGGCAGTGAAGGAGCATTTTTTGATTACTGATATGATCCCTTTCCCATTACATTTGTCGATCATCCACTTTATTTCCTCCTGCCATGGTCGCAAGCTCCTGTTATAGCCATTGATTTTTAGTAGTTGCAGCCATATCTCCTTGCTATAGTGACATGCGAAGAAGAGGTGATCAATTGATTCTTGCTAGTCTTGACAAAAAATGCATTTAGAGTGTGAGATGATCCCAAGTTTGCATAATCTGTCTTGGGTGAGAAGGCGGCCTTTGATTGCAAGCCAAACAATGAAGGCATGCCTGGGTACATTTAAGTGAAACTAGATTAGGTGCCTCCACGGAGCAGCTTGAAGGGAAGGCCTCATGCTATTATACATCTCTTTTATGGTGAAGAGACCAGATTTGCTTGGCACCCATGATATTCTGTCCGTGTGGCTTTGATTTGGCTTTGGGATGTTGTGGAGTTCTTGCCATGCTTCCTGGAGATGGATGGAGTTTGCTGCTGGCAGATCCCATTCATTATCATGAATTATCTCCTCCACTTTTGCATTAGGTGAAAGGCCTAAGTCGTAGATGATTATGTGGCCAAACTTCTTCAAAAGAGGTCCACAAGGCAACCAGAAGTCGTACCATAGCCATGTTTGTTTTTCGTCCTTCACTTGGTGCCGAGTGTTGCTTTGAGCTTCCGCTCTTGCTTTGAGAATTTTCCTCCACGCCCAAGAGCAGCTACTTGGGGTGTTGATGCTCCTGAAATTTTTGTCTTTTATGAGATGCTTTTTAGTCCAATTTACCCACAAAGAGTTCTTTGAGGTTATAATGTGCTATACCTTCCTCATTATAGCTACCTTGTTCCAGACCTTGGAGCTTAGAATGCCAAGGCCCCCCTCCGACTTTAGTATGCAAACCTGTTGCCAGCTAACAAGCTCTATCTTTATTCTCTCTTCACCTCCTCCCCAAAGGAGAGATGAACACAGCTAAGAGATTCTTTTAATACTACCTTTTGGTAAGATGAAACATGTCATCAATGAACCTGAGTTGAGAACAGCACCGATTGAATAAGCTAGAGCCTCCCTGCAAACGAAAGAAATTTGCCTCTCCATGACTAAATTTTGCACTTGATTCTAGAAATTAACCTTTCACAGTCCACTTGAGATAATTTCCTTGATGTGAGTGGTAGACCCAGGTACCTCACTGGAAGACACCCTTCTTTAAACTTGGAGGACTTCAGTATAGATGCCTTTGTTGCCTCATCAACTCCACTGAAGAAGATTGCACTCTTGGTTTGATTGTAGGAGAGACCTGTGTATTTGTGAGCATAATCCAAAGCCTTGATAAGGGTTGCAACAGATTGCTCCTCCCCCTTAGAGAAAAGAAACAAGTCATCAGCAAAACATAATACAGATAAGCCCAACTCAGCACATTTTGGGTGGTAATGGAAGTTTGATTGAGTGAATTTTTTTACAATTCCCACCACCAGCTCCATCACCATCACAAACAAGTACGGAGACAACGGATCACCTTGCCTTAAGCCATTCGTCCCTTTGAAGAACCCAATCGAACTCCCATTGAGCAATAGAGAATATGAAGATGATGTTATGCAAGTCTTTACCCATGCAATAAAGATTTGAGGAAAGTGAAAGCAATGAAGAATTCTGGGGATGATGCTCAGGTTAACCAAGTCAAAGGCTCTTTTCAAGTCGACTTTGAGAGCACAACGAGGAGAGCCTCTATGGAGATGATAGCTGTGGACAAGCTCGTGCACAAGAAGGACATTATCAGCAATGCTACGACTAGGGATGAATGCTAATTGGCAGTTTCCCACAATTTCATCCATCACACCTTTCAGTCTATTCACAAGGATTTTAGATATACATTTGTAAATGGTTGCAACACAAGAGATGTAAATGATAACCATTCATCTTCCCGTCTCTTGGAATTCTTAACTTTTTTTTTTTGGAAAGTAAGAAAGTATTTGTATTTATTTTCAAAATCAATATTTACAAACATAAGAACCATAAAAGGTTTGAGCATGACACAAGTTTAAAGAAAAACCAAAAGAAGACCCAAACAAAAAGGAACATGGACAAGCACCATGTTTCTACTCTCCAATAAAATAGGAGAATACAACTATCATAACCTAAGAACCAAGTTGAGGCCCCAGTTTTCAAACACATCTCAAGCCAAAGGGGTGTCTAAAACCTCCCACTCCATCAATATGGCCTTAAGTTTCATATCCATGCATATCATATGTTCCAAGTCGTCAACCAGATTGCCTTGTTTTGGAACACCCTCCTATTACTTTCTTTCCAAAGGTGATAAACCATTACTGCAAAAGATAGTTTTCTCACTCTTTTTTCAACGCTACTGCCTCTAAGTGATTGAACCACCCACACCACCGCTTCATCTCAATGTGTCGACGCTTTGGCAATACAATTTCTTTTTATAACTCTCCTACAAATTTCACTTGAGTATGTACAGCTGAAAAAAAGATGATTTATGTTCTCTCCATGCATTCGACAAAAGCAACAAGATGAGGACTGTAGTACATTGTGATGCGCAAGCACATCCTGTGTTAAGAGTTTCCAGTGCAAATACAACCATAAGATAAAGCTATGTCGAGGTATACTACCTTTGAATCAAAGTAGATGAGCCCATTCAACCTTGGGGAATGGATTCCATAGACCCAAGTAGGTATCTTTTATTACAAAATGACTAGATTTGGATGGCAGGCATGAAATGTGATTAGGTATATCTTGCTGTGGAGGAGGTAGCAAATGAATATCATTCCATGCTTCCATTAACTCATGAGATTGTGCAGCTGGAGGATCCCAATCATTGTTACTTATAATCTGTAACGCCCCGAATCCGGTTCAACAACCAAACCTGGAGTGTTACTAAAAATTTAAATTGGGTCAAAACAAACTAAAATTTATGTGGAATCTAAAACCTTTAATTATATTAGAGTATAATTGGAAGCATATCATATTGAATTCAAATTAATTTACAATGGGAATCTCTTTATTCTGAAATAATTTGAGATTTACAATCACAATTCTACCCATGTGCTTACTACCCCAGTCCTAACGATCTCTCCAAACATACCTGAAAAATAGGTGAAAACGGGAGTGAGATTTACATCTCAACAAATAGCAAGGTGCATGCAATTAAACAGTCTAATTTAAGAAATAATCATGAGGTATAACGATAAACCAAAGCAAAAGCAATAATTCAAATCCGTGTAAGCAGTTTCAACATAAACGACAAAATATACACAAAACATCACATGTGACAGCACAGGACTCACGAAGCAAGATAAGTCTTTGAACAGATACTCTTCATTGCTATGCCACCATGCGACTTATAAGCAAAGCTATTGAAATCCTCAAACCCGAATCTTAGTCTAACAATAAGAGGCGTAGACATCGACTTGTTGCGCACGAAATTTACAAAGTTCGGTACGTACCACCAGCATGCAGCACCTTAATCAATACATGGAGATGGCCGCTTATCCTCACATACAGGGTACGCACCAGCAATGTAAAGCTCGAAATGAGACCCTATAGACATGAAGACCCCCCAAATGCAAACTAACTTGCAAAAGGAAACAAGAGCGCAAATGGGAGTGATCAACTCAAAATAAGTACCCCTCCACTATTTAGCTTATCCTATGGATTCATATACAGCTATGCTCGCTGTAAGCACCCAAATTTTGATCAAACCAAAAAAAAAGGAAAACAAAAAAAAAACAAAAAAATGTGCTAAAAGACAGCAGAAAAGTCAAACCCTGAGGGGACAAAAGTTGACTTTTTGATCAAGTGAAATTTGGTCACATACTTCTTCCTAATGATTAGGAAATTCCGACATGATTCTAACGCAACTGAGTTTGCTCAGATCGGGGTCCGGATGAAGAAGATATGAGCCAGTCAAACCTGAGGGGTAGCAGAAATTGAATTTCTGCTAAACCCAAGATCAGCTACTTAGGCCTATCCCAATGGATAAAGGACTCCAATACGGTTCTAACGCAATTGAGTTTGCCAGAATCGGAGTCCAGATGAAGAAGATATGAGCAGTTGAAGTTTCTAGGCAGCAATGCCGAAAACTGCACACGTGGCAAAAGAACTGCACACGTGGCGAGAAACGTAGGAAAATATCTCAAGGGGCAATCCGTAAATATCCAAAATCTGCAAAATATCTCAGGGATTAAACCAAAATTGTGCAGGGACAATCTGCGAATATCTCCAGTGTCAAATCGGTCAAATCCGGGGGGCAATCTATAAATATAAAAAATATTGGCAGAATAACCGAAAATAAATTTCTAACCGAAATTCAATTCTGGTTCATAAAGTGAAATCAAAAATCGCCCGACAAATTCTCTGATTCCGTACCTGACAGAAATTAATTGCTAATCAAGTGCAAAAGTAATCGAAATTTAATTTCAGTTACACATGGTTTATAGTATAACCAAAATTAAATTTCAGTTATACTATATTTGCTTCATAACCAGAATTTAATTCCGGTTATTCAATTTTCGTCTATAAAAGGGCTTCAGCAGCTCATTTGCAAGGGGTTAGCCATTTTGGCTGTTGGAGCTCCCCCTAGCTTGCTCGGCCACTCCCTCTCTACCCCCTCAAGCCTTCTCTAACACCCCAAACCCCTTGCTAACCACTCTAAACCCCTTCTCACTCTCTTTTTCTTCACTTTGGAGACTTGGAAGGAGCTTTCGAGGACTTGGTGCTTGGTGGAGAGGAGTTCAAGCAGCTGTGGAGGCTTCAAGTGGACTCCATCACCACCATAGGAGACTTTCAATACTAAGGTATGATTCCCCATTGAGTTTTATGTAACATATCTTAAAATGAGCATGATCAAAGTACCTTGATTTCTTTCTCCATGTATATGTATGTTGTTCTCCTTGATCCAAGCATGTTTTCTCTCCTCATCCCTCCTTCTAGCTTGTCTCCACGCCCGAATAATCCTTCACGGTAAGAAGGGAATTTCCGGTAGCTTAAGGAGAGGGAGAGAAGTCCTTTTTTTTATCGATTTAGGGGGTTCATTGGCTACTGGTAGTCTCTCTCTCTCTCTCTCTCTCTCTTCTGTTTCTGTTCTCTTTTAATCAAGAAGAGGAGCATGTTCCTCTTGTGTATGCAAGTCTAATGTATCTCCCAAGTAACCCCCCTTCTATTCCCTTCTTTAAGTCTTAGATTGATATTATCATGTGAAAATCAGGTGTGAGGCATGCCGGATTCCGTCTTCTATCTCATTCGCATATGTCCTAGTTACCGTTTCGTGTATGCATGAGAGCCTCCACCACGCATCTCCATTTAGAATATATGCATGTCTTTATTTTATAGCCATATAAGCATCCCTTGATTGTTGTTTCGTATGGTTGCTAAGATCTTCATTGCATGTTTAGTTAAGTATGGCTAATACACACACACATACCCTTTAACATGAAGCTGGCTCTTTAAGCCTTTTGGTGATTCATATATATGCCGGTGTAGTTGCTGTTTTTAGAGTAAGGAGAAGACTTTGTCCCTGTTTTACCTGCTAAGAAAAGGGAAGGGAATCCCCACCCATTCCCTTGGTGTTTGGTTTTGAAAACCCCAAAAAGAGTGCCAAATGGCTCCATTCAAACCACTGTGGGCCCACACGAGGGCCCACATAGACCACATACATGCTCACGGGTACCAAGGTTAGGTTTTCTGTGTAAAAAGTGAAAAAATTGATTTTTGCAGCTTAACCGAAAACACAGATCGGTTTTGGGTGCTTTCTGGCTTAGCTGAAATTCAATTTCGGTTAAGTTAGAAATACAGTATAACCGAAATTAATTTCCGGTTACTTTAAGAATTTGATGAAAACCAGTTTTTTTTATGCTTGCTGATTTGTTGGATTGTTTAAGCTGAACCGGTTGAACCAGCAGGGTTTCCGGGTCAACCGGAAACCCAAAATGGGACATGGGTATCCAAGCCCAATTTGATTCCTTAGTGGGCCTTCCAACGGGGCCCACCCAGCCCAAGATCATTTTTGAAGATAAAGGAAATAATTAAATAAATCCAATGGGCCACACCATTTGAGGCCCACCAAAAAGCCCAATTTGAAAGCATGTTGGCTAGGCTAGGTGGTTTGGCCGTGACTTGGGCTTGAGCCTATCGGGCCCAGTTCCCTTTAAGGGAAGCCCACAAAACCAAAGGAAGGTTACCCATACCCTAACCCTAATTGTCTTGGGCTTTCAAGCCCAAACCTAGGTAATGGGCCCCAAGCCCATGCCTAGTCCACTTTGGGCTCAAATAAATCAAGATAAATCAAAAATCACCAGGCAACCACTATGCGGCCCACCAAATGGGCCCACAAAACCATCCAACCCACTTTTTCATGAAAATTACTTAAATCCCAACTTTAACTTTAAATAAAATCCATCAAATCAACCAAAGTCCAAAAGGGGTTATCCAACGTAACCCCAAACGGGACTTGGGCTTTCACTAAAGCCCAAATTGGCATCCTGTGGGCCTTCCAACGGGGCCCACACACCAGACCCAGATCACTTGGAATAAACAAGATAAAATCAAGTAAAGGGACCCACACCAATCAGGCAGTCCCGACAAGACTTAACCAAATATTGCATATTGGATTAGGAATCGGGTGAGATAGACCAAGACCGAGTTGACTCAAAACCAGGAAACCCATGGGACCCGTCATTCGACGGGGCGGACCGGGGTGTCTACGGACTTCCTCGGACCGTAACCGAGACCTTACCACAGAATCTCAAGCCGCAGACCGCCTACTAGATAAACCTAGGCACCCAAGTGTCTGCCTGCACCCAATCAGACAGTGGCGACTCCAACCTTCCTGAATTACCCATCCGGAGGCACACACACATTCGCGTGCGCCCCACCGTGTGCGATTACCCATGCGCACACCCGCTAGACACAACTCACACGTAAAACAATTTATTCTGTTTACAACTGATTACCAATACATATGCAATATCTGTAAACCATGATCTCAAATCAATTATCATAATTCAATTTCAAGTGATATACCTGTCTCAATCTTCTTAACCCGAAATCAATCCCATTGAGAAAACACAATCAAAACCACGAATAAATCTCCCAAAACATAATTATTAAAAGTTTAGACAGGTTATAGTTCACATTCGTGAGCAAAAATAAGATTCCTATGACTTGACTAAAACTTCCCTAATTAAATTACTTGTTAATGCCCAACTTCTGTATTTAACACCTAAGGTATAACATTTGGTATTTTCTGTTATATTCACTTTTAGCAGATCACACAGACCCATATTGAAGCTTAAGAGTTGGTACAGATCCCCAAATTTATGTTTAACTTAATTTGATACCCTATTTCCGAAACCTGGTCCTTTAAGACACCCAATTCCATTCATTGTTCCAAATTGTTAGTTTTAATACCAAATTAATTTCCGTCAGTTCCTACACCTCAATTTAACTCCTATACAGGTGTTACAATAATTAAATTACTAAGAAAAATTATTAATCATTAATTTATACCTAAAATCCCTAAATATTAAAAATTGCCTTAGGTCGCTCAGCATGGTCGCTCAGGCGGTCGTGCTAAGTACCCATACTAATTTCAGCAGATTTCCAGTTTTTACAATTTTCTAATTTTTGGGTTATTTCTTCGGTTTTAATTGTTCTAAATTTATTTCTTATGAACCTAAATCACACCTACAACACCCTAGACTTATTTGTATCAATTAATTGCAATACCTTTGTCATCTACAAAGATCAAACCTACATTCTTTAATACTTTTATATTTTTCTTTCAAGAACATGAAAACTCATCAATGAAAACCAAACATATCCATGAAATATATTTTCGTCTAATCAAATCAATAAAGAATAAATAAAAAACACAGAAATCATGCAGTTCTTCCAGTTTTCAAGTGATTGCTACTTGCCTTATCATGCAAAAATCTATCTTCTTTCGTATCCCAAATTGAATCCGAACTTTTGTTTTTTCCACACCAACCTAGGGTTCTCTAAACAAGATCTCCACCATTCAGATTGTAGTCCTACTAGTCGTGAACAAATCCTCCAAATTTGATGTCAATCCAACGGTTGGATTTCTCCTGATCTAACTTTCATGGCTGCTAGTCGGAGGTTTCTGCAACAGCTCCTTTCTCTTGTGATCTTTTTATTTTTCTCTTTCTCTCTCTCTCTTTACTCTCCAAACGTGGGAGCTACCTTTTTCTCCTCTTTGTCCTCTATATAACTTGATTAAAAGAAACCCTAAACTTGCTTTAATGACTTGCTTAAATAGGCCAACCTTAGAGGAGTTTAATTAGGATTAGGAAACCTTTTAATTAATTCCAAACTTTCTCTCCTCCTTCTAATTCTCTTTTAGTACTTTACCTCTTAAGTCCATTACTACTAAACTCCTCCCTTTATCAAATTTTCGTTCATATTTTTTTATCTATTTCTAAATATTACCTAAAACCCTATTTAGTCACTTTTTCTCCAAATTAAGGCCACTAATTAAGTATAATTACCCAATTGCCCTTTTCCCCTTCTTTTATGCTATAATTATTATTTTTCAACTTCAAACTTAACCCAATAAGTTTTAAACTTCTATTTTCCAATTCTTTTACTTATTTAATAATTTAGTTCACGAATGCCCATTTGGAATATACTAAAATACCCTTTTCTCCTCCTAGATTGATTTCCTTTGAAAATTCTCTTTTATTTACGAATTATTATTTATTTGAATTATCATTCCTCTAAATTTTCATTCTTTTATTTCCACTATACTCAAACCCTTATTTTCTTTTATTTATTTGTGCCTTAATTATTATACAAAATTTCAGGGTTTTACATAATCGACAAGACCTTAGTATCTTTTGGAAGACCAGCATCATAGATGATACAGAACTCATACTGCTGAAACAAGGAGCCTTTGGGGTGCCAATTACCAAACCATAACCATGTCCCTTAACCTTTGAAATTCCTTGATGAACTTGCCTTTTTATATGTCTACATTCATTCAACTTTTTATGTTCCCTTGTCTTCTCATATTCTTTTAATTATGGCACTAAGCCTATAAATGGAGGTCTTGAGAAGAATGAAATGTACAGAAGGAAGAGATTAGTGAATCATAAGAAAGAATGAGAAATATCACTAGTTCCTAAAGAACTACTTTTGTGATAACCTATAAAAAATCACCTAGGGTAGTTAGTCATCTCCTAATTAGCCTAAATAATAAAATGAATAATTAAATAATAATTAGACCTAAAAACTTAGTTAGATTTAAGATCAGTTTAAATTGAATTTATATAGCAAGATTAATAGGTTAATAAGTAGAAAAAGGGCACTATAGTATTAACCCTTGATTAGGGGTCTTAAATTAGGGAATAAGTGAGGTTATAGGGTGATAAGGTAATATTTAAAAATAAAGAATAATAATAGGATGAAAATTAATTAAATTAGAAGTTATAGATTAAAGTAAATTTGTAATCCTAGTTGAATTGGGATTTTTACGTAAGCTGGAAATCCTAGTTGGATTAGGAAATCCTGGTGAAAATCATAGTTTTTAGGATATCCTAATAAACTAGGATTTCTTGTAACATCTTGATTTTTCCTTAAAAATTATAATTATTTTTAATTGTAAAATTCTAATAATTTGTGCATTAATTTGATCTTATGGTTAAATAGTTGGTGATGAGAAGGAATAGATTTGAGCTTTGCAAGACCATCCAACAATAGGAAAATATTTTAATAAGGTGAGTAACTTTAAGAGAATTAATTGAAAACATGAGGTATTTTGTAGGTGAGAAACATGGGATAATGCTCATTAAAATATGGTTTTCTAATTTGGAGGCTTCTTAGACGTATAAGCATGCGTTTTAGAAACTTGGTTTGAGAAGAGAGTTACTATTGACAGCTGGACCAAACCCCATGGCTAGATTACAGGGAGACTTGGAGTTTCTTGGTGATCTTCGCTTCTAAAAATTCCTGCAATTGTTTGGTAGAGGTTTTGCAGGATTTGGTGGCAAATACAAGGTAAGTTATGACCCTTCAAACCTAAAAGTTGCATGTTTTCTATGATTAGCTATTAAATAGTGATGTTATAAGGGTTGTTTGGATTGTATGGATGGTTTATCAATGATTTTTATGATCTGGAGTGATGAATATGAATCTCGATTTTCCTAAGCATATTTTGGATCGAAATATATAGTGTTTAGTCACATTTATGCTGGGATTTTATGAGCTAGATATGTTCTTAAGCATGAGAATTTGTTTGGTGTGGCTTCAAATGTTTATATTAGTTTCTGGTAGATATTTTGATATTTTGGAATTGAGTTAGAGCGAATAATTTCAGAAAAACTCAGGTTTATCGGAAAACCCAGAAAAATAGAAGTTTTTAGCCTTCATGCTCGAGCCAAGCTTGAGCGCCATGACTAAATTCTCCATCGCCTGGCAGCATCCCTTGAGCGCTTGTTTTATATAATTTTAGAAAATTCAGAACCGGAGACTGCACCGACACATGAAGACAAAACCTGGTTTTAACCTAGTGCCCGAGCTCTACTCGATCCAGGCTTGAGCTGTAGAATCTTGGTTTTCACAACTTGTTCCAAATTAACCAATTGTAATCAAAAAAGAATTTTTATGAAATTTCAACTCAACTTCAAGAAAAACTAATATGTCTTGAAAAGGTTTTCATTGGTAAAATAATTTTTGAAAATAGAAAAGATTTTGGTACGTTTTGGTGAAAAAGGTTGATTTTGGACTTTTATAAGCACTTAGGATTTCTTCTTCTCCCATGTACCTTGGGATGTTTTTGTTGGTCTTTCATATATCTTCAAAGCGTAATTGTTGTTCTCTTATGTATCTTGGGCTGAAACCTCATTTTCTCTCTATGTAGCTTATAGTGATATTATGTTTCTATCTTAAGTATCTTTGAGATGAGCTTTCTTTCTTCCATGTATTTTGGAGCGACTCTATGCCATGCTAGGCACATTTTATTTTCAGATTGGGTTCTAGATAGTGTTTTTTTAGTGTTAGGAAGTATAGCTTGATTTGGATCCATTCCTTAGCTAGGTGGTGAAATGAGGTACTTTTTGCTAGGTTAACCCTATAGTCCATATATGCTTCCACCATATATCTTGGTGGGGCCTTCCTGTATCTAGTCGAACTGCAACAATCCTTCCACTATGTAAGCACCTCATTTTTGCACTCCCGGAAGTACCAGAAGTGAAAGCCCTAAAAGACAGCTCAAAACCCTAAGTAGCATAAATTGACTTTCTGATCAAATTTAAGTTGGATGCCATGCCCTATCTCAATAAATAGGAATTTCCGACACGGTTCCGATGCAACTGAGTTTGCTAGAATTAGAGTTTAGACGGAGAAGTTATGAGTAGATCAAACCCCGGGGAGCAAAAATTGATCTTCTGCTCAAACCCATATTAACTGCCATAGAGAAGGACAATCGGCCCAATGAGGAATGGAAGCGCATATGCAAAGGGAAGGAGGTCCTTGTTGTTGAAGAGGGATCGGACGTGACCACTACTCCTCCAGCGGAGACCAGTAGGCCCCATTCAGCTCCTTCTGTGGAGTCACAAGTAGCTAGGGAGGTTGAGATGCATGGGGCGCTTATGAATTCAGTCATCGAGTACCAAGCTGGGCTTAGCAATTCAGTTGTTGATACAAATGGAACGCCTACCAACTCAGTTGAAGATATGCATGGGGCGCCCAAGAATACAATGGATGATCTGTATGGGGTGCATGGGGTGCTTGAGAAGACCGATCCCAATTGCCTCAACCAATTCTCCTTGCTGTCGGATATGGGCAGTATGGCCAACCATGAAACCTCTCCGGGTAGTGAGGGTAGGAAATCACTGAAGAAAAAGAAGAAACGGACCATCTTGGTGGATGAAATTGCTATTAGAGAAGCTAAGAGTAAGACGGTGAGAAATAATTCTCAGATGGCTTCCACCCGCAGTGGTGGCTCTCCCAATCTCTAATCGGATTTATGGTTAATTGGGCCACCTGGAACATCAGGGGACTCAATGACTTGGCCAAGCAGGCCGAGGTCAAGATGCTTATCAGTAAATGGAAGCTTAGTCTCATATGTATTGTGGAAACTAAGGTTCAGGAGGTCAATAAAGCACCAATCATTGCCTCCATATGCCCCTCGTGGCATTCTTTTGATAACTACTCTACTGCCTTAAAAGGCCGAATTTGGGTGTGTTGGGATCCTCTCGACCTCTCTCTTCAATCATTGCTGACCACGGACCAGCTCATCCACTGTGGTGTGACAAATTTGAAAACTAATACCCATTTTGTTGCCTCGTTCATATACGGAGCCAATAATTGGAATCAAAGGAAGGCTCTATGGCACGATCTGAAGAGCATCATCCCCGGTTGCCCATGGGTGGTAGCAGGGGACTTTAATTGTGTTCGCAACTCGGATGAGACTAAAGGCAACCCCTTTGGAGCAGCAGGTGGTGAGCAATTGGAACGCATGCCTGAACCACATCGCATGCCTGAACCAGTTAGAGTCGACCATGTTCAGCTCTCGTCCATGCCTGAACCTCGTCCATGCCTGAACCTCCATCTCATCGTCCGTGCCTGAACCTCCATGCCTGAAGCCTGATTTCCTTGCCTGAAGGTTGACCAGTTCTCGTGTTCGTCCGTGGCTATTCGTGTACAGATCTGGTGGCTTGTCTCCCTCCTGCTCCATCTGTTCGTGGCTATCCGTGGCTATTCGCGTACAGATCTGGTGGCTTGTCTCCTCCAGCTGTTCATTGCTCCATCTGCTTCGTTCGTGGGTTATCTTTTGTTCAGGATTCTGGTTCTCCGTGGAGCATCACGATAAGTTTTGGTTCATCATTTGTCCGCATCCTGTTCGCGCATGGCCTTGGTTTTCCTCAAGCTTTAACTTGTTGCGAAGGCTCTGGTTCGTGTACCTCGTGTTTTGTGGCTTCCTGTTCGTGCCTGTTGGTGTTTCTTCGTGCTTCGTCGTGTTTTCTTGCTCGCGCCGGGTTGGGGTTTCCTCCCTATCGTGGTTTTCTGCTCGTCCTCGTGCTTGTTCATGATATTATTTGCCTGCTCGTGGTCTTCTGTTGGCGGTCCTCCGTTCGCGGTGTCCTTGGTTTTTCTGTTCGTGGTGTTCTGCTCATCATTGTTCTGTTCGCCGCTCCGGCTTGTGGTTATTTGCTCGTGGGTATTTTGTTCGAGACCTGGTCGGGGATACTTTGTTAGTGAGCTTGCTGCTCGACTGTTCGTGAAGCCTGCTTGTTCGTGTGTGCATCCTGGTTTTTCTGGTTTTCAGATTTGCGGATTATTGTTCGTGGTTCCTTCTGGTTCGTCTGTGGTTGCTGCTCGGTGCTGGATTATTGTTCGTGGTTCCTCCCTATCGTGGTTTTCAGATTTGCGGATTATTTCTCAGATTTGCGGATTATTGTTCGTGGTTCCTTCTGGTTTTTCTGGATTAGTGTTCGTGGTTCCTTCTTGCTCGTGCGAAGCAAGACCATTGTTGGGATTTATCTGTGGTTGCTGCTCGGTGCTGTTCGTTGCTGTCTGTTCGTTGCTTTTGGATTTATCTGTGGGATTTATCAGAGTTGCTTTCTGTTCGTTGCTTTTGGATAACTGTTCGTTTGCTTCTGGATATCTGTTTGGGAGTTCACCGTGGTATTATTGCTCGGAGATATTGTTCGTGGTATTATTGCTCAGAGATATTGTCCGTGGTTTATGGTTTTTTTGGTCCGGGAACATCTGGTATTATTGTTCGTTGATTGTTCGGGGGTTTCTCCAGTTATCTGTCGGTGGTTATTATTCGTTGTCCTTCATTGTTCGTGGATATCGTTGTGGCAATCTGGTTTCTGGTCTTCTCTGGTTCGTGGTCTTCTGGTCTTCTCTGGCTTTCTCTGGTTCGTGGTCTTCTGGTTGATATTCTATTATTGCTCGTGGGTTTCTCATTGTTCGTGGATGGTCCTTATTGCTGTCCAAGTGAGTTTGGAAGGTTGTCTGAAGAAGATATTGTTTGGAAGGGATGCCTGGAAATCTTCTCTCGGCTACTATGGCTTTTGACTCGAATCAGGCTTTCCCGCCTCTGGGGACGCCTGGTTCTTCTGCTCCTCCAGCGAGTTCTGCGCCTATCCTTGCAGGAGTTGCAGAAACGGCAGGAGTTGCAGAAACTGTTGATGCCAGTCTAGGATTGAGCCTGCGATATGCTGCCCCCCCTGAAGCACATCCGCATCCTGCTGTCCCTGTTGCCGTTTTAGGCAATTCTCAGAATGCAGCATGTCTGCATCCTGCTGCCCCTCCTGAAGTTACTTGGTCGTCCTTATTCAGTTCTGGCCCTCATGCAAAGACCAAGCTGACCTATTTTTTGCCAGAAATTTCAAATGGAAAAGTTACAGTTAAACCCCCTCCGGAGGTTGCTGTAGAAGGCTCTAAACTTTGGAATGAATCTCTTGTTGGCCACTTTCTCGACAAGAAACTACCAGTTGCTGTGGTGAGAAGCCTGGTGGGCCGTATTTGGGGAAAGATTGGAAAGGTTCAAACAGCAGAAGTGGGTGACGGATTCTTCATTTTTACCTTTGAGAACTCACAAGTACGGGAAAGGATTCTCCATGCTACCCCATGGCACTTGGGGGGTCGGCTACTCATCCTTAGAAATTGGGAGCCTCGCATGCAGTTGATTAAGTCCCAGTTGACGAAAGTGCCTATTTGGATAAAACTTTTTAACATACCAATGGAGTTCTGGACACCTCATGGTTTGAGCTATATTGCTAGTGGGGTGGGAAGACCCTATGGTTGGATGAACCAACTGAAAACAGATCCAAGTTGCAATATGCGAGAGTTTGTGTCGAGGTTGATATCGATTGCAATTTTCCGTCATGTGTTCTATTGGATACCTCTGGGGAGGTTCTTCAAATCGAAATTGAATATGCTTGGAAGCCGCAAAAGTGTAACTCATGCTGTACCTTTGGACACTCAAATGCCCAATGCCCCTCCTCCTCAAGGAAATGGGTTCCTACCGGTAGAACCTTTCATGAGGGATCCACATCGCCATTGGAGAAGGATTTATCTTCTCCTCGTGACTGTGCTCAAGCTGTCCCCAACCGGCATGTAAGTGCTGTTCATGGTGAGCCCAACCAGCATGCAAGTGCTGATCATGGTGAGTCCAATCACCTCCCAAATCCACCAGTTGAGTGTGCATGGAAGTCAAGGAATAGGAAGGGCAAAGAGGTTATCATTTCTGAGCATGGAGATGAACCCTATCAAGATGATATGTCAGCAAGTCAAGAGCCGAATTTGGCACTGAACCAGGATCCTATTGTATCTACTGATTTGCCCATGTCTTCCCCACGTCAAGAGGCTTCCTTAGTGCCTTCAATTCATCCTGGTAATTCTTGCTCCACTCATGATGATGATGGTGCAATCTCTGTTACTCCCAACAGATTTGATGCTCTTACTCAAGAAACTCAAGAGCCTAAGCGGAGCTCTTTATCACTCAAAAAAAACAAGAAGAAAAAGAAACTCCTTGTCGATGAGGTAGCTATGAAACATGCTAAGAATCTTCCAATGAGCAAGAACCTGGAAATGACAGCTGGGGGTGGGGGTGATCAAGCGTCCCATGTTTAATTTCGCCATGTGGAATGTACGGGGACTCAACAATCCGGAAAAACATGTTGAGGTTCGCAATCTTATGCTATCTAAGAAGTTAAGTCTTTTGGCGATTGTGGAGACTAAAGTAAGGCAAGTTAATGCCCATATTGTGAAAAGCCTCATATCCCCTCAGTGGGATCTTATCACCAACTACGACCAAGCTTTAAAGGGTCGTATTTGGGTCTTATTTAATCCTTTGGAAGTGAAAATTAGCAAGCTGGATTCTAGTGACCAACTTATTCATTGCTATGCAGAAATTATTCCATTGCAAAAAGCATGCTTCCTAACCTTTGTTTATGGTTCGAATGAGGCCTTGGAAAGAAGGCATTTGTGGAGACAGGTTCAAAGGTATTCCAACCCCCTTCCATGGATGCTTCTAGGGGACTTCAACTGTGTTCGAACGGCTGATGAGAAGAATGGTGGTAAGCTGCCCATCAGATGTGCCTTTGAGGAATTTAACGAATGTATTGACACGTGTGAATTGGTGGAACTTAAATCCAAAGGTTTCTTCTTCACATGGTCTAACCAAAGTGAAGGCCACAGAAGAATTTCATGTCGACTGGACCGTGCCCTTGTGAACCTGCCATGGCTTAGGGATCTTAACTCCTCTGAAGTAGAGGTGCTTAACCCAAGCATCTCTGATCATTGCCCGCTGCTGATCTCTCTTTTCCCTCAATGGCAGCAAGGTAAGAAGCCGTTTAGATTCTTCAAATTCTGGACCTCTAGACCTGAACTCCTCCCTCTCATCAAGGCAGCGTGGGAGGTTGACGTTAATGGCTCACCAATGTTCCGAGTCTCAAAGAAGCTCCAAGCGGTCAAGTTAAAACTCAAGGAATGGAGTAAACAGATGAGGTTCTCTGAGTTGTCATCTCAGGTCCATGAAGCCCGATCTAAGCTTGCGGAAATTCAAAAAAAACTTCATGATGATCCCCAAAGTCCAGTCCTAATGCAGCAAGAAAGCTCTTCAAGGAGACACTTCCATTCACTTTTGAGGTATGAAGAATCTCAACTTAAGCAAAAATCGAGGATTCAATGGTTGGCGGAGGGTGATTCCAACTCAACCTTCTTCCACAATGCCTTGATATCAAGAAGAGCAATGAACAATCTTTCATGTATCATGACAGAGGAGGGTAATAAAATCACAGACCATAGAGAAATTTCCCAGCACATTGTGAAGCACTTTCAAGAATCATTGGGGTCAGCTGGTGAGAGCAATCACCATGACATGCCTGTGTTTTCTAAAGTTCTATCTGAGGAGCAGAAATGTTATTTGATGGAGGACATTAGAAGGGAGGAAATCAAGTCTACATTATTCTCCCTCAAGGAGGATAAGGCCCCAGGACCAGATGGGTTTACCCCTACCTTCTTCAAATGTTGTTGGGAAATTGTTGGTGATGATGTATTGGAGGCAATCGCAAGTTTCTTCAAAGATGGTCAACTACTTAAGCAGTGGAACACTACTGCCATTACCTTGGTGCCGAAGTGCTGTAATGCAAGTAAGGTTTCTGACTATAGACCTATTTCTTGTGTCAATACCTTGTATAAATGCATTGCCAAGATACTTGCTAACCGCCTTAAGGGAGTTGTCGCTGAGATTGTTGGGAGGTATCAATCAGCTTTCATACCTGGTAGAGGAGCAGCTGAGAACATCCTTCTTACTCATGAATTGCTCCACAATTACCACTTGAATGGGCGTCATATGAAGTGTGCACTCAAAGTTGATATTCGCAAGGCCTTTGACTCGGTCTCTTGGGGCAGCATTAGGTGAATGTTACAGGCTCTTCAATTCCCCACTAATATGGTTACATGGATCATGGAGTGTGTTACTACTCCAGCTTTCTCCATCATGATAAATGGCACCTTGTGTGGGTTCTTCAAAGGTGCTAGAGGGCTACGTCAAGGTGACCCCATGTCCCCTTATCTATTTGTCTTGGTTATGGAAGTTTTCAACAGATTATTGGAGAAGAATACCAATCAAGGCTTCACTCATCATCACAGATGTGAGGCTATTGATCTTAAGCTCTTGTGCTTTGCAGATGACTTGTTCATCTTCTCTCAAGCCGATCCATCCTCCATTCAATGTATTCTCAAATCCTTGGACGACTTTCATGAACTAACAGGGCTTTATGTCAACAAATCCAAGAGTGCCATGTATCTGAGTGGTGTGGACCATGACCAGGAAACTGCTTTAAGTTTGATGGCTGGATTTCCTATTGGGGAGTTGCTGGTTAAGTACCTTGGGCTTCCCTTATTCACTTCCAAGCTCACAAGGGTAGATTGTGAGCCCCTCATTAAGCAACTCAAGGCAAAAACCCAATCTTGGAAAGGTAGAAGTCTTTCCTACGCTGGTAGGCTGCTCCTTATTAAATCGGTGCTATTTTCTATCAAGGTTCATTGGCTGTCCTCTTTCATCATTCCAAAAGGTGTGCTTTCTGAATTGGAAACTATTATTAGAAGATTTCTTTGGGCAGGTCCTGATCTCAAGCACAAAATGACCCCTATAAGCTGGGATATTGTTTGTACGCCGCGAAATGAAGGTGGTCTTGGGTTGTTTAAGCTTTGCATTTGGAATAAGGCTGCAATCATGAAGCACATCTGGCGTATCCTCAGCAAGAGTGACTCCTTGTGGGTACAATGGGCTCACAGATACTTAGTCAAGGGTTGCAACTTTTGGATCATTAATATACCAGCAAGTAGCTCTTGGGCATGGAGGAAGCTTCTAAGAACAAGACATGATATGGCTCACCTGGTGAAAAAGAAGATTAACAATGGTAAGTCCACCTCAATATGGTATGACAATTGGCATCCTGATGGTCCCTTATTTAACAGGTACGGCTATCGCTTGATATATGATTCTGGCCTTTTAGCTCATGCCATGGTTGACAACATCATTTCAAATCACATCTGGGACCCCCCTGTAGCTGCCTCTCCTGACCTAATTGAGGTGTGGAGCAAGCTCCAATTGTTGAAGAATCCAACACCGGATAGAGATGATGAGTTGTTATGGATGCCCTCAAATTCAGGTATATTCGATATCAAGAGTGCCTATAAAAGCCTGGATAATATTCGTGTGCAAGTTCCTTGGCATAATCTGGTATGGTTCCCACAACATATTCCGAAGCATGCATTTATATTATGGCTAGCCATAAACCAAAGACTGCTCACTCGAGACCGTCTCATGAAGCTACGTGTTATTGATCAGGTCTCATGTGTGATGTGTAGACTTGCAGATGAGTCCCATGCCCACTTGTTCTTTGAATGCCACTATAGCTCTCACATCTGGAATCATATGCTATCCATCAATTGTGTAAATAGAGCACAACGATCTTGGGTTCAGATTGTGCATTGGGCTTCCTCCTTGCGTGTGGCCAGCCCTCAAGCCCGGATGTTGTTCAAACTTTCTATAGCAGCCACAGTGTACCACATTTGGAGGGAAAGAAACCGTCGGGTTTTCAGCAACATCTACATGCCATGGCAGGTCTTGACTGCCACAATTACATCTGATGTTCGTGACAAAGCAAATCTTGTTCAAGCAAAAATCCAGGATACCCCCATCCATCGGCAACTTATGTCCAATTGGGAATTGAATTGGGAATTCGGCCCTAGGTCTCACTAGCTACTAGTGTCTTTTGGTTGTCTGATTCACTTATGTTGGGCAGACTTCGTCTTTTTTTGGTTTGATATTATTGTAAATCTTTGTTTATTAATACATACTTTGGATTTACCTTCCAAAAAAAAAAAAAAACTCGGATGAGAAGTTGGGCGGTAAACCAATCAACTACAAGGCAGCTAAGGACTTCAATACCTTCATCGATGACTGCTTTTTGGTTCAACTAAAGCAAAAAGGCCTCTTTCACACCTGGAGCAACAAAAGTACTGGTAACAATTTAATTATCTGCAAACTTGACAGGGTTTTGGTTAATCATGAATGGATGCAGGCCTTCCCTTCTTTCGAAGCGGATGCCCTTGCCCCCGGTGTAACGCCCCGAACCCGGGTCAGTGCTAACCGGCACCCAACCCGAACCCGGTTCGCTACTGTAACAACCCAAGTCCGATTCAACAATCAAACTCGAGATGTTACCACGAAGCTGGGGTCAGATACATACCAAGATTCACAATAATTTTAAAATTTATAAATCAATTACATCAGAGTTATGGTGGCCAAATAAAATAAACAATTCTTTAATCAATATATTCAATTCAATTTACAATTAAGTTTATCTAATCAACATGTGACATTAATACCAATTATAATTCTACCCATCAAATTAAAACCCCATCTTCGCGATCTCTCCAAGCAACCTGAAAAATAGGGGAAAACGGAGTGAGATTTACATCTCAGCAAGTAGCAGGTGCATGCAATTGAAACAGTCCAATATAAGCAAATAGTCATGAGGTATTCGATTAATCAACGATAAGACGAGAAATCCAAGTTATTCATGGCAATTCCAAATAAAGCGATAAAACAGACGATCATGTATAAATACCAGTAACTTGATGTTAACGGGGTAAAACCGACAAAAGCGATAAAACACGTGCCATTGCAGGACTCACAAAGATGATAAGTATTTGAGATGACACTCTACTAAATGCTGTTCCACCGTGCGGCTTAGGGGCAGTGCTACTTGATGATACTCAAGCCCCATGCAGCGCAGCTTAGGCAAGAGCCGTAGTCACCGACTTATTGCGCACGAACCCCGCAGAGTTGGACGTACCACCAGCATGCAGCACCAGAATCAATACATGGAGTGTGGTCGCTTATCCACATGTACAGGGAATCACCAGCGGCTCACCGGGGTGTCCCTCCAGACATAGGACCCTCCCAGAGCAAACTAACTTGCAAAGGGAAGCGCGCTCGCAATATAGGAGTAAATCAACCCAAACTAAATACCACTTAGCTAACCAGCCAAAACTATGGATCCATATACAGCTAAGCCCACTGACACAAACCACGATAAAACCACATACGGGAGGACACGCTAATGTAGGAGGCATACACACTTTTACCCGTAAAGGATTACACATCTCTACACAGAGGATTACCCATCTCTGCCGTAAAAGATAGTATCAAACTCCACCACAGAAGCCGTATCACCCAACCGTAAAATTAAAGAGAACAATATCATACCATATACCAATCCATACCAAAGTATTCCATTCCATGTGAAATCCATGATTCAATCATAACAAATCCAATTATAGGCATTTTCAGAATAACATATGCAATTCTTCCAATTATATTCAAAATAAAACTCAAGTATCATAAATCCGATAAAATCTGAGTTTAAGCAATTCCAGTAGCCAATATTCTTATATAAAGCTCAAATAAAAGTAAATCAAATCATGCTTGATCTTTTCCTTCTTAATCCCTTTATTAGAATCCAATTTCCTACCTTAGCACCTAAGCTAGTTTCTATTTGAATTTTCTGTATTTTATTTTTCCAGCATGTTCTACAGACCTAGAATGAAGTTTAAAAGATGTTTATAAGCTATAAATTTCAGTAGTATTATTTCTAGCAATATCCATACCCTTTGACTCTTTTATAAACAATCCTTTCATTATAACCTTCAATTTATTGCTTATTCTTTCTCAATTAATTTTATAATTTTTATAGCTTAATTAGGTCCTTATAAAGATGCTAACATGCTTAACTAATCATAAGAATTATTGGGTATTTATTCGAATTACAAAATCCCCAAAATCTACAAATTTTACTTAGAGCGCCTACCTCTACAGGCTGAGCGATCCTAGGCGATCCTGGGCGCTCGTGCAATTTTTAATAGAATTTTCCAGATTTTACAATTTCGGATTCTTATGCTTTTGCTTTATGTTTTCTTGGTCTAAATTGATCTAATAACATTCTAAAACATTCCTAAAGCCTTCTAGATCAATTCTTATTAATTAAATACCATCCTATAATTTATTTCATAATCAAACCAAGTTTCTTCCTTACTTTAGCAAATTCTTCAAGAACACAAAACCCTAAAATATAAACAATTTGATTCCATGTAAATACTGTTTCGACTAATCCATTCAACCATATGAAATCACAGAAAACCAAATCATGCAATTCCTCACGTTTTCCAAGGGTTACTACTTGCCTTATACGCTAAATCCTTCTTCCATTACACCTTCTAATTCTGGACCAGAATGTTGCTCCCAACCGCACCAAGCTAGACTCTTCCAATTCAAATCTCCACCGTTCATAATGTAGTTTTATCAGTCACGAACAAAACCTCCAAATTTGAAGGCGATCCACCGTGCGGATTTTCCCCGATCGCATTTTGATGGTGGCTGGTCAGACACCTCCATTAGAGACCTCCTTCCTTTCTCTCCCTCTTTTCTCTCCATAAGAAACCCACGAAAATCCCCTCTCTTCTAACCTTAGACTCCTATTTATACTAGGCTTTAGAAATCCTAAACAAACCCTAATTGGCTAACTTAATTTGGGCTAACCCAACCATGGTCTAGTTAATGTCTAATCCTTTCTAATTTAATTCCTACTTTTTCTCCACCTTCTATTTTTCTACTTAAACAATACTAATTAAGTTTCTTATTATCTAAACTCATGAAAATAAACTATTTTCGTGCAAAATATTTAATTAAACATTATTATCACCTAAAACCTTATTTTCTCCAAATTAAGACGTGAAATCTCCTAATTACCCTTTTTCCCACTTTTAGGCTTTTATTAATTTCTTTTAATTTCTAACTTGTCAAAATAATTTGTTTTCTTCTATTTTCTAATTCTAATTATTATTTGATGATCTATTTACTAATTACCCTTTTCTGGAAATTACCAAAATACCCTTTCTATTCTTTTAGGCTAATTTCATTAAAATTCTTTCTTTATCTTCAACTTAGAACTTATTTGAATTAATTATCCTCTAAATCTTCACTTTTTATTTTAACTAGGACTTAACTCATATTTTCTTTTATTTATTATTTATTTATTTATTAGGTGAAAAATCGGGGTTTTACACCCGGCATATCCGATCATTGTCCGATCATGGTATCTATGGCCCAAGAAGCTTATCAAGGCACAAAACCATTCAAGTTCTTTAACAATTGGTGCATGCATGCCAATTTCCTTCCTTTGGTTGAACAAGCTTGGTCGATCCACATCTCCGGCACACCTATGTTTAAGCTTGTCAAAAAACTGAAGACCGTGAAAATGAAGCTAAAAGAATGGAGCCGTTTGAAGTTTCACAAGCTCCATGACCAAATCAGTATGGTTAGGGCGGATCTGGAAACTTGCCAAAGAAGATTATTGTCCTATCAGGGGGACCCCGCCTTAGCGATTGAAGAGAAAAACCTGACTGTGAAGCTTGCACGTCTGTCAGCTGATCTTGAATCCCAAACAAGGCAGAAGTCCCGAGTCTTATGGCTTAAGGAAGGTGATTCGAACACACCTTTCTTCCACAAATCCCTGACTGGAAGGAGAGCCAACAACAGAATCTCTAGCGTCTATCAGGATGGCACCAAGTTAACAAATTGGGAAGATATCAAGAGTTGCTTTGAATCTTATTATCATAATCTCTTGGGGAGACAGCCAGACGCATGGACAGGTAGCAAGGAAACCATTGATGCTTGCATTTCAACGCAGATATCCGAAGCCCAATCAATAGAGATGGAGAAAGAGGTAACTGAGAATGAGATAAGAGACACCATATTCAGTATGAATGAAGACAAAGCACCGGGGCCAGACGGCTTCACTTCCAAATTCTTCAAGACTGCTTGGAACATTGTGGGGAAAGACACGGTGGAAGCAATAAAAAGTTTCTTCTCATCCAAAGCCATGTTGCAATAGATTAACGCCACCCTTGTCACTCTCATTCCAAAATCTGGGAACCCAACAGTGGTAGGTGATTACATGCCAATTTCATGCGTGAATACAGTGTACAAATGCATCTCTAAAATTATTGCAAACAGGCTTAAAGCATGCATTTCAGATGTTGTGGGGCCCCAGCAAAATGCCTTCATCCCCGGGAGATCGATGTCGGATAATATTATGATTGTTCAAGAGCTTATCCACAATTACCACCAGAATAGAGGAAGACCGAAATGTATTCTCAAAGTAGATATTATGAAGGCCTTCGATTCGGTAAGATGGGAGATCATTCCACACATTTTAAAGTCCATGCATTTCCCCCAAAAAGCTATTGACTGGATTATGGCGTGCATCACCTCGCCCTCATTCTCTCTTGTCATGAACGGGTGTTGCGTGGGGTACTTCAAAGGAGCAAAGGGGCTCCACCAAGGTGATCCACTATCACCTTATCTTTTTGTATTGGTTATGGAGGTGTTTAATGGCATCCTCAAGCGCAGGTCTTCCCAGGGCTTCATCCATCATCCAAAATGCAAGAGAATCAACCTCAAAAGTATGGCATTTGCAGATGACCTCATGGTCTTCATGAATGGCGACATGGATTCTATAAATATGGTGGTCAGAAGCTTGGAGGAATTTGGAATTCTTTCAGGTCTATATATGAATCCCGCCAAGAGTGTCATGTTCACCAGTGCTATTTCCCAGCAAGTCAAGGATTTTGTCACCCTTACCTTGAAGGTTCCTATTGGGAGGTTGCCAATTCGCTACCTTGGGCTCCCAATCATCTCTACTCGTCTCTCCCTGCGGGATTGTGAGCCTATCATAATGAAGATTCAAAGCAAAATTCAATCCTGGAAAGCTCGGATGCTCTCTTTTGCGGGTAGAGCTCTACTGATTCAAACTGTCCTCTTCTCCACTTTGGTTAATTGGCTATCTGTCTTTATCCTCCCAAAGCAGGTTATCAATGAAGTAGAGAAGGTTTGCAGGAACTTCTTATGGTTGGTCAAGGAGCATCAAAGGAAGATCGTACCCGTGAAATGGGAAACTGTGTGCTCCCCCAAGGAGGAAGGCGGGCTCGGTTTAATTGATATACAGAATTGGAACAAGGCGGCAATGATGAAACACATATGGCGATTATTTACTTCCACCACATCCATCTGGGTTCATTGGACCAATGCCTACTTACTAAGAGGTAGGAGCATTTGGCAAATAAAGCCCCCTACTTCAGCAACGTGGGTATGGAATAAGATACTGAAAAGTCGGGAAAAGGCCATGGATTTCATCAAGCATGAGATTGGGAATGGATTGCAGACTAGTCTTTGGTGGGATAACTGGCACCCCAAAGGGATGCTCTTGAGGACCTATGGCGAGAGAATGAGATATGATGCAGGACTTCCTCTCAATGCCCCAGTTGCAGCCATCATCCACCAGAATTCGTGGCAGCCCCATATTGCTCAAAGCTATGACCTCCTTGAAGCCTGGGACGACCTCCTTAATCTCCCTAATCCTGACCAAAGCAAAACTGACAAGGTCCTTTGGCGGCTGACCGCTTCAGGTATGTTTTCCACCAAGTCTGCTTACCATGCATTGAGAATAATGAACCAAAATGTTCCATGGAGCAACATCGTGTGGTTTAAGGGGTGCATCCCGAGACATGCTTTTATCCTATGGCTATCCATTCATCACCATCTCTTGACTCAAGACAGACTTCTCAGAATGAATGTCATCAACACCTCAAGGTGTGTCCTTTGCCAAAAAAGCATTGAAGATTTGAACCACCTTTTCTTCCAGTGCGAGTATTCTGCAGCTGTATGGTCTGATATCATGAGGAGAAATTGTGTTTCAGTCAAGCCAAACCAATGGTCATTAATCATCACGTAGGCTTGCTCTTATTGGAAAGGGAAAGAGCTCCAGCATACAATTGGGAAATCTTCTTTAGCAGCGATGACATATCACCTCTGGAGAGAAAGAAATGCCAGACTCTTTCAAAACAAAGCCTCACCACCTGATCTACTCCTAAAGGTGATCACTACAGATATCAAGATGAAGTTTGGTCTATCTACAGAAATCGTGAAGGATAACAGGCTAAATAGAATGTTTTTTTCAAATTGGGAGATTACCCCTACATTTGTGTAGTAGGCGTGTGTGCCTTGTTGGGTCTGCGTACCCCATGTTCCTTGTTGCTTCTCCTAGGCTTCTAGTCTCGTAGGGTGCCTACGTTTGTTCGAGCTTCATTGTAACTACCATTCTATTAATATACTTGGACTCACTTTCCAAAAAAAAAAACTGCCAACCCTATCCCGAAAGATAGGAAATCCCGACGCGGTTCCGATGCAATTGAGTTTGCTAGAATCAGAGTCTAGACGGAGAAGTTGTGAGCAGATTAAAATTTTGGGAGCAATTTTGGCTTTTTGCTCAAAACTTGAATTTGCTGCAATACTTCGTCTTAGTGGATAGGAAATCCTGACACGGTTCCGACGCAATTGAGTTTTCCAGAGTCGGGGTTCGGATGAGAAAGTTAAGAGCAGATCAAGCCACAGGGCCAAAATTTCAGAAAAGCTGTCCATGTGGTGAATGTACAAGTCACATCTGCCACGTGACAAAGAAAAGGACAGAAAGGAAAGAAAATAAAAATATCTTGAATATAATACTAATTTTTCTAAAAATATCTTGAATTAACTAATTAAATTAACTATAAAATCCAAAAATTCGGATTCTTTCATTAAGTGAGAGAATCACATCAAATCACCTCAAATCAATCAATTTGGAGAGCGAAAAGGGCATATCCGGAAAAAATCTGATTTTTACTAAAAATATCCGAAAATATATGTCGGATACACAGGATAAGATTCCCAGATTTTGTGTTAGGATTTTCTGACATTATCCCTGTAAAAAATGATTTTTGATTTGATGTGCTTGTATCCGAAATATAATTTCGGATACAAGTATTTTTTAGTATAGCCGAAATATAATTTCGGCTATACCAAAAACATAGTGTATCCGAAATTAAATTTCGGATACAAATGTTCTGTTTATAAATACCAACAGCAGCTCATTTGGTTGGATTGGTTGGTTTTGGCTGTTCTCCCCTTCTACCCCCTGTATGAAACTTCCCTCTCTACCCTGCCAACACCCCCCTAAGCCTAAAAACCACTTCCAAACCCCCCTTGATCCCTTCCTTCCTTCTTCTTCTTCACTTTCAACCAAAGAGAAGCTTAGAGGAATTTGTGCTTGGGAAGGAGGTGCTCCAGCAACTTTTGAAGCTTCAAGGGAGTTCAACACACCTCAAGGAGACCCCAAACCCCAAGGTAAGTCTTCTCACTAGATTCTATTCAACATATATATAAATGAAGATGATGTGAGCATGTTTGCCATGAATGCTCTTTTCCTTTGGTTTTAGTATGTTCCTTTGTCCTCTTTCTTTCTCTTTCTGTCTTCATCTTTGCAAAGGGAGGCTCCCATGGTAAGGGGAGGATGTTGTGCACGAAAAGGGAGGAGAGATCATGTCTTGGCCTAGGGTCACATACGTATGGTCATATCCATGCTCCCCTTCATTTTTTACTTCTTGCTATTTAAAGGAGGGCATGTCCTCTTCTCTCTCAATCCAGTGTACCCCTTTAAAGTCCCCAAGGAACCCTTCTTTAATGGCTTTATTAGTTTGCTACCATGCTAGTTATTTTTTCTCCCTTGTTTACTATAAAGCATGCTTGTATGATGGTGTCGGTTTTTGTGAGCCTAAGTAGCATGCTCATGTCCCTTACCATGATTTTTCCTCTCTTTTTGTTACTGTTTTTTTTTTTTTTGCATTTTGAATGCTTCTCCCCCCCCCCCCCCCCCCCCCCCATGCACACAAGTATGCATGACACGTTTAGAAAGTATATGTAGGCTCCCCCTTCAATTTCATCTCATTCATATGCAAGCATGTATAAATGCACTCTTTGATCACTGTTTTGGAGCATGCCTAGAGTTTTGCTTAACTTGTATGTATGCATGCTGTTAGCACCTGATTTTTGCACCTCAAAAAATGCAGAAAATAAAAATTCAAATTGAAAAGTCAACCCGGAGGGGTCAAAAAGTTGACTTTTTGATCCAATGAAAATTGACCATCAAACCTCTTCTTATTGAAAAAAGGAGTTCCAACACAACTGAGATTGCGCAAATCGGAGTCTGAATGAAGAAGTTATGAGTAGGTCAAACTTGTGGGGAGTAGAAATTGACTTTCTGCTCAAACCCAATTCAGCTACCCAACTTAATCCCATTGGATAAGGGATCTTGACATGATTCCAATGCAACTAAGTTTGGTGGAATCGGAGTCCCGGAGAGCAAGATATGAGCAAAATTGCATTCCGGGGAACAGTTTTGCACTTCTGCTAAAAAGCCTAAATTTACCGCTAAACTTTAGATCAGTGGATACGGAATTCCGAGCTGATTCCAACGCCACTAAGTTTGCTAAAATCAGACATCAAATGGAAAAGTTATGGCCGGTCAAAGTTTTAGGAAAACTGTCCGTGTGGCAAAAGAGCAGAAAAAGTTGCAGCAAATAAATATTGGGAATAAAATAATTATTTCATAAAAATATCTTGACTTTTTCATTAAAAAAATCAGACAAAATCTTGTTTAAAAATCAAATTGGATAAATGGTTTCAAATCACACATTTTTAAAATGTGCGTGTCCACATTTGAAGTGCGGTTTGGCCTAAACCACACTTGAAATGCGGATGAAATCTTATTATCGGCGACAGGTGGCAGATTCGCGAAGATTTCAGCACATGGGCGTCAAGTGCGGTTCGGAAATTTTTTTCTATAAAAGGGGGCCCCAGCCCCTATTGCTCAAGGTTGGTCCCCCTCTCTTCTCCATTGGCCCGGGCCCCCCTACACATCTCATAACCCTCTTTTTCACTACTTTCCTCCTCTTTTGATCACTTGAAGACAAAAAGGAAGTCTTTTTCAAAGTTGAAGGAGGACGTCGAAGTGCTACCCATTCATCTGGAGGCCACCACTCATTCAAACAAGCAAGGTAATATCAAGGTGAAGATTACTGTCATATTTTATGCAATATATGTAGAAATGAGGTTCCTTTGAGAACATTTTCTTTCCGGGGCACTTTACTTCTTCGTTTTATTATTCTTATCTAACCGTTCTGTTTTGTTTCACATGCAAACAAGGTCCCCATGGTAAGGGGGGGATCTCTTACTCAAAAAGATGGGAGGAAATGAGAATTCCGTATGAATTAGGGGGTCATGCTTGAATGTTCTGGAGTGGGTCTTTTCCTTATATTGTTTTATTTCATGATAAAAGGAGTTTGTCCTCTAAATGCATCCGCTGTACCCTTATATTTTCGTGTCTCTCTCTCCCTTCATATTAGCATGTGACATCCTCTATCTTTTTTTTTTTTTTGGAAATTAAGTAAGTTCCATTAATAGAAGAGAAAGATAGGAGATATGTACAATCAAGGCAATGCCCACAAGGAGACTAAACAAGTCTCCAACTAGCTAAAGACAAAAAAGCCTACTCAATGTTGTAACATGATTACAATAAAGACCAATGAAGGTCCCAAATTGCTAACAATTTGCCTGTTCAAACTTGAGTCTTGGAGAACCACTTTGTCAAGTCCACACTTGAGCTGTATCTCAAATTTTATTTGGTGAAGGAGCCAATCATGTGGGTGATAACTGTTTTTGAAGATACGCCTGTTCCTTTCAGCCCATATGTTGTAGATTGCAGCTCCCAGGGAGAGCTTGAACAAGTAGTTAGTTTTTGTAGATGCCACGAAACCATTCGAAGCCCAATCCACCAAATCTCTCCACGGCCTATTGATTCTGGTGATACAAGAAAGCCTTAAAAGACCTTCCCATATGTGGCGGCTGAACTCACATTCAAAGAATAGATGCTGGTGTGATTCTCCATGAAGTCGGCACAACACACATATAGTATCTTGGGTGACTCTAAGCCTTGATAGCTTGTCTCTTGTCAATAGCCTTTCATGAAAGGCCATCCAAGAAATGAAGGAATGCTTTGGTATATTACCTGAAAATCATATCAATCTCATCCATCTAACCTTAGGCCGAGGAGTGTCAAGTGAGTTGTATGCACTCTTGATGTCACATGAGTCAGAGTTTGATGGAACCCAAATAGTCTTGTCTTCACGGCTACTATCTGGTTTTGGTAACTCGTGGAGTCTACCCCACACTTCAAGCAAATCGGCGGAAATGGATAGAGGAACGTCCCAATCATCATCTTCAATAATTGCCGAGACCTTTGCATCAAGAGGGAGACCAGAATCATATGCCAATCTTTGGCCATACCGATGGAGGAGGGGGCCTTGTGGATGCCAGTTGTCATACCAAAGGGAGGTTGAGTCTCCATTGTAGATACGTTTGAAGATCAAGTTGACTGCCCAGGTCCTTGACTTTAGTATCTTCCTCCATATCCAGGAGCAAGAACATGGAGTTTTGAGAGCCCAGAAGTTGTGATTCTTTTTTTTTTTTGGAAAGTAAGTAAGATTTCCATTAGAAAAGGGAGCAGCTTTACAAGACCAAGGTGGGCGTACCCACCTAATACAATGTAAACAAATTACAGTAAAACAACCCTACTGGGAACAATGGCTATCACATTAGAAATGCTACTACAAACATAAACCCAAAACAAAGTAATTACGGTGCACGGTGGGAGATGATCCCCTCAAGTCCCCAATGAGATGCAAGCTCCCTGTTGTTGGGCGTATCAATGATAGTAAAGTTGGCAGAGCATAGCTTGAGATTGATATCACGAATAATAAGTGTCATTAAGTTATCCTGCGGAAGATAGTTGTTGGTGAAGACCCTTCTATTTCTCTCACACCAAATATGGTAAATGACTGCTACCATAGAAAGCTTGAGAAGGGTTGTTGAGAAACCTTTACCAGCCGCCTTGCGTTGCACCCAGTCAATTGTGTCCTTCCATGACCTATTAGATAGTCTGATGCAATTTTTGGAGAGTACATCCTTCCAAATTCTCTTGGTGTAGACACATGCAAAAAAGAGGTGGTCATGGGTCTCCACATCCCTTCTACAGAACATACAAGTAGCTTGGTTGATAGCTCCCCATTTGAGTAACCTTTCCTTAGTTAACAACTTTTCATGAATAGCTAACCAGAGGAGGAAAGAGTGTTTCGGGATAGGTAGGTGATGCCAAACCAATGAGTGCCAAGGAACATCGGGTTTAACCTCAAGAAGGGAGGTGTAGGCAGAGAGCATTGTAAACATACCCGATTTTGATGGTAACCATGTTGTTTGATCATCTCTTGAACTATCCAAACCGGGTAGATCTTGAAGTCTTTGCCAAGCTTCAATAAGGTCCATGGATCTAGATAAGGGCACATCCCAATCGTTGCCAGTGATAATTGCTTCCACTTTTGCATTTACTGGAAGGCCGAAGTCATAAATGAGTCGTTCACCATAAGCAACCACCAATGGGCCAACTGGATGCCAGTTATCATACCATAGAGAAGTACAGCGGCCATTGAAAACCCTCTTCTTAATAAGTGCATTTGCTGTTGGTCTTATTTTCAATATTTTCTTCCAAGCCCATGAAGAGTGAGATGGAGGGTTAATAGCCCAGAAACTTCGGTCCTTGATGAGGTTAATGTGGACCCAATTAGTCCATAAGTTTTGTGCTCTGGTTGTGATCATCCAGCAGTACCTTAACATGGCAGAAGTTGTGATTCTTGATATGATTGGAGTGAATCCATGTGCTCCATAAGGAATGAGAGTTGCTTGCAATAGCCCAGACATGCTTCAGGATGGCTGCCTTATTCCATAGGTCTAGTTTGGTTATTCCCAAACCTCCACTTTCTTTTGGTTCACAAACCCAATCCCAACTTATGGGGATCATTTTCTTTGACACTGAGTTACTAGACCATAGGAAATTTCTACATATTCTGTTCAGCTCCCTAATTATTGCTTTAGGAACTATGAATATAGACAACCAGTGCACAGATAAGGAGAACAAAACAGTCTTGATAAGAAGAAGCTTACCTGCATAAGAGAGGGCCTTGGAGCACCAAGACTTTGTTCTTGCTTGCACTCGTCTTAGCAAGGGATCTCAATCCTTGATTGAGAGCTTGGAGGAAATAAGAGGAACTCCAAGGTACCTTATTGGAAGGGATCCAAGTGGGTAGCCGGCTGCAGCAGCAAGGTCCTCTTTTGAAGGATCTAGGAGCCCAGAAATGAAGAGATGACTCTTGGATCGGTTGACATGAAGACCAGATATGATACCGAATGTGTCTAAAGCTGATGAGAAACAATTCAAGGATTGCAAGTCTCCATGAGAGAAGAGAAGAAGGTCATCAGCAAAGCTTAGCAGTTTGAGATTCAAACTCGCACATTTTGAGTGAAATCTGAACCCAGTACTTGTTGATTCCTGAAGTACATTGTAGAAAACCTCCATGATCAACACGAAGAGGTAAGGAGATAAAGGATCTCCTTGACGCAAGCCTTTAGCACCTTTGAAGAATCCAACAAGGCTGCCATTAATCATGAGAGAGAACGCTGGGGTTGAGATGCATTCCATGATCCATGTAATGAATTTGTGAGGAAACTTAAGCTTCAGCAAAGTGTCTTGGATGCAGGTCCAAGAAATTGAGTCAAATGCCTTGCTCAAATCCACCTTTAGTGTGCAATTGATCTTACTTTGCTTTGAGTGGTACTTGTGAAGAAGTTCGTGAGCAAGAAGTACATTATCCGCCATGCTTCGGCCAGGAATAAATGCGGATTGGTAATTACCAACAAGGTTGTCCACCACCATCTTTAATCTGTTTGCAAGAATCTTGGAGATACATTTATACAAAGTATTTACACAAGATATTGGTCTGAAGTCTGTTACCTTTGAAGGGTTGTCACATTTCGGCACCAAAGTAATGGAGGTGGTATTTAGTTGCTTGAGAAGTTTTCCACCAGCAAAGAAGCTACTAATAGCTTCAAGAACATCTGAACCGACCACATCCCAAGCATTCTTGAAGAAAAGGGGGGGTGAATCCATCGGGGCCTGGAGCCTTGTCATCCTTTAATGAGAACAAAGTATCCTTTATTTCTTCATGGGATACATCCCTTTGTAGGTCTTGGGATTGGGAGTCATCCACTGACCTAGATAGGTGTGGAATGGGATGGCTAGAGATGGGATTTGGCTGACCAAGGAGAAGTTTGTAGTGATCAAGGAACATCTCCTTTAAAAGTGCCTGGTTCGAGATTTTTTGACCTTCATCGTTGTACAAACAAAGGATAGAATTTGCTAATCTCCTTGCAATAAGGGTGTTGTAAAAGTACTTAGAATTCTGATCTCCTTCCTTGAGCCATTGTACTCTTGATTTGGCTCTCAGCTGGGCTTCTTCAATCCTCATAGCTGGAGCAAGTTCAGATCTTATTTGGTTCTCCTTCCTTGCATAATCAACATTACCTGGGGAGTCATGAAGCTGCCTTGGACAAGTAGCAAGCTGGTTCTGTAGGTCCCTGACTTTAAGGGTAATGTTCTTGAAGTTCTTTTGCTTACTCCATTCTCTAAACTTAGCTTTGACAGCCTGGAGTTTCTTAACAACTCTAAACATTGGACTACCTGAAACACGAGTTTGCCAAGCCTCTGCCACTATGGAATTGAAGTCCTCATGAAGAACCCAATGATTGAAGAATCTAAACGGCTTTCTTCCTTCTCTCCATGGGGGAAAAAGAGTTATCACAATGGGACTATGATCAGATATGCCTGGTGATCAGACATCCTCTATCTTGTGATATGTTTGGTAAGCTCCTCGTGATCCAGCATGTGTAGGAAACCACCACACACAACAAAGTCCTTTCGTTGCATTTGGCACTTTAAACTTTTCTATCTATAAAAGAAAAAAGAGAAACACCCCACCCACCCACATATGGCATACATGTAGGCCAAAGCATTCATCGTATTACTAATGAAGCTGAAAGTAAAATCAATTTTCCAAACCATCTTTAACATTGCAATTTCTTTTTGTTTGATTCTTTTTAGCTTGTTTTTTTTAATTAGTATTGATTTTCAAAACTTGCTTTAGTTTTTTATTTACATGCATGATCATCGTTGCTTGGCTTGGTGTTCCCACTTGTTCATGAGGGTAGATTACATGTGTGAAAAGGACCGAGCGGATGAGATGGGATCCTTGGCCACTTAGACCCTTCGATTTGCTCGTTTCAAAAGAAGGGGGGGATGAAGAGGATTGTAACCATACCAAGCAAGGACTATTTGGGTTCTTGTTCCATGCTTTCAAAGGACGTTCGAAACAGCTCCATGAAGATGAGAAGTTTGAATCAAAAGAAGGCTTTAATGCAGTTGGGGTAATATCCAAAGGCCACAGAAGTCGGCGAACAGCAAAAAGAAGTCGACGGACCAGACCCAGCAAAGATTTCGGCCATCTTTGAATTCCGAGCCGAACCACATACTCAGTGCGGTTTGGGCTTGTCCGCATTTCATATGCGGTCAGGTCTGAACCGCATTGGTTCTGCAGTTCTGCCCAATCCGCATTGTATATGTGGTCAAATTTTGTAAATAATTAAAAAATTAATTTCCTTGACCTGGTTGGACCCAATCCGACCCGTTTCGATGCAATCTTATTCTATTGGGTTTTTGGGGTTGGCCCAAGCCCACTTTGAGACAGTGGGCCCATCTGGGCCCACCAAGGCTTTGTGGGCCTTCCAACGAGGCCCGCATTCAGTTTCGGCCCATAACAGGATCCATTTGATAATGGACCCCAAGGCCACCCGGTTAATTGCTCGTGGGCCAAGACCAAGCCCATTGGGCCCTAAAAACTTCAACACATTTAATTAACTTGCATGTTTTAATTAACCATTAAATCAAAACAACCAAATCAAAATAGGGTTACCCAATAACCCTGACTGAGCCATGGGCTCAAGCCCAACTTGGCATTCCCATGGGCCTTCCAACAGGGCCCATACCCGACTCACTACATTTAAAGGATAAAAAAAGATAAAATTAGTTAAAGGGAACCCACACCTTCACTGGTCCCCACCAGACCAAACAAACATACATGCTGGATTAAGACAAGGTAAGATAGCTGACTCAAAACCAGGGAGACCCGAGGGACCCGTTAGACTGACGGGGCGGGCTGGGATGTCTTCGGACCTTCTTCGGACGTAACCGAGAACTTACCCGAATCTCTAAATAAGCTACAGACCAGAAAATAAGACCCGGTTAGGCATCATTGTGTTTGCCTGCACCTCTCAGGCAGTGGCTGTTAGCATCTGATTTTTGCACCTCCAAAAAATGCAGAAAATAAAAATCCAAACTAAAAAGTCGAACCTGGACGGGTCAAAAAGTTGACTTTTTGATCCTGTGTAGGGTGGCCATCAAACTTCTTCCCATTGAAAAGGAAATTCCAACACGATTCCAACACAACTAAGTTTGCTCAAATCGGGGTCCAGATGAAGAAGTTATGAGCTGGTCAAAATTGTGGGGAGCAGAAATTGCCTTTCTGCTAAAACCCAGTTCAGCTGTCTAACTTGATCATAGATGGTCCTGACAGGATTCCAACACAACTGAGTTTGCTGGAATCGGGGTCCTGGAGAGCAAGATATGAGCAAAACTGCATTCCGGGGAGCAGTCTTGTACTTTTGCTAAAAAGCCTGAATTTGCCGCCAAACTTTAGCTCAGTGGATAGGGAATTCCGAGCTGATTCCAACGCCACTAAGTTTGTTAAAATCGGACATCAGATGAGGAAGTTATGGCAAATCCAAGTTTTCAGGAAAACTACCCACTTGGAGAAAAAGCAAAAAATGACAAAACAAAAAAAAATCTTGAATAAAATAATAATATTTACTAAAATATCTAATTTTCGTAATTAAAATAAATAGAAAATAAAAGGAAAATCGGATTAAAAATCTGAATTTTCACCAAAATGGAGAAGGGTTTGGCGTCCGCAAGCATTAAAAACGTGCGGATCGCACTTATAGTGCGGTTTGGTCTGGACCGCACTTATAGTGCAGTTTGGTCTGGACCACACTATAAGTGCGGATGGGTTCTTATCCGCTGGACAGCTGTTTCCAGCTGTCCGATCGTGCGAGATTTGCGCACATGGGCGGCTCGACCGCATTTTGTATGCGGTCGAAGCCAAACCGCATATTAAGTGCGGTTTGTACTTGACCGCACTGTATATGTAGTCAGGTCGATTTCAACCTATAAATAGGCCCCATTGCCTCCATTAGCCAAGGTTGGTCCCCCTTTTCTTCCCCACTTGTCCCCTACGTCCAGCAAGCTGCCAAAACTCCCCCAAAGCTTCCAACCCACTTTCCATTCCCATTTTACCCCTCAAACCTTCTTCTTCACCCCTTGTCCCCTCTTTTGATCACTTGAAGACAAATAGGAAGTCTTTTTCAAAGCTGAAGGAGGACGTCGAAGTGCTGTCCACATCAACAAGAGAATCATCACACTTCAAAAGGGAGAGGTAATAGCAAGGTGAGCCTCCCCTTTACTTTGTATTTAACATACATGAAAATTAGATTATTCTGACAAGTTTCCTCTTAAGATCTTTTTAGACCTTGTTCTTGCTGTATTTTTTTAATTCGTTTGTACTCTTTGTGCATGCAAATGAGACTCCCTTGGAAGAGAGTTCTCTCATACAAAAATATGGGAGGAGGGTAAGTTAGTAAGGTGGAAAAGTGTGTCTAAATGAGTTTAGATTCCACTCCTTATTTTCAACTATTCAAGAGGGATTTGTCCTCTTTATCATTTCTTTTGTATCCCTAATCATCTCTCGTCCCTCTTTCCCTTCAAGATTGATAAAATCATTTGTTATTCCTATGCATTTGTATGTTCATAATACGTCTTATTTATGTCCATGATCATGCATATAGGAAGTAAGGACACTATGAGCACATACATGTGATTTCATTTCATTTCACTTACTTTCCTCAATGAGAATATTGCACATACTCATTTTTTTTTTTGGAAGTTAAGAAAGTTCCATTAATAAGTAAAATAAATGTACATCAACTGCCTTAGCTAAGGCACACCTCAACCAATGTGAGATAAAAACTGCCCACTTTTACAAGAAACAAGGCGAACATTCCACCTTAAATGAAAATCAGAAAAATACATCTCAAACCCCCCTACCCACCATTATAGCCTGAATGATGGAACAATGCCCCAGTTACCACATACTTCTCTATTCAATGGGGTGTCTTTCAACTTACTTTGAGAGACCCCATATTTCCCTCTGATGTCTTCCACAATAAGAGTTGTTAGGTTCTCAGTTGGGATTGCCTTGTTTTGGAAGATACGTCTATTTCTTTCTCTCCAAACATGGTACATGGTTGCTGCCAAGGAAGCCTTTTTAATTCTTGCTGTGAGACTTTTACCTTTCAGATATCTCATGGCCCAGTTCAACTCCGCCTCCCAAAGCAAAGGATATCGACTAATACAGCTTTTTCTAAGGATATCTGTCCAAATCTTTTGAGAATAAGGGCACCCAAAGAACAAGTGGTCCAAATCTTCAGGGCTTGCTTGGCAAAGAACACATTTGGAGTGGCTTATGACATTGCGTCTAACCAACAACTCTTGAGTAAGTAGTCTTCGCTGAACCGCCATCCAAAGGATAAATGCATGCCTTGGGATGTTGTTGGAATACCATACCAAATCTGCCCATGGAACGTGTGGACTAAGTACTCTCATGCTTTGATAAGCTTCCTTGATGTTGTAGGTGCCGGAGGAGGATGGTAGCCACCACACAATATCTCTCTTAGATGAATCTGGTCTTGGAATGGCAGTGAGCTGATCCCATACTTCATCAAGTTCATGGGTAATAACTAGGGGAGGCTCCCAATGATCACCTTCAATTATTGAAGACACCTTTGCATTCAAGGTAAGACCCGAGTCATAGACAATCCTACTCCCATATCTCTGAATTATGGAGCCCCTTGGGAGCCAATTATCAAACCACAGCCATGTACTTTCTCCATTGCCAATACGGTATTAGAGCTTCTGGAAGAAGTGGTTTCTTTGCTTCAAGATTTTCCTCCATGTCCAAGTGGAACTTGCTGGTTGGGCCACTTGCCATATGCTTTTTCCCCTTAGTTGATTATGCTTTATCCATTCATACCACAAGGATCCATCAGCTATGACAATTCTCCACAAATATTGAGTTATGGCTGCGGTATTCCACAAGTTTAAGTTGAACAAACCTAACCCGCCCTCCTCTTTTGGCTGGCAAATGTGACTCCAACTAATAGGTACCATTTTCTTCTTCATATCCGGGCCTGACCAAAGGAAACACCTGCATATTCTTTCCATATCAAGGATAATTCTTTTTGGCAAAGTAAAAGATGACAACCAATATACCGAGGTGGAGAAGAGAACCGATTTGATAAGTTGCACTCTACCGGCATATGATAGTGTTCTTGCTTTCCATGCTTGTACCTTGGACTTCATTCTTTGAATAAGTACCTCACAATCCTTTGCTGTAAGTCTTGTTGTAATGAGGGAAAGGCCCAAATATCTTATGGGCAAGGAGCCAAGAGGAACTTGACAGCTTTCCAAAATCTGAGTTTGAGTTGCAATAGGAATAGCACTACAAAAGAGCTGGCTTTTACCTTTATTAATCCTTAGCCCCGCTAAGGATTTGGAGTGAGTGTTTGGTTGGGTATTTCTTGGACAAAAAGCTCCCGCTGCCGGTGGTGAGAAGTCTTGTGAATCGGCTATGGGGTAAGATGGGAGCTGTTCATACGGCAGAGGTTGGAGATGGTTTTTTTATCTTCACGTTTGCAAGTGCCCAGATGAGGGAAAGGGTTATTCAGGCGGCTCCATGGTATCTTGCTGGTCGATTATTGATACTTAGAAAGTGGGAACCGGGTATGGAAATGGTGAAATCTCAGATGGGAAAAGTTCCTATTTGGATCAAATTCTTCAATGTGCCAATGGAGTATTGGACATCCTCCGGTTTGAGTTATATTGCTAGTGGTATTGGCAAACCACTTTGGATGGATGAACCTACGGAAAAAAGGCAGAAGCTTCAATATGCTCGTGTTTGTGTTGAGGTTGATACCCAATGCTCATTTCCTTCAAGCATCCTCCTGAGTGCCCTTGATGAGGAGCTGGAAATTGAGGTTCAGTACGATTGGAAGCCTCAAAAGTGTAGCACTTGTAAGGTGTTTGGTCATTCTGATGCCAAGTGTTCTAAGGTGTCCCGGGTGTGGGTGCCAACAGGGAGAAGAGTGCAAGAATGTGTGGCACAAGGTGCTGAAGGCAGCATGGTTAATGAAAATCCTATGGATAAACTGGACCAAGGGCACAACACTACTGAGGCAGAGGCAGTCCCTGTGGAGCAATGGAGAGTTGTTAATTATAAGGGGAAAGGGAAAGAAACTGTGTCCACTGAGGTGGTGGAGTCAAGCACTGTGCAGGAACCCCAAATTAGTATGGGTGGAAGTCTTGTACCCCCGCAAGAGAATGATAGTCTTACGATACATGGCAACTCTATCAGTAACATTCCAGTACCCAGGCAAGGAACTAATGTTGGGCAGAGATTTGATACAAATGGACAACCTTCGGAGACTCTTATCACACCCAATAGATTTGAGATCCTTGAACACCGGCCTAATCAGCTCAATACGCCAAATTTCAATCCAAGCTCAAGTTCATCTTCAAAAAAGAAGCATAATAAGAGGAAGAAGAAATTACTAGTTGATGAGATTGCAATGAAGCATGCAAAGAATATAGCAGCAAGGGATGACTCAGGTTTGAGTAATGAAGGGCACAACCCATCTCCTAATTCATGATTAATTTAGCCATGTGGAATATTAGAGGGCTTAATAGCCCCGAGAAACGAATGGAAATTAGAAACCTTATGGTCACAAAGAAGCTGAGTGTGATGGCTATTGTTGAAACAAAAGTCCGGCAGGTTAATGCTCAAGTTATAAAGAATCTGATATCACCCCATTGGGATTTCCTTTCCAACTATGAGTGTGCTCTTAAGGGCCGTATCTGGATACTCTTCAATTCCCAAGAAATTAAGCTTAGTAAGATTGAAAGTAGCCACCAACACATTCATTGTTCGGCAGAGCTGGTTAGCATACACAAGAGTTGTTTTGTAACTGTCATCTATGGGTCAAATGAGGCGATGGAAAGGCGTTCACTGTGGCGAAAACTCTTACTATCGTCGTCAACGCAGCCTTGGTTAGTTGTTGGTGATTTTAACTGTGTCCGGGTTTCCAGTGAAAAGTATGGTGGTAAGTACATTAATCGGAAGGCCACTGAGGAGTTTAACCAATGTATTGATGCATGTGGTTTAACTGAACTTAAGACCAAAGGGTTGTCCCACACATGGTGCAATCGAAGTGAAGGACAGAATAGAATTTCTTGCAGGTTGGATAGAGTGCTTGTTAATTTGCCATGGCTCCATAGCTTGAGTCCTTCTGAAGTGGAGGTGCTTACTCCTGGCATATCTGATCATTCTCCTTTGTTGGTCACGATTTTCACCCCAAGGCAGGAAGGTAAAAAATGTTTTAGATTCTTTAATTTTTGGACTTCTCAACCGGACTTCCTACAGTTGGTTACTGATGCATGGGCAATGGAAGTCACTGGCTCGCCTATGTTCAGAGTAGCTAAGAGACTCCAGAATGTCAAAGAAAAGCTCAAGGAGTGGAGTAAGCAGCTCAAGTTTGCTGAGTTATCCTCACAGGTACATGAACTTAGATCCCAATTAAAGGTTATGCAAAGGAAGCTGCATGATGACCCCAACAACAATCTCGTGTACCAACAAGAAAGCAGTCTTAGGCACCAGTTATCTCGATATCTTTGCTATGAAGAATCTCAAATCAGGCAGAAATCAAGGGTACTTTGGTTGGCCGAAGGGGATAGCAACTCACGGTTCTTCCATAATTCCTTGATCTCCAGAAGGGCAATGAATCAGATCAACTGCATAATGACTGATGAAGGTATGAAAATAACTGATCCAATTGAAGTTGCTAATCATATTGTACAGCATTTTCAGGACACATTGGGTACTGGCGTTGCTGGTACCACCATGTCAATGCCTTATGGTGGTCAATGTATTTCGGTTGAACAAAGACAAAGCTTGATGGAGGAGGTAACTTGCGAAGAAGTAAAATCTACTCTCTTTGCCCTGAAGGCTGACAAAGCTCCAGGGCCGGATGGGTTTACCCCGGCATTCTTCAAGGCTGCTTGGGATATAGTGGGGAATGATGTTGTGGAGGCAGTGCTTAGTTTCTTCAAAGATGGGAAGTTACTCAAACAATGGAATACTACAGCCATTACTCTTGTGCCTAAATGCCAGAATCCAAGTAACGTGATTGACTTTAGGCCCATCTCCTGTGTTAACACGCTTTATAAATGCATCTCCAAGATCATTGCTAATCGGCTTAAACGTGTTGTGGGTGAGCTTGTGGGTGGATATCAGTCTGCCTTCATTCCTGGACGAGGAAGTGCGGAGAATGTCCTCCTTACTCATGAATTGCTTCATAATTACCACTTGGAGGGGCAGCATGGCAAGTGTGCTCTTAAGGTGGATCTCCGTAAGGCATATGATTCAGTTTCATGGAGTAGTATCAAGGCAATGCTCACTGGAATGGGATTTCCAGATGTCTTCTGTGCTTGGATTATGGAATGTATCTCTACTCCTGCGTATTCAATCATGATCAATGGTAGTCTTGTGGGGTTTTTTAAAGGAGCAAAAGGGCTGCGCCAAGGTGACCCCATGTCACCTTATCTGTTCGTGATGATGATGGAAGTGTTTAATAGGATGCTTCTTCAACATACAAGTCAAGGCTTTACTCATCATCCTCGATGTGAAGCACTTGGCCTGAAACTTTTGTGCTTTGCTGATGACCTTTTCTTGTTCTCCGCAGCCGATAAGTCCTCCTTGGACTGTATTTTGAGAGCACTTGATAACTTCCATGACTTCACAGGCCTGAAAGTTAATAAACAGAAGAGTGCTATGTTTGTAACTGGGATTGATGAAGCCCAAAGGGAAGACTTGAGTTTGCATACGGGGTTTCCGCTAGCCAGATTACCGGTGAAGTACCTTGGGCTGCCTCTCATTTCCTCCAAGCTTTCATCCAGGGACTGTGAGCCACTTATCAACCACGTGAAGGCAAGAACCCAATCATGGAAGGGGAGGTGCCTCTCATATGCAGGTAGGCTTCTTCTTATAAAATCTGTCCTTTTTTCTATTCAGGTCCACTGGTTATCCACATTTATCATTCCCAAAGGTGTGATTAATGACTTGGAAGGGATTTGTAGAAAGTTCCTTTGGACAGGGCCGCAGCTTAAGCACAAAATGAATCCAATAAGCTGGGATATTGTTCGCATGCCACGCCAGGAGGGGGGCCTTGGGCTGTTTAAGCTAAGCCTTTGGAATAAAGCGGCAGTGATGAAACATACTTGGAGAATTCTGACCTCCCATGACTCCTTGTGGGTTCGGTGGGTGCACAAGTTCCTTATAAAGGAACGTAACTTCTGGACACTTAACATTCCAGCAAATTGTTCTTGGGCATGGAGAAAGATACTTAGAACAAGGCAAGTTATGTCTCCACTGGTCAAGAAGAAGATCCATAATGGCAAGAGTTCGTCTCTATGGTATGATAATTGGCATCCTGATGGGCCTCTGTACATTGCTTATGGACAGCGGTTGATTTATGATTCGGGTCTACCTCGGCATGCTAAGGTCAGCTCTATAATTACTGAGGAAGATTGGGATCCTCCCCTTGCTGCTTCACCTGATCTTATTGAAGCTTGGGGTAAGCTTGATCTCTTGCCACAGCCAGTTGCGGATGTGGAGGATGTAACCACTTGGACTCCATCAAAATCAGGCCTCTTTGACATTAAGAGTGCATATCAAAGGCTTGACAGTCCTCGCCCCTCATGCATATGGTATGGTTTAGTATGGTTCCCCAAGCACATTCCCAAGCATGCTTTCACTTTATGGTTAGCTATTAACCAAAGATTACTTACAAGTGATCGTCTTTATAAATTGGGAATTACCCAACAAGCCACTTGTGTGCTATGCCGGCAAGGGGATGAGTCCCACACACACTTATTCTTTGAGTGTGAATACACTAAGCAAATCTGGAACCATATTCTTCATCTTAATTGCTTGAACAGGGTAAACCGATCTTGGATGGAAACTATCCAATGGGCAGCATCATTGCAAGTGGGTCATGTAAAAGCTCGAGCACTCCTTAAGACATCTCTTGCGGCGACAGTGTACCATGTTTGGAGGGAAAGAAATAGCAGGATTTTCAAGAACAGTTATTTGCCATGGCAAGTCGTGAAATCAAGCATAATATCTGATGTATGTATCAAGGCTAACACACAGCGAGTGTACCTACCTGACTCTTCTCTACATAGACAGCTTATCAACAATTGGAGCTTGAGTTGGGAATGCATGCCATAAGCACTGGACCTATTTCTCTTGTGTTCTTTGTGGGGTCATTCTTGTTATGTTCAGAGTAGTGTAGTGTGTTATTGGCAGCCATTTATGGGCTAGTTTGTTGGTTTGCAACCTCGTTTTCACTCTTCATTGTAAATATCTTTCTTTAATATATTACTTGGACTTATTTTCCAAAAAAAAAAAAAAAAAAGTTCCCAAACTCCTGTAAGCACCTGAAGATGTACTGGATCGATTGGAGATCACCACTAGAGAAGATCATTAAGTCATCAGCAAAACAAAGCGCCTTGATTCTAAAATGTCGTGACAAGGTCATGGACTTCATCAAGCACGAGATTGGGAATGGATTACAGACTAGTCTCTGGTGGGATAACTGGCACCCCAAAGGCATGCTCTTGAGGGTCTATGGCGAGAGAATGAGATACGATGCGGGACTTCCACTCAATGCCCCAGTGGCTGCCATCATCCTCCAGAATTCGTGGCAGCCCCCTATTGCCCAAAGCTATGACCTCCTTGAAGCCTGGGACGACCTCCTTAATCTCCCAATCCCTGACCAAAGCAAGGATGACAAGGTCGTTTGGCGACTGACTGCTTCAGGTATGTTCTCCATCAAGTCTGCTTACCATGCATTGAGAACAATAAATCCAAATGTACCATGGAGCAACATCGTGTGGTTTAAGGGGTGCATCCCAAGACATGCTTTTATCCTATGGTTAGCAATTCATCACCGTCTCCTGACTCAAGACAGACTCCTAAGAATGAATGTCATCAACACCTCGAGGTGTGTCCTTTGCCAAAAAAGCATTGAAGATTTGAACCATCTTTTCTTCCAGTGTGAGTATTCTGCAGCAGTATGGTCCGATATTATGAAGAGAAATTGTGTTTCAGTCAAGCCAAACCAATGGCCACTAATCATCAGTTGGGCTTACTCCTACTGGAAGGGGAAAGAGCTCCAGCAAGCAGTTGGGAAATCTTCCTTAGCAGCGATGATATATCACCTATGGAGAGAAAGAAATGCAAGGCTCTTTCAAAACAAAGCCTCACCTCCTGATCTACTCCTCAAGGTGATCACTACAGACATCAAGATGAAGTTTGGCCTATCTACAGAAGCCGTGAAGGATAATAGGCGTAATAGAATGTTCTTTTCAAATTGGGAAATTACCCCAACATTTGTGTAATAGGCGTATGTCCCTTGTGTTTGGTTGGGTCTGCGTACCCCATGTTCCTTGTTGCTTTCCTAGGCTTCTCATCTCGTAGGGTGCCTACGTTTGTTTGGGCTTCATTGTAACTACCATTCTTTTAATATATTCTTGGACTCACTTTCCAAAAAAAAAAAGCGCCTTGATTCCTTGCTTGCGGCATTTGGGGTGGTACTTGAAGTCTTGATTTTCATTTTTCTGCAAAATACCGAAGAATAACTCCATGACAAGCACAAAAAGGTAGGGGGATAAGGGTCACCTTGTCTAAGACCTCTTGCTCCCTTGAAGAACCCAACAAGACTACCATTCATATTCAACGAGTAACTTGGGGTAGAGACACATTCCATAACCCACTGTATGAACTTTGGAGGAAACTTCATTGCTTGGAGTATCATAGGCAGCACACTCCAATCCACGGAGTCATAGGCCTTCATTATGTCTATCTTGATTGTGCATCTTGGCCTACCCTTGTTGAGGTGGTAATTGTGGAGAAGATGTTGGGAAAGCATGACATTATCTGATATACGCCTCCCAGGGACGAAAGCACTTTGATATGGGCCTACAAGATCATCAATGACTTTCTTAAGCCTATTTGCCACGAGCTTCGAAATACACTTGTAAACAGTGTTTACACAAGAGATAGGCCTGTAATCACCCACTTGTGATGAATTAGCACTCTTGGGAACAAGAGTAATAACAGTGTTGTTCATTTGCTTCAAGAGTTTACCATCCCTAAAGAAACTTTTAATTGCAGCCACCACATCATCACCAACAATGTGCCATGCCTTCTTGAAGAATCGTGGGGTGAATCCATCAGGACCTGGAGCCTTGTCCTCTTTAAGATTGAACATGATAGTTTTGATTTCCTCCTCCGTAACCTCTTTTATGAGATCATTCTCACTTTCCGGGTTAATACTTCTTTGGAAATATTCCGAAATAACCTGTTGACTTGCTGCTTCTTGGGAGGGAGCCGTCCCCAATAGGGATATGTAATGCTGCTCAAACATGTTCTTGATGGCGCTCATATCAGTGATCATATTACCATTCTCATCATGGGCACTTATAATCCGATTGCTTGCCTGACGGCCAAGCATAGATCTGTGGAAGAACTTTGTGTTTGTATCACCCTCTTGAAGCCATTGTACCCTTGATTTTTGTCTAACCTGTGCTTCAACCCTCAAGGAGGCAGTAACCAGGCTTTTGGCTAAGACCTTCTCCTTATGACTAAGCTCCACGCTAAGTGGATTATCAAAAAGTTGCTGTTGGCATTCTTGCAGCTCTTTTCTGATGTTATGTACCTGAATATCAAGGTTCTGAAAATGGACCTTGCTCCACTCTCTCAACTTTTGTTTAGTTAGCATCAGCTTCTTAGTGAGACGGAACATAGGGGAGCCATGTACCTGAGAGCTCCACACTCCAGCCACCGTGGGTAGGAAATCATCATGGTTTGCCCAGAAGTTAAAGAACTTAAAAGGCTTCGGTCCGAAGTAGATCTTCTCAAAAATAGAAAGAATGGAGGGGCTATGATCAGATATACCTGGAGCAAGGAACTCAGAGTCAGATAGAGGAAACTCTTGTAACCATGCATGGTTCACAAGCACCCGGTCGAGTTTACAAGTGACCAACCTGTTGCCATCAGCCTTATTGCTCCAAGTATGTGCAAAACCTTTATACTTTAGGTCCATCAGCATGCAATCATCAATGAGCAAGTTGAAGTCACCCACCGCACTCTTAATAATTGGTTGTCCCCCAAGCTTCTCGGTAGAGTTTCTTACACAGTTAAAATCCCCCACCATGATCCAAGGACCAACTGGGATTAGGCTTCTAATATCATGCCAAAGAGCCTTCCTGACCATATAATTGTTGGAAGCATAGATGAAGGAAAACGTGCATTGCTTCTGAGATTTGAGAAAGATAGCTTGGCAGTGCAGTAGCTGGTCAGATACAAAAGTTGGGTGTATAGCCACTTCAAACGGATCCCAACAGACCCAAATCCTTCCATTTAAAGCTTTCGAGTAGTTCCCTTCAGCTTTCCACAAAGGGCATAATGAAGCAAGAATACCTGCCATATTGACATGTCTGACTCTAGTTTCCAAAATGCAGATAAGGTTAAGGTTGTGTTGTCTAATGAGGGATTTAACCTCAAATTGTTTCGCAGGGTCATTAAGACCTTTTATGTTCCACGTGGCACACTTAATCATGACAAGTGGAGGTTCAAGTGTGTCTTCGCCCCTACAACAAGGGTAGGTAATGAAGTCTTCCGTCTAGCCTCTTTCATAGCTATTTCATCAACCAACAAAGGGCCTTTCTTCTTCTTCTTACTTTTCTTTGATCTATCTTCACTCCCAGATGAGGAAGCCTCAACCATTGTCTCATCATTTAGTACTTCAAATCGGTTAGGGCTTTGAAGCAGTTTATCTTCTAGTAGAGATGATTTAAGAACACTTGGGGCAAGTTCCACCACCGAATTACCAAGCTCGGATGAGTTGGAGCAAGGGTTGATGGGAATTATGGCCGATTCCTCACTTGGTGAGAAAATTGTGATTGCTGGGGATTCCACACTCTCTGCATGGTCAGGAACACATGTTGAGGTTTCCTTAACTGTGACAGTAGCCGGGTTCTGAACTCCAACAATGGCAGGGCCCTGACAATGGTCCAGGTCATTATCACCAACAATTGCTTCCTTGCCTTTAGAAGATACCTTTCTCCATTCTTCCTTCTTACCATCCCTGGATCTGGTAACCTTCGCATGGTTCTCAACATGAACATCTTTATTTGGTACATCTCCAGGAACCACTTTTTCGGCAGCTTTCAACTTGCTGCATTGTTGATCCGAGTGGCCAAACACCTTACAATTGAGACACTTGATAGGCTTCCATGCATATTCCACGTCGATTTTAAGGGCCTCATGAACTGAGTTCAAAGAGTTCAAGTAGACAGCTTCAGGAAGTGAGTCATCCACCCCAATCTCAACACATATACGTGCAAAGGATAATCTGGATTTCGATTCCGTTTGACTATCTAAGAACAGGGGTCTTCCTACTCCACTTGCCAAATAGCTTAGACCTTCATGCGTCCAAAACTCCATAGGGATGTTGTGCAACTTAATCCACACAGGCACCTTGCTGAGTTGAGTCTTTACAAGTTGCATATTTGGTTCCCACTGCTTTAAAACCAAGAGCCTACCCGCTAGGTGCCAAGGGGACTCCTGAAGGATTCGATCACGCATATTATCATTCTCACACCGGAAAAGAAAGAAACCATTCTCCAAACCAGATACCTGAACTGAACCATACTTCCTCCAAATTTTCTCAACAAGGCTCTTAACCGCAGAATAAGGGAGTTTTTTGTCAAGAAAATGGCCCACAATACTACCTTCCCATTGACGTATACCTTCATTTGCAATAGCCGAAGGAGGAGATATCACCACTTTCCCATCGATAAGTTGAGGAGAGAAATACTTCAGTTTTGGTTTAGATGAGACGTGGGTGTCAAACAAAGTGGACCAAGCCTTATCCGGTTTTGCCACCTCGGGTGCCTTAGGTAGCTCAGCATCTCCAGATTCGACAAGTAGCAGCGGGTCATCAGCATTGCTTCCCCTTTGTTCACCGGATGTCAACAAAGGCTGCTTGTTTAATAGCTGGAGGCTAGGAATAGAGGCTGCAGACTTTCTTGCAGCAGAACCCACAGGTCCGAGAATAGCAGCCTCAGCTCCAGACACTCTACTTACTCCATTCATGCTGCCTCCTTGTCTACAAATAGTCAACAAAGGCTGCATATTACTTGAAGAAGAAATCTGCTCATTGGCGCCAGCCTGAGCCTGTAGTTTGTCCAGACCCTCAACAGCTTCAGTAGGGCATAGGTCAGAGATGGCAGCAACACCTGCAGGATGAGGAGAGTGGGCATCAGCCGATGTTGACTCTCCCAAGGTTGGTAAGGATCCACCCAAAGGCGGGAATTCAATATTTGAAGTAATATTCGACATGATTCCAGGCTTGCTAGTGGTATATTTCAAGATCCATTTCACTTTGTTTTGCTTATTTCCTGTAGATAGTGGTATGAAATATTTTGTATTTCAATCCACAAGCACATGCTCTTTAAATCCTCACTATCTTTGATATTTTCAATTCATTTTTAAATATATACTTGGATGGGTGTGTTGCAGATTTCATATAATAGGTACGTGATTGATTACGTAATAAGTTGAGGATGTCATCCTTACTTTACTTACTAGCATATGTTTCATTTTGAATTATTATTTTTAGTATTTTCAATTCATTTCCCAGATCATGTTTTGATTCCTTAATTAACTTGTCTCATTTACTAGTTGCAAGAGTTCATGTCACCATCCTCATATCTGGTCGTGTGTGTTCCTTTAGTTCTTATAGTGGTTGGTTAAAGCATGTTTGATTAGTTGGTAAAAATGAAGTTTTGAATCGAAAGTGGATCGTTCATGTTGCTGTAAGTGTGCTCCTGAACCAACAGCAGGTCGCGGACGGCGAGGGAAGGAAATGCGAACTGGTCTGCATTTCATATGCGGACAGGCCTGAACCGCATTCAATATGCGGTTCTGCCTAGACCCCACTGTATGTGCAGTTCATTTCTGTATATAGTTAAAAATTAATTTCCTTGACCCGGTTGGACCCAATCTAATCCATTTTAACATAGTCTGATCCTATTGGGCTTTTGGGTAAACCCAAACCCATTTTAAGACATTGGGCCCATTTGGGCCCACCAAGGCTTGTGGGCCTTCCAACGGGCCCACACTCAATCCGGCCCAAAACCTAGGCCCGTTTTCAATAAATTGGCCCCAGGCCATTTGGTTAACTGCTCATGGGCCAATCCCAAGCCCATTGGGCCTTTACAAATCTTTAACCCATTTAATTTACATGTTTAAATCAATTTAGAACCAAAACAACCAAATCCAATAAGGGTTACCCAATAACCCTGACTGGGACATGGGCTCAAGCCCAACTTGAATTATAGTGGACCTTCCAACAGGGCCCATAACCGACCTACTTAACCAAAAGGATAAAATGATAAAATTAAGTTAAAGGGGACCCACACCTCCACAAGACCAAACAAAATGCATGCTAGATTAGAATAGGGTGAGATAGTTGACTAAAACCAGGGAGACCCGAGGGACCCGTCAAACCGACGGGGTGGGCCGGGGTGTCTTCGGACTTCCCTGGACATAACTGAGAACTTTCCCAAATCTCTAAAAAGCCACAGACCAGTAAAATTAGACCCGGTTAGGCACCACTGTGTCTGCCTGCACCTCTCAGGCAGTGGCGACTCTAATAGTCCCGAGGCACACATCCTTGCATGCACCTCGTCGTGCGAAATCATGTGCGCATAGCTTGGCGACTCCGCTGGGGAGGCTCAACCCAGTTGGACCCTGGTTAAAAAAGAGTCAACTTAGGATATAGACTGGTTTAGGGAAACCTACTGTCTTACCTTAGTGAAAGACAGAATACATGCAACTATGTGTCTCGGGGAGTCATGTCAAATGGACGAGATAATTGCCTAAGGTTTGTGGGTTTTAAGCAAGACCGCTGTGACCCCTCCACTTACCTGGGGATTCTCCCGAAACACCGTATTGTGTGACAATTCTACATTTCGCTATAAAAAGACAGTAAGGAACCTTATATCAGTCAAATATCCCAAAACTCACCCGTTTAGACACCGTACTCAAGTTAATTGCACAATCAAGCACCCCACCACACCGTGGATGGTTTACTTTTCCACATTAAATTGCGTGGGGTGACACGCATGAGGGAGGCTACGTGAATGATCCGACTTGAATGTCTTGTGAATGAATGAATGTTCTTCTCAACCAAAACTTAGACCTCCTTAGCAGCCACCCTTCTATTTCAATGAACTAACTTTCGGGATGGTATTAGCCCTACGCTCTCGTGGCTCGCCGGGGAAAGCGGGGTAAACCCATCTCCCTAGGTTTCTGGATTCCTTAGCGCCACTAGTTTCTTGCCATGGTATGCGAGGGGTCCAGTACTTGGCTCAGACCCTTGTAGGCGGATGCCTCAGGCTGGGTATCCTCCCCCACCTATTGTTTCTGAATAAACCGTGATTGATGTGAATGCGAATGCGAATGTGAATGGTGAAACAAAGAAAGGTAAAATCAATTTAAAACCCAAGAGTCCATCAGGGGCAGCAACCCCCGCCTCTTTGCATCAAATAATGTATCCCTAGACCATGGGCTGTCTTAGCCCTAATTTAGGAAGCCAACCTGATTTTGATCAGGGGTGCCACCCCAGATCCATGCACTAAGTCCTGTTAGCCGTGTGGGCCTTGACCCATTGAGTCTGCTGGAAGCACCATAAGTCTAGTCGGCCTTTGAAGCAGGTGAAAGCCGGCCAGATTAGATGATCAGATGAAAGCAGGCTAGATTAGAACAAGGAAAAAAACCCTAGATTTAGGAAATTGGCCCACATGCCTGTGAAACAAATTTGTACCCTCCTTTAGGGCTCCCAATAGCCCAAAAGGTGAATTCTTTTCACATTTTGTAAATACCATTGTAATTTCGCCTTCAATGGCAAGCTATAATTTTTGCTGTAATCTGGCACTAGAAGTAGATGAAAGAACAGACGAAAGAGAAAAGGCTGACTGGGATTTAGATGTGCTTCCTTACACAAGTATGTCTAGGAGTCGCATCTTAACTGGTGCCAATCCTTTTAGGACCACACACCTTGTGTGTTAAATTAAGGTATTAAATTTCCGCATTTGTTTGCTGATTTGCTAATTCTTGAAAATGCTGCGAGAAAAAAATGCTGCCCACCCCTTTTATTTAATGTCTGCAATTTCCCAGGCATGCTTTAGATTGATTGGGAGTTATGGTATTGAAACCCTAACCGATTTAGAATTTTGATTGGATAGTTGGCATGGCATCCTTGTCCTCGACTGAGAAAGTCCACTTCCTTAGGATAGAGAAGTGTGCCTACGATACGCTTTGTATCTGTTCTTGGACAAGACAGCTCCAAGGGGATGAGCAAATTGAATGGGAGGCACAATACCGCATGGGGCAAACTCTGTCCCTATTAAATGTGCCAATCAACTAGGATATGATCCAAGCAACTTTGCTTTTCTGGGATCCCCAGCTTTCGGTGTTTCGACTCGGTACCAATGAGTTGACTCCAACAATTAAGGAGTTTGACCTATTCCTCCGATTTCGCGACCTTGGAGAACCTGTTCGGCCAAAGCTCAAGGATTTTTTTTTTTTGGAAATTAGGTAAGTTCCATTAGTAAAGAGAAAAAAAGAGATAATGTACAACCAAGGCCGATGCCGACAAGGAGATTAGTCCAATCTCCAGCCGCAAAAAAAACATAGACCTACTCACCTATGCAACATAGTTACAACGAACCAGCCCCCAATAAGTTTCACACGGCCTAGAGAGATGTCACCACTCATGCATGAGCACTATGTGGTTTCCACGAAATCCCCCAATTATGCAGGACTTGTCTCGCTCTTACACTATCAGGGGGAAAGATACTAATCATTGCAACTTTGTCCTTGATATCAGTTATCACAATCGTATGAACCCTTTGTGCTGGGAGATAACTTGCTTTAAATACTCGTCTGTTCCGCTCCTTCCAAATGTGGTAAACACTTGCTGCAAGAGATAGTCTAGCAAGGGTATTATCTAACCCTGGTCTTGTGAACTCGATCGATGCCCATTGAATGAGGTCCTCCCAAGTCCTCTTCAATGGTGGGATACAATTCTTTTGTAGAAGCTGCTTCCATATTTTCCAACTGTATGTGCACTCAAAGAAGAGATGTGGAATGGACTCCTCCTGCTGTCTGCAAAGGACACATGTTTTGGTCCCCACAATGCCCCAATCATAAAGTTTGTTGACTGTAGCAAAGACCTTCTTAAAAGCAAGCCAGAGAATGAAGGAATGCCTTGGAATACAAGGCGTGGCCCAGACCAACTTTGACCATATCACATCTAGTTTATGAGGTAGTAATGCTCTGTACGTTGCTCCCATGTCAAATTTTCCAGACGATGATGGGGTTCATATAACCTCATCATCAAGACTACTATCAGGCTTAGGCATGAGGTCAAGCTTATTCCATATGTCAATCAGATCTGGTGAGGCAGCAACTGGCGGATCCCATTCTTGTTGGTTAATAATCTGCTCCACCAATGCTGATTTATGAATGCCAGAGTCATAAATCATTCTCTGCCCGTACCTGTCAAAGAGAGGACCATCCACATGCCAAGCATCATACCATAGTGATGTGCCTCTCCCATTATGAACAATATGCTTCACAAATGGTCGAACTTTGTCTCTATTTCGCAGGATCTTCCTCCATGCCCACGAACATGAGGATGGTATATTCAGCTCCCAGAAATTATGGCCTTTGAGAAGCCATTTATACACCCATGCAATCCACAAGCAGTCCTCCCTTGCTAAGATTCTCCATATGTGTTTGAACACAGCAGCTTTGTTCCATTCGTTCATTCTGAATAGACTAAGTCCTCCAACTTCTTTCGGGGAACAAACCGAATCCCAGCTCACTGGAACAATCTTCTTCTTGGTATTTGACCCTGTCCATAGGAAGCATCTGCAGGTTTTATCAATTTCCTTCAGCAATCCTTTAGGGAGTATAAAATTTGATATCCAAAAGATACATATAGATTGAAGCACTGACTTTACAAGGATGAGTCTCCCTGCATAAGAAAGGTTTCTACACTTCCATGATTGCAATCTAGCTTGAACTCGGTCCACAAGGGGCTGACAGTCTTTTGCCGATAGTCTAGTTGATGTAAGTGGTAACCCAAGGTACTTTACTGGTAGGTCACCCAGTTGCAGGCCAGAACTCTCTAGCATTGAGAGCTTCATATTCTCTTCAACCCCACAGAAGTAAATCGAGCTCTTCTCCTTATTAGATTTCAACCCTGCCACCTTCTCAAGTTTCTCAAGACTTTGAAGCATACACTGCATGGATTGCTTGTCCCCATGGCAAAAGAGAAAAAGGTCATCAGCAAAACACAACATCTTGATGTTTTGAGCTTGGCATCTATGATGGTACTTGAAACCAACTCTCGTTGTTTCCTCAAGCTGCATTTTGAACATCTCCATTACCAGCACAAACAGGTATGGGGAAAGTGGATCTCCCTGCCTAATCCCATTTGTTCCTTTGAAGAACCCTGTTAGGCCTCCATTTATCATTAGCGAAAATGAGGGAGTAGATATGCATTCCATGACCCATTTTGTAAATTTTAGGGGGAACCCCATTCCAATGAGAATACTTCTAATACATACCCATTTGACGGAGTCGTACGCCTTGCAAAGATCAACTTTCATGGCACATTTTGCATGTGGGCTTTGTAGGTGGTAGTTATGCATCAACTCATGAGTGAGTAATATATTATCTGATATACTTCTCCTTGGGATGAATGCTGACTGGTACTGTCCAACTAAAGAAGATATGATCCCTTTAATTCTGTTTGCCAAAATCTTTGAGATGCATTTGTACATTACGTTAACACAAGAGATAGGCCGATAATCAATAGCCTTTTCTGGATTGCTACACTTGGGAACCAAAGTGAGAGATGTGGCATTCACTTGCTTGAGCAACTTACCTGAAGTGAAGAAGTCCTTTATTGCTTCAGAGACATCATTTCCTACTACTGCCCATGCACACTTAAAAAACTTAGCTGTAAATCCGTCAGGTCTTGGCGCTTTGTCATCTTTGAGGGAAAACATGGTGCTTCTAATCTCTTCCATCGTGATATCAACTTGAATCACTTGAGCTTGCTCCTCAGTCAGTTTACTATAGAATTCAGGCATATCAACTTCCTCATGTATGGGACTTGAATAGTTGCTCAGGAGCCTTTGGAAATGCTGCACAAAAGTATCTTTAACCCTTGGAGGATGCGTGATTGTCTGCCCTTCAGAATCCTTGACACTCTGCACACTATTGAATGCCCTTCTAGCTACCATGTGGTTGTGGAAGAATGCTGTATTTAGGTCCCCATCTCTCATCCAAAGTACACGAGACTTCAGTCTAACTTGCGCCTCCTCATCTTTCAATAATTGCATTAGTTCAGATCTCATGGCTTGCTCCCTTCTATGGAAATCTGGACACATGGGTTTAGATTGAATCTCCTTCTGACAATGGTCAAGGTCATCACGAACCGCCTTTACCTTGGCTTCTAAATGTGAGAACTTCATTCTCTTACTCCAAGCTTTGAGTTTTACTTTAACTTGCTGTAATTTCTTCACCACCCTAAACATTGGGGTCCCCACTACCTGCACCTGCCATGCTTCTTGGACAATATGCATACATTCTTCATGTTCAAACCAAAAGTTAAAGAACCTGAAAGGTTTGTTACCTTGAGGGGGCTTAGGATACAGAGAGATAACTACTGGAGAGTGATCCGAAATCCCTGGGTTCAAGAACTCTGCCTCGGAATGCTAGAATTCAGAAACCCAACCAATGTTGGTAAGAGCACGGTCCAACTTGCATGTGATCCTTCTCATGCCTTCACTATGGTTCGACCATGAATAGAACGCTCCCTTGAACTTAAGGTCAAAAAGCCGAGATTGGTGAATAAAGTTGTTTAACTCCTGGGTTGGCCTCACTTTGATGCTCCTGCCCCCTATCTTCTCATCTTCCCTTCTAACACAGTTGAAGTCCCCCATTACAAGCCATGGTATATCAGTATACTCCTTTGCCAAGTCATTCCACAGCATTGATCTTTCGGTACTATCATTGGACGCATAAATGAACGTTATACAACATTGCTTTTTGTCCTCCACGAACTCCACCCCACAGTGTATGAACTGATCGGATGCTGAGATCTTTGTGATTTTGATGTCCCTCGGGTTAACTAGTATCCATATACGACCCTTAAGTGCTTTATCATAATTGGATAATAACTCCCACTGGGGAGCAATCAAGTTCTTCACTACTTGGGCATTAACTGCCCTCACCTTTGTCTCAACAAGACACGCTAGGGATAACCTGTTATTGTCAATCATCTTCCTCACTGCAAGCTGCTTGGTGGGACAGTTCAGTCCCCTAATGTTCCATGAGGCAATCTTGATCATTTAGAGAGATATGAAGCCTGTCTATCAAGCTTCCGCTTGTCTCCTTGATGGCCATCCGACTTCTTGGCCAACTTCATAGCCATTTCATCCACAAGAATCTTTTTCTTTTTCCTATTCTTCCTTTTAGAAGAATTCTCTTCACTTGTCACCCCGTCGGTGCTGTCCATGCCTTGTTGGTCCACGTTGGACAGTAGGTCGAACCTGTTTGGGCTGCCTTCCATATTGTCACCTTGAGTCGCACCCTCCATTGAACGTTGCCCACTATCCTGGGCAGGAAGTTCAGGCATATTACTGACCATGTTGCTGCTCTCCCCTTGCTCCCTGGTATTAGTTTCCGGCCTTAGCTCGATCCCAAAGACTTCTTTTCCTTTGGCTCCAACCGTTTTCCAGCACTCAGATGCCTCATTTGCACAAGAGACCACTGGGTCTTCAGGTACCTGTGGCCTCTCTGCCCCTGGATTTGCCCCAACGTGCTCAAATGGGGTTGCATTTTCTTCACCAAGCTGCACAAAATTGGCCACTCTGCCCGTGGGTCTCCACTGTTGTCTAACCGGGTTGACTTTGCAATTGTTATCACCATGTCCAAAGACCTTGCAATGGCTGCAACTCAGAGGCTTCCAATCATACTCGACGTCAATTTGGAGACCAGCATCACATTCACTTCCTCCTGTGCTAAGGACGATACTCGTTGGCCATGTAGAATCCACGTTAACCTCAACGCATACTCTTGCATAGGATAGCCTTGTTCTTTTCTCCGTGTGCTCGTCCATAAAGAGAGGCTTGCCCACCCCACTAGCAATGAAGCTCAACCCATCCTGTGTCCAAAACTCCATTGGTACATTAAAGAACTTGATCTAGACCGGAAGCTTACTCAACTAAGGTTTCACAAATTGCATGCTTGGTTCCCATTCCTTTAAGATGAGGAGACGCCCAGCTAGATGCCAAGGTGCCTCTTGCAAGACTTTGGCTCTCATGTTATCATCTTCAAACTTAAAAATAAAGAAGCCATTATCCACAGCCGATACACTAACTTTCCCAAACTTTGTCCACATTCTCTCCACCATCCCTTTCACCACTGTATAAGGGAGTCTTCTGTTAAGAAAGTGGCCCACTAAGCTTCCCTGCCAAAGCTTTATCCCCTCCTCTGCCACTGCAGGGGGTGGGCACACCAATACCTTTCCATCTCTAAGCACCGGCTGATGGAAATGCATTTGTGCCCTTGGGTAGCTTGACGGATCAAACAACCTGCTCTAGGTCTTTTCGGGTCCTGCCATCCCTTTGTTAAGTAGCCCACCTGACGAATCAGAGGACTCAGCACAGCAGTTACTAGAAATGGCAAGGTTCCCCCCTGCCACATTGTGCATCCCAGCGGGTACCCCAGGAGATAAGCCCATTGCCATCTCTGAAGCTACAGGCACATTGCCAGGCCTACTCATAGCCACCACACCTGGCTCCTGGGCAGCAGGCTGGCCAGGTAGTGGAGGGAACTCCAAATTCAAACCCTCCTGCCCAGGAGCACCCGATTTGAACATGCTGGCCGTCTGAAAACCACTGTGGTATCAGAAAACCACTGACGCGGTTCCGAAGCCAAGCGGCAGCGACCCAGGCACTTCTCACAGGCGACGAACCCAGGGAAACACTGGAATCACCACGAAGAATAAAAGTCTTCCCAAAGAAAAACCAAAGAGAAAATCAAAGCAATAATCACGAACCAGCAAAAAAATCCACGAACGATAATCCCAGATGCACAAGTACTGCTTACGAACAGATAATCCGAAGAACGATAATCCACTCACGAACAGAAAGCCCAAGGCCAACAATCCCACGAACAGAAATCCCAGATGAACAAGTACTGCTCACGAACAAAAACCCACGAACGATAATCCCAGATGCACAAGTACTGCTAACGAACAGATAATCCGACGAACAGATAAGCCCAGCTCACGAACAGATAATCCCACGAACAATAATAATCCCAGATGCAGAAGATAATCCCAGCTCACGACCAGAAATCCCATGAACAATAATAATAATCCCAGATGCACAAGAAATATAATCCCACGAAAGATAATCCCAAATGCTTCGAGCAGATAACCAGATGAACTACGAGCAGATACCCAGATGCACAAACGATGCTCACGAACAGAAAACCCAAAGTAGACCGATAAATCCAAGATTGCTAGCTTAAAACTTCACGAACAGAAGCTCGTCCAGAAACACGACCCAGATCTAGGATGCTTGCCCACAAACAGTGACGAGCACAACAGCTCACAAGCGGACAAGGAGAAGGCCGACGAGCAGGAAAGCTGGATGAGGATAAGGGGGGTGGAAATGGAGGTGGATGAGGGTGGAGATGGAGGTGGACGAGATGGGTGCTCAGGCAAGGTTCAGGTGGTTCAGGCAAGGTTTAGGCATGGAGGCGGTTCAGGCAAGGTTCAGGCATGGAGGTGGATGGAGGTTCAGGCATGGAGGCGGTTCAAGCAAGGTTCAGGCATGGAGGTGGATGGAGGTTCAGGCATGGAGGCGGTTCAGGCAAGGTTCAGGCATGGAGGTTGTGCTTTCTTTGGCCAAAGCTCAAGGATAGCTACAAGAATGAAGCTTGTGCTTTCTTTGGCCTCCCAAGAGGGGGAATTCCAGACTTTAGGAGGTGACCAATCATTTACGAGGGTCTCTAAAACCTTCCTTGTTGAAAAGATAAGGAACAAAAAACAGGAAAGACCTCGTGTTTGGTTTGACACCTTCACCCTCGTAGTTCTGTTGCAGATCTTCTTTCCAACTGGGGGAGACACCATTAATTTGGCCCTCATGGAAATTGTGGACCAACTCTGGGTAAGGTACAGACTTGTGCCACCGATCCTAGCTCAATTGTTCCATTCCCTGACCTTGACCAAGAATGGAGCTAGGAGGTTTCAAGGGTGCGCCCCTCTCCTCCACATTTGGCTGCAAGATCACCTGATGGTTGCTGAACCCATCAGCCTGCACTATGGGGTAGTTCGTGACAATATCACCTGGATGACCCAAAGAGAGATCAGACCAGACTTGCCTACTCATGAGAATTGGCTCAACCACTTTCTCCAACTGAATGGAGAAACAGATATCAGATGGTGGAGCACATTCAACTTCACCTAAACCCCCATCCTGGCCTTCAGAAACAGAAGATGCCTAGCCTTGGTAGGTTTAACCCATGCCATGCCGTACTACCTGATCCAAGTTCTAAGGCAATTTGGGAAGTCTCAGGGAATACCAATCAAGGATGGGGCGAATGATTTGATTGGCCTACTCACAAGGGAATTGAAGGAGCATTTGCTGAAAGAATGGCAAAACGTGCGCAAACTCTAAGAGGAAATATTTTCCCAATCCTACTTTCGTGATTACGAACGTTGGATGGCTCGGGAATTTGGCCTCCAAGGCCCCGCCTCTTCATTCTGTCACTTTTAGTGACATTCCAGTTCCGTTCCCTGACACATACAAGGATAGGGTGGCCAAACCGCAGGAAACCCATTCTCATCTTCATCTAGTATACGTGAATTCAAAAAGAGAAAATAGACGGGCCAATGAGGCCCTTCAACATGAAATGGACATTGTGCGCAAGGGTGCAGAGGAGGACCGACGTCTGCAGAACAAGCTTCTGCGTGCTTTGAGGAGGCAAGACGTGTCCTCCCACTATGATGATGACTGACCTAGCTAGACCTCGACTTTGTTGTATTTAAGCATGACGATGTACAAAGACTTTGATAAGCTCTCCTTTTGATGTTGAAACATGAACTGTTCCCTTTGTAATATTGAAGCATGAATTTCATTTCGATGTCAAAGCATGAATTTTTTGTTATAATCTGAAGCATGAATTTTACTTGAATTACATTGAATCTAATTTGGCAAAACAAAATTTAATCTGAAAAGGGGATGATTGAATAAATTGAAGTCCTCCATAGGCAAATCGGCCCCAAATGGCCACCTTTGTTAATCTGGGTCGATGAGACCACTTGTTCTCTTTTGAATAAAAAATCCTTAAACCCAGCAAGTGTCCTAGACATGAGGATGCCCAAGACCCTTGAGCTCAAATCACACCCGTTTGTATCTTCTTTCAAGATCATCCGGTCAGCCTTGTAGGGCACCAAAGCCGCCGGTGATTAAACCGGAGATTGGTGGAGGAGCGTCCTGGCATAGCATACCCCTAGTGTGGCATCGAGGTCGCCGGTGTTTAAACCGGAGATTGATTGAGACGCACCCAGGTATCCCTAGCCGAAGTTTCTTAGGGCACCAAAGCCGCCGGTGATTAAACCGGAGATTGGTGGAGGAGCGTCCTAGTATAGCATACCCCTAGTGGGGCATCGAGGTCGCCGGTGTTTAAACCGGAGATTGATTGAGACGCGCCCGGGTATCCCTAGCCGAAGTTTCTTAGTGCACCGAAGCCGCCGGTGATTAAATTGGAGACTGGTGGAGGAGCGTCCTGGCATAGCATACCCCTAGTGTGGTATTGAGATCGTCGGTGTTTAAACCGGAGATTGACTGAGACGCGGCCGGGTATCCCTAGCCGAAGTTTCTTAGGGCACTAAAACTGCTGGTGATTGGTGGAGGAGCATTCTGGAATAGCATACCCCTCATAAGGCGTCGAAGTCTATGGTGATTAAACTTGCGACTAGCTAAAGCATGCCAGGGTATCCCTAGCCAAAGTTTTGGCGCCGAAGCCACCGGTGATTAAACCAGAGATTGGTGGAGGCACGCCTGGGTGCTACTTTTCAGCTCACCCCCTGTGGAGACCCAACATGGTCCAACCCCGTGATACTGAGCTCAAACCAACCCCCTAATAAAGGTTCTTTTCCCTTGCCATCATGGCTAAAATAGATCAGTTTCCAAAAAATCAAGGTTCTCTTTCCCAGTCACCTTCGTGTGGCTAAAATAAATCAGTTTTAAAAAAATCAGGGTTCTCTTTCCCAGACACCTTCGTGTGGCTAAAATAAATTAGTTTTAAAAAAATCAGGGTTCTCTTTCCCAGTCACCTTTGTGTGGTTAAAATAGATCAGTTTTCAAAAAATCAGGGTTCTCTTTCCCAGTCATCTTCGAGTGGCTAAAATAGACCAGTTTAAAAAAAATCAGGGTTCTCTTTCCCAGTCACCTTCGTGTGGCTAAAAGAGATCAGTTTTCAAAAAATCAGGGCTCTCTTTCCCAGTAACCTTCGAATGGCTAAAATAAATTAGTTTTTCAAAAAATCAGGGTTCTCTTTCCCAATCACCTTCGAGTGGCTAAAATAGACCAGTTTACAAAAATCAGGGTTTTCTTTCCTAGTCACCTTCGTGTGGCTAAAATAGATTAGTTTTAAAAAAAATCAGGGTTCTCTCTCCCAGTCAACTTCGAGTGGCTAAAATGGATCAGTTTTCAAAATAGGGCCCTCTTCCCCGACCGTCTTGGAACAATTAAAATAGATCAATCAGGTTCTCTTGCGTAGCAGCCTTGAAGCAACTAAAATAAATCAGTTAATTTATTCAAGAAAGAAAAAGGAAAAAACAAAAGCATACAATAAAATGGCATGAGTTGTTTGTGTAAAATTGCACTAATGCTCATCCATTGTTTCAAACCGGTACCAAAATAGCTTCCCGAAGCTTGTACCTGCTAAGATCAAGGCAAAGGCCAGAAATGGATCAACTTGAAGATCAGACGCTGCCAGGACAGCATCCGGCGGAATCTAATCAGACACAGGCAATGGATGAAATGCAGCAGAGGATGGACAGCATGGGAACCATCATTCAAGATTTGATGGCCGAGTTAAGAGAGTTAAGACAGGTCCCACCTGTAGCACCAATGGCACAACAGCAGTAGCCATTTTTCCCACAACAAGCAGAAGTGCCACCACCGTATCCAATACATCCTCCGCCAGTGGCACCACCACCTCCGCCACCCGCAGCTCCACTTCCCCCAACAATACCAATTTATCCTCCGCCACAAGAGCAGCCCGCACCAATCCAGCTGGGATAGGACGAAGAGGACTGGTATATAACCCATGAAGCTCAGTTTGAGCAGAGGGTAGCAGCAGTCAAGGAAGACAGTAAGGCAGAAATAGCTGCAATGCGTGGGGAATTGTTGAAGCAGCTGCAATCGAGTACAGTGCAGAGTGAGGCTACTCTCGAAAGTCTCTGTTTCTTCTCTAACATTCAACTTCCGCCCAAGTTCAAGTGCTCAGAGTTGCACCAGTTTGATGGCACCAAATGTCCACTAACCCATTTGAGATCCTACTCAGCGGATATGTGCCAGTATGCTAAGGATCAGAAGATAATGGTACAATTTTTCCAGCGATCGCTGACAGGGGCAACATACACTTGGTTCTTGAGTCTGGACAAGACCAAGATTAGGACCTGGAATGATCTGGCAGCAATGTTCATCCAACAGTATAGATTGAACAGCCATATAGTACAGACCATGGCGGAATTGCAAAGGCTAACCAAGAAGAGTCAGCAGACAATCCGGAAGTATGCCAAGAGGTGGAAAGAATTGGCAACCTTAGTGCAGCCACCACTACTTGAACAGGAGATGACCTCCCTATTCATAGCGTCATTAGGGCAGCCGTTCTTTACTATGCTACTGGGGTAGATTACCTCCAATTTCAATGACCTGATTCTGACAGCTGACCGGATTGAGGATGCAGAGAGGGTAGGAAAGATTGATGGTAGTGGACAGAGTGCAGTGCAGAGAAGACCCGCAACAGGGCAGAGTAGTAGAAGCCAGGGGCAGGAGCCCAAGAGGCAAGAAGCCCAGGTGGTGAACTACGTGCAGTCGGCACAACCATACCATTTCTCCCAGAAACCTGAGGCATTGGCACCACAAAATGTAGGGCAACTTGCATACCAAGGGCCAAGAAGGATGAAGGAAGAAATGGAGAACAGAATGAGAAGGGTCTTACTTTTTTGCTAGTCCCTAGCAAAACTGAACTAAAACAAATAAAACAGAAAGTCCTAACTATACCACTTTCGTTGGCATTCTCGATTGCATTTAGCATATGCAACAAGCCTTTAAACCCCTAGGTGTCCCTAGTGGACGAGTTATAGTCTCGTGAGGGTTTACCAGGATGATACCCACAAACATGAAATTGATTTGAAACACATGCTATCAAAGAAGATAAAGCAATACCCAGAACAATAGTTAACATTCAAGGATAACTTAAAAATTGAAACTCCGTGTTCACAATTTTAAGAAATAAAAAATGAGCCTAATCACTTATACTTAGATAGTGGAACATCACAAGTGCCTTTGGTGTAAAGTGATCTAACATATCATTATGAGGCTTCAAAATAATTCCATTATAAAAGTTCTAACAAACCCAAATTCAGAGGACTCCTTATTTGATGAAACAACCAAGGCATGACATTGTGAGACTTTTATTTTCTATATATATTTTTTCTTTCAAAACATGTGGATTGTGCAATGTCTAGCTTCCTTAAGCTTTCTAATTAACCCATTTATCGAGTGTGAGAACAATGACTCCCAAACCAGATGGCTCAAAGGGCATTAGGTGTGAAGACACCCCTACGGGTTTTACTAACTCAAGTCAAAAAGGCTACAAAGCTAAACTAGCCACATTATCAACCATTTAAGACTCCTTACCTTTTAATGCGAACACTCATTGCTTAGTGAGGCAAGAGGCCCGATTACTTAATAAAAAGGAGCTCAAAATATCTTAGCACTTTTTTCAAAAAAAAATATAAAATTTTTTTTCTTACCACAATTACCATGCCAAAGTTGTCCATCTATATAAGTCAGTCAACAGAAATCAAGTTATCAAAACTTCTATGAATGGTTTCAGATCTCATACCCCACACACAATGCGTTAGTGTGCTCATGCTAAGTTCAAAGTGAGGCAAATGAAATCACATTGTCCAAAGATAAGTAATAAATGCCAAAATTTAGAATTCCCAATCAAGTGATCATGTGTTCAACTGTTTAAGCTTAACCAAGAATATCAGGCTGTCTGGCTTGCGAGGCAAGGGCTAGAAATTCACATCACAAAGAAGCTAATCCCACCAGTAGCTTATCCAGCAAAAAAAAAATTTGGGTTTCTGAGATCACCAAAACAGAGGTCAACAAAACATGTGACTTCAGCACATCACCCCCCAACTTGAATCTAAAATTGCACTCAATGTTCAAGAGCAAAATGAAAATAAAGAGAAAGGGACAAAATACTCCCCGGGTTTCTTAGATCACCAAGACAGTGATTGCTGGGAATAACTTCCAAAAACCTGAAAAAAAAATGAGTATAAAGGAAAGTCGAATACAAAAATTAAAAGTCAAAATGAAAAACACTTGGGTTGCCTCCCAAGAAGCGCTTGGTTATAATCATTAGCTTGACTGAAAGCCATATTTTATGTTGAAAGGTGGAGCAAATAAGAGGACTTGTAGTTCATGAAATTCTTCAAACTTGGGCTTCTTCTTGTGAGCGTAAGGTGGTGAAGCCTCTAAGTAGAATGCACACGCTCTAATGCTAGTGTCTTCGGAATGAGTAGTCCCTGATTTGGTAATGCATGCTTCTAGTGTTTCCCTTGGGTTGTCTTCATTGAAGGTATCAGATACCAACTTGCTGATGGTATCAATCTGAAAACATGAATCACTTGTAGAGGGATGCTTCATGGCTTCGAACACATCAAACACAATCTGTTCCTCTTGCACTCTAAGTATAAGCTTTCCTTGTTAGACATCAATAAGTGTTCTTCCCGTAGCTAGGAATGGCCGGCCTAGGATGAGTGGAATTTCTCGGTCCTCCTCCATGTCTAATACAATGAAATCTACGGAAAAGATAAACTTGTCAACCTTAACAAGAACATCCTCTATGATACCTCTTGGGTATTTGATTGATCTATTCGCCAATTGGAGTGATATAGTTTTTTTTTTTTGGAAATTAAGTAAGATTTCATTAAAAAGAAAGAGGAGAGAATGTACAAAAAGGAAAGGTGGGCATACCACTACAGCATTACAAAGCAAAAAGCAACCAATCCCATGCTAGACCCAATCTAAAACGAAGCAACAGCAAGCAATGGCTTAACAAAAAGAAAGTTAATACCCCACTCCGAAGCAACCTTCCTATTGAGGTCATTATCCCTCATAGCCAACGAGAGACCAGCAACTCTATAGGAGATATCCAACGTGATAACATTACAAATTTCGTCCATAGGGAGAGCTGAGTTCTTGAATACCCTACGGTTTCTCTCGCACCAGATGTGGTAAACAGCAGCTCCTAGAGAAAGGCGTCTCAATAAGTGGAGGGGCGTCTTGGCGCTCCATGCCCGTGCACCATTCTGAATGATGAAATTCCATGGAGAAGTTGCGATTGCCATGTTCAAACAATTCTTCTTAAGAAGGTGTCTCCAGATGTAATTGCTGTACTCACATTGAAAGAATAAGTGATCAATTGTTTCAATGGTCTTACGGCAAAGGACACACACCGCATTTTGGATGATGCCCCATCTCACGAGCCTATCTTTTGTAAGAAGCGCCTTCTTGATCGCTAGCCATAACACAAATGCATGCCTAGGGATATTGGATGAGAACCAAACCAATTTCGCCCAAGCAACAATAGGATGACTATCTTGCAGTGCTTTATAGGTGCTATTCGTATCATAAGATCCAGAAGGAGAAAGAGTCCAAGCAATTGTGTCATTCTCAGCGGGGTTAGGACATGGAAGATCCTGAAGCCTTGACCAAACCTCCCTAAGATCAAGAGAAGCTGCAACTGGTGTATCCCAATTTTCCCCACATATTATCTCATGGACTATAGCATCGTCTGATAGGCCGGAGTTGTATATCAATCTCCTTCCAAACCTTGGTGCAAGGGGGCCGAGAGGGTGCCAGTTATCATACCAGATTGAGGAGGCCCTACCATTGTTGATTGTGTGCTTTATAAACATGGACGCAAGGTCCCTTTGCTTGAGGACTTTCCTCCACACCCAAGAAGCAGTGGACGGTATAGGCACGCTCCAGAAGTTACGACCCCGGAGGAGGTTATTACAAACCCAAGAGACCCATAGGTTATCGGCGCAAGAGATATCTTATTGGTGTCATTTTCCTCTTGAGATCTGGAGTGATACAGTTGTTGCCTTGGCTTCACCAATCCTTAATTTCTGAAAGACAGAAAACGGCATTAGATTAATACTTGCTCCTAAATCACATAAAGATTTATTTATTTTTTTGGAAAGTGAGTCCAAAGTATATTAAAAATAAAGAGAAATGTGTACAATGAAAATAAGTTGGACAAGCAATTGTGCAAAGAATAGTGAAACTCCCTGGATCTTTTAGCTTTTGTAGAAGCTTATTTTGCAGAATTGCTGTACATTCCTCGGTTAGCATCACCATTTCATGCTCCTTCCATTTTCTCTTGTTGGACAGCATCTCCTTCATGAACTTCACATAGCTAGGCATTTGTTCCAACGCATCTGCAAAAGGGATGTTAATATGCAATTTCTTAAAAATATCTAGAAATTTAGAAAATTGCTTGTCCAACTTATTTTTTCTTAATCTTTGTGGAAAAGGAATAGGAGGAACATAAGGAGGAAGAGTCTTAGAAAGCAAATCTGTTTTTGTCTTTTCGATGTGCTTCTTGTTTTCCTCCTCTTCATCTTCTTTTCTCACTTCTTGCTGAATTTCCAGATTTTTCCCACTCCTTAGGGTGATGGCTTTAGCATGTTCTCTTGGATTTGTAATAGTATAACTTGGGAGGACCCTTGAGATCTTTCCGCCAATTGCTTTGAAAACTACCCCATTTGGTGTTCAAGGTTCCGGATGCTAGCATCTTGGTTCCAGAAAGTAGTCCTTGCTTCTTGCATGAATCCTGTAGTGTTTTGCATGAACTTGGTAAGCAACTCCTCCATATTTGGCTTCTTTTCTTGCTGTTGGAAATCGAGAGGTTGCTTATTGGTATTTTGAGGACCGCTCTAGGAAAAGTTTGGATGATTATGCCATCCGGGGTTGTAGGTATTTGAATAGGAATTATTTGGGTGTTGAAAGTTGGAGACATAATTGGCTTGCTCGGATGCACCCATGGCAAAGGGGTTTCCAACTTGACATTCAACACTTGAATGATTCCTTGCACAAATTTCACAAACAAAGTGAGATTGGACAGCATTAATTTTATCAACTTTCTTAGACAACAAAGCAACTTGAGAAGCTAAAGAATTAATTGCATCAATTTCATGAACTCCCTAAATTTTTCTTGGTCCCAACAATCCAATGGCCATTGGTAGTTGTTTGATGCCATTTCCTCAAGTAAATTGTAGGCTTCTTCATATGGCTTCCCCATCAATGCTCCTCCCGCTGCAGCATCAACGATTGTCCATATGTTTGGACTCAAACCGTTGTAGAAAGTTTGAACTTGCAACCAATTGGGTAAGCCATGATGAGGACATCTTCTAAGCAAGTCCTTATATATCTCCCATGCTTCATAAAGTGACTTCATGTCGAATTGGGCAAAGGTAGTGATATCATTCCTCATCTTAGCAGTTTTTGATGGAGGAAAGAACTTCGCTAAAATTTTTTTAGCCAAACCTTCCCACGTAGTGATGGTCATTGGTGGAAGTGAGTTTAACCAACCTTTTGCCTTATCTTGTAGAGAGAAAGGAAAGAGCCACAACCTTATGGCATCATCGGAAACTCCATTGTGCTTGAAAGTATCACAAATTTCTAGAAAATTTGCGATGTGAGCACTGGGATCATCATTCGGCATGCCACTAAATTGCATGGTTGATTGGATCATTTGAATGATGGCTGACTTTATCTCGAAATTGTTGGCTTGAATGGCTGGCCTCCTATGCTTGTATGAGCCCCAGTGACTAATAGCATGGCATACTCTCTCAAAGCCCTATTGTTCTCCTCTTCTTCAATTTTATTTGCCATTTCAACTTGAGAGTTATTCAAAGCTTGCTTCTTCTCCTTGTTTAACCGCCTAAAGGTATGATCAATTTTGGGATCACAAGAAAAGATTTCAACACTTCTTGAACTTCGCATACACAAGACCTGAAATAAAAAATAAAAATCCAAATTAAAACTTAGAATAGATAGTATTAATATTAGTAAACAAATAATTCCCCGGCAACGGCGCCAAAAACTTGATGTACTTTTTCGCAAGTGCACGAATTCGTAACAAGTAATAAAGTGATGAAATAGAGTGTTGAACCCACAGGGAATTTAAGTTACTAAATACTGAAATTACTATCCTAAATTTTATTTGGACAATCAAAAAGTGAGATGGATGTTTAACTAGCAATTAAAATTAATAACTAAGAAAATAAAGGAATAAGATTCAATAAAAGATTAAAATACTAAGGCGTTTGATTTCATCATAGCCAATCCGGATTAATTTTCTAAATACACATGCCCTTGAATATTATAACCCAATTTGAAAGCGAAAATCCCTATCCTATCCAATGGTCTCTCTCGAGCACCAACGAACTTACCTCCCCACGGTATCCCTATGTGAATTTAGAAGCAAGTAGGCACATTAAGATCTATGAATTTTCATGTAAAAATACACAAAGCTACATAAACCATGCCAATACCTCTATCAACATGTAGAATATGGTATTTTATCACAAGGAACTGAGGTTGTATATCTCCTCTCAGTCTCAATACAACTACCAAATACAATTAAATGGTGATCAAGCACTCAATTGGGTTAAGCACAATGATAAAATACTCAAAGAATGAATCATAAATTCAATAGCAATAATATTCAGAGTTAAAACAGTATGTCTAGATTACATCAAAGCCTTAGTGATAAAAATTAGTTCATGGTTGAACTAAAAACAACCATGAAAACAAAGCATAAACAAAAGAAAGAGAAGAAAAGGGGAAGAGTAATGATGCTCCAAGTTCAGCTCCAAGGTCTGCTCCCACATACCAGTTCTCCTCTCACATTCAAAATCCAACCCTCTCACGTTCCCCAACTCTTTATCTTTATAGAAAACAAATCAGCTTGAAAAAGGATCCTTGAAGAGAAAAATAGCAACTTTCCTTCAAACATGAAGCTCCAAGAAGGAGAGAAGTTTCTCTTCCTTGCAAATCACGAATTAGGGTTCCAAAAACGACCTCCTCCTTCCAATTAGAAACCTTTAAAGATCATCCTAAAAGTTAGAAGAAGATCCCCAAGAAAAAGGAAACAAATCAGAAAAGATCGGAATTTTATAACTGTTTTTACAACTTGAACATTCGAACGGTGCATCGAACGCGGCTATTTTTTTTTTGGATGGTAAGCCAAAAAGTATATTAATAAAGAAAAATGTACAAAGGAGATAAGACATCAGAGAAGACTCTCCACAAACAAGGAAAGGGACAGAGTAGTTGCCATCCCTGTGGGCAACCTGCCATAACAAGAGCTATACAAAACAATGACACGTGGGCATCATAAAAAAACAGGCTCAAGTACAAGAGAGCCAAAAAAATCACTAGAAGCAACACTCCAGCTATACTCCAAAAAACCAATCCAGCCCCCAATCCTTCACTATATTTCTGTTTCTTGGTGTGTCCTTAACCATACAGTCCTTGTTGTGGAGCTTGGTTTGGACATCTGCATTAATATGACTCAAAATGACCTCATGAGGTAGGTAACTATTCTTGAAAATGCTCCGGTTTCTCTCCTTCCATATGTGATACACAGCTGCTCCAAGAGATACTCTAGCAATGGTTCGAATGGGGTCAGATTTGACAAACCTTAATTGTGCCAAGAGATACTCTAGCATCGAACGCGGCTCTAACATTCAGTTCATAAAACTACTTCACCCCATCTCGTTCGAACGCTACTCTTATGTTGGGTTCATTCAATACCAACGTTCGAACGACGAATCTCACGTTAGGTTAAAATACTCTATTGTTCGAACGCCGCCTCTAAATCTATCGAATGCAACTCTCGGGTTTCTTTGCAGACTTTGAACGTTCGAATGCTGCATCCCACGCTATTGAACGCTACTCTCGGGTTTGTCTGCAATTGTATTTTGCACTGAACGTTCGAACGGTGCTTCAAACAGCTATTTAACATTGATCATAACTTTTTCAATTTGACTCCAATTTTAACGCCGTCTGAACCATGGCTCCTATAACAACCAAGAGTGTATCTACATCAACAAATTATGCACAATTTGGATAATGAAAATAAAATACAAAGATGAAGGAATTTGGAAATTTCTAAATAAAATTGGGAATTAAATATGAGATAAAACCAGATAAGTCATGAAATTAATGTGATAAAATGTGGTATTTTCATGACTTATCAGTCTTCACCCCTATCGTATCCACCAGTTGAGCTATTGCTTACGTCGCTGAAGAAAGAGTATCTACAAGTCAAGCCCCCAAATCCCTGACTGGTTAATTCAAGGACCTACAATGCAGCAGAATGGTGTGAATGCCATTCTGGCACGCCTGGCCATCACACCAACCGCTGATGGGATTTGAGGCATGACATACAGGATCTAATCAATAGCAAGCGAATTTTTGTAGACCCCCCCCCCCAGCACTAGTAGCACCAACTCCAACTACTGGCACTTTCACTAATCCTCTCCCCGACCATTCCAAGGCCTATTCAAGTAAGACTATGGGCCAGGTGAGCAGTCACCAGGACAGTGATAGGCAGTTTGATCCGTCTGTCTTGATTGGGCAAACCAGACAGGTTGTTAGTATATTCGCTCAAGAAGAGGCCGAGCAGCAAATTGTGAACGTCATCAGGTCAGACGACGAGGATGCTCCCCTGGACCTCCCTCTAGTGCATTTTCATCCATCCGAAGAACCTGGGTTCTTTTACCCTGCACCCATCCCAGATCCATCCCCCATGAACATATTTGACATGATGGATAGCCCACCTCATGACCTTACAGCCCTCACATTTGAGCTGCCAACCCTCAACCTTTCACAACTTCACCTTGAGCCACCTTCATACAATGTTGTACCACCACCATACCCGATTCGACCTCTCTACCGTCAGTCCACCATCACCACCACTGAAGCAGAAATTCATTGGATCACCCAATCCGGTCGATACATAAACACCGACCCCTCACCCGCACCAAAGGGAGAGACGGAAGTAGAAAAAAGAAGAAAAGAGAAAGGGAAGGAAGTGGCTATTGAGTTGCCACCAACCCACAAAAGAAAGGGAAGAGCTATGGAGGAGGAAATCATTGACCATTACAGCAGTATACATGTGCCCGAATATGACCTCCTCCAACAGCTGAGTAAAGTACCTACTCAGATCTCTATCATGCGCTTGTTCATTGATTCGGAAAAGTGCAGAGTGGTGCTAATGAAGGTTCTGGGCAACGCCTACGTGCCAGATAGCATAACTCCCGAGCAGCTGGAGTTGATCGTGTCAGTAATCATGGAACCTAAGGCCATCTCATTCTCCGCAGCTAACCTACCATCGGAAGGGTGTAATCATATCGAATCGCTGTACATTGCGGTGAAGTGCTTTAACCTGGTAGTGAAAAGGGTAATGATCGATAACGGGTCGGCACTAAACATCTGCCCAGTCCGGACCTTTCATAGCCTCCAGTTAAGCTCGGAATTAATCAAGCCAAGTTCCCACAACGTTCGAGGATTTGACAATGCAAGAAGAGAGTCCATGGGGGAGGTGACCTTGGACGTCGTAATCGCAAAAAGGACGTTCACCATTGCCTTCGAGCTTATGGACATAAATGCCTTGTTCAACTTGCTGGTTGGGAGGCTGTTTTTTTTTTTTTTTGGATGGTAAGCCAAAAAGTATATTAATAAAGAAAGATGTACAATGGAGATAAGACACCAGAGAAGACTCTCCACAAACGTGGGAAGGGACAAGGCAGCTTCCATCTTTGTGGGCAGTGCCATCTACTTTGAATAGAATGGTCAGATTTATCTCGGGAAATTAGCTGATTACTGTACATGTCGAGGATCACTGGGAATTTAAGAAGGTTGGAGTACCTTACGTGGACTATGAGCTACCCACATCACTCAACTTCCAAGCCGTCAAGATGGTGCAAGTGAACCACATCCCGAAATCTGAAAGGAGGCAGCCGGTGCCAAGAAGAAGAAGGAACATCATGTTTGGTGCGGCTTAATGTGCTGATTGGGGTCTCCGAGTCGGAGAAGGTTTGGGAGGATACAAACAGGGAATCAAGTCAGCCGTCCAGCCCTACAAGAAGGCTGATGGGTTTGGCCTAGGGTACGATCCACAGCCCGAGGATTTTGTGAAACTTTATGGAACGCATGCTGAAATGAAGAGGGTCCAAGTCGAAGGGAGAGACCCCCACTGGCCCATTTGTATGCATGGAGAATTGTATCATCGGTTCACTAACATGGAGCGACAGGCCGTTCAATCGTTGGAGAACATAGTCCCCCAAGGATGGGGTGATGAATTTCTGGATCCCCTAGCACAGGAGGAGGATTATCTGCAGGGATTGGCTCGGATGTTTCTGGAAGAGCCGCTACCCATGGAAGTAATTGGTAATGCAGTGGAAGTGGATCCTCTAGCTTCAGGCTTGTCAATGGATGACCTACCATTGTTGTTTGCTTTGGAGTCAGCCGACGAGGTTACTGTTGCTGTTGCCCCACTAGATGCACCCTTCATCCCTGAAGGGATACCTGTTATCCCTTCGGCTATAGTTGAAGCACCACCACTCGCCCCCATCCAAGAATTTGAGGAAGAAGAAGACCCTGCCATGTACATATGCATGATGGAAAGTCGGGCAGCTCAGGAGTTCCCAGTCGAAGGCCCAAATCCCCCCCTCCTCCTCCGCGACCTTAGCATCTGGGGACTAGCGACGGGTTGAACGTAATGTTTCAAGGCATACCCCAAGTGCTAGGGTCGATTCCGGAAAATATGTACCACGAGTCGGAAGCACCGTCTGGATCATCTTGGCCGTTGCGCCACCAGGGGCAGACCCAGAAAATATGGTCACCATTGCCTACATGCCGCCCCACACCGAGATAGCAATGGCAATTCCCCTCAAATCCGCATCCTGGAGGGGCCATTAGCCAAATATGACCTAGAACAAGCCAAAGGGTGCGTCAAATGACCTTATCTACATCTCATTTGATAAGAGTGCCAATATGGTCTTGACTAGAGAGTTAGAGGAGATAACTGTGATCAACAGGGAAGACAGCCCACCATTAGATGGCCACACGAGATCCCTCCATCCCACACTTGGGCGAGCACTATCAATAGATTTATAAGTATGCTTGATATCAAAAGTACCTGTTGGGGGAGGCAACCATTGGACATAGTCATCCACTTGAGGAGAAGGACCGGGCAGCAGCTGTAATTTACTCCAAATCTCCATCAAATCAGGAGACATAGCAAGAGGAACGTCCCAATGATCATTGGAGATGATTGAGGCAACCGTGGTATTAGAAGGGAGACCAGAATCATAAATCACACAAGGTCCAAATTTGGAAACCAAAGGACCAAGGGGATGCCAATTATCATACCAGAGAGAGGTGCATCTTCCATTTTTGACTTTGAACTTGATCAAGTTTATCATTTCAGATCTGATCTTAAGAACTTTCCTCCACACCCATGAGCAGCTAGATGGCACTTTAATGGACCAAAAGTTCCGCCCTATAAGCAAATACCTATTCACCCTTTTTTTTTAAACGGTAAGTAATAATATAAAATAAAAGATGGAAAGAATGTACAAAAGAGGGACTTCACCCCACACTGAGGTACACGCAACCAGAGCCAACGCTCACAAACACATACTCACATACACGTAAAAACAAACACTCACATACATAAACTCACATCACAACCCCCAACAGCGAACATTACCCTTGTGACGCCGTGGGTGCTAAAGCATGCAGATCCCAATTGTTAAGAATGTGGAGATCACGTGGGTTATTCCGGACTTGTACCTTGCTGTGCTTCATCTTCTATCTAATGTCATTCACAATATGCTTGAGTACCTCATGGTGAGGGAGGTAACTATTATTGAAGGTTCTCCGGTTCCTTTCGATCCAAATGTTGTAGATAGCAGCTGCAAAAGATAACTTCATGAGTACCTGTCTAAATGACGAACCAGCATACCTGTTCTCGAGCCATTCAATACAGCCAGGCCACGATCGAGTAACCTGTGGTGCTCCATTCAAGTAAAGAAGACCATGCCAAATTGCTTCACTATACTCACACTCAAAGAAGAGATGGTGTTGCGTTTCATTCTGCTGCCTACAAAGAATACATATTGCTGATTGGATTACCCCCCATTCAAAAAGTTGATTCTTGGTTAGGAGTCTACCTCTAATCGCCATCCATGAGATGAAAGAATGCCTTGGGATTGCCATGCTATGCCATATTAATTTGTTCCACTTAATCTGCTGTCCACTCCCGCCAAGTGCCTTATAGGCACTCTTTATACTAAATATTCCTGATTGAGCTGGAACCCATTCCACTTGATCATCCTTATGAGGGTCTGGTCTTGGTAGCTCATGAAGTCTTCCCCAAATCTCCATTAGGTCCATAGTCACAGATAGTGGGACATCCCAATCCGTATTTCTAACAATACTACATACAGGTACATGGAGTGGTATGCCTGAGTCGTAGCTCACTCTCCTTCCAAACCTCCTGTAAAGTGGACCCATTGGGTGCCAATTATCAAACCATATTGACGTGTCCCTCCCATTATTAATTCTCTTTCTAATAAGCGGAGCCGCAATATTTCTGAGCTTTAACGTTTTCCTCCACACCCACAACCCTCTAGCTGGAATTTTTAACGCCCAGAAGTTCCTGTCCTTGACAAGATAAGCCCTCACCCATCTCAACCATAGGCTCAATGACCCACTTACTATCAACCATATGAGCCTCAAAATGGCACTTTTATTCCACACATGCAACTTCATGAATCCCGAACCACCCTCCTCCTTTGGCGTGCATACAACATCCCAACACACAGGAATGACCTTCTTTTTCATTTCAGGACCTGCCCATAAGAAGTCTTTGCAGATTTTCTCCAGCTCATTAATCACCTTCTTAGGAATCTTGAAGACCGAAAGCCAGTAAACTTGAATACCAAACAACACTGCCTTTACCAATGTCATCCTCCTTGCATATGATAACGCCCTTCCTTTCCACGATTGTGTCTTCGATCTGACACTATTAATCAGCGGCTCACAATCTTTTGCTGATAATCTGGTGCAAATAAGAGGGAGTCCCAAGTATCGTACTGGTAACTGTGCTAACTGAAAGCCCAACTGATTGGCAATCTCAAGTTTCTTCTCCTCCTCCACTCCACTCACAAAAATGCTACTCTTCTCACTATTCACCTGGAGGCCCGCCAAACTATTCAACCTCTGTAATGCTGCAATGAGACATTGAATTGATGAAGTATCGGCATGTGCAAACATAAGCAGGTCATCCGCGAAGCATAGATGTTTAATATCTTGTTGCTCACATCTAGCATGATGGGTAAACCCTACTCTCGTCTCCTCTTTGATGAGCATGTTGAACAACTCCATTGTCAGCACGAACAAGTACGGAGAAATTGGATCTCCTTGGCGAACCCCCTGGCACTTGAAAAGAATCCAACCATACTCCCATTTATTATTAAAGAGAACCTCGGGGTAGATATACACTGTTCAATCCAATTGATAAACATGCTTGGAAAATTCATCCCGTGAAGGATTGATAGAATGCATCTCCAGGAGACTGTGTCATAAGCTTTCCTCAAATCAACCTTGACAGTAACCTTCTCTTTATTGCTTGCCACATGATAATTGTGAAGTAGCTCATGAGATAACAAGATATTATCCTCTATATTCCTTCCAGGAACAAATGCTGATTGGTAGTCACCCACCAGATTTTCAATCACCCTCTTCATTCGGTTTGCTATGATTTTAGCAATGCATTTATAGATAGTATTGACACATGAAATAGGTCTAAAATCATTGACCTTAGATGGGTTTCTGCACTTTGGGATAAGCGAGATTGATGTGCAATTAATCTGCTTCAGCATTCTACCACACCTGAAGAAGCTTTGTATAGCTTTCACCACGTCACTACCAACAATGCTCCATGCTTTTTTCCATTCATCCAAAGATTGGAAGCTCTGCTAGCAATCATCCAACCTTGCCTCATGACAGCACTTTTATTCCAAACGTGAAGGTTCAGAACCCCAAGTCCACCCTGGGAGGCGGGAGAGCAAATACGGTCCCAGCTAACCTTGCAAATCTTCTTATCAGAGGATGAACCTGACCAAAGAAAATTCCTGTAGACCCCTTCAATCTTGTAAATAACCTCCTTAGGTAGGATAAAGACTGACAACCAGTTTACAGAAATGGAGAATAACACGGCCTTGACAAGTTGAAGGCGATCGGCATAAGATAAAGGCCGACCCCTCCAAGAAGAAGTTCTGGCATGAAGCTTGTCTAATAATGGATCACAATCACGCGCGGTAAGCTGTGAGGAAATGAGAGGAACACAAAGATATCGAACTGGTAGGTTTCCCTCAGAAAATACCGAAACCCTAAGCATTTCAGACTTCAGAGATTGAGGAACAGCAGAAGTAAAAAGAGCACTCTTACTCTTATTGACCTGCAATCCAGAGAGAAGTTGTGTACCAAAGGAAAGCACTATGGTAGGACTTGAAGGGTGTGATTCCTGGCTGTCCTTGGGTTAGGCTGGGGATTTCAACTGTGTTCGCAACTCGGGAAAAGGTGGGGCAAATCGATCCACCAAAAATCAACAAAAGATTATAATACTTTCATTGATGACTGCATGTTGCTAGAATTGAAGCAAAAAGGACTCTCCCATTCCTGGAAGCAATAAGAGCACAAGTAATAATCTTATAATGTGTAAGCTTGATCGGGTATTGGTTAACCATGATTGGATGCAGGCCTTCTCTTGCTTGGAAGCTGAATTCTCACCACCAAACATCTTTGACCACTGTCCGATTGTAATATCTATGGTACAAGAAGAATACAAAGGATCGAAGCCATTCAAATTCTTCAATAATTGGTGTGCACATGAGGAATTCTTACCACTGGTGGAACAAGCTTGGGAAGTTCAAATAGCTAGTACTCCTATGTTCAAGCTAGTGAAGAAGCTGAAAAATGTAAAGGTGAAGCTTAAGGAATGGAGTCGAGGAAAATTCTATCAGCTACAGGAGCAAGTTACGACTGTAAGAGAAGAATTAGAATCCTGCCAAAGTAGACTGTTCTTGTACCAAGGTGATAAAAATCTGGAGAATGAAGACAAAATGCTTGTACAGAAGTTAGCTCATTTATCAGCTGATCTGGAGTCACAAACTAGACAGAAATCGAGAGTTCTTTGGCTCAAAGAAAGGGATGCCAACAATTTTTTTTTGGAAGGTAAGTAAAAAATGTATTAATAAAACCACATATTTACAATATGGCTCAAACAAGAAACTAAGTATCCCTATATACAATAGGGTACAGGCAAAATACTAGGCAACCCACCCCTTATATTTTGGGGCTTACATAATTACCACCCTTTACTAGCGTATAAACTCCCAACACAAGTCCCAATTGGAGACCAACTGACGATGAAGGGGAGTGTCATGAAGCTTCACTCTTTCCAAATTAGCTTTGTCATGAACATCCAATGTAATCACCACAACCAAGTTTTTCCATGGTATATAGGAGTTGTTAAAAACTCGATGGTTTCTTTCTCTCCAAATGTGATACACTGTGGCTGCTATGGACATCTTGAGAAGCATTCTAGAGTGAGTACTGCCCGATTGCATGGACGAAGCCCATTGTACTATCTCTTCCCAATTGCGAGTTGCTCTACTTGCACAATTTAAAGAAAGGATCTGGTGCCAGATCTGGGAACTATAATGGCACTCAAAAAATAGGTGTGAGTGAGACTCAACCGTGAGCCTACATAGCACACATGAGGCTTGATCAATAATGCCTAACTTGTGTAGACGATCTCTAGTGAGTAGCCTTCGGTTGATAGCCAGCCATAAGACAAAGGCATGCTTTGGTATGTGTTGAGGGAACCATACCAATATACCAGTGTACAAGCACATGGGATGTGTCCAAGCTCTTATATGTTCTACTAATATCAAACATACCTAATTTGGAAGGAGTCCAAATCACGTCCTTTTTCTCTGGTGTTGGGTTTTTCAACTGCTGAAGTTTGCTCCACACCTCTATTAGATCGAGGGAAACTGCCACTGGAGGGTCCCAATTGTGACCCAAGATTATATTGTTCACCATAGCTTGGGTTGTGAGACTCTAATCATATATCAATCGAGAACAATACCTATTGAACAAAGGTCCATCCAGATGCCAATTGTCATACCATAAGGATGTAGTCATGCCATTGTTAATATTCTTCTTTAACCTTTGTAGCACATCCGGTGGGAAGGGGATGCCAACACTACTTTCTTCCATAAATCCTTGGTGGGAAGGAGAGCAAACAAATGATTTTGAGTAACTACAACCATGAGGGGACGAAGGTTACAAATTGGGATCACCTGAAGAAATGTTTTGAGTCAGACTCAAACCTTCTTGTGGGGGGGGGGGGGGGGGGGGGGGGGGGGGGGGGTTTACCTCAAAGTTTTGTAAGGTGGCATGGAACATTGTGGGGAAGGACATAGTGGAGGCGATCAGAAGCTTCTTTTTTTGGAAAGTAAGTAAGTGATTCATTCAATTGAAAAAGTATGTACATAACACGTCAAGGTGACAATAGTCCACCTTGGACAAAAGGACGCCTCTTGGCCGGAGCCTAAGCATCAATCAATCATGTATCCCCAACCGAGATCCAAGATCCATACCACAAACAAAGTACACAAAAAACTAAACACATGCATGATGCAAGGAAGGTTGCCACCTTATCTCCCACTTCTCCAAAACTTTTCTTGCCTGGTCATACTCAGTAGGTTGGATACTAAGTGTTGCACCCATATCCTTGATATCGGCCATCACCAAGGAGTAGACTTTTTGTGCTGGCAAGTAGCTTGCTTTAAATATTCGTCTATTTCTCTCCTTCCAAATATGGTACACACTTGCTGCAAGTGACACTCTAGCAAGAGTTTTTGTTAGACTTTTTCCTGTAAAGTGATGAGCTGCCCATTGAATGAGATTCTCCTAAGGCCGGTTCAGTGCCGTGACTTCATTCTTTTGTAGTAGTTGTTTCCATATCTTCCAACTATATGTGCATTCAAAGAAAAGATGTGGGATGGTCTCCACCTGTAACCTGCAAAGAACACATGTGTTGCTCCTCACAATGCCCCATTCATGAAGCTTGTTTACTGTAGCAAGGCCATTCATGATTGCTAGCCATAGTATGAAAGAATGCCTCGGAATGCAAGGGTTGGAACAAACCAGCTTTGACCATGCAACAACTGGCCTATGAACAAGTAATGCTCTATATGTTTCTCCCATTGCAAACTTTCCCGATTTTGAAGTACTCCATGTGATGATGTCTTCAAGGCTGCTATTTGGCTTTGGAAGAAGGTCAAGCTTGTTCCATATCTCAATCAAGTCAGCTGACACTGCCACAGGTGGATCCCAATCTTGTTGGTGAATAATCTCTTCAACCATTGCTGTTCTTGAGAGCCCAGAATCATAGATTGCTCTCTGCCCATATTTTTCAATAAGGGGACCATCCACATGCCAATTATCATACCACAGTGATGTACTTTTCCCATTGTGAACACTATGCTTTACAAACGGGCGTGCGTGAGCACGGTTTCTCAAGATCTTTCTCCATGCCCATGAACATGAAGAAGGGATACTAATCGCCCAGAAGTTATGGCCTTTAAGTAGCCATTTGTGCACCCATGCAGTCCATAGGCCGTCTTCATGTGCCACTACTCTCCATATGTGCTTGAAGATGGCAGCTTTGTTCCATTCGTACATACTGAAGAGGTTCAGTCCTCCAGCCTCTTTCGGGGCACAAACTGCAGTCCAACTCACAGGGACAATTTTCCTCTTGTGCTTTGACCCTGTCCACAAAAACCATCTACAAATTTTGTTAATTTCTTTCAATACTCCCTTAGAGAGCATAAAATTAGATATCCAGAAAAGGCATATGGATTGGAGCACCGATTTTACAAGTAAGAGTCTCCCAGCATATGACAAATTTCTGCATTTCCATGATTGTAACCTAGCTTGGACTCGGTTAATCAGAGGTTCACAGTCTTTTGCAGCTAGCCTTGTTGACACGAGTGGAAGCCCCAGGTACCTTACAGGAAGTTCTCCTTCTAGAAGGCCTGACCTTTCTAGCATTGAGTGCTTTGTGTCTTCCTAAACCCCACAAAAATAGATGGAACTCTTTTCTTTGTTGGTTTTCAGTCCTGCCGCCATCTCAAGTTTCCCAAGGCCTTGGAGCATACACTGCAGTGACATCATATCCCCATGGCAAAACAAGAACAAGTCATCAGCAAAGCATAACATTTTGATATTTTGAGGCTGGCATCTGTGGTGAAACTTGAAGTCAACCTCCGTTACTTCCTTGATCTGCATGTTGAACATTTCCATGACTAGTACAAACAGATACGGGGAGAGCGGATCACCTTGTCTAATCCCATTAGTTCCTTTAAAGAAACCATTCAAGCCTCCATTAATCATTAATGAGAAGGAAGGGGTGGATATGCATTCCATCACCCACTCTATAAACCTTGTGGGGAATCTCATCGCACTTAGGATACTTCTTATACACTTCCACTTCACGGAGTCATATGCCTTGCAAAATGGTCAATTTTCATGGCACACTTTGCATGTGGGCTTTGTAAGTGGTAATTGTGCATCAGCTCATGAGTAAGTAGAATATTGTCTGATATACTTCTCCCTGGGATGAAGGCCGACTGTTAATGTCCAACTACTGTTGAGATGACCCTCTTAAGTCTGTTTGCCAAGATCTTTGCCATGCACTTATAGATAACATTAACACATGAGATAGGTCGATAGTCACTTGCCTTTTCAGGATTGCTGCATTTCGGTACCAGTGTCACCGCCGTTGAATTTAGTTGCTTGAGCATCTTGCCTTAGGAAAAGAAGTCCCTTATTGCCTCAAAAACATCTTTCCCCACTATTACCCATGCCCTCTTAAAGAATTTTGCTGTAAACCCATCCGGACCAGGAGCCTTGTCATCTTTGAGTGCAAACATGGTATTTTTAATCTCCTCCATCGTGACATCTGCCTGTAGCTCTTGGATCTGCTCCTCATTAAGCTTTCTATCAAATTCAGGCATGGCAATCTCCTCATGAGTGGTAACAGTAGCATTACCCAGTATCCTTCGGAAATGCTGTACAAACACGTCCTTTACTCCCATAAAATCAGTAACTTTCTGCCCTTCATCATCATACACACTTTGAATGCTATTGAAAGCCCTTCGTGCTATTAGATTATTGTGGAAAAAAGGAGTGTTGAGGTCCCCTTCTCGCATCCAAAGAATACGAGATTTCTGTCTCACCTGTGATTCCTCATCTTTCATCAACTGCATTAGCTCACATCTTAGAGATCGCTCTCTCCTATGGAGCTCTTGACATGTGGGTCTAGATTGAATCTCCTTCTGGCAGCCCTCAAGATCACCACGAGTGGACTTGACCTTTTCCTCTAAGAGTGAGAATTTCATGCTTTTGCTCCATGCCTTAAGTCTGATTTTAACTTGCGGCAATTTCTTCACCACTCTAAACATCGGGGTTCCCAGAACCTGAATCTGCCATGCTTCCTGAACAATATGCAAGAATTCCTCATGATCAGTCCAAAAGTTAAAAAACCTAAACGGCTTATTACCTTGAGGAGGCTTCGGGTATAGCGAAATGGTGACCGGGGAATGATCTGAAATCCCTGGGTTAAGGAACTCTGCTTCGGAATGTTGGAATTCAGATGCCCACCCTAAGTTGGTGAGGGCACGGTCCAGCTTGCATGTGATCCTTTTATTGCCTTCACTTTGGTTAGACCATGAGTAGAATGCACCTTTGAACTTTAGGTCAAACAACCTAGCTTGGTTTATAAAGCTGTTGAACTCCTGGGTTGGTCTCATTTTTATACTTCTACCACCAATATTCTCATTATCCCTTCTAACACAATTAAAGTCCCCCATTACAAGCCAAGGTAGATCAGTGACTTCCTTACTGAGGTCATTCCAAAGATGAGATCTTTCACTGCAATCATTGGATGCATAAATACATGTAACATAACAAAACTTCTTAGTTACTACAAACTCCACGCCACAATGGATAAACTGGTCAGATGCCGATACCCTTGAGACAAGGATTTCCTTTGGGTTGTACATGATCCATATGTGGCCCTTAAGAGCTTTATCGTAATTGGAAATGAGTTCCCAATGGGGAGCAATACAGCTCTTCACTACTTGGGCATTTATTGCCCTGACTTTCATTTCAACAAGACAAACAAAGGCTAGTCTGTTAACTTCAATCATTCTCCTAACTTCCAACTGCTTCACGGGGCAATTTAATCCCCTAATATTCCATGCGGCGATCTTGATCATTTGGGGGGTGCTGGTAGATGCCTATCAAGCTTCCGCTTACCATCTTCAATTCCATATGACCTTTTGGCCATTTTCATTGCCACTTCATCAACAAGAATCTTTTTCTTCTTTCTATTCTTTCTTTTGGATGAACTATCTCCAGCACTTTCTCCTTCAAGGTGATCCATGCCATTTTGGGCTACCGAGGACAAAATCTCGAATCTGTTCGGGCTTTCATTCATTACCTGGTTCTCGGACTGTCCTTGTGCAATGGCTTCCGTGGTGGCCTGAGGCGGCATTTCAGGTACTACCTCGACGTTGTTGCTACACTCTCCTTGCTCACTTCTTTCTGTCATTACCATAGTCCGAAGCACTTCTTTTCCTTTAACTCCGACTATTTGCCAAGGTTCTGATTCATCGTTTGCATTATTAGGCAGTGGTTCACCAGTCGGCATTGGTCCCACTTCCCCTTGGATCTCCACAATTTCATCATGCAGCAATGGGTTATCATCACCCCCTTGTGCCTGATTTGCCAATCTACCCATTTGCTTCCATTGTTTCCTTCCTAGGTTAACTTTACACTTGGTATCATCATGCCCAAACACCTTACAATGTTGGCAGCTCATGGGTTTCCAGTCATACTCGACATCAACTTGAAGCCCCTCCTCCAATCCATTTCCATATGTGTTGAGGAAAATAGTCTTTGGCCATGTACTTTCCAAATCAACTTCAACACAAATTCCGGCATATGAAAGACGTGTTCTCTTCTCCGTATGCTCATCCAGAAATAGAGGCTTACCCACCCCACTAGCCAAGAAGCTTAACCCCTCCTCAGTCCAGTACTCCATTGGGACATTGTAGAGCTTTATCCAAAGGGGTAATTTGCTTAGCTGGGATTTAACAAACTGCATGTTTGGTTCCCACTCCTTCAGGATTAAGAGACGTCCAGCTAGGTGCCATGGGGCTTCTTGCAAGACTCTTGAGCTCACACTTGCATCTTCAAATTTGAAAATGAAGAAGCCATTGTCCACTGCCGAGACCTTTACTTTGCCAAACCTCCTCCACAGCCTTTCCACAAGGTTCTTTACGACACCAAAAGGCAATCTTTTGTCGAGAAAGTGCCCAACTAAACACCCCTCCCAATGTTTGATACCCTCCTCTGCCACTGTAGGGGGAGGGCACACCACCACCTTGCCATCAATAATCTCAGGCCTATGGTACTTCAGTTTTGTCTTGGAGCACTTCGGTAGGTCAAACAACCTATTCCATGATTTTTCAGATCCTGCCTCCCCCTGCGAATTCAGGCCTACAGGTGGTTCAGACCTCTGGGCACAGCAGGAGCTCAAAATGGCAACATTGACTCCTGGCGCTTGCAACTCATGCTCATTTAGAGTAATTCCGCCTGCAGCACCAGTTGCATGCCTGATGGTGGCAGTCGCAGCAGTACCAGGTGCGATAGGCACGTTAGGCAGTGGCGGGAATTCCAAATCTGAAGTCGCATGAGCCGATACCACTGTTGAATCCATGCCGTAATGCCATTGATAACCCCGGAAAACCACTCAGGCGACAGTACCCCAAACAACCTCAGACCAGAACCGGAAACCAGATCACTGATGAACAGGAGATCCGAAATCCGAAATCCACAATCCACACTCCATGCACAGAAGAATCACGATCAATAGTCCTAGAATCGTCCACAAGCACCATGCGAACAAGCCACGAACAGAAGGCCAGGTCCTTAAGAATCGATGAGAGCAGGGACAGAAACCAGCTCCCACATGCGATAACACCCGAGCTCGAAGCAGAGAACCCACGAACAGAAACGAAAGCCACTAACAGCAATCCAAACGATAACCACTGGTAATAATGAACAATGCTCCACGAACGGAAACAACAGCTACGAACAGAAATGAACAATGCTCCACGAAGTAGTTGAACAGAAACGAACAATCAACCAATCAATGTTCCACGAGCAGAACCGAAAACCAGATGTTGCTCAGACCACCACGCACAGCACCTTAGAGAAGCCTGCCGGTAACCAAACAACTCAGAGCAGACAAAGCACAAACAATGGACTCCCCACAGTCACAGGCCACACCAACTGTACCGGATTCAAGAACAGCCACGACCAACTTAAATCTAGATGGAATCCCACGACCAAACCCACGGACAACTCCACGATCAGTACCACGCCAATGCCACAGACCATAGCCGGAACCCCACTTCCAGGATCACAACAACGATAGCCTGGAGGACAGATACGCCAACGAACAACCACGAGCTCCACAGCACTCTTACTCCGCGAACTTGCTCCACAGCACTCTTACTCCACGACCAGCATGAACGGCACCTCAGACCACCACAATCACCTCAGACCACCAGAAGCCACCTCAAATCAGCACCTCAGAACAGAACAGAACCTCAGACCACCTCAGACCACCACAAAACCACCTCGAATCAGCACCTCAGACCACCGTGAACCACCTCGATCTGCATCTCATAGCACCTCAGAACGGCACCTCATACCACCACGAACCACCACAAACCAACTCAGAGCAGCACCTCAGCACCACCACGAACCACCACAACAGCACCTCAGCACCACCACGACCAGCACCTCAGCACCACCACGACCAGCACCTCAGCACCACCATAGATCAGCACCACCACGACCAGCACCTCACCACCACGACCAGCACCATCCCACGACCAGCACCTCAAGATAGCTGTTCTTGAATTGGTTTAGGCATCTGATCCTGCTACAAAAGCGAGATTGACTTCTACTGGATTACGTCTCCAAGGAAGCCATGAGGATTTCTCGCCCTACCTTCTCCTAGTGCTTTGGCGCATGAGCCAATTGTTATTTAAAAATTTGGACCATTTCTCGATTTGTGCGTGTCATCCTTGCGCAGGGGCCATGCTAATCTTCTCTGTATTGTTCCAATTTTCTCGATCAGAAGCTTCTTCTCATCAGGTGCTATGCTTTTTTTTTTTTTTTGGAAAGCAAGCCAAATTTTGTATTAATGAAGAGAAAAATATACAATGAGCAAGAGTTAAACAACCACATGGTGTAGATCACACACCCAACCTTTGCAAAAGCTATTCTAAAGACTCAACACATCAAAACAGTAGGATTAAGTCCCCAATTGTTGAGAATTGGATCGTAATAGGAAAATTGTTGACAATTGGAGACTTCACCATGTAATCAAATTTTCTCATTCCTCTATGTAGTTGCTTGAACGTGGCCATCGCCCACGTTCCCATGTATTGTTTTCCCTTTTCTTCTTAATATTATTCCTTACTTTTTCCTACAAAAAAAAAGTCCCCAATTCATACATATTTCTCGAAACTTTGTTGTATCCTTTATGGCGTTACCATGCATGCTACACTTCATTTTCATGTCCAAGTTGATCTTCTCCACAATTTCCTCTATAGTGGTGGCCTTGTTTTGAAAATTACGGTTGTTCCTTTCCCTCCATAAGTAGTACACCATTGCTGCAAAGGAACACTTTCTGATGGTTGCAATCAAGTCCTTCCCACCAAGGGTTCGGGTTGCCCACTCCACTAAAGCATCCCACGGTCCACTCCTCTTCCTTATGCAATTTTTCTTCATTATAATTTTCCATACTTTCTCCGAATAGTGACACTCAAAGAATTTTTTTTTTTTTGGAAAAAGTAAGATTCCATTAAAAGGAGGAAGAATGTACAAAGAAAGAAGGAAGTCCACTAGGACATTACATAACAACAGGCATCCAAGTGCACACTGAACCAAAACAAAACAAAGGCGACTGTACTAAAGCTTCCATGATCATGCTAAACCAATACAGAAGCGATCCAGGCCATGCTAAAAGATTAACAAAAAAGAAAGCTGATATTCCATTGGAGCGCTACTTTCCTGTGAATGTCGTTGTCCATCAGTGGCATCGAGAGACCCTCCACCCTATAGGAGATATCAAGCTCAATAAGTTTGCAGATTTCCTCCTTTGGTAAGGCTGAATTCTTGAAAATCCTGCGGTTCCTTTCACACCAAATGTGATAAACGGCAGCCCCCAAAGAGAGACGTCTTAATAGATGTAGAGGCGTCTTGGCACGCCAAGCGCGAGAAACAAGCTGGATGATGGAATTCCATGAAGATGATGCATAAGCCGAGTTCAAGCAATTCTTCTGAATAAGGTGTTGCCATATGAAGGTGCTGTAGTCACAACGGAAGAATAAATGCTCAATGGTTTCATGAGTCTTACGGCAAAGAACATGTACCGGACTTTGGAGAATACCCCATCTGACAAGCCTGTCTTTGGTAAGGAGGGCTTTCCTGATTGCTAGCCATAGAATAAAGGCATGCCTAGGAATGTTGAATGGGAACCACACCAATTTCGACCAAGGAACAGTGGGATGATCGGCTTCCAGCGCTTTATAAGTGCTGTGGGTCTCATAAGAACTAGTAGGAGAGAGGGTCCAAATAATGCTGTCATTCTCGTCAGGCTTAGGCCTTGGCAAGACCTGGAGCCTAGACCAAACTTCCATCAGATCAAATGACGTCGCAACTGGAGTGTCCCAATCAGAGTCACAAATAATGTCTTGGACTAAGGCATCTTCCGGAAGGCCAGAGTCATAAATTAATCTTCTACCAAACCTTGGAAGAAGGGGACCGAGGGGGGTGCCAATTATCATGCCACAATAAGGAGATCCTACCATTGTGGATGTGGTGCTTTATGAAGGTGGCAGCAGAATTCCTTTGCTTGAGAATTTTCCTCCACACCCAAGAAGCAGTGGAAGGGATAGGGACACTCCAGAAGTTTCGGCCCCGGAGAAGGTTGGTAGTAACCCAAGCAACCCAAAGGTTTTCAGCTTTGCTTCCCACAAGCCAGACTTGTCTTAATATGGCACATCTATTCCAAAGTTGGGTGTTCAAGACACCAAGGCCACCTTGGTCCTTAGGAGAGCATATTTGGTCCCAACTAACTTTACTGATTTTGGTGTCTTGGCTAGAGCCTGACCAGATGAAATTTCTGCATATTCTCTCAATCTTGTAGATAACTTCCTTGGGCAAAATGAAGATAGACAACCAATAAACAGCAATAGAGAATAGGACAGATTTAATCAATACCAACCGACCTGCATAAGATAGGTGTCGCCCTTGCCATGAAGCAATTCTGGCCGCCAACTTTTTTTTTTTTGGAAAGTGAGTCCAAGAATATAATAAAAGAATGGTAGTTACAATGAAGCCTAAACAAACGTAGGCACCCTACGAGACGAGAATCCTAGGAAAACAACAAGGAACATGGGGTACGCAGACCCAACCGAACAAGAGGGACACACGCCTATTACACAAATGTAGGGGTAATTTCCCAATTTGAAAAAAACATTCTATTTCGCCTGTTATCCTTCACGGCTTCTGTAGATAGGCCAAACTTCATCTTGATATCTGTAGTGATCACCTTGAGGAGTAGATCAGGAGGTGAGGCTTTGTTTTGAAAGAGCCTTGCATTTCTTTCTCTCCATAGGTGATAAAGCATCGCTGCTAAGGAAGATTTCCCAACTGCATGCTGGAGCTCTTTCCCCTTCCAGTAGGAGCAAGCCCAATTGATGATTAGTGGCCATTGGTTTGGCTTGACTGAAACACAATTTCTCTTCATGATATCTGACCATACTGCTGCAGAATACTCACACTGGAAGAAAAGATGGTTCAAATCTTCAATGCTTCTTTGGCAAAGGACACACCTCGAGGTGTTGATGACGTTCATTCTTAGGAGTCTGTCTTGAGTCAGGAGACGGTGATGAATTGCTAACCATAGGATAAAAGCATGTCTTGGGATGCACCCCTTAAACCACACGATGTTACTCCATGGTACATTTGGATTTATTGTTCTCAATGCATGGTAAGCAGACTTGATGGAGAACATACCTGAAGCAGTCAGTCGCCAAACGACCTTGTCATCCTTGCTTTGGTCAGGGTTTGGGAGATTAAGGAGGTCGTCCCAGGCTTCAAGGAGGTCATAGCTTTGGGCAATAGGGGGCTGCCACGAATTCTGGAGGATGATGGCAGCCACTGGGGCATTGAGTGGAAGTCCCGCATCGTATCTCATTCTCTCGCCATAGACCTTCAAGAGCATGCCTTTGGGGTGCCAGTTATCCCACCAGAGACTAGTCTGTAATCCATTCCCAATCTCATGCTTGATGAACTCCATGGCCTTGTCACGACATTTTAGAATCTTATTCCATACCCACGTTGCTGAAGTAGGAGGCTTTAATTGCCAGATGCTCCTGCCTCGTAGTAAGTAGGCCTTGGTCCAATGAACCCAGATGGATGAGGTGGAAGTAAATAATCGCCATAGATGCTTCATCATTGCTGCCTTGTTCCACTTTTGGATATCAGTTAACCCGAGCCCGCCTTCCTCCTTGGGGGAGCACACAGTTTCCCATTTCACAGGTACTATCTTCCTTTGATGCTCCTTGACCGACCATAAGAAGTTCCTGCAAAGCTTCTCAACTTCATTGATAACCTGCTTTGGGAGGATAAATACAGATAGCCAATTAACCAAGGTGGAGAAAAGGACAGTTTGAATCAGTAGCGCTCTACCCGCAAAAGAGAGCATCCGAGCTTTCCAGGATTGGATTTTGCTTTGAATCTTCAATATGATAGGCTCACAGTCCCGCAGGGAGAGACGTGTAGAGATGATTGGGAGCCCAAGGTAGCGAATGGGCAACCCCCCAATGGGAACCTTCAAGGTACAGGTGACAAAATCCTTGACTTGTTGGGAGATAGCATTGGTGAACATGACGCTCTTGGCGGGGTTCATATAAAGACCTGAAAGGATTCCAAATTCCTCCAAGCTTTTGACCACCATATTTATAGAATCCATGTCGCCATTCATGAAGACCATGAGATCATCTGCAAATGCCATACTTTTGAGGTTGATTCTCCTGCATTTTGGATGGTGGATGAAGCCCTGGGAAGACCTGCGATTGAGGATGCCATTGAAGACCTCCATAACCAATACAAAAAGATAAGGTGATAATGGGTCACCTTGGCGAAGTCCCTTTGCACCTTTGAAGTACCCCACGCAACACCCATTCATGACAAGAGAGAACGAGGTCGACGTGATGCACGCCATAATCCAAGCAATAGCTTTTTGGGGGAAATGCATGGACTTTAAGATGTGCGGAATGATCTCCCATCTTACCGAATCGAAGGCTTTCATAATATCCGCTTTGAGAATACACTTCGGTCTTCCTCTATTCTGGTGATAATTGTGGATAAGCTCTTGAACAATCATAATATTATCTGACATCAACCTCCCAGGGATGAAGGCATTTTGCTGAGGCCCCACAACATCTGAAATGCATGCTTTAAGCCTGTTTGCAATAATTTTAGAGATGCATTTATACACTGTATTCACGCATGAAATTGGTCTGTAATCACCTACCACTGTTGGGTTCCCAGATTTTGGAATGAGAGTGACAAGAGTGGCGTTAATCTGCTGCAACATGGTTTTGGATGAGAAGCCCCACAACATCTGAAATGCATGCTTTAAGCCTGTTTGCAATAATTTTAGAGATGCATTTATACACTGTATTCACGCATGAAATTGGTCTGTAATCACCTACCACTGTTGGGTTCCCAGATTTTGGAATGAGAGTGACAAGAGTGGCGTTAATCTGCTGCAACATGGTTTTGGATGAGAAGAAACTTTTTATTGCTTCTACCGTGTCTTTCCCCACAATGTTCCAAGCATTCTTGAAGAACTTGGAAGTGAAGCCGTCTGGCCCCGGAGCTTTGTCTTCATTCATACTGAACATGGTATCTCTTATCTCATTCTCCGTTACCTCCTTCTCCATCTCCATTGATTGGGCTTCGGATATCTGCGCTGAAATGCAAGCATCAATGAGTTCCCCGTTGCCTGTCCATGCATCTGGCTGTTTCCCCAAGAGATTATGATAATAAGAATCGAAGCAATTCTTTATATCTTCCCAATTGGTTAACTTGGTGCCATTCTGGTAGACGCTAGAGATTCTGTTATTGGCTCTCCTTCCGGTCAGGGATTGATGAAAGAAAGTTGTGTTCGAATCACCTTCCTTGAGCCATAAGACTCGGGACTTCTGTCTTGTTTGGGATTCAAGATCAGTTGAGAGACGTGCGAGTTTAGCAGTCAGGCTTTTCTCTTCAATCGCTAAGGTGGGGTCGCCCTGATAGGATAGTAATCTTCTTTGGCAAGCTTCCAAGTCCGTCCTAACCATACTGATTTGGTCATGCAGCTTATGGAACTTCAGGCGGCTCCATTCTTTTAACTTCATTTTCACGTTCTTCAGCTTTTTAACAAGCTTAAACATGGGAGTACCAGAGATGTGGATCGACCAAGCTTGTTCAACCAAAGGGAGGAAATCAGCGTGCGTGCACCAGTTGTTAAAGAACTTGAATGGTTTTGTGCCTTGATAAGCTTCTTGAGCCATAGATACCATGATCGGACAATGCTCGGATATGCCGGGGGCAAGGGCATCCGCTTCGGAGGAAGGAAAAGCCTGCATCCATTCATGATTAACCAAAGCCCTGTCAAGTTTGCATGTAATTAAATTGTTACCATAACTTTTGTTGCTCCAGGTGTGAAAGAGGCCTTTTTGCTTTAGTTGAACCAACAAGCAATCGTCAATGAAGGTATTGAAGTCCTTAGCTGCCTTGTAATTGATTGGTTTTCCGCCCAGCTTCTCTTCCGAGTTGCGAACACAATTAAAGTCCCCTACTACCACCCATGGGCAACCTGGAATGATGCTCTTCAAGTCATGCCAAAGTGCTTTCCGTTGATTCCAATCATTGGCTCCGTATATGAACGAGGCGACAAAATTGTCTTTAGTTTTCAAAATTGTCACACCACAGTGAATGAGCTGATCCGTGGTTAGTAATGGTTGAAGAGAAAGGTCGAGAGGATCCCAACACACCCAAATTCGGCCTTTTAAGGCACTGGAGTAGTTATCAAAGGAATGCCACGAAGGACATATGGAGGCAATAATTGGTGCTTTGTTGACCTCCCGCACTTTAGTTTCCACAATACATATGAGACTTAGCTTCCATTTACTGATAAGCATCTTGACCTCAGCCTGCTTGGCCAAGTCATTGAAACCCCTGATGTTCCAGGTGGCCCAATTAACCATAACTCCGATTAGAGATTGGGAGAACCACCACTGCGGGTGGAAGCCATCTGAGAATTACCTCTCCCCGTCTTACTCTTAGCATCTCTAATAGCTATTTCATCCACCAAGATGGTCCGCTTTTTCTTTTTCTTTCTTGATTTCTTACCCTCACTACCCAGCGAGGTCTCTTGGCTGACCATGCTGCCTAGATCCGACAGCTTGGAGATGTTGGAATCAGCCTTCTCGAGCACCCCATGCAACCCATGCATATCGTCCATTGTGTTCTTAGGCGCCCCATGCGTCTCCATCTCTTCAGCCACCTGCAGTTCCACTGAATGAGCTGAATGGGACCTACTGGTCTCCGGTGGAGGTGTAGTGCGAACGTCCAAGCCCTCTTCAACAACAAGGACCTCCTTCCCTTTGTAGATGTGCGTCCATTCGTCATTGGATCGATTGCTCCTCTCAATAACCTGGGAATTTCTACCCGTGGGATCCTCTCCTGCTGGTGAGATCACCTGCTCTCGAGATTCATTGCCATCCGTATTGGCCTCTTCTTCGTGACTATCTGAAATCTCAGCAAGCGAAGTAAACACCTTTCCTGTTGGCTTCCAAATTCTGGCTCTAACCCGACTACATCTGTTTTCCAGGTGACCAAAAACGCTGCATAAAGAGCACCTTGCAGGTTTCCATGCATAATCAACTTTGATATTAGAAGACAGCTCTTTTCCACTTCCATATTGCATGTGGATTATTTCTGGCCGCCAACTTTTGGATAAGTGGCTCACAGTCCCGAGCATACAGCCTAGTGGATATGAGTGGCACTCCCAAGTATCGAATCGGGAGATGTCCCTCCGGAAAGCCCAACATCGTGGTAATATCATTCTTCACATGGGGTGGAATACCAGCAGTAAATAAAGCACTTTTGTCCCTGTTAACATGAAGACCAGACATTCTGCTAAAGAGATCAATAGCAGAACTAATGCATTGTACTGACCTGAGGTCCCTGTGTGCAAAAATAAGGAGGTCATCAGCGAAGCAAAGCTGCTTGATAAGGGGCTGAGCACATTTGGGGTGAGGCTTGAAGTGGACTGATGTGCTATCGTTCAACACCTTATCAAACAATTCCATGACTAAGACAAATAGATAAGGTGACATAGGGTCCCCTTGTCTTAGCCCCTTGGCACCCTTGAAGAACCCTTCCATGCTGCCATTGATCATAATAGAGTAGGAGGTAGATCGGACACATTCCATAACCCATGTGATAAAACGATGAGGGAACCTGAAACCCTTGAGAACCTCTTCCAAGCAATTCCAGTCCACTGAGTCGAAGGCCTTTTTAATGTCAATCTTGAGAGCACACCTCGGAGTGCCCTTATCAAGGTGATAATTCCTGAAAAGCTCATGAGTGATAAGCACATTGTCCACGAGCCTTCTACCCGGAATGAAGGCCGATTGATGCTGGCCAACCAATCCTACAATGACTTCCTTAAACCTATTGGCAAGGATCTTGGAAATACATTTATAAATGATGTTGACACAGGAAATGGGCCGGAACTCATTAACTCTGGACGGCTGTAACCTTTAGGCACAAGAGTGATGATGGCATGGTTCACCTGTTTAAGAAGTTTCCCAGATGTGAAGAATGATTTGATAGCAGCGGATACGTCTTTCCCTACCAAGTCCCAAGAAGTCTTAAAGAAGGCGGCCGTGTAGCCGTCAGGGCCAGGAGCCTTGTCGTCCTTAAGAGAGAACATAGTTGACTTAATTTCATCATCAGTAACATCGGACTGTAACTTTTGGATTTGATCATAGGTAAGGCACCTGCTAAATGAGGACTGAAAAGGGATCAAATGTGGGTCACTTTCACCCAACAACTTGGCGAAGTGGTCAACAATATGCCTCCGAATGAGATGCTGGGAACTGAGTTCCATACCCATGTCGTCCTGGATCTTGAGAATAGAGTTGGAGGAACGCCTGAAGACCATGGAATTATAGAAGAATTTCGTACCTTGATCACCCTCCTTTTTTTTTTGGAAGGTAAGTCCAAAGTGTATTAATGAAATAGAAATTTACAATGAGGTGCCATCCTGGTTTAAACCAACCAATGCCTTAAAGCAAGACAAACAAATACAAGAGCCCCAACCGTGGGTAGAAGCAAATGTGGTAGACAACAACACCTAATGAAAGCAAGTACAACTAGACTAGCTTAGTGCACCAGTTCCCATGCCAATCTCCAGTTGCTCACGAGCTGCCTATGGAAAGGTGTGTCTGGTAGTCGCACTCGATCCATATTGGCTTTTGTATGAATGTCAGAGATGATAGCGTTCTCAAGTACTTGCCATGGAAGATAGGAATTTTGGAAGATCCGCCTATTTCTTTCTCTCCAAATATGGTACACCGCGGCTGCCAATGAAAGATGGAGAAGTGAACGTGTTTTGGCATTTCCCACCCGAAGTGTTGCAATCCATTGCACAAGGTCCCTCCAAGGCTGGGTTGGACTGTGAACACAATTAAGTGACATGATACGACTCCAGATTTCCCTAGAGTAATCACAATCAAAAAATAGATGATCGTGAGATTCCTCTCTTCGTCTACAGAAGACACACTTGGGCTGTTGCACAATTCCCATTCTATGAAGCCGATCACATGTGAAAAGCCTTTGGTTTATGGCCAGCCACAAAAGGAAAGCATGTTTTGGGATGTGGTTGTGGAACCATACCAAGTCATGCCACACAACTGAGGCCCTTCGAACTTGTAAGCTTTGGTAGGCACTACTGATGCTAAAGAACCCTGTCTTTGAAGGTACCCAAAGCAAAACATCATCAATATCAGCTATTGGCTTGGGAAGCTGGTCAAGTTTGTCCCATACCTCAAGCAAATCAGGGGACACAGCAACTGGTGGGTCCCAATCATCTCCTGCAATAATAGCACTCACCTTGGCGTTGCTTGGAAGCCCAGAATCATAAATAAGTCGTTGGCCATAGGTTGAGTACAAAGGACCATCAAGATGCCAGTTGTCATACCATAACAATGTTTGTTGGCCACTATGAATCTTCCTCTTAACCTGCAAAGCCATATAAGTCCGTGTTCGAAGCACTTTTCTCCATGCCCAAGAGCAAATTGATGGTATGTTAAGAGTCCAGAAATTGCGGTCCTTTACAAGGTACTTGTGCACCCATCTAACCCATAGGGAGTCATGGGAGGAGAGAATCTTCCATGCGTGCTTCATGGTGGCAGCTTTGTTCCATGTGCATAGGTTAAACAACCCAAGGCCCCCCTCCTTGCGTGGCATGCAAACTACATCCCAACTTATGGGATTCATTTTATGCTTGAGCTGCGGCCCTGTCCAAAGGAATCTTCTACATATCTTTCCAAGCTCATCAATCACTCCTTTAGGTAAGATAAAAGATGACATCCAATGGACTTTGATAGAAAAGAGAACAGCTTTAATGAGCAAGAGTTTACCCGCATACGAGAGGCATCTTCCCTTCCATGATTGTGCCTTCATCTTGATTTGGTTGATGAGAGGTTCACAGTCTCTCCGAGTGAGCTTTGTAGAGAGTAGGGGAAGTCCAAGATATTTCACCGGTAGCTTGCCAAGGGGAAAACCTGTGTATAAGCTCAATTCTTCCTGGTGGTTCTCATCAACCCCACTTAAGAACATGGCACTCTTTTGATTATTCACATGCAAACCTGTAAGACTTTGGAAGTCGTGGAGAGCTTTCTTCAAGCAATCCAATGAGTCTTTATTAGCAGCACAGAAAAGGAAGAGATCATCTGCAAAGCATAGAAGTTTCAGGCCTACTGCTTCACATCTAAAGTGGTAGGAGAAGCCCCGGAGTGTATGTTGTTGTAGGACCATGTTGAAGACCTCCATCATCATCACAAACAAATAAGGTGACATAGGATCACCCTGGCGAAGACCTCTTGCTCCCTTAAAGAAACCCATGAGGCAGCCATTGATCATAACTGAAAAAGCTGGTGTAGATACACACTCCATAATCCAAGTGACAAAGCGGGTTGGAAATCCCATTCCAATGAGCATTTTCTTGATACTACTCCAAGAGATGGAATCAAAGGTTTTGCGAAGGTCCACTTTCAATGCACATTTTTTGTGGATGCTACCCAAGTGGTAATTGTGGAGTAATTCATGAGTGAGGAGAACATTTTCTGCACTACATCTTCGTGGTATGAAGGCCGACTGATAGTCACCCACCAGGTCCCCAAAAACTCTCTTCAGCCAGTTAGCTAAAATCTTAGAGATACATTTGTAGAGAGTATTGACACAAGAAATTGGTCTGAAATCAGAAACCTTACTTGGATTGTGGCATTTGGGCACCAAAGTAATAGCCGAAGTGTTCCATTGCTTTAACAACTTGCCAAAATTGAAGAAACTTAGAATTGCTTGGACGACGTCATTTCCCACAATATCCCACGCTTTCTTAAAGAATGCCGGGGTGAACCCATCTGGTCCTGGGGCCTTGTCATCTTTCAAGGAAAAGAGAGTAGCTTTTACCTCTTCAGAAGTTACCTCCTCCTTCAAGCTCTCCCCTTGCTCAACAGTTACTCGTGAATCAAACTCAGGCATCTCCATTGATCACCCTCCTTGAGCCATTGGATCCGAGACTTTTGTCTAATTTGAGATTCTTCAACTCTTAAGAGAATAGCAAGGTCCCTTCGAATATTAACCTCCATGACAGCTGCCTATCAGTAGGAGAAGCTTGCAGCTGCCTTTGACACTGTTCCAGCTTGCCCTTAAGATCTTCCACTTTAGCCGATGTTTGGGAGAACTGATTCTGTTTGCTCCATTCCTTCAGGCGGACTTTCAACTTTTTGAGCTTGGAAACAAGTTGGAACATTGGTGTGCCAGACACATGAGGCCTCCAGGCATCAGACACCATAGGCAAGAAGTCCTCCTTGGTGGTCCAGAAGTTAAAGAACTTAAAAGGTCTATTGTCTTTGATTCGATCAGAGCATATGGTGATAACAGATGGGCAATGGTCTGATATGCCTTGGGCAAGGAATTCCGTCTCAGAAGGATGGAATTGACTGATCCAGGCAAGATTAACTAATACACGATCCAACTTACAAGATATCCGACTTGGACCAGCATTCATGTTGCTCCAAGTATGCACAAAGCCTTTGAAGTTCATCTCAATTAGGTAGCAGTCCTCAACACATGAATTAAAATCCTGTACCAGGGATGAATTAATTCGATTGCCACATATCTTCTCAGAAGCCTTCCGAACGCAGTTAAAATCACCAAGAAGCAGCCATGGCCGGTCAACTGAATTTAAGCGCAAACTTCTCCATAAAGATCTTCGCTCCAAACCATGATTATCCCCATAGACAAAGGAGATGAAGCTGGATTTACCCAAGGTAAGGAAATCAACCCAACAATGAATAATTTGATGAGATTCGTGGATCTTGTAAAGAGAGATGACTGAAGGATCAAAACAGACCCAAATGCGGCCCTTAAGAGCATGGTCGTAATTTGCCACCCAGCTCCAATTGGGACTAATCAGGTTCTTGACAAAGTCGAAGTTAATCTTTCGGACTTTTGTCTCAACAAGGCATAGTAGGGACAATCTCTGGGAAGCAATTAAAGCCTTGACTTCCCTCTGCTTGGAGGGGTCGTTCAACCCCCTAATGTTCCAGGCAGCGATCTTGATCATGGGGGTAAGAGGAAGGAGAAGAGTCACTACAGGTGGCACCTGGAGCTGAATGAGCACTACGGGCAGCCTTTTTTTTTTTTTTTTTTGAAAAGTAAGTAAATAAATAAAGGAAGAAAGAATATACAAAAGGGATCCTCACCACACTGTGGTGTAAGGAGCAAGAGCCTAAGCTCGCATCATGGACAAACACAGATACAAATACACCCTAAACCTTCCCCCTCTGGTTAACCTCCTCCTTACCACACACCCCGTCACATCACACCTCCCCTATGCCCCACTGAGGCACCTAAGCAACTCAAATCCCAATTACTTACCAACTGGTGGTCACGAGGGCTAATATGGACCCTGACTTTGCTGTACTTCAGTTTCCCTCTAATGTCATTCACTATGTGCCTCAACACCTCTTGGTGAGGGAGATAGCTATTGTTGAAGGTCCTCCTGTTTCTTTCTATCCAAATGTTATAGATGGCAGCTGCAAAAGATAACCTCATAAGTACCTGTCCCAAGGAAGATCCAGCACATGTGTTCTCCAGCCATGCAACATTATTAGGCCACTGGCGCGTCACCTGCGGATGTCCATTCATTACAAGAATACTATGCCAAATTGCCTCACTATACTCGCACTCGAAAAACAGATGGTGCTGCGTCTCAATAACCTGTCTACACAGAATACACGTGGCTGACTGTATAACCCCCCACTCCAGGAGTTGATTCTTGGTTAGTAGTCTGCCTCTTATCGCCATCCATGCAATAAAAGAGTGCCTTGGAATAGCCAAGCTGTGCCAAATTAGCTTCTTCCATTGAACCTGCTGTCCAGTTCCTGCAATTGCCTTATATGCACTTTTAGTATTAAACACTCCTGACTTATCTGGCACCCATATCGTTTGATCCTCCTTATGTGGGTCTGGTATTGGTAACTCATGTAGTCTTCCCCAAATCTCCATAAGGTCCATAGTCATTGATGGAGGCACATCCCACTCCGCCTCTCCTACAATACTACTCACTTCTGCATGTAGTGGTAAGCCCGAGTCATAACTCACCCTCCTTCCAAACCTACTGTACAGTGGTCCCATAGGGTGCCAGTTATCAAACCATAACGACGTGTTCCTCCCGTTATTAATCCTCTTTCTAACAAGAAGAGCAGTAGCATTTCTTAGTTTTAACACTTTCCTCCATACCCAAGACCCTCTAGCGGGAACTTTTAACGCCCAAAAATTCCTGTCCTTGACAAGGTAACTCCTCACCCACCTCAGCCAAAGACTAGATGCCCCACTCACAATCAACCATACTAGCCGCATTATTGCACATTTGTTCCACACATGCAGTTTGACAAACCCCAACCCACCCTCCTCCTTTGGAGTGCACACAACATCCCAACATACCGGAATGACCTTCCTTTTCATTTCAGGACCTGCCCATAAGAAATTTCTACAAATTCTCTCCAACTCATTAATCACCTTCTTAGGAATGCTGAACACCGAAAGCCAGTAGACCTGAATTCCAAACAGCACTGTCTTCACCAATGTCATCCTCCCTGCATATGATAGTGCCCTTCCTTTCCACGATTGGGTCTTGGATCTGACATTATTAAGCAGTGGTTCACACAGTCAGCTACTGATAATCTGGTAGAAATAAGGGGAAGGCCCAAGTATCGTACTGGCAACTGGGCTAATTGGAACCCCAACTGATTTGCAAACTCTTGCTTCTTCTCCTCCTCCACTCCACTTACAAAAATAGTACTCTTCTCACTGTTAACCTGGAGTCCCGCCACGCTATTCAACCTCTGTAAAGCTGTCTTGAAACACTGAATAGATGATGAATCGGCATGTGCAAACATAAGCAGATCATCTGCAAAACAAAGTTGTTTTATATCCTGTGCCTCACATTTTGCATGATGCGTGAACCCCTGTCGGGTCTCCTCCTTGAGGATCATATTGAACATCTCCATTGTCAACACAAATAAGTACGGAGATATCGGATCTCCTTGGCGAACCCCCCTGGCACTTGAGAAGAATCCAACCATACTCCCATTTATTATGATAGAGAACCTTGGTGTTGAAATACACTGCTCAATCCACTTGATAAACATCAACGGGAAACTCATCTTGTGGAGTATATCTAGAATACATCTCCAAGAGACCGTGTCATAAGCTTTCCTTAGGTCAACTTTGATAGCTACCTTCTCTTGATTGCTTACCCCATGGTACCTGTTCAATAGCTCATGAGATAGCAAAATATTATCCACAATACTCCTTCCTGGTACGAAAGCTGATTGGTAGTCGCCCACCAAATCTCCGATCACCCTCTTCATCCGATTTGCCAAGATTTTAGATATGCATTTATATATAGTATTGTCACATGATATGGGTCTAAAATCACTCACCTTAGAAGGTTTTTTGCATTTAGGGATCAGCGACACTGATGTGCAATTAATCTGCTTCAACATTTTACCGGATATAAAGAAACTTTGTATAGCTTTCACCACCTCGGTCCCTACAATGCTCCATGCTTTCTTAAAGAATACAGGAGTAAATCCATCCGGTCCTGGCGCTTTGTCTTCCTTCAAATCAAATAAAGTGGTCTTTATTTCTTCTTCATTCACCTCCTCCACTAAAGCGCTTGCCTGTTCAGGACTTAACTTCCGGTCAAACTTAGGATACTGACCCCCCACCAGATCCGCTACACCCATTGTGCCTTTGAAATACTTCAAAATTGTGCTTTGAACCAATGCAGGCTCGACCACCCTCCTTCCGTGCTCATCATCAATGCTATAAATATTATTCGTAGACCTTCTCGTAGCTATTGTATTATGAAAAAACTCAGAGTTCTGGTCCCCATCTTTGAGCCATTGTATTTTGGACTTCTGTCTAAGCTGCGCCTCCTCAATTCTAAGAGCAAATGACAAATTACTTTGGAGATTCCTCTCTTGTTGTCCAAGCCCTTCATCATCCCATCTTTGCTGCAAAAGTTTCTGACATTCCACCAGCTCATAGCGAATATTCTTAATTTTCGATGAAATATCCGAAAACCGCTCATTCTTACTCCACGTCTTAAGTGCATCCTTCACCCTCTTCAATTTTTGAACCACAATGAACATGGCAGTGCCGGAAATCTGGTTATTCCATGCTTGGGCTACAATTTGCATAAAGTCATCATGTTCCGCCCAAACATTGAAGAATCTAAACGGTTTACCTTGTCCAGGCCGTGGAGGGTACATTGACACAATGATTGGGCTATGGTCCGATATAGACTGTGGCATGAACTCAGCCTCCGACGCATTAAATTCATGAAGCCATCCCATATTTACCAGTACTCTATCCAACTTTGGAACAAAGCAGCTATTTTGAAGCACATCTGGCGCATTGTTAACATGAATTCCAGTTTGTGGACTAAGTGGGTACACTCTACTCTTTTAAGGAATCGTAGCCTATGGTCAGTACCTATCCCATCTAGCTGTTCATGGTGTTGGAGGAAAATCTTGCAAGCACGACATATTGCCTCTCTCCACATCAAATCGAAGATTCACAATGGGAAAAGCACCTTCCTATGGTTTGACAACTGGCACCCAGATGGACCATTGCTCCATCATTACAATCCAAGAGTTGTGTATGACTCCGGCCTTGGTAAGGAAGCAACAGTGGACAGCATTATTAATGGGACAGCTTGGGACGTTCCTCCTTCCATTACCATAGACCTATTTTTTTTTGGAAGATAAGTCCAAGTAATATATTAAAGAAAGATATTTACAATGAGGAGTGAGAACGAAGTTGTAAACCAACAAACTAGCCCATAAATGGCTGCCAATAACACACTACACTACTCTTAACATTTTTTTTTTTTTTTTTTTGGAAGGTAAGTCCAAGTGATATTAATAAGGAAACAAATATTTACATGATAAGGCTCAAACCAAAAAAACCAAGGAAAACATGCCCCTTATAACATTGAGGCTCACAACATGCATGCATGGAACACAACCAAACATTACACAAGATCCCACTTAAGGTTCCAACTAGTGACTAGGTGACGATGTAGTGGTGAATCTGGGAGTATCACTCGATCAAGATTTGCTTTGTCCTTAACATCAGCAACTATGTTGGCCTCAACAAGTTGCCAAGGTACATAAGAGTTTGTGAAGATCCGACGGTTCCTCTCTCTCCATATATAGTACACAGCAGCTGCAAGGGACAACCTGAAAATGAATTGGGCGTGGTGGCTACCCAGGCTCAAAGTCGAGGCCCAATGCACAAATTCCACCCACGGGCGGTTCACTCTAGTTACACCAGTACGTTGAAGGATAGGGTGCCAGATTTGGGAGCTAAACGGACACTCAAAAAACAGGTGTGCATGTGATTCATGGTTAAGCCTACATAACACACAAGTTGCCTGAGTGGTAATGTTCCTCTTGCACAACCGGTCACGAGTAAGAAGCCTTTGATTCACTGCTAGCCATAGTGTAAAAGCTTGCTTGGGTATATGCTTGGGAAACCAGACCAACCCATTCCATTCCACTCGGTCTCTACCAATATCCAAACTCTTATATGCACTAGCAATATCAAACATACCTGACTTTGATGGCATCCATATCAGGACATCTTCACGGTCCGGGACTGGGTCCTTAAGTGCTGCAAGTTTAGACCAGACTTGAATTAAATCCGGCGATGCTGCAACCGGAGGATCCCACTCATGACCAGAAATTATAGTGCTCACTGTAGCCTGTCTTGAAAGCCCCGAATCATAGATCAGCCGATACCCATACGTAACAAATAATGGTCCATCCGGGTGCCAATTGTCATACCACAACGAGGTGCTCATGCCATTAAAAATTCTTACCTTTACCAGGTGAGCCATGTCCCGCCTAAGCTTAAGAATCTTCCTCCTTGCCCATGAAGAATTAGCCGGTGTGGTAAGGGTCCACAAATTTCGATCCTTAAGAAGATACTTATGCACCCATTTGACCCACATCGACTCACCCTGTAGCAAGATTTTCCATAGGAGCTTCATGGTTGCTGCCTTGTTCCATACATGCAAATTGAGAATGCCAAGCCCACCCTCATGTCTTGGAGTACATATAATTCTCCAACTGATAGGATTCATCTTGCGCTTGAGATCCGGCCCTGACCACAAGAACCTCCTGGATATCCTTTCCAATTCTGATATAACCCTTTTGGGGAGGACAAATGTAGAAAGCCAGTGAACCTTAATAGAAAATAAAACGGCTTTTATGAGAGTGAGCTTACCCGCATAGGACAAACTCCTACCCTTCCACGATTGTGTCCTTGCCATTACTTGATTGATGAGTGGTTCACAGTCCTTCCATGATAGCTTAGATGTGAAAAGGGGAAGGCCAAGATACTTGACTGGCAAGTCACCAATCGGAAACCCAGACAAGCTGCTTAACTCATCTTGCATGCTGTTATCCACTCCACTAAGGTACATAGCACTCTTCTCCTTATTAATTTGTAGGCCTGTGAGTTGTTGGAATGCTTCAAGAGCTCTAAGAATACATTGAACTAAATCCCTGTCTGCTCTAGAGAAAATGAACAAGTCATCAGCAAAACAAATAAGCTTAAGACCTATAGCCTCACACCTGTGATGATAAGTGAAATTTTGGCTTGTATTCTGCTGCAGCACCATATGAAAAATCTCCATCACCATGACGAAAAGGTAGGGCGACATAGGGTCACCTTGCCGTAACCCTTTTGCACCTTTAAAGAACCCCACCAGATGGCCATTAAGCATCACCGAATATGAGGGGGATGTCACACATTCCATGGTCCAAGATATAAACCTATCTGGAAAATTCAAAGCAACTAACATTGCCCTTATGCTCCCCCATGTAACTGAATCATACGCCTTCCGGATATCCACTTTAAGAGCACATTTCTGGGTGCCCCTCAAGTGGTAATTATGCAATAATTCATGAGTAAGAAGCACGTTCTCTGCAGCTCCTCTACCTGGGATAAAAGCCGACTGATAACTACCAACAATATCCCCCACAACAGTCTTGAGCCTGTTTGCAAGTATTTTGGAGATGCACTTGTAAAGGGTATTGACACAAGAAATAGGCCTAAAGTCAGACATCTTACTTGGATTCCGGCACTTCGGCACCAAAGAAATTGCTGTAGTGTTCCATTGTTTAAGCAAGCTACCATCTTTAAAGAAACTCAAGATTGCTTCCACTGTGTCCTCCCCTACAATATCCCAACACTTTTTGAAGAATAGGGGAGAAAAACCATCAGGACCTGGCGCTTTATCATCCTTTAAGGAAAAAAGCGTGGTTTTAACCTCATCATGGGTGACATCCGCCATCAAATTGACTTTTTGGTCTTGAGATATAGATCTTGAGAATGGGGGCATATCATGAGCCTGTCCAATGCCATCTTCGCCCAGTAGATTTTGGAAATAATTCACCACATGACCTGTTACTTGCCCTTGGTCAGTCAACTTGGTGCCATCATCAGTCATAATAGAAGATATGTTGTTCACTGCCCTTCTTGATGTTACCACATTATGGAAAAAACTAGAGTTGCTGTCACCCTCTTGTAGCCATTGGATTCTCGATTTCTGCCTGATTTGGGACTCCTCACATCGCAGCAAGGATGCAAGGGAATGCCTGAGATCTGTCTGGTGGGTAGCAAGAGCTAGGTTATGAGGATCATCATGCAATAGCTTCTGCACATTCTCAAGATTTCTTCTCATATCATTAACCTGAGAGGAGAGTTGAGAGAACTTCATTTGTTTACTCCATTGCCTCAGTTTCATTTTTACTGCTTGCAATTTTTTTGAAACTCGGAACATGGGGGAACCCCACACATTCATCTGCCAAGCTTCACCAACTAGAGCCATGAAATCAGGTTTGTACGTCCAGAACTTGAAAAATCTGAATGGCTTTTTGCCTTGCTGCCATTGAGGAAAAATTGAGATCACAAGAGGAGAATGGTCAGATATACCTGGGTTAAGTATCTCCACTTCCGAAGGGCTCATTTCATTAAGCCAAGCCAGGTTAACCAGTGCATGGTCAAGAGTACATGATATTCTGCTTCGCCCCACACTCTGATTTGCCCATGTATGTACAAACCCCTTGGCCTTAAGCTCATCCACTTCACATGCCTCAATACAATCATTAAAATCTGCTGAATTACGATGATTTATTTGCTTACCTCCAACCTTCTCAGACGCCTGACGTACACAATTGAAATCACCCATGATTAACCATGGATGTGATGAAACAAAACGAGGCAGCTGCCTCCACAGGCTCCGTCTCTCCATTGGATCATTTGACCCATAGACCACTGTAAGAAAACAGATCTTTTGTAAACAAACAATGTTCACATAGCAATGGATGAACTGGTCACTAGTATCAAGCTTCTGGATTATAACCTCTACGGGATTAAACAAAATCCAAATGCGACCCTTTAACGCACTATCATAGTTAGCAATCAGCTCCCAATTGGGAGCAATCAAGTTTTTCACAACTTGGGCATTGATGCTACGAACTTTCGTTTCCACTACTGCCAATACACTTAGCTTCCTTGTACTAATCAAATTACGGACCTCCATTTGTTTCTCAGGACCATTTAGGCCCCGTATATTCCATATAGCAAAGTTAATCATGGGATGAATGACACTACTCTTAACATAACAAGAATGACCCTACAAAGAACACAAGAGAAAATATGTCCAGTGCTTAAGGCATGCATTCCCAACTCAAGCTCCAATTGTTGATAAGCTGTCTATGTAGAGAAGAGTCAGGTAGGTACACTCGCTCTGTGTTGGCCTTGATACATACATCAGATATTATGCTTGACTTCACGACTTGCCATGGCAAATAGCTGTTCTTGAAAGTCTTGCTATTCCTTATGCAGATTTGGGGACGACTCCATGAATTGCCACCGCCTGACCCAACTCGTGATGACATGGTTAGTTGGTCTCCCTCTAAATCAGGTAATTTCACCATCAAATCTGCCTACTTTGTCTTACAACCCATTCAGCCTCCTAGGAGCTGGAGCAAGCTTCTGTGGTTCCAATGGCACGTCCCGAAATTTTCCTTCATTGCTTGGATGGCCTTCCAACGCAAATTACTCACTAGAGACAGATTGAAGCATTGGGGTATCACCAAGGACCAAGTATGCGTTCTTTGTAGAAGGGAAGCCGAAACCCACGACCACTTGTTCTTTAATTGTGAGTATAGTAGCACAATATGGTCTACTCTTCTATCAATGAATTGCTTATCTACAGGAACAAGAAGCTGGAACGATTGGATCTCTTGGGCCACAACCAGCTTCTCCCACCAAGGGCCTATCACAAACTTGGCAAAGTTGTCTCTCACTACTGCGGTGTACCAGATTTGGAGGGAACGCAATAACCGGATCTTCCAAAACTGTTATCATCCCCATGCTTGGGTTACCCACAATATCGTAGCTGATATACTTGGCAAGCTCTCCTCCACTAAGGTCGTACTGGTTGACACTCCTAACCATAGGCAAATTGTTCATAGATGGGGACTATCTTGGCGGTTTTTGTAATGTCATCTTTTAGTCGCTTGTATCTGTTTGCTGCCAACTTATAGTTGGGTGCCTTAGGGCTGTTTGAAACTCTATTGTACACATTTATTTTCATTAATACACTTTTGGACTTACCTTCCAAAAAAAAAAAAAAAAAAAGTACTCTATCCAACTTACATGCAATCCGGTTGTTCCCACAGCTCCTATTGTTCCATGACAGAATTTGGCCCTTAAACTTCAATTCGGTGCACTCACATCTATCAATAAACGTATTGAACTCATCTGCTGCCTGTACATTGATGTGTCTTCCACCTTGCTTTTCTGAGGAATTCCTAACACAATTAAAGTCCCCCAACAACATCCATGGTGACTGAGTTTTGCATGCCCGCAGCTCACTCCATAGAAATCTTCGTTCAACTTGATCGTTCGACGCATAGACAAACGATATCATTGCCCACTGTTGTGACCCCATGATTTCCACTAAACAGTGGATAAACTGATCCGACATTGATATCGGAGTAACCTTCATGACATCATTGTTAAAAAGAATCCAAATCCTTCCTTTTAATGCCCTTCCATAGTTGGATATGAGATCCCACCTAGCACAAATCCTGTTATTTATAGCATGTGCGTTTACTTCCCTCACTTTTGTCTCCACCAAACACAGTAGATTCAGTCTTTGGTCTTCGATTAAGTGCTTTACTTCCTGCTGTTTTGAGGGATCATTGAGACCCCTTATGTTCCACGAACCCACTTTAATCATTGGGATAAATTAGAATGATTTGATACCATGGGATCCGCATCCACCCCCTGCCCATCAGAATTCTTTCCTTGCATCTTATGCTGCTTCATTGCTATCTCGTCTACAAAAATTCTCTTCTTGCTCTTCTTTTTCTGCTTCCTACTAGATGTTAACTCAGTCGGCCTCACTTCCTCCATCTCAGCAAGCATATTGAACGAATTTGACTCATTCGCCACAGCACTCCCTGCTCCACCCCCTTGGGCAAGAGGAGTACGAGAACATTCCTCTTTACTTACTTCAATTACATCAACTTGGGTATCATCTTTCACATTGCTTGTTGCACCATCCTCCCCTCCATTCTCCACGTGAACATACACCTCACCAACCCCACTGATACGTGATCTGGATTTATGTGTACAATCTGCCATTGTTCCCCAGAATCAACCTCCACATTTCCTTCAGTCGCTGTGGCCTCAACCGCAATATCCTGCCCACTCACGATGTCCTCTATTCCATTGGGCGCACCATCACCTCCATAATTCTCCTGTTGGTGCTCCTCCCTTTCACCTACTGTAGGGATTCTTTCAAAATACTTACCTGTTGGCCTCCATTGCTTAGCCACTTTCCTTGGGCACCTATTTGTTGAGTGGCCAAACACCTTGCACGTAGCACACACCGCCGGCCTCCATGTGTATTCCACCCGGACCTCCTCCATTCTTACTCCTAAATTCAACAACAAGGATTCTGGAAACTCACAGCTTGTATCCACCTCCACGCACACACGAGCATAAGATAACTTCGTATGCTTTTCAGTTGCTTCATCCATGAAAAGAGGCCGACCCACTCCACTTGCCACATAACTCATGCCTTTTACCGTCCAGAACTCAGTTGGAACATTGAATAGTTTAATCCAAATAGGGACTTTTTCTAAATCTTGCTGCTTCAGGCTCATGTTCGGTTCCCATTCTCTGAGCACCAACAGATGCCCAGCTATATGCCAAGGTCCAGCATCACGAACTTTCTCCAAAGCTTGTATGGAAGCAAACCGAAAGAAGTAAAAGCCATTATCGTTTGCAGATACTTGAACCTAACCATGACTGCTCCACCACTTGTCAACAAATGACTTTATCACCAAAAAGGGCAGCCTCTTGCTCAGCACATGACCAACCAGGCAGTTTTGCCAGGCTGCGATCCCCTCCACAGCAACTTCAGGAGGTGGGCAAATCACCGTTCTACCATCACAAAGCTCAGGCCTATAATAGGAAAGCTTTGACCTCTGGCAAGTATTCGCATTATATAGATCCTTCCAGCAATGAGCGGGATTGTTCAAATTCGAATTCGATTTAAAATTCGGGCCTATCGGGCCTGGGTCCCTGCCCTGGTTCCTTGTTGACCCACCTTCCTCACCCGACAAGAGAGGTGGAAACTCCGACTCCATCAAATACCACCCAGACAAGCTACATACTTACTGCATGAGACCCCACCACACAATCTTCAACTAGTCGAGATGTGGCCAATAAAAGACCACGGGGTCTCACACCGGCTTATGCTGCTCACGAACTACACCCTCTCACCAGAACACAGCCAAATCTCGCAGATACCAGAAAACCAGGACCTTGTATCTCGCGACCCCCTACACCTTGCTCCCAGCCACTCCCGAACCACCACCAGCACCACACGAATCCAGGATCAACACCTCACTAACCCAGGGCCTCATTCCAGCAACATGAACTGAAGGTTGAAACTCACTGACCCTTCGAGTCACCCAAAAGAACCCCCGAGCACATGAACTGAACCACCTCGAACTCACGAAACACCCCACGCACTCACGTACAGCTCCGCTTCGACAGGTGCTAATGGTTCATGCCATGTGCTGTTCACGAACAAAAAAGATGCTTCTCACGAACGGCAGGTGCTGTTCACGAACAAATTCCCAGACTGCCTCACGCCAAGTGTTGCTTCACGCCAGATGCTTCATGAACGATGCCAGGTGCTATTCATGACCACTAGGTGCTGCTCACGAACGAAGCCAGATGCTTCGGTGCTGCTTCTGAAGCCAGGTGCGGCTTCACACCAGGTGCTGCTTCACTTCGGTGCTGCTCACGAACCAGGTGCTGTTCATGACCTCCAGGTGCTGCTCGGGCAGCCTTCATTGCAACCTCATCCACTAAGAGCCTTTTCCTGAACTTCTTTCGTTGCTTCTTAGATAAAGTCATCGGTCCCATTCCGGAATCAGGTAGGTCCCGTAAGAGGTCAAAATTGTTTGGTGTGGCAACATGCCCATCCATACCGAGAAGGGGAGAGAGAACCTCCGGGGAGGTAACAGTGATGTCCTTAGCGAGCAATTGATTCGGCTCAGACAAACAGTTGGAGTCGCTGCAGTGGGTTTTGTTGAGGTCCACGAACTCAGAATTCTCAACCAAGACACCTTTACCTTTAGACATGTGATGCCATGCAGTATGAGGGTTAGTAGTAGTGTGGTCAGGGACACCATTATGATCAGCCGTTGGGGATGGTTCAACAGTGCTATGAACGATAGCAACATCCGGGATCGGTTCTACATTAGCAAGCACGTCTTGAGACATACTTGTCTCGGAAGTAATATCTGGAATAGGAGTAGCTTGTTCGGGAATAACCCCTGCCGGAAGTTCAGAGACTTCAGAGATGGAATTGAAGGTTCGTCCAGTGGGTCTCCATTCAGTGGCTCGGACCTTTTTTTTTTTTTTGGAAAGTGAGTCCAAGTATATTAATAAAAAGAAATGGTAGTTACAATGAAGCCCGAACAAACGTAGGCACCCTATGAGACGAGAAGCCTAGGAGAAGCAATAAGGAACAAGGCACACACGCCTACCACACAAATGGGGTACGCAGACCCAACAAGGCACACACGCCTACTACACAAATGTAGGGGTAATCTCCCAATTTGAAAAAAACATTCTATTTACCCTGTTATCCTTCACAATTTCTGTAGATAGTCCAAACTTCATCTTGATATCTGTAGTGATCACCTTTAGGAGTAGATCAGGTGGTGAGGCTTTGTTTTGAAAGAGTCTGGCATTTCTTTCTCTCCAGAGGTGATATGTCATCGCTGCTAAAGAAGATTTCCCAATTGTATGCTGGAGCTCTTTCCCTTTCCAATAAGAGCAAGCCCACGTGATGATTAATGACCATTGGTTTGGCTTGACTGAAACACAATTTCTCCTCATAATATCAGACCATACAGCTGCAGAATACTCGCACTGGAAGAAAAGGTGGTTCAAATTTTCAATGCTTTTTTGGCAAAGGACACACCTCGAGGTGTTGATGACATTCATTCTGAGAAGTCTATCTTGAGTCAAGAGACGGTGATGAATGGATAGCCATAGGATAAAAGCATGTCTCGGGATGCACCCCTTAAACCACACGATGTTGCTCCATGGAACATTTTGGTTCATTATTCTCAATGCATGGTAAGCAGACTTGATGGAGAACATACCTGTAGTGGTCAGCCGCCAAAGGACCTTGTCAGTTATGCTTTGGTCAGGATTAGGGAGATTAAGGAGGTCGTCCCAGGCTTCAAGGAGGTCATAGCTTTGAGCAATAGGGGGCTGCCACGAATTCTGATGAATGATGGCTGCAACTGGGGCATTGAGAGGAAGTCCTGCATCATATCTCATTCTCTCCAGTGGCTCGGACCTTAGAACATCTATTCACTGCATGCCCAAAGACATTACAGACGTGGCACCTAACCGGCTTCCAACCATATTCAATCATGATCTCCGACTCCAAGATACCTCCTCCACATTGAAGATAAACCTTATCAGGAAATGAACACCTCGTGTCGACCTCAACACATACCCTGGCGAAGTTTAATTTGGTTCGATTTTCAGTCATCTCGTCCAAGAAGAGTGGTTTCCCAACACCACTAGCAATAAAGCTAAGGCCGTTTGGGGACCAAAGCTGAAGAGGAACATTGTGCATTTTTATCCATATGGGAATCTTGGAGAGCTGGGTTTTCTCTAACATGAAGTTATCTTCCCATTCTCTAATGATCATCAAGCGTCCTGCCATGTACCACGGGCCTTGCTTGAGAACTTTGTCTCTGACTGCCGAAGAAGAGAACCTGAGGATGAAGAAACCAGTGCCATAACTGGTAACATCAACATGTCCCCACAGTTTGGCAGCCAATCGGCACACAACATTAAAAGGAAGGCTTCTGTCAAGGAAGTAGCCAATGAGATAGTCCTTCCATAGGAGGCTGCCTTGCTCGACAATCTCTGCAGGTGGAGAGACAATGATCCTGCCATCGACCATAGAGGGCTCAAAGAACGAAAGCTTGGGTTTGTCAGCAAACCCTCTGGGAAATAGGTCCGTCTAGGCCTTTCCATTCATGGAAGAATTCAGAGTTCCTTTCTCACTTGGCAGGACAGAATGAGAGGAAGTAGAAACCGTGGCAGGTCCCATAGGGTCAACGATAGCAGCGTCAGGGGCCTGGCCTGAGGCTGTATGGACAGAAGAGCAGAGGGGCGGGAAATCCGAATTTGTATCCAATCGCCGATCCAGTGTTCCAGGCCGATTAATCAGCACACCAACAGTCATGGGCGCAGCAACGCCGGCAACCGGAGAGGGGAGCAACGGTCCCAAGTCACCATGCAGACGAACCTGGGAACCCATCACGCACAACACCCACTAACCAGTAACAGAGGAGTCTTGCATCACAGGAGCTGCAAGAGGCCTGGCCGGATGGCAACTCCGCACCACGAACAGAAACCCCTCTTCACCACAAGCCACTGCAGAAGCCAGAAATCCCTCAAACAGGAACCCCACAAAGAAAACCAGGAAGCCACAAGCAATAATCTTCAGAAAACGATAACGGTAATCAGGAAGCCACGGGCAAATAATCTTCACAAAACGATAACGAGCAAATAATCTGCATAAAACGATGGACTTCACAGGCAAACAGTCATCACGTTTCGGACCAATAGTCTCCACGATAATCTTCGCAAAACAATAAACCTGCTCCAACCCGAACAATAGCTCCTTCGCGAAACCAACGTGCTCAATACCGAGCAATAGTACCGGAGCCCAGCTTATTCCAAAGCTTCCCGAAACCTTCAAAGGACCGTAGCGGCAGGGAGACGAAGCCTTGCAACCGCTTCACCACTGTCACTACAGCCGCGAATAGAGATCCCACGATCAAACACCACGAGTAGCACTTGGCGCCAACGAACAGAAAACACCGATGAGCGCCTGCCGGAGCACCTACCAGAACGAACCAGAGAAGAGCTACCCACGCTGCCTTGGAAGACCACCAGTGACCAAAACTGCCTTGAGAGATCCACGAACCAGAACCAGAACCAACGAGCCACAGAACGCCACCAGCACCTCACAACCAGCACCTCACCACCAGCACCTCACAACCACGACCACCAGCACCTCACGACCACGACCACCAGGACCTCACGACCACCAGCACCAGCACCTCACGCCGCCAGCACCTCACGACCACCAGCACCTCACGACCATGACCACCAGGACCTCACGACCACCAGCACCAGCACCTCACGCCGCCAAATGTGATAGACGGCAGCACCCAAAGAGAGACGTCTTAACAAGTGTAAAGGCGTCTTGGCACTCCATGCACGAGATCCAAGCTGGATGATGAAGTTCCATGAAGATGTTGCATAGATGGTTAATATCCTCTTGGCATAGCTGGCAGAGCACACATGTTGCTGATTGGATGATTGCATGGTTGAGCAACCAATCACGTGTTGGGAGTCTCTTGTATATTGCTACCCATAGAAGGAAGGCATGCTTTGGGGTGTTTCCATTAAACAATACCAAGTTTCTCCATGGAGCTCGCTGACCAGCACCAAGTATGTTTGAATATGTGCTTTTAATGGAAAACATACCTGATGTAGAGGGCAACCAAGTCACCTTATCTTCTTTACTCGAATCTGGTGGTGCCAGATCGCGAAGTGCATGGGATTAGCTGGTGGTAAACTCCATGAACTCCCATTAATGATTGAAGATACTTTGGCATTCAATGGGAGGCCCGAGTCATATGCAATTCTAGCTCCATACTTCTTATATAGCGAGCCACTTGGATGCCAATTGTCGAACCATAACCAGGTATTTTCTCCATTTCCAATTGTATGCTTCAATCCATGAAAGACAGTGTCCCTATGCTCCAATTGTATGCTTCATCAAGTGCTATGCTGAAACAACTAAATGCAACTCTATTACACTTGTCCTGAAGTGTGGGAACCCGACTGTGGTAGGAGATTATAGGCCGATATCATATGTGAATACTGTATAGAAGTGCATATCGAAAATTGTTGCGAACAGATTGAAGTCATGCACTGCATTGCTGGTGTTGCCTTCCTTAGGTTTTTTGGTTTTTTGGTATTTCTTAATTAGGCCTGTTGAGCGTCTCATATTTGTAATCTTTGTGGTTGTCTCTTTTTCTTGTTGGTTTCCATGACCAATGAGGTTTCCCTTTCTTGTTATGGTGGTTAGGTCCACCTAACTCTTGTACATCCTGTTTACTTTATTTAATTACTTACTTACCTTCCAAAAAAAGATATTGTTGGACAGATATTATTGGACTAAACCAAAGTGCATTCATCCCAGAGAGGTTGATGTCTGATAATGTTATGACTATTCAAGAACTCATCCATAACTATCACCTAAATAAAGGAAGCCCAAAGTGTATCCTCAAAGCGGATATAATGAAGGCGCATGACTCGTTAAGGTGGGAGATCATCCCAAATATCTTGAAGGCCATGAAGTTCCCTCAAAGATTTATAACTTTGGTGATGGCATGTATATCATCGGCTTCATTCTCCCTCATAATTAATGGATGTAGTGTTGGTTATTTCAAAGGAACAAAAGGGCTCCGTCAAGGTGATCCAATATCACCTTACATATTTGTCTTGGTAATGGAGGTACTTAATGGAATACTCCAGAGAAGAGCTGAGCAAGGTTTTATCTTCCACTCTAGATGCAAAAAATTGGATGTAAAGGCTTTGACATTTGTGGATGATCTAATGGTTTTAATGAATGGAGATCAAAGGTCTATAAATACAGTGGTCAAAAGTTTGGTGGAGGATTTTAGGAAGCTATCAGGTCTTTGCATGAACCCAGCTAAGAGTGTGATGTTTGTAAGTGCTGTCCCCCAACAGGTACAAGAATTTATCATCAATTCTTTGAAGGTTCCAGGGTAGGGCCTGATATGGGAAAGAAAATTATCCCAATCAATTGGAGTATTGCATGCTCCTCAAAGGATGAAGGTGGTCTCGGCCTCACTAATGTTCGTGCATGGAACAAGGCAGCAATCTCACACTACCTATGGCACCTGGGCAGCAATGAATCATCTCTATGGGTTAGGTGGATAAATGAAGTGGTACTAAAGGGCAGAAATGTTTGGCACGCACAAGTACCATCTCAACCTTCATGGTTATAGTGGAAAATTCCGAGCACCTATGGAGGGAAAGAAACCGAAGGGTGTTCAGGAATTGTTATATGCCACGGGAAGCATTGACATCGATTATTGCCTTGGATGTTAGAGGGAAAGCTAACTTGGAACGTGCAGTTCTTTCAGACTCCCCTCTTCACCACCATCTTGTTGATAGTTGGGATTTACATTGGGAACTTGTAAGGTGACGATTGTGTACTACTTGTGATGTGCTCCGAATCTATAAGGAGCACAATGGGCTAGCTTTGTTTGATCTATCATTGTAAAATCTTTTTATTTTTAATATATCACTTTGGACTTACCTTCCAAAAAAAAATGGTTATGGCAGAAAATCTTAAACCAGAGAAACCAAGTATTCGGCACGATTAAAACTCAAATTGGAAATGGCTGTTCTATCTCGCTTTGGTTTGATAACTGGCACCCGGATGGATCTTTACATAGTAAATATGGAGATTGTATTATCTACGATTCTGGTTTGCCGCCTGATGCTAAGGTGGCTCAAATCATCACAAACAACGACTGGGATCCTCCTTCTGCCTGATCGCACTCTCTCATTGAAGCCTGGACTTCATTGCAACAACTCCCCAAGCCTGATATGGATCAGGATGTGGTAAGGTGGCTTCCCACTTCATCTACAAAATTCTCAATGAAGGGTGTGTACCACGCACTAAGGACTCTGTTGCCAATGGTGCCATGGAGAAATCTGTTATGGTTTACTAATGCATTGCAGAAATTCCAGTCGCTATCGGGGCTTAAGGTCAACAAATCTAAAAGCCTAATGTTTCTTAGTGGACTTGATGAACATAGAAAGCAGCAGCTTTCGTCGAAATTTGGGTTCTCGCTTGGTGAACTCCCTGTGAGGTACCTTGGGCTACCCCTCATCTCCTCCCGTTTGTCAGCATTGGACTATGAACCCCTCATCAACAACGTCAAAGCACGTATCCAGTCATGGAAGGGCCGTGAGCTATCTTATGCAGGTAGACTAACTCTTATCAAGGCAGTCCTATTTTCAATAAAAGTTTTATGGTTATCAGTCTTCATGATTCCCAAGAGAGTGCTAAGTGAGCTGGAGAGGTTGTGTAGAGCCTTTTTATGGGCAGGCCAGATATGAAAAGGAAGGCCGTTCCAATCTGCTGGGATCTAGTGTGTTCTTCGAAATCTGAAGGCGGACTAGGGCTGTTCAATCTCCACACGTGGAATAAATGTGCTGTATTGAATGACCAAAACTTGCTCAAGGACCGAAACTTTTGGACGTTGAAGATACCTGCTGCTGGCTCTTGGATATGGAAGAAGACACTTAAGCTAAGGGAGCTGGCTCATCGGCTAATAAGGATGAGGGTATACAAAGGAACCAGTACCTCTTTATGGTTTAACCATTGGCACCCTTCGGGCCCTCTCTTTAATAGATTTGGGCATCGAATTATCTATGATTCTGGGCTTGGCGTAGGTACAATGGTGGATAGCATTATCAAGATGACAAGTGGGATCCCCCTCCTACAATCACCATTGATTTGCTCGAGGTATGGGACAAACTTCACGAACTACCTGCTCTTGATCAAGGAAGAAATGACATGCCTATTTGGATACCATCTAACTTTGGAAGATATGACATAAGGAGTTGCTATAAGTTCTTAGAGGGGGAACGGCAGCAAGTACCATGGAGCGCACTTATTTGGCACTCATTAGCAATTCCAAGACACTCATTCATTGCGTGGGTGGCAATACATGGAAGGCTCTTGACCAAGTCCCAGTTGGTGGAGTGGAACGTCATACCATCAGCCACATGTGTCTTGTGTAGAAGGTATGATGAAACCCAACACCACTTGTTCTTCCAATGTGAGTACAGCTATAACATTTGGCTTGAGTTGTTTTTTTTTTTTTTGGAAATTAAACAAGTTTCCATTAATTAAACAAATGTACAGAAATGATGCATAAACTTCCTCATGTTAAACAATGAGGAGGAGACCATGCAGGTCAAACAAAACGAGTACATGCCCAAACCCAAGACCACACCACACCCTCCCAACAGCCCCATCATCAAAGATGGGTTCCTACCTCATCGAGTAAACGATACTATCCTTAACATTAGTGAACAACACCCCAATTAAATAAGACTTGTCTGACTTTATCTCTTTGGGGAGCAACAATGGTGACCGTTTGGAGTCTACTTCTCACATCAGCTACAACTTTCCTGTGAATTCTTTGGGCTGGGAGGTAGCTTGCTTTGAAGATATGTCTATTCCTTTCCTTCCATATGTGGTAAACTTCTTTTTTTTGGAAAGTAAGTCCAAATTGCATTAATAAAGAGATATTTACAATGGCAGCTCAACTAACGTCACAGAGACGCACATGAGTGGCAACCCAACAACACAGAAATAAGCAAAGGCGCAGGGCCAAAGTACATCAATAAAGACACAGGACTACTAATGTCCACAAGACAAAAGAAATAGGAGGTAAAGAAAAAGATGGAGGCCGACCATCCAAAGAGAGAGCCAATACTCCTAGCAGAACTTCCAGTTGAGCCCCCAATTGCTAACCACCTGTCTAGTCCTTGGGGTGTCTTTTATCATATGGTCCTTGTCTGAGAGTCTAGCTTGCATAGCCCATCGAATATGATGGAGGACATCTTCTGGAGGTAAGTAACTATTTTTGAAAACTCTTCTATTTCTTTCACTCCAAATGAGATACACTACCACTACGAGAGAGACCTTAAAAATGGGGGACAATGGGTTGGTTTCGACAAACCGAATTCCAGCCCATTCCACTGTTTCAACCCACGGTTTTGCTTGGTTACTAAAGCCATTCCATATCAATACCTGCTGCCAAACTTTGTTACTGTAGGTACATTCAAAGTAAAGGTGATTGGTGTCTTCATCATGTTCTCTACATAGGACACAAGCACATTGCTGAATAACGCCCCATTTGGCAAGCCTATCCTTGGTTAGTAATCTTTGATGCATCAACATCCATAGAATAAAGGAAAATCTAGGAATAGAGAAGGAATGCCATACCAGATGGTACCAAGGCACTGTAGGTCTATTGATATCCAAGGCTTTGTAGGCCGATTTAACATCAAAAGTACCTGATTTAGAAGGCACCCATGTGATGATGTCTTCTCGGCCACTATCTAACTGTGGGAGTTCGGGGAGCCTCCTCCAAATTTCCATGAGATCCATAGTTAAAGCAACAGGGACATTCCATTGACTATTGTGGATGATCACTTCCACATAATCATGCTTAAGGAGACTTGCATCATAAATGATCCTGGTACCATACTTGGGAGCTAGAGGTCCTTCAGGAAGCCAATTGTCATACCACAAGAGAGTTTTCTTTCCATTGTAGACTTTGTACTTGATTAACCTTGCTGCTTCAGCCCTTGCTTTCAAGATTTTTTTCCATGCCCAAGATCCGCCAGATGAGATATTCATAGACCAAAAACATTGGTTCCTGATTAAGTGCTTTGTAGCCCATCGAACCCACAAGTTAGGGGTCTAATTAGCAATGAGCCAAACATATCTTAAAACTGCACTTTTATTACAAAGGCTTTTTTTTTTTGCAAGATAAGTAAATATAATAAAAAGAAAGGGGAGAATGTACATCATGAGATCGTTACCACTCCATGTGGTAACATCTACCTGAGCCCAAGCTCACAATTACAAAACACACACCACTCAATGTCAACCAACCCTTACAAATCACAAGTAAAGCCCCATCCTACACCAAAATCTACAGATTCCAATTGCTCATCACCTGCTGCTCCAAAGGAGTTGCCCTAATTCGTACCTTTGCCATGGTAAGCTTGTCCCTGACATCATGCATAATGTGGTTAACCACCACTTGATGCGGTAAGTAGCTATTGTTGAATGTTCTCCTGTTCCTCTCCCTCCATATATGATAAACTGTTGCTGCAAAAGATAACTTCATTGCAATATGGCGAAAGGAGTTACCTGCAAATTGCTGCCCCATATGCCATGTACGTACAACTTGTGATGCACAGTTGAGCCGCAACAATTGATTCCACGCCTCATGGCTATACTCACACTGGAAGAATAGGTGGTGTTGTGTCTCATCATACCTTCTACACAGGATGCACGTAGCCGATGATATTACATTCCATTCCACCATCTGGGCTTTCGTCAGAAGCCTTCCATGAATTGCTACCCAAGCAATGAAGGAATGCCGTGGGATCGCTAGTGGGTGCCAAATGAGTTTGCTCCATGACATTTGTTGTCGTTCCCCTTCCATGAACTGATAGCAACTCTTGATGTCATATTTTCCAGAATTAGAAGGCACCCATATAACCGTGTCACTCCTTCCTTGGTCAAGGCCAGGTAGATCATGCAGTTTCTCCCACACCTCAAGCAAGTCTATGGTGACTGTAGGGGGCGGATCCCAAACACCATCCGTGATAATGGCCTCTACCAATGCTTCAACACCAAGCCCAGAGTCATAGATAATCCGGCTCCCGTATCTGTTGAAAAGTGGTCCCAAAGGGTGCCAGTGATCATACCATAGTGATGTGTTAGTTCCACTATAAACCCTTACCTTTATTAACCGTTGTGCTAGCTCCCTTAGCTTTAGTGTCTTCTTCCAAATCCAAGACCCAGCAGCCGGTATATTTAATGTCCAAAAATTCCGGTCTTTAACCAAATAACTCCGCACCCATCTAAGCCATAATGAGTTTGCTCCACTTACAATATCCCATATGTTCTTTATTAAAGCACACTTATTCCATATGTGTATCTTGAATAACCCAAGTCCCCCCTCGGATTTTGGAGAGCACACTACATCCCAGCATATTGGCACCACTTTCCTCTTCATGTCCGGGCCAGCCCATAGAAATACTCTGCACAACCTTTCCAACTCAAGTAGCACCCCTTTAGGAACCATGAAAACTGATAACCAGTAGACTTTGATAGAGAATAAAACGGCCTTAATAAGTGTAAGTCTACCTGCATAAGATAGTGCACGCCCCTTCCAAGCCTGAATCCTATTTTTAACATTGTTGATGAGTGGCTCACACAACAGACAATCGAGATGAGATGAGGGGCAAGCCAAGGTACCTTACAGGAAGGTCTCCAAGCGGGAACCCGGCTTCCATTGACATTTGTTGCTTTGCATTTTCATCAAGACCAGCAATAAACATTAGGCTTTTTGACTTGTTAACTTCCAGCCCCGAACACTCCTGGAACTTCTGTAATGCACTAGTAAAGCATGCAACCGACGCCGAGTCACCATTGCAGAACATTAGTAGATCATCTGCAAATGACAAGTGCTTTATGCCATGCCTCTCACACCTGCTATGAAACTTGAACCCTTCACTAGTCGCCTCCTTCACAAGGCTAAGGTTAAGCAGGCCAAGTCCCCCTTCATGTTTTGGAGCACACATTGAATTCCAACTAATTAGAATAATTTTCCTTTTACTAAGGGCAGGATCTGCCCATAGGAATCTGTTGCAAATTATTTCCAAGTCCTTGATCACCCTCTTGGGAAGTATAAAAGCTGTTAGCCAGTGAACCTTGATTGAGAAGAGGACCGATTTCACAAGAAGTAATCTGCTCGCATAAATTAAGCATCTCCCTTTCCATGCTTGAGCCTTAGCCTTTACATGGTTGATGAGCGGCTCACAATCCCTCTTTGATAATCTGGAAGGTATTAATGGCAACCCAAGGTACTTCACAGGTAATGAGGCGACTTGAAACCCAGTTATTTGAGCAAGAGAGGTTCCCACACTGTTATCAACTCCATTCAAAAAAATACAGCCTTTTCCCTTGTTAACTTGTAGACCCGTAATAAGCTCAAATTGTTGCAATGCTGAAGTGAGGCATCCCACAGAACGGGGGTCACCATGGGCAAACAGGAATAAATCATCCGCAAAGCAAAGGATTTTGGTGTTAGTTCCTTGGCATTTGTGGTGATATCTAAAACCTTGGGCTGTGCTTCTCTCCAAAATCATATAGAACAACTCCATGGTTAGAACGAATAGATATGGAAAGATGGGCTCCCCTTGCCGTATGCCCCTTTTGCTTCGGAAGAAGCCCACCATATTGCCATTTATCATGAGTGAGAATGAAGGTGTTGACACGCATTCCATAATCCATGAAATGAACTTATGTGGAAAGTTCATACCTCTAAGAGTTGCTTCAATGCTGCTCCAAGACAGTGTCGAAGGCTTTCCTCAAGTCAACCTTCAAAGTTATATACCAAGAAACCGAAGGGTTTTTAAGAACTCTGCTTTGCCTGAAGATGAGATTTGTAAGTTCATATACCAAGACATTCACAACAGAGTGGCAGGTACTCCATTAGTGCTTAGTGATAACAGTTATCATAGGTAGGTTATGCAGAAATGGGATCTTAATTGTAGTTTTATCTAAGGATGGGTGTTTGTGTTCATTTCTCTTAGATATGTTTGTATCGTGTTTACGCTAGTATGAGCGTGGTTGCTCCTTGTTGTGTTTGGTGGGTATGCCCACGATCTGCTTTGTACATTCTTCCTTTTATTTAATTGAACCTTCTTAACTTTTCCAAAAAAAAAAACTTCAAAGCATAGTTCTGTTGTGGTCTCTTTAAGTGGTAGCTATGTAAAAAGCTCATGAGAGAGGAGGATGTTATCCGCTATGCTCCTTCCTGGGATGAAAGCAGACTGGTAGTCACCCACAAGATCGGCTATGACGCTCTTCATTCTGTTGGCCAAGATTTTAGATATGCACTTGTAGAGAATGTTTTTTTTTTTTTGGAAAAAGTAAGATTCCATTAAAAGGAGGAAGAATGTACAAAGAAAGAAGGAAGTCCACTAGGACATTACATAACAACAGGCATCCAAGTGCACACTGAACCAAAACAAAACAAAGGCGACCGTACTAAAGCTTCCATGATCATGCTAAACCAATACAGAAGCGATCCAGGCCATGCTAAAAGATTAACAAAAAAGAAAGCTGATATTCCATTGGAGCGCTACTTTCCTGTGAATGTCGTTGTCCATCAGTGGCATCGAGAGACCCTCCACCCTATAGGAGATATCAAGCTCACTTGTAGAGAATGTTAACACATGAGATTGGTCTGAAGTCCCCCACCTTAGCCGGGTTTACACCCTTCGGGACTAAGGTAATTGCTGTAGCATTTACTTGCTTCAATAACTTACTTGAGTGGAAGAAGCTTCTAATGGCATTGATGCAATCACTGCCCGCAATGTCCCATGTCCTTTTGAAAAACAAGGCTGTAAAACCATCAGGCCCTGGGGCTTTGTCGTCCTTGAGAGAGAAAAAAGTATCCTTTATTTCTTCATTTGTAACTTCCTTTTGAAGAGCTTCATATTGATCAGGATTGACTTTCCTGGTAAACTCAGTGGGCCGATCACTCATATCCATGGGGTTGTCAACGTTCAAAAACTGTTGATAGTAGTCAATAAACACTTCATTAACTTGATGGGGGTCATCCACCTTGACATTATCATCTGTGTAGACACTTAAAATACTGTTCCTTGCTCTCCTTTGCATAAGAGAATTATGAAAGAAGGGGGTGTTGGAGTCACCTTCCTTCTTCATCCACTGAATTCGAGATTTCTGCCTTATCTGGGCCTCCTCATCATTAAGGCAATGCATGAGTTCATTCTTTAGAACTTTCTTTGCTCTAGAAAGATCAACATTAGCTGGGCAATCATGTAGCTTCCTTTGGCATTCAACAAGTTCTGATTTGAGCACTTGGATTCTCCTAGGCAAATGGGCAAATTGTTTCTCCTTGATCCAGTCCTTGAGCTTCATTTTAAGGTGCTTGAGTTTCTTGGCAACCTTGAACATGGGTGTCCCTTGAATTTCCAAAGCCCAAACATCAGCAACCATAGGCATAAACTCCACATGGTTAACCCAAAAGTTAAAAAATCTGAATGGCCTGCTCCCTTTTGCTCGATTGGGAAATACTGAAACAATAATGGGACTATGGTCCGATACACCAGGGGCTAGTATCTCAGCTTCCGATGCGTTGAATTCATGAACCCATCCCATGTTAACAAGGGCACGATCAAGTCTGGATGCAATTCTGCTTGCTCCCTCACTTTGGTTAGACCATGTATGGATAAAACCCTTAAATTTAAGTTCAGTGCACTCACAATGTTCAATGAATTCGTTGAATTCTCTTGCTGCCGTCTGATTTAGTTGTTTGCTGCCCACTTTTTCGGAGTTTATCCTAGCACAGTTGAAGTCCCCAATGATGAGCTAGGGTTGGTTGGAGGAGCATAGTTGCAAGCCCCTCCACAACTCTCTTCTCATAATGTAGTCATTACTGCCATAAACAAAGGTTGCGAGGCACACTTTATTGGTTGGAATTATCTTCATGGTACAATGAAGGAATTGGTCAGACGAATCAAGCATAGAAATCAGAACTTTAGTTGGGTCATACAAAACCCATACACGGCCTTTTAATGCGGCATTGTAATTTGCGATGAGCTACCATTGTGGGGCTATTAAATTCTTAATATATGTCACATTCACTTCACGAACCTTAGTGTGAGACAAGACAGATAGCTTTCAGGTGATGAGCTCGAATCAGGTTCCTAACCTCGAGCTGCTTGGCGGGATCATTTAGACCCCTTATATTCCATGAGGCGATTTTAAACATGATCTGGGGTATCCTCCCCCTCCCCACAGACCAGGTCTGAATATTGGTTCTTCCCCCCCAATTTTGCATGCTTCATGGCAACTTCATCAACCAGCAGGTTCTTGGCTTTCTTTCTTTGTTTCTTTTGCTTTCTTTTTGATGATAAGTCTTCCACGCTGATAAGAGAATTGTCCCCCAAGCAAAGGAACCTATTCGGGCTTATGTCCTCCATGAAGAGTGAAGAGGATGCTGATTCCTTGATTCTATCATTATCAGCCTCAAGGTGAAGTGAGGTTTGGGGGGGAGGCATATCCACACAAGATGACAAGACTCCACAGGTTGGGGCCTTGGACGCATCAACAATCTTTTGCTTACCTTTGGCTTTAACAATTTCCCAATCTTGGTCATGATCAGCAGCTTCATTGTTCGAAACCTGATGAGGTTGGACGTGGGTTGCCTCTTGCTGATTTTGGTTGTTAACGTGTAACTCATCCTCATGGTTCACATTAGTATTCATGTGTTCTTGATTGCCACTGATTTGCTCTGAATTTCTGGATTCATTACTTTGCATATGCAATGTCCTTCCCGTCGGAGGTTGCTCGTGAAGATTCGGTCCTGAAGGTTCAGTCCTGAAGGTTCGGTCGTGAAGGCTGTTGGTCGCTCGCCGGCTATCGCCGGCGAACTTGGAATCTAGTAGGGGTACTGTTGTTCGTGGAGGTACTGGTCGTGCTGGTTGTGCTGTTCGTGAAGGTTCGTTTCGTGAAGGTTGCTGGTCATGCTGGTCAAGTGCTATTTGGAGTCTCGTGAAGGTTTGGAATTAGGTGGTCTGGTCGTGGAGGTTGTTCGTGCAGGCTGCTGTTCGTGGAGTCTCGTGAAGGTGCTGGTCGTGCTGGTGAAGTGCTACTTGGAGTCTCGTGAAGGTATTGGTTGTTCGTGAAGGTATTGTTTCGTTGGTTCGTGCATGAAGTTCCATTCGTGAAGATCGCTGGTCGCTAGCTGGCGAACTTGGTCCTCCTTGGTGTTCCGAAAGGTGGTATCAGGTGGTCTGTTCGTGGAGTCTGTGGTAAGGAGGTGGTGGTAAGGTGTCTTCTGAAGACGAGTGGGGTCTTTTGTGGGCTACCCGTGGAGTCGTGCGCAAGGTATGATAGTTTCTGTGCATGCGAAAGGAGTTGAATCGGAGCTTGTGGGGTGGCAGTGCTACTGTTCGGAGCTCTTGCGCTGTGTGGGATCTGGTCTGGAGAAGCCGTGCTGTGCATCTCCAGACTGCTTTTGGTTCGTGAAGAAGCGGTTTCAGGTCCTCGTCCTGGGGAGTTTTGATTCAGTCCTTTCCCTGGGAGTTGTTGTTCCTGGGATTATTGTTCACTAATCTGTGGGATTGGTTCCCTGGGAGTTGCTGGTCCTGAGATTTTGTATTCTGGTTTTTATTACTCGCTGGGATTATTGTTTCTGGCATTATCCTGGGAGTGACCAGGGCCTGTTCTTGTTTATCTTTGTGGGTCGCTTTCTGGTAGTCGAACATCAAAGGTGAGCATTGGGGTGTGGCCATTGTCTTGCTTGATCGTGTAATGGACTCTCCTGCCTGAGTGGGTTTGCGATAGTGGTTTTTCTGTTACCATAGTGGTTTTCAGGCATCCCACATGGCCACAGCAGATCTTTCAGGCCAGGAGGTTTTGAATTTGGAGTTCCCACCACTTCCTAGCCAACCTGTCGTCCAGGAGCCAGGTGTGTTGGCTAGGAGTAGGCCTGGCCATGAACCTACAGGCATTGAGCCGGCAGTGGACTTATTTCCTCAGATGCCCACTGCGACGCAAAATATGGCAGGAGAAAACCTTGCCATTTCGAGTAACTGTAATGCTGTGCCTTCTGAAACATCGTTTGGACTTAATAACCAGGGGATGGCAGGTCCTGACAAGACCTGGAACAGGCTGTTTGACCCACCAAGTTACCCAAGGGCGCAACTGTAGTTCCATAAGCCGATGGTTAGAGATGGAAAGGTGATAGTGTGCCCACCCCTGCAGTGGCAGAGGAGGGAATAAAACTTTGGCAGGGCAGCTTAGTGGGGCACTTTCTAGACAAAAGACTTCCTTTTACAATGGTGAAAGGGCTTGTGGAGAGAATGTGGCGGAAATTTGGAAAAGTTAGTGTTTCTGCTGTGGACAATGGATTCTTTATCTTTAAGTTTGAAGATGGTAATGTGAGAACAAAAGTCTTGCAGGAGGCCCCTTGGCATCTAGCTGGGCGTCTCCTAATATTGAAAGAATGGGAGCCGAGCATGCAATTTATTAAAACCCAGCTGAGCAAACTCCCTGTTTGGATCAAACTCTTCAATGTACCAATGGAATTTTGGACACAAGAAGGGTTGAGTTTCCTTGCAAGTGGGGTGGGCAAGCCTCTCTTCTTGGATGAACACACGGAGAAGAGGACGCGGCTCTCTTATGCAAGAATATGTGTGGAGGTTGATGTGGATAATCCTTGGCTGAAAAATATATTCCTCAACACTGGAGGGAGTGAGCTTGAGGCTGGCCTTCAAATTGATGTGGAATATGATTGGAAGCCCGTGAGTTGCAGCCACTGCAAGGTCTTCGGTCATACTGAGAATAAATGTAAAGCAAACCCAGTTACACAACAATGGAGGCCGACGGGCAGAGGTGTCAACAATTTGCTGGTTGATGAAGGAAATGCAACCCCAAATGAGAACAGTGGAGTGAATCCAGGGGTAGTGACGCCACTGGTACCTGAAGAGCCATTGGCAACTTATACTAATGAGACGTCTGAGTGCTGGACAACAGTTGGAGCCAAAGGAAAAGAAGTTAACGAGCATGTGATAGTGCCGGCAACAAATATCAGGGAACAAGGAGAGTGTAGCAATGTGGCCAGTGATATGCCTGAAATGCCTAAAGTGCCTCACCAGGAAATTGTGCAACGGCTAGTGGAGGAAGCAAATGAAGCTGTAACCATGGAAGGAAGCCCGAACAGGTTTGAGATATTGTCAAACGTGGACCAGCACAGCATTGATCACACCGAGGATGTCACAAGTACAGATAATTCATCTAAAAAGAAGAATAGGAGAAAGAAAAAGATACTTGTGGATGAAGTGGCTATGAAGTTGGCCAAGAAGTCGTGTGGTCTTGAAGGCAACAAGCGAAAGCTTGATAGACAGATACCAGCTCCCTCCAAATGATCAAGTTTGCCTCATGGAATATCAGGGGACTGAATTGCCCCGCCAAACAGCTTGAAGTGAGGAATATGTTAGAGAATAACAAGTTGTCTCTTGTTTGTCTTGTTGAGACAAAGGTGAGGGCAGTTAATGCCCAAGTTGTGAAGAGCTTGATTGCTCCTCAATGGGAACTATTATCCAATCATGATAAAGCACTTAAGGGGCGTATATGGATACTGTTTAATCCGAGGGATATCAGAATCACAAGGATCTCGGCGTCTGATCAATTCATGCATTGTGGGGTGGAATTTATGGCAGATAAAAAGCGCTGTTGTATAACGTTCATTTATGCTTCTAATGATAGCAATGAAAGATCTATTTTTTTTTGGAAGGTAAGTCCAAGTGATATTAATAAGGAAACAAATATTTACATGATAAGGCTCAAACCAAAAAAACCAAGGAAAACATGCCCCTTATAACATTGAGGCTCACAACATGCATGCATGGAACACAACCAAACATTACACAAGATCCCACTTAAGGTTCCAACTAGTGACTAGGTGACGATGTAGTGGTGAATCTGGGAGTATCACTCGATCAAGATTTGCTTTGTCCTTAACATCAGCAACTATGTTGGCCTCAACAAGTTGCCAAGGTACATAAGAGTTTGTGAAGATCCGACGGTTCCTCTCTCTCCATATATAGTACACAGCAGCTGCAAGGGACAACCTGAAAATGAATTGGGCGTGGTGGCTACCCAGGCTCAAAGTCGAGGCCCAATGCACAAATTCCACCCACGGGCGGTTCACTCTAGTTACACCAGTACGTTGAAGGATAGGGTGCCAGATTTGGGAGCTAAACGGACACTCAAAAAACAGGTGTGCATGTGATTCATGGTTAAGCCTATACTGTGGAAGGACGTGGGAAAGGAGTATACTGATCTCCCATGGCTTGTAATGGGGGATTTCAATTGTGTTAGAAAGGATGAAGAGAAGATTGGGGGCAGGAGCATAAAAGTGAGGCCAACCCAGGAGTTCAACACTTTTATTCATCACTCTCGGCCTTTTGACCTTAAGTTCAAGGGAGCATTCTATTCTTGGTCGAATCAAAGCGAAGGAACTAGAAGGATCACATGCAAGATTAAGGTCAAACCTCCTATTATGTACCTTTTTTTTTTTTTTTGGAAAGTAAGTCCAAATATGTATTAGAAAAAGAAATATGTACAATGATCGCTCAAACAGCGTTGTAGTAACGCATACAGGGGTAAACAAAACAAGGCCTCAATGAACAAAGACCAAAGCAAAAACAATAATCACTCAAATGCCTTACACAAAAATAGGGGTAATCTCCCAATTTGCAAAGAACCTTCTATTGGCGCTGTTGTCCTCCACAGCTTCTTGTGATTGGCCAAACCTCGTTCTAATATCCGCAATGATTGACTTAAGAAGTGCATCAGCTGGAGTTGCTTTGTTTTGAAATATTCTTGCATTTCGTTCCCTCCAAATATGGTAGGTCATCGCAGCCAAGGAACACTTGCCTATACGGTGCTGGAGTTTTTTCCCCTTCCAGTGGCGGATAGCCCATTCAATAACAAGAATCCATTGGTTTAAGGTCACCAAGGCACAATTCCTTGTCATGATTGCTGTCCATATGGCATTAGAATACTCACAATGGAAAAAGAGGTGGTTCAAGTCTTCATTGCTATTCTGGCATAAGACACATCTAGATGCACTTATAGCACTCACGTTCAACTTCAACAGTCTATCTTGGGTCAAGAGTCGCTGGTGGATAGAGAGCCAAAGGATAAAAGCATGCTTGGGGATGCATCCTTTGAACCAAACAATCTTCTTCCAAGGTACCTTTTGCATTTGTATTCTAATAGCATTGTAAGTGGACTTAATAGAGAACATACCAGAAGAGTTGAGCTTCCATATGACCCTGTCATTTCTGTCCTGGTTGGGATTTGGGAGGTTGTGAAGGTCCTCCCAAGCTTCAATCAAGTCATGGCTTTGTGCAATAGGAGGACTCCATGCATTTCCAGAAATAATGGCAGCCACAGGGGCAGTTAGGGGAATCCCAGCATCGTATCTTATTCTTTCGCCATATGCCTTGAGAAGAATGCCTTTGGGGTGCCATATATCGCACCAAAGGCTGGTATGTATACCATTCCCAATCTCGTACTTAACAAAGTCCACAGCAATATCACGACTCTTAAGGATTTTCCTCCACACCCAGGTTGCTGATTGTGGAGGATTGATCTGCCACACATTTCTTCCCCTGAGCAAGTAAGTCTTTGTCCAATGTACCCAAAGCGAAGAGGTCGAAGAGACAAGCCTCCATAGATGTTTGACAATTGCCGCTTTGTTCCACCGAAGCATGTCAATTAGCCCAAGGCCTCCTTCCTCAATTGGGGTGACCACGACTTCCCATTTCACAGGGATAATTTTCCTTTGGTTGTCAACAACTGACCAAAGAAAGTTTCTGCAAAGCCTCTGTATTTCATTGATAACCTGCTTGGGAAGAATGAAAGTAGAAAGCCAGTGCACCATGGTGGAAAAAAGAACAGTTCTTACCAGCAACATCCTTCCCGCGTAAGAGAGTAAACGGGCTTTCCATGACTGAATTTTGGTCTGAATTTTTGCAAGAATAGGCTCACAATCCCTTATTGAGAGCCTTGTGGAAATGATAGGGAGACCAAGGTACCGAATAGGGAGTTTACCAATTGGGATCTTCAAGGAGATAGTGACGAGATTAAAGTCAAACCTCCTCCAGAAATTGCTGTTGAGGGTGTAAAAATCTGGGGTGACTCCCTAGTGGGTCATTTCCTAGATAAGAAGCTTCCCATATCTGTTGTGAAGAGCTTTGTGGCTCGTTTATGGGGTAAGCTTGGTACTGTTTCCACAGCAGAAGTTGGTGACGGTTTCTTTATTTTCACTTTTGCTAATACGCAAATGCGTGATAAGGTTCTCCATGCGGCTCCTTGGCACTTAGGGGGTAGACTCCTCATCCTCAAGAATTGGGAACCTAATATGCAGATGGTGAAGTCCCAATTGAGAAGAGTTCCGGTTTGGATAAAGCTTTACAATGTGCCCATGGAGTATTGGTCACCTGCTGGTTTGAGCTATATTGCGATGAACCAACAGAGAAGAGGCTGAAACTCCAATACGCACGTGTTTGTGTGGAGGTGGATACTGATTGCATGTTTCCTACTAGTATCTTTTTGGAAACAATTGACAACGAGCTGGAGATTGAAATTGAGTATTCTTGGAAACCTCAGAAATGTAACTCATGTTGCATCTTTGGTCATTCTGAAGCCAATTGTCCATCATTATCAAAGAAGTGGGTGCCTACGGGACGATTGTTTTCTGATACCCAAATTACTCTCAATGCTGGTGCATTGAGGGATAGCACTATCCATGATACTAATGCTGCCACTCCAGTTGCTGCATTGGATATTGCGCGTCCAGATGTGGAGTGGGAAACCAGAAAACGTAAGGGCAAGGAAGTTGCTGTTGAGGGAGCCCCTATTGAAGGTGAAAGTCAAGTAGCAGAACCCCAACTTCGGCAGTCTAATGCAACTGAAGATCCAATGTTGAGGCAGTCTAATGCACAACCGAATTGTACCTCAGATAGGACTATGATAACCCAGATCGGCAATGATTCAATTAATGGGCTGGTTCCTTGTTTGGAACCTGGAAGCGGTGTCCCTTTAGTGGATGATGGACTTTCCGTTACTCCGAACAGGTTTGCAGCGCTTGACCATGAGAACCACATAGTTAAAGGGAGTTCCTCATCAACAAGGAAGAAAACTAAGAAGAAGAAGCGAATCCTTGTTGACGAGGTGGCAATGAAGCATGCCAAGAATCCTTTGGAAGATAAGAATCCAGCATCCAAGGAAGGGAATGGGGGGGGGGGGTCCATAGTACTCATGTTTTTTTTTTTTGGAAGGTAAGTCCAAATGTATTAATGATAGAAAGATATATACAATGGTATGCCCAAACAGGTTGAGGCCAACCAAAGCCCCTTGAAGAGAGGAGGCATTACAAGACCAAACAGTGGGCATACCCACCTAAACCATGAAACAAATCAGAAAATGGCCCTAAATGGGAACAAAGCTGCCAAACTAAACAAGAGAGACAGATTACAAGAAAGGCAATAAGCTCAACATCCTAAGCGCCAGTTTAAGCCCCAGCAATCAACTACTTGCCTGCTTCTTGGAGAATCTGATATCATAAGGTTCCTATTTTCCAATCTGGATTGTACGTCCCACTTTATATGTTGCATGACAACATGTGGAGGCAAGTAGCTAGTCTTGAACACACGTCTATTACGTTCCATCCAGATGTGATAAACAACAGCTCCCAGTGAGACTCTTGCTATTGGCAAAGTTGGGTCAGCCCCCACAAATCTGGTTTGCGCCCATTCAATAGTTTGAGGCCATGATCTGGGATGATAGGAGAATCCATTCCATGAGAGTACCTGTTGCCATATGGCTTTGCTGTATGTGCAAGAGAAAAAGAGATGGTTAATGTTCTCAACTTCGCATCTACAAAGAACACATACTTGATGACGAATGATCCCCCATTTTGCTAGCCTTTCCTTAGTTAAAAGCTTCTGGTGGATAGCTAACCATAGCATAAAGGAATGCTTGGGGATTGAAGGAGACGACCAAACCAAGTGAGCCCAAGGTACAGTGGGCCGAGATGCAGCCATAGTCGTGTAGGCGCTCTTGATGTCAAAAATACCTGAGTTGGATGGAGCCCATAATGCTACATCATCCCGATTGATATCAAGAGGAGGTAGATGAGATAAACCGGCCCAAATGTCCATTAAGTCAATGGTCACAGCAGCAGGTACATTCCATTGACCATCTTGAACAATCATGTCAACCAAGGCAGTTTTGGGAAGTCCAGAGTCATAGATAATTCTGGTGCCAAACTTTGTAACTAAAGGCCCCTGTGGATGCCAGTTGTCATACCATAAGAGTGTTGATCTTCCATTATACACCCTCTTTTTGATAAGACGGGCAGCTATAGGCCTTGCTTTCAAGATTTTTTTCCATGCCCAAGAGCCTCCAGGTGGAATTGGCATGTCCCAGAATATGTGATGTCTGATTAGGTGATGGTGAGCCCACTTAGCCCATAAATGGGGAGCTTGAGTAGCAATAAGCCACACATATCTTAGAATAGCACTTTTGTTCCACATCTGCAAGTTGAACAAACCAAGGCCACCCTCATGCTTTGGAGAGCATGCAAGATCCCAACTAATTGGAACAATTTTTTTTGAGCATAACTGGGGGCCGGACCAAAGAAATCTCATGCATATAGATTCGAGTTCCTTAAGAACTCTTATAGGAAGGATGAAGGATGTGAGCCAATGAACATTAATGGAAAAGAGAACGGATTTAACAAGGGCTAACCTGCCGGCATAGGAGAGGGACCTACCCTTCCAAGATTGCGCTTTTGCTTTGACATGGTTGATGAGTGGGTCACAGTCTCTTTTTGATAGTCTTGACGAAATCAATGGTAGGCCCAAATACTTCACTGGAAGTGTAGCCAATTGGAATCCTGTTGCCACAATAAGACTATTCACTATGTCATCATCAACTCCTGAAACAAACAAGCAACTTTTGAGCCTATTGACACAAAGGCCCGAGAGGAGCTCAAACTCTTTAAGTGCAACCATTAACCGGGTAACCGATGATGTATCACCATGAGAGAACAAGTCATCTGCGAAGCAAAGTATCTTAGTATTAGTTCCTTGGCATCTGGGGTGATACTTAAAGCCTTGTGATGTGCTTCTTTCCACAACCATGTACAAGAGTTCCATGACGAGGACAAAAAGATACGGTGACATTGGGTCTCCCTGTCTGATCCCTTTCTTGCTTTGGAAGAAGCCCTCCATGCTGCCATTGATCAAGAGAGAGAAGGAGGGAGTGGTCACACATTCCATAATCCAACTAGTGAACTTCAAGGGAAAATTCATGCCTTGCATAACTGCCTTGATAGTACTCCAAGCAATAGTGTCAAAAGCCTTTCGCAAATCCACTTTAAGGGCACACTTCTTCTGAGGCTTCGTTAAGTGATAGTTATGAAGGAGTTCATGAGAAAGCAAGACATTGTCTGCTATAGTTCTGCCAGGGATAAACGCAGACTGGTACTCACCAACAAGATCAGAGATAACTCCCTTCAACCTGTTTGCCAAAATCTTGGAGATATTGCTATGTGGAATATTGCAATAGTACTCATGTTTAATATTGCTATGTGGAATATTAGGGGCTTAAATAGCCCCGATAAGCAAATGGAAATTCGTAATCTGATTTCGTCAAAAAAGGTTAGCATTGTAGCCATATTGGAGACTAAGGTGAGACAAGTTAATGCTCAAGTGGTGAAGAGTTTGATTTCCCCTCAATGGACTCTCATTGCAAACTATGAATGTGCTTTAAAGGGCCGAATCTGGATTTTGTTTAATCCTATGGATGTGAAAGTTAGTAAATTGGACAACAGTGACCAGCTTATTCATTGCTATGTTGAAATGCTTGGTATTCAAAAGGTGTGCTTACTATCCTTCGTCTATGGTTTGAATGAGGCATCTGAGAGAAGGTTATTATGGAGGCATCTCCAGCACTGTTCCTCAAACCAGCCTTTTTTTTTTTTTTTGGAAAATAAGTCCAAAGTGTATTATAAAGTAAAGAAAAATGTACAATAGAGGTTCAAACAGCCTTCATGGCAGCCACCACAAGGTACTGGCTAGAAGAACAAGATCTAGAAAACACCAGATGCTCGGTTACAAGCATAAAAAAATAAGCTCACACAAATTTCCAGTTCAACCCCCAGAAGTTCACGACTTGCCTACTTCTTGGTGTGTCCTTAATAATCAACTCCTGATTGGCAAGTCTAGCTTGGGTATCCCATCGTATTTTATCAATAATAACTTCAGGTGGCAGGTAGCTATTCTTGAACACTCGCCTATTTCTTTCCAACCATATGTGATAAACCACAGCTCCCAATGAGACTCTTGCAATAGTTGATAATGGGTCCTTCCCCCCAAAGCAAACATGTGCCCACTCCACTGTTTCAGGCCATAATCTGGGTTGATACGAGTAACAATTCCAGGACAGTAGTTGCTGCCATATACCTTTAGTGTAGGAGCAATCGAAGTAGAGGTGGTTGATAGTCTCATTCTCCCGCCTGCAAAAAATACAGGATAGCTGGTGGACCACTCCCCATTTGGCTAGCCTATCCCGGGTGAGAAGCTTCTGATGAATTGCCAACCATAGAATGAAGGAATGCTTGGGTATTGTTTGTGAGAACCAGATCAAGTGCGACCAAGGGACCTTAGGCCGATTTCCAATCATGGCTTTATAAGCAGATTTGATATCAAACGCACCTGATTTCGATGGCACCCACGTTGTAACATCCTCACAGTCGGGCTCCAGTTGCGGCAATTCAATCAACCTACTCCAAATGTCCATAAGATCAAATGAGCCGGCTACTGGTGGACTCCATTCACCCTCATGTATAATTGCTTCCACGCATTCATGCTTGGGAAGACCTGCATCATAGATAATTCTAGTGCCATACCTTAAGACCAAAGGCCCCTCTGGATGCCAATTATCAAACCATAGCAAAGTCGCTTTTCCATTAAACACCCTTTTTCGGATAAGGTGAGATGCTGCCTCCCTTGCTTTGAGGATTTTTTTCCACGCCCAAGAGCCAGCAAGAGGGATTTGCATGTCCCAGAAAATACGATGGTTAATGAGGTGCTTTTGTGCCCACTTTGCCCAAAGATTAGAAGCATTACTGGCAATGAGCCACACGTACCTTAGGATTGCACTCTTATTCCAAGCGTGCAAGTTAAACAGGCCAAGACCACCTTCATGCTTGGGAGTGCATGCAACTTCCCAACTAATTGGGATGATTTTCTTTAGGTTAAGCTCGGGACCTGACCAAAGAAACCTCATACAAATCTGCTCCAGCTCCTTGATTACCCTTTTTGGCAGAATAAATGATGTAAGCCAGTGCACTTTTAAGGAGAAAAGGACTGACTTTATAAGAAGTAACCTGCCAGCATATGAAAGACACCTCGCTTTCCATGATTGGGACTTTGATTTGACATGATTGATCAGTGGCTCACAATCCTTTCTGGAAAGCTTGGAAGATATCAAGGGAAGTCCAAGGTACTTTATTGGCAGCAAAGCATGTTGAAATCCAGACACCTCAATTAACCTATTAGATGTGTCCTCATCAGCTCCTGCTATAAAAATACAGCTCTTCATTTTGTTTACACGCAGGCCTGATAGTGCTTCAAATTCCTCCAATGCCCGAATCAAACAACTGACCGAGGTGGTGTCCCCATGAGAGAACAAGAAAAGATCATCTGCAAAGCAAAGCATCTTGGTGTTGGTGCCCTGACACCTGGGATGAAATTTAAAGCCATGTAGAGTACTTCTTTCAACAATCATATAAAAGAGCTCCATAATGAGAACAAAAAGATACGGGGAGATCGGATCACCCTGCCTGATACCCCTCTTGCTTTGAAAGAACCCCACCATGCCGCCATTAATCATGAGAGAGAAGGAGGGGGTCGCAACACATTCCATAATCCATCCAATGAAGTTGGGGGGGAAGTTCATGCCTTGCATAACTGCCTTTATACTATTCCATGCAACAGTGTCAAATGCTTTTCTCAGATCGACCTTTAAGGCACATTTTCTAGTAGCATTTTTCAAGTGGTAATTGTGAAGGAGCTCATGAGAAAGGAGAACGTTATCTGAGATATGCCTACCTGGGATAAATGCCGACTGGTAATCCCCCACAAGGTTCGCCATGACTCCCTTCATCCTGTTGGCCAGAATCTTGGAGATGCACTTATACAGAGTGTTAACACAAGAAATAGGACGAAAGTCCTCAACCTTAGATGGGTTCATACCTTTTGGAATTAGTGTGATGGCCGAGCAATTCAGTTGCTTTAAGATTCTCCCTGAGGCAAAGAAATCCCTAATGGCCATAACGCAGTCTGCACCAACAATTTCCCAAGCCTTTTTGAAGAAGAGAGCCGTAAATCCATCAGGTCCAGGAGCCTTATCATCCTTAAGGGAGAAGAATGTTTTGGTGATTTCTTCAACGGTAACCTCCTTCTCAAGCTCAGTTTGCTGGTCCCCATTGAGCTTGCGAGAAAAGTCAGGAACTGTAGGCCTTGTTACATTGGTAGCACATTGCTCTTCACCAAGCAACCGATGATAATAATTCAAGAACATATCCTTGATAGTCCTTGGGTCCTCAACTTTGAAGCCATCATCATCATAAATACTTAAGATATTATTCCTCACTCTCCTTTGCAAGATTGAATTATGAAAGAAGGTTGTGTTTGCATCACCTTCCTTCATCCATTGAATCCTTGCTTTTTGTCTAACTTGAGCCTCCTCATCCTTGAGTGCTTGCATTAACTCTTCCCTTAGAAGTTTCTCAGTCCTTGCAGCTGTTACATCAACTGGAAGTAATTGGAGCTTCTTCTGGTACTCAACCAGATCATTCCGTAGCTGATGAATCTTCCTGTTCAAATGGGCAAATTGCTTCTGACGGCTCCAATCTTTGAGTTTCAATTTAACAGCTTGGAGCTTCTTAGCAACTCGATACATAGGGGATCCATGCACATCAAGTGACCATGCTTCCGCAACCAATGGTAAAAAATCTGCGTGGTTAGCCCAAAAATTAAAGAATTTAAAGGGCCGGTGGGCAGCAGGAGATTTTGGAAATATTGTCACAACAATGGGGCTGTGATCAGAAATAGTAGGTGCAAGTACTTCAGCTTCAGACGAAGTAAACTTATTAACCCAGGCCATATTCACAAGTGCCCTATCAAGCCTACAAGCAATTCTTCTTGTACCCTCACTTCTGTTGCTCCAAGAATGCAAGAAACCTTTGAATTTCAGATCAAAACATTGGCAGTCATCAATGAAATCATTAAAATCCCTAGTAGCAGCAGGATTGATATCTTTACCTCCAAATTTTTCTGATGCTAGGCGTACACAGTTGAAGTCGCCTATTAGTAACCATGGCTGGATAGAAGAACATAGTTTAAGATCCCTCCATAATGCATTCCTTTGAACAATGTCATTGCTGCCATAAACAAATGAGACGAAACAGCTTTCCTTTGTTTCAGTACCTTCAAGGTAACAGTGCATATATTGATCAGAAGATGCCAACTTAAGTACCTTCACTTCAATAGGGTCAAAGAGCACCCAAATTCGGCCTTTCAAGGCCGCATTATAATTGGTAAATAGTTCCCACTGTGGAGCTACCAGATTTTTAATTACACCAGAATTCACTTCTCTTACTTTTGTCTCAACAAGGCAAATAATTTTGAGATTCTTGGCTCTAATCAATTGCTTGACTTCGAGCTGCTTGGCAGGGTCATTTAGACCCCTAATATTCCAAGAGGCGATTTTAAACATGGATTGGGGGTTCATCTCCATCCCCGCAGACCACATCTGAAGCATACGATTTTCCCTCGCCTCTAGCATGTTTCATTGCCAATTCATCAATTAAGATACCCTTCCTGGATTTCCTTTTATGTTTCTTTGACTTTTTCCTCAAGGATACAGCATTGGGGTTATCTTGGTCAGCCTCCAAGCATTCAAATCTATTTGGACTCTCCACATCCATGCTAGTGGAATTGATGGAAGAAAGCCTATCCTCGTCCATTCCCACTGCATTGTCATTGGAACACTCATCACGTCCCACACATGCTGCACTTGAAGAGTCCCCTTGAGCCGATTGGATAGGTACATCCATTTTTTGCTTTCCTTTTGATTTCACAGCCTCCCAATTACTGCCAAGAGGTTCCATGTTAACATGCTCCTGAAGGGGGCCGATGATATTTTCTTCCTGTGATGGAGGACCATTGCCTGTGACCAGCACGTTATTGGTGTCTTCATTCTGATTCAGAGATATCTGTACACTGTCCTCTAGGTTAACAATTCGACCGGTGGGCACCCAAACTTTGGCATGAGCGAGGTTCTTACAATTCGTTTCGCCATGGCCGAAGACCTTGCAATGCGAACATTTGGGAGGCTTCCAGGAGTATTCAATATCTATTTGAAGAACTTCTTCCTCATCATCAATATTTTTGCTGTTTAGATAAAGAACTTGAGGATATGAACAATCAATGTCCACTTCAACACAAACTCTAGCAAAGCTAAGTTTGGTTTTGTGCTCAGTCGCCTCATCAAGGAATAGGGGATTGCCAACCCCACTTGCTAGGAAACTCAGACCTGAGGGTGTCCAGAATTCCATGGGAACATTGAGAAGTTTAATCCAGATAGGGATTTTACTTAACTCAGATCTTTGGAGCTGCATGTTGGAGTGCCATTCTTTGATGATAAATAACCTTCCAGCAAGATGCTAAGGCCCTTCACGAAGGACTTTATCTCTAATAGACAGGTCTTGAAAACGAAAGATAAAGAAGCCATTCCCCACTTCAGAGACATGGATAGCACTCCCTTTACCCCATATACGGGTTGCCAGATTTCGCACAACAGGTAGAGGGAGTTTTTTGTCTAAGAAGTGCCCTACAAGGCTATCTTCCCATAGCTTTCTCCCTTCAATGACTACCTCAGGGGGAGGAGAAATTACAATTTTTCCTTCAACCACTTGTGGAGCATGAAATTGCAATTTCGATTTGGTAGAAGGTTTTTGGCCAAATAAGGAAGTCCACCTATTAAGTCCTTGCTTGGCAGCACCATTACCAGCAGAGTGTCGGCCAGAGATGGTCAAAGAAGGTTGCTGCCTTGCAGCACGATCAGGCTGCAGATCTGTAGTAGCCACAGTCTGCAAACCTGAAGCTACAACATCGGACCTGTGCTGTCGTTCGTCAGTGGCAGCAAAAGCAGGCCCTGCAGGTGGCTGCAAAGCAGGAGCACCAACGTGGCTAAGAGGCGGGAAGTTCTCGTTTGAGATGAGCCCCGGATCTGCCATGGGGTAGGGCGTAGAGCGTAGGGCGGAAACTGCCTGGCACTTCAGATGCAGCAATACCGGAAGAAGCACCAGGGAGACAGGCCGGAGAACCAATGCACCAGAACCCAAAGTAATAACCACGAACAGATCAGAGTACCACGAACAATAGTAGAGAAAATCCAAGAAAGAACCCAATAGTAGGCCAGATAAGATAATCCACGAACAGGTGCGATAATCCACGAAATGTGTTGGTGATAATCCACTGATGAACCAAATGAGGCCGTTGATAATAGTCCAAAGCTTATCCACTGATAGAACTCCAACCCAGCGGGTCTTGTGCAATAACGAACCCACAGTCAATGAACAGTCACTGATAATCACTACGAGCAGCACCAAGCCACGGATAAACACCACGAGCAGGAAACACCGATTCGTGGATAGCCAAGAACAGCCCCGTATAGAACGCCAGGAGCAGATAATCAAGACGAGCAGAAAACGGCGAGCAAAAAAATCCACGAACACCAGAAGAAAATATCTCCGGCGAGTTCCTGCCGAAGATCCGAGGACGCCGGAGGAGCCGGCATACGAGCAGCAGGCTGACCACGAACCCCACCAAGAACTTTGCTGTAACTCAACTTGCTGCAACTTAGTTAAACAAACTCCTTCCCACGAACAGAAGGATAATGCTGCTCACTAAAATCACCAACGCCACGACTAAACTGCAAACTGTGATTCTGGTAACAGTCTGAACCACGAACACTCAAGTTGAATCCATGGATAATCTGGAACTGCGAACAGTAAGCTCCAGACGAACAGTAACAATCCCACGAAATCCAACGAACCAGGTAAACTCCAGACGAACAGTAACAGAACCAAATAAAGTCCAGGAAGCAGATAAACTCCAGGCGAAATAAACTCCCCAGAACCAGAAAATTCCAGGCGAAATAAACTCCAGGCGAACCAGAAAGCTCTCCAGTACCAAATAAACTCCAGGAACCAGATATCTCCAGACGAAATCCCACGAACAGTAACAGAAAGCCAATAATGAACACGGACAGATCTCCAGGAACGGAACAAACTCCAGAAACGGAACAAACTCCAGGAACGGAAAATCTTCACAGATAGTAATCACCACAGGCGAGCGGAACCACAGATAATCTTACCCAGATACGATAATCTTTGCAAAACGATAATCGTCCCAAACATACGAACTTCACAAGCGGAACGAAAACCCCACAATGAACTTCGCAAGAACTCAAACCAGGAGCTCCGCACGCGGGCAAAACAATGAACCAACGAAAGCACCCCTTCACGAACAGAGACGCAAGCATAGAAAGAGCACACCGGCGAGCGCCTGCCGGAGAGCCGAGGACGCCGGCGCAAACCGGCAAACGAGCAGCAGGCCACGCTCCTTCAAAACAACGAACCGAAGATGGTAACCCAATGAACAGAAATCCAGAAATCCCGCGAACTGGCTCACGGATCCTTGCTCACAGATCCTAGAACACCCACGAACAGAAGCAGAAACCACGAACAAAGCCTCACGAACCCACAAGCAATGCCGTCACGGACAAACACAGTGCTTCACAGACAGAAACACCTCACGAACAAAGCAACACGGTCAGATCTCACAAGCAAAGCCGCACGAACAGTGCCTCACAAACAGAGCTTCACGAGGGGGACGGAAATCATAAACAGCAGAAAAGGAGATGGAGGACAGATGGATGAGGGAGTCAGGTGGAGGTGGAGGAGCTGGTCATGGAGGACAGGTCAGGTGGAGGTCAAGTGGAGGAGCCGGACATGGAGGTCAGGTGGAGGTGGAGATTTTAATTGGAGATTTTAATTGCGTCCGCTCGCCTCTTGAAAAGAATGGAGGTAAGCAAGTCAACAGAGGTGCAATGGAGGATTTTAATGACTGTATTGAGACTTGTGAACTTCTTGATCTCAAGTCTAAAGGGTTATCTCTCACATGGTCTAACCGTAGTGAAGGTCATAGAAGGATCTCATGTAAGCTTGATCGGGCTCTGGTTAATTTGGCTTGGCTAAGGGATTTTCCCCAGTCTGAAGTGGAGGTGCTTAGTCCAGGAATTTCAGACCATTGTCCACTTATCCTCTCTATCTTCCCACAATGGCAGCAAGGCAAGAAACCTTTTAAGTTCTTTAATTTTTGGGCTTCCAGGCCTGAGTTCTTATCTCTAGTTGAAGAAGCATGGGCAATTGAGGTTAATGGTACTCCGATGTTTCGGGTTTCAAAGAAGTTACAGGCAGTTAAGGCTAAGTTAAGGGAGTGGAGCAAGCAAATGAGATTTGCTGATTTGTCTTCTCAAGTTCGTGAAGCCCGGTTAAAGCTTGCTAATTTGCAGCAGAATCTTCATGATGATCCCATGAATACAGACCTTTTTCAGGAGGAGAATAGTTCAAGAAGACAATTATCCTCCCTGCTAAGGTGTGAAGAGTCTCAAATAAAGCAAAAATCAAGGGTGCAATGGCTAGCAGAGGGGGACAGAAATTCTGCATTCTTTCATAACACTATGATTTCCAGACGCGCAATCAATAATATTTCATGTATTATGACTGAGGATGGCTCCAAGCTAATTGAACAGAAAGATATTTCGGAACACATTGTGAGCCACTTCCACTCCACTTTGGGCATGGCTACTGCTGCTCCAACTTATTATGCCATGCCATCATTTCTTCGTGTTTTGAATGAAGAGCAAAAATCCAGCTTGAAGGATGAGGTTCAATTTGAAGAGATCAAATCCACTCTTTTCTCCTTAAAGGAGGACAAGGCATCGGGTCCGGATGGTTTCTCCCCTTCATTCTTTAAGAAGTGTTGGGGTATAGTTGGGGATGATGTAATGGAGGCCATCCTAAGCTTTTTCAAGGATGGCAAATTGCTCAAGCAATGGAATACCACAGCAATATCCCTAGTGCCAAAGTGTTCAAACCCCACTAAGGTTGTTGATTATAGACCCATTTCGTGTGTCAACACTCTTTACAAATGCATAGCAAAGATAATTGCTAACAGGCTCAAGAGAGTTGTGGGGGATATTGTTGGAGGTTATCAATCCGCTTTCATTCCTGGGAGAGGTGCAGCTGAGAATGTGCTCTTAACTCATGAGTTACTTCATAATTACCACTTGGAGGGTGCTCACAAGAAATGTGCGCTTAAGGTGGATATCCGTAAGGCCTTTGATTCGGTTTCTTGGAACAGCATCAGGATCATGGAATGTGTTACAACCCCGGCCTTCTCAATCATGATCAATGGCAGCCTCTGTGGTTTCTTCAAGGGTGCTGTTGGTCTTCGCCAAGGTGACCCTATGTCACCCTACTTGTTTGTGCTGGTCATGGAGGTATTCAACATGGTGCTAAAGGAGAATACTAGGCAAGGTTTCACCTACCATCATAAATGTGAAGCCATTGATCTCAAGCTATTGTGCTTTGCCGATGACCTGTTCATTTTCTCCAAAGCCGACAACTCCTCCATCTTATGTATCTCCGCTGCTCTCCAGGAATTCCAGCTTCTAACTGGCCTATGTGTTAACAAAAGTAAGAGTTCCATGTTTTTAAGTGGGGTGGATCAAGCCACGAGAGCCGAATTGAGCCTGCTGTCTGGGTTTCCATTGGGTCAGTTGCCTGTTAAGTACCTTGGCATTCCGCTTATTACGTCTAAACTCACATGGAGGGACTGCATACCACTTATTGAACAAGTCAAATCTAGGACTCAAGCTTGGAAAGGAAGGAGTCTTTCGTATGCGGGGAGACTTCTACTCATTAAATCTGTGCTCTTCTCCATCAAGGTACACTGGCTAACCACTTTTATTATCCCTAAAGGTGTTCTTATGGCATTGGAAAGGATCTCTAGGTGGTTCTTATGGTCGGGTCCAGATCTCAAGCGGAAAATGACTCCAATTAGTTGGGACATTGTCTGTAGACCACGTGAGGAAGGTGGGCTGGGTCTGTTTAAGTTGAGCCTTTGGAACAAAGCCGCAGTTATGAAGCACATATGGAAAATTTTAAGCTTTAGTGATTCCTTGTGGGTACAATGGATGTGATGAAACAAAACGAGGCAGCTGCCTCCACAGGCTCCGTCTCTCCATTGGATCATTTGACCCATAGACCACTGTAAGAAAACAGATCTTTTGTAAACAAACAATGTTCACATAGCAATGGATGAACTGGTCACTAGTATCAAGCTTCTGGATTATAACCTCTACGGGATTAAACAAAATCCAAATGCGACCCTTTAACGCACTATCATAGTTAGCAATCAGCTCCCAATTGGGAGCAATCAAGTTTTTCACAACTTGGGCATTGATGCTACGAACTTTCGTTTCCACTACTGCCAATACACTTAGCTTCCTTGTACTAATCAAATTACGGACCTCCATTTGTTTCTCAGGACCATTTAGGCCCCGTATATTCCATATAGCAAAGTTAATCATGGGATGATAGCCCCCCCCCCCCCCCACCACCACTAGTAGGCCCTGCTAGCCCCATGTCCACTGAAGACTTCTTCTTTGCATGCTTCATAGCAATTTCATCGACAAAGATCTTCTTCTTCTTTCTATTCTTTTTACGGGATGAAGAGGATACAGTACTACCCTTGGGGTCAGTAGAATCACTGACATCAAGATCTGGTATGTGGAACCTGTTTGGAGTAATAGATATGTGTTCATCCCGTAAGACAATGGAAGAAGTCGGTTGAGCCATAGTCTCCCTATCCACCTCCATAGCACTCATATCTCGTTGAAGTCTCGGTGCTTGGTACTCATCTCCTTGCTGCTGGGGCAGCATACCCGATACATCGGGCTCTTCCAATTGGCTACTTGAGTTCGGGGTTCTCACAGCAACATCAACATCAATAACCTCTTTGCCCTTGTTATTTCTTTTCTTCCATTGGTCCACCTGCTTTGTGGAACTCCAACCATCACCCATAGGCGGGTTAGCAATACCATGAGTAGTTTGGACGTGGTCACCCTGGCCATGAGCACTTCCATCAACTTCTACATGAGGTACATTGTCATTCTGTATAGTTCTCCCAGTGGGGACCCACGCCTTCGTAGCTTTCGGACATTTCTTCTCAGTATGGCCAAACACTTCACATACAGAACATTTACACGGCTTCCAGGTATATTCAATAGTAATTTCAAGTTGTTCCTCACCTGTGTCAAGAGCAATGGACGTTGGAAATTCACAGTCAATCTCAACTTCAACACATACTCGGGCATATTGAAGTTTTAGCCTCTTTTCAGTCATGTCGTCCAGCCAAAGAGGTCGTCCCACACCACTAGCAATATAGCTTAACCCCAACGGAGTCCAATATTCCATAGGAACATCATACAATTTTATCCATATAGGTACCCTCGTCAATTGGGTTTTCACCAATTGCAAGTTTGGCTCCCATTTTCTAAGGATGAGCAACCTTCCACCAAGGTGCCAAGGTCCAGCTTGAAACACCTTCTCACGCATCTGAGCATTAGCAAACGTGAATACGAAGAATCCATCACCCATCTCAACGGTTTGGATTGCTCCTTGCTTGCCCCACAGCTTGTTAACCAGGCTTCTCACGACTGCAAGAGGCAATTTTTTGTCAAGAAAATGACCCACAAGACACTCATGCCACACCTTAGCACCTTCAGCTGCAACCTCAGGAGGAGGTTTAACATAGACCCTTCCTTTATCAACTTCAGGCCTGAAGAAATTAAGCTTTGATTTTATTTGAAAATTCGGTTCAAATAGGCTGGACCAAGCTGCTCTTGGTTCACCATTTGCCTTCATAACTTCTGGCGAGTGAGAGACCCAACCCAAGTTATCATCTGCAGCCACAGACCTCTCAGTCACGCCCACATTGGTTGCTGCTGCCACATGCTGCTCAGCCATACCCGAAATGGCCACTGTTGCCACTGTCTTCCCAGCCGCAGACACATCAGACTCCCGAAAGTTCACATTTGCAGGACCATCAAGGACTGGCAAGGCACCCATGCCAGGTTCTGCCATTACAGAGGACATAGCCGAAGCTCCCAAGGGCGGGAAGTCCTTGCCTGAGTGGTAATCCATTCTGGTTTATTGAACCAGTATGCCGGAAACCACCATCTGCAGACACAACTTCGGCAGAGCTCACAGCAAGAGCAAGAGTCCACGAAATCACAAGCAAACCAGAATATCTAATAATCCAGGACGATCAGAAAAAACCTGCGACCAGAAGCCCCGAACCACCCAATCTCACAGCCACCCTATTCCTCCAACTCACGACCAGAATCACAAATCTGTACCCGAGCTCCCAGGTCAGAGACACACCAAACGCCAGACCAGAACCAGATCCGAAACTCAAGCAGCGACGAACAGATATCACTCAAGACTTCACGAACTCAGACCGCAAGCCCGCACGAAACCTCCGTGGGTACATGAAACTCAGGTCTCCATGAAAACAGGCCTTTACCTTCTTGCCGGAAAACCAGACAGATTAATAGAGCACAACAAGGTGCCACGAACCAGGGACAAGGACCCAAACGGACGAACAATAATCCGGGCGAACAATCACCGAACAAAATAAAAACTCACGAACAGATGCTTCCAAGACCTTGCTGCGCAGATGCTGCCGACTACCTGGCTTCAAAAGAATGTGCTCACGACCCGTGTGTCCAAATCCAGAAACCGTAAAAACCAGAATCACCTCCCACTGCCACAACTAACAAGCACCAGGGCACCCCCACCAGCTCACTGCCACCAGCACACGACCACCATTACACGAACCAGTAGCTCCTTGTTCAAACCAGAAAGCGTCTTGCTCACGAACCAGCTTAGGACCCACCAGCCAACGACACAGGAACCTCTCACGGAGCAACCAGAGCTTGCTTCACACAAACGGACGAACGGCCGGCGGATCGGCGGCCGGCAGAAAGACGGCCGGCAAAAACCTGCTGAACTGCCAGAACCTCCGCTAACACAGAACCTCCGCGAACACAGTGCCTTTATGAACTTGCTATACTACCAGAACCTCCGCGAAACAACCCCGAAGCTTGCTCTCCACGAACAGGAACACCAGCCTTGCTTCCACAAAACCTTTCACACCGAACAGCATTTGCCCGCACAGATCCCAGCTCACGAACAAAAACACCCGCTCACGATCAGCAACCGAGCATCCAGCTCCCAAGCTCACGAAACCAACCTCAGACTTCCATGGATGCAAGAACTCAGACGTCAAACCACCATAAACTCAGACCTCAAGCCTCCACGGAACATAGATCTCAGACCTCCATGGATGCACGAACTCAGATCTCGATGTACTCAGACCCCCTGCCGAACCAGACGAGACAAAGAGAATAGCTCACGAGACCAGGTGTTCCAGACTTCCATGGATGCCAGACGTGAAACCACCATGAACGCAGACCACCATGCCCACGAACTCAGACGTCAGACCACCATGAACTCAGACCACCATGCCCATGAACTCAGACCACCATGCCCACGGAACATAGATCTCAGACGAACCAGATTCAGATCTGTTGATGGAGAACCAGATCTGTTGATGAAGAACCAGATTCAGACGAACCCAGTTGCTCACGACCAGAGCACGGACCAGATTCTGACGAACCCTTCTCCTTCACGAACGCTCCTTCTCAGTGTCCAAAGAGATAGAGCTAGGGAATTGGCAAGCCGCATCAGTGTCCCATTTCTTCGTGTTTTGAATGAAGAGCAAAAATCCAGCTTGAAGGATGAGGTTCAATTTGAAGAGATCAAATCCACTCTTTTCTCCTTAAAGGAGGACAAGGCATCGGGTCCGGATGGTTTCTCCCCTTCATTCTTTAAGAAGTGTTGGGGTATAGTTGGGGATGATGTAATGGAGGCCATCCTAAGCTTTTTCAAGGATGGCAAATTGCTCAAGCAATGGAATACCACAGCAATATCCCTAGTGCCAAAGTGTTCAAACCCCACTAAGGTTGTTGATTATAGACCCATTTCGTGTGTCAACACTCTTTACAAATGCATAGCAAAGATAATTGCTAACAGGCTCAAGAGAGTTGTGGGGGATATTGTTGGAGGTTATCAATCCGCTTTCATTCCTGGGAGAGGTGCAGCTGAGAATGTGCTCTTAACTCATGAGTTACTTCATAATTACCACTTGGAGGGTGCTCACAAGAAATGTGCGCTTAAGGTGGATATCCGTAAGGCCTTTGATTCGGTTTCTTGGAACAGCATCAGGCATATGTTACATGCATTTCAATTCCCTCCCACTGTTGTGTCTTGGATCATGGAATGTGTTACAACCCCGGCCTTCTCAATCATGATCAATGGCAGCCTCTGTGGTTTCTTCAAGGGTGCTGTTGGTCTTCGCCAAGGTGACCCTATGTCACCCTACTTGTTTGTGCTGGTCATGGAGGTATTCAACATGGTGCTAAAGGAGAATACTAGGCAAGGTTTCACCTACCATCATAAATGTGAAGCCATTGATCTCAAGCTATTGTGCTTTGCCGATGACCTGTTCATTTTCTCCAAAGCCGACAACTCCTCCATCTTATGTATCTCCGCTGCTCTCCAGGAATTCCAGCTTCTAACTAGCCTATGTGTTAACAAAAGTAAGAGTTCCATGTTTTTAAGTGGGGTGGATCAAGCCACGAGAGCCGAATTGAGCCTGCTGTCTGGGTTTCCATTGGGTCAGTTGCCTGTTAAGTACCTTGGCATTCCGCTTATTACGTCTAAACTCACATGGAGGGACTGCATACCACTTATTGAACAAGTCAAATCTAGGACTCAAGCTTGGAAAGGAAGGAGTCTTTCGTATGCGGGGAGACTTCTACTCATTAAATCTGTGCTCTTCTCCATCAAGGTACACTGGCTAACCACTTTTATTATCCCTAAAGGTGTTCTTATGGCATTGGAAAGGATCTCTAGGTGGTTCTTATGGTCGGGTCCAGATCTCAAGCAGAAAATGACTCCAATTAGTTGGGACATTGTCTGTAGACCACGTGAGGAAGGTGGGCTGGGTCTGTTTAAGTTGAGCCTTTGGAACAAAGCCGCAGTTATGAAGCACGTATGGAAAATTTTAAGCTTTAGTGATTCCTTGTGGGTACAATGGGTGCATAAGTACCTTGTGAAGGATCGAAACTTCTGGACCATAAATATACCAGCGGGTTGTTCCTGGGCATGGCGTAAGATACTCAAGACAAGGCCAGATGTGCACCAACGCTTGAAGAAGAGGATAATGAATGGTCATACCACTTCACTATGGTATGACAACTGGCATCCGGATGGTCCATTGTTCATTACCTATGGTGCTCGTTTGATTTATGATTCCGGTCTTTCTACTAGTGCCAAGGTGAGTGATATCATATCAGGTAGCAATTGGGACCCTCCAGTGGCAGCTTCATTTGACCTTAGAGAGGTATGGGGCAAACTTCACCAACTTGGTAACCCAAATCCGGACAGTGAGGATGCGATGATATGGACTCCTTCCAAGTCAGGTGCGTTTGATATCCGCAGCACATATAAGAGTATGGATACATTGCATGTGCAGGTCCACTGGAGTAGATTGGTTTGGTTCCCTCTACACATACCAAGGCATGCTTTCCTGTTATGGTTAGCTATCAATCGAAGGTTACTCACCAAGGACCGGCTTCACAAGTTGGGTGTTGTTGACCAAGGAACATGTGTGCTATGTAGACTCATGGCCGAGTCACACTCACACCTTTTCTTTGATTGCCAGTATAGTATCCAGATCTGGTTCCACATTCTCTCCTTGAATTCTACAAGTCGAGTTCATCGAGACTGGGAAGCGACTGTTCATTGGGCGTCATCATTGCAGTTGGGTAGTGCACACTCTCGAATGATATTTAAGGTATCACTTGCAGCCACAGTTTACCACATTTGGAGAGAAAGGAACCGTCGTGTATTTAGTAATGCATACTTACCATGGCAGAACCTGATTCAAGCAATTACATCGGACGTCCGTAATAAAGCCAACCTTGAGAGGGTGAAGCTTCAAGACACTCCTCTCCATCGTCAGCTAGTCCATAATTGGGACTTGAATTGGGAGTTCATATCCTACTAAAGGCCACTCTTGCTGTTCCCAGTGGGCTGGGATAGTTTTGTATGTTCATGTACCCTATTACTAGGGTTCCTGTTTATGTTCTGAACCATATTGTACATATTTTTCTTTATTAATGCACTTTGGACTTACCTTCCAAAAAAAAAAAAAGGATCACATGCAAGCTGGATCGTGCACTTGCCAACATTGGATGGGTTTTCTGAATTTCAGCATTCCGAGGCAGAGTTCTTACACCCAGGGATTTCGGATCATTCCCCAGTGATTATATCTCTCTATCCTAAGCCTCCTCAAGGTAATAAACCCTTCAGGTTTTTCAACTTTTGGTTTGAACATGACGAATTGTTCATAGATGGGGACTATCTTGGCGGTTTTTGTAATGTCATCTTTTAGTCGCTTGTATCTGTTTGCTGCCAACTTATAGTTGGGTGCCTTAGGGCTGTTTGAAACTCTATTGTACACATTTATTTTCATTAATACACTTTTGGACTTACCTTCCAAAAAAAAAATATTGTCAAAGAAGCATGGCAGGTGCAGGTAATGGGAGCCCCTATGTTTAGGGTGGTTAAGAAATTACAGCAAGTTAAAGTCAAACTTAAAGCATGGAGCAAGAGAATGAAGTTCTCAGAATTAGAAGCCAAGGTAAAGGCGGTTCGTGCTGACCTTGAATAGTGTCAAAAGGAGATCCAATCCAATCCCATGTGCCAAGAGCTACATAGAAGGGAGCAAGCCGTGAGGTATGAGCTTCTCATAGGCTTGATTGTATGGTGTTTACTATAGTTTGAGCGTGGTTGCTCCTTGTTGTGCTTGGTGGGTATGCCCACGATCTGCTTTGTACATACCTCTTTTTATTTAATCGTACCTTCTTAATTTCCAAAAAAAAAAAAAAAAAAAAAAAGCCGTGAGGTATGAGCTAATGCAATTGATGAAAAATGAGGAAGCACAAGTTAGACTGAAATCTCGAATCCTGTGGATGAAAGATGGGGATTGTAACACAGCATTTTTCCACAATCATATGGTAAGCTAGAAGGGCCTTCAATAGTGTACAGAATGTTATTGACTCTGAAGGGCAGAAAGTCACTGATCCTACAAAGGTTAAGGATACCTTCGTGCAGCATTTCCAAAAGCTCCTGGGAAGCTATTCAACCACCATGCATGAGGGGTTTGATATGCCTGATTTCTATAGTAAACTGAATGAGGAGCAAGCTCAAGTGATTCAAGTTGATATCACGATGGAAGAGATCAGAAGCACCATGTTTTTTTTTTTTGGAAGGTAAGTCCAAAGTAGTATTAAAAATGGTTTGTACAATGATAGGTCAAACAAGGCAACCCAATGTGCTCCTTAAAGAATCAGGGCACATGACATGAACACAAGAAATCGCAAGAATACCCAATCGTCACCTTACAAGATCCCAGTCTAAATCCCAACTATCAACAAGATGGCGGTGGAGAGGGGAATCTGGTACAGCAACACGCTTCAAGTTAGCCTTGCCTCTAACATCAAGAGTGATAAGTGATACCAAATGTTCCCACGGCAGATATGAATTCCGAAACACCCTTCTGTTTCTTTCCCTCCATATGTGGTAAACACTTGCTGCAAGAGAGAGCTTGAATATGAGGATGGCATGTGGGCTAACAAGATTCAAAGATGCAGCCCATTGCACAATGTCCACCCATGAACGATTTGTCCTTGTCACTCCATTACGAGCCAAAACATTGTTCCACACATGGGCACTATAAGAGCACTCAAAAAACAAATGCGAGTGGGATTCGTCATGAGCTCTACATAGCACACAAAGCACCTGGACCAGATGGATTTACAGCTAAGTTCTTTAAATGTGCATGGGCAGTAGTAGGAAATGATGTGTCTGAAGCAATAAAGGACTTTTTCTCTTCGGGCAAGTTGCTCAAGCAAGTGAACTCTACCTCTCTCACATTGGTTCCCACGTGTGGCAATCCTGAAAAGGCTAGTGATTATAGGCCTATCTCTTGTGTTAATGTAATATACAAGTGCATTTCTAAGGTATTGGCAAACAGAATTAAAGGGATCATATCTTCTTTAGTTGGACAGTACCAGTCAGCCTTCATCCCTGGGAGGAGTATATCAGATAATATACTACTCACTCATGAGTTGATGCATAACTACCACCTACAAAGCCCACAAGCAAAATGTGCCATGAAAGTTGATCTTTGCAAGGCTTATGACTCCGTCAAGTGGGTATGTGTTAGAAGAATTCTAGCTGGAATGGGATTTCCTCCCAAGTTCACTGCATGGGTCATGGAATGCATATCAACTCCATCATTCTCACTAATGATAAATGGAGGCCTAACAGGGTTCTTCAAAGGAACAAATGGGCTTAGGCAGGGCGATCCACTATCTCCATATCTGTTTGTGCTAGTAATGGAGATGTTTAATGTGCAACTTCAGGAAGCAACGAGAGTTGACTTCAAGTACCATCATAGATGCCAAGCTCAAAACATCAAGATGTTGTGTTTTGCTGATGACCTGTTTCTTTTTTGTCATGGGGACATGAAATCCATGCAGTGTATGCTTCAAGGTCTTGAGAAACTTGAGAAGGCGCCGGATTGAAGGCCAATAAGGAGAAGAGCTCAATATACTTCTGTGGGGTGGAAGAGAATACGAAGATTTCAATGCTAGAGACTTCTGGCCTGAAATTGGGTGAGTTACCAGTAAAGTATCTCGGATTACCACTAATTTCAACAAGATTATAGGCAAAAGACTGCCAGCCCCTTGTGGACCGAGTTCAAGCTAGGTTGCAATCATGGAAGTGTAGGAATCTTTCTTATGCAGGGAGACTCATCCTAGTAAAGTCTGTGCTTCAATCTATGTGTGTGTTCTGGATATCAAATTTTATGCTCCCAAAAGGAGTGTTGAATGAAATTGATAAAATATGCAGGTGCTTCCTATGGACAGGGTCAAAGAACAAGAAGAAGATTGTCCCAGTGAGTTGGGACTCGGTTTGCTCCCCGAAAGAAGTTGGAGGACTAAACCTCTTTAGTATGAATGAGTGGAACAAAGCTGCAATGTTCAAGCACATATGGAGAATATTAGCAAGGGAGGACTGTTTGTGGATTGCTTGGGTGTATAAATGGCTTCTCAAAGGCCATAACTTCTGGGAGCTAAGTATCCCATCTTCATGTTCGTGGGCGTGGAGAAAGATCCTGAGAAATAGAGACAAAGTTCGCCCATTTGTGAAGCATATTGTTCACAATGGGAGGTGCACATCACTGTGGTACGATGATTGGCATGTGGATGGTCCTCTTATTGACAAGTATGGGCAGAGAGTGATTTATGATTCTGGTCTCCAAAAATCAGCAATGGTTGAGCAGATTGTTAACCACCAAGAATGGGACCCGCCAGTTGCAGCCTCACCATATTTGATTGAGATATGGAGCAAGCTTCACCTCATCCCCAAGCCCAATAGTAGCCTTGATGATGAGGTCACATGGACCACTTCATCGACTGGAAAGTTTGAGATGGGAGCCACATACAGAGCACTTCTACCTCAAAAGCCAGTAGTGTCTTGGTCAAAGCTGGTTTGGATCTCGCCTTGTATCCCGAGGCATTCCTTTATTCTTTGGCTTGCTATAAAGAATGGCCTTGCAACAGTTAACAAACTTTATGATTGGGGCATTGTGGGGAGCAAAGCATGTGTCCTTTGCAGGCAGCATGAGGAATCCATTCCCCATCTCTTTTTTGAGTGCACCTACAGTTGGAAGATATGGAAGCAACTGCTTCAAAGGAATTGCATCCCAACGCTGAAAAGGCCTTGGGAGGACCTCATTCAATGGGCATCACGGGAGCTTATAGGGCCAAGGATTGCTAATACCCTTGCTAGACTATCACTAGCAGCAAGTGTCTACCATATTTGGAAGGAGAGGAACAGACGAATATTTAAAGCAAGTTATCTTCCAGCGCAAAGAATTCACAAGCTAGTGACAACTGATATCAAGGACAAGATTGCTATGGCTAGTATCACTCCCCCTGATAGTACCAGAACAAGACAAATCCTCCATTATTGGGGGATAAAGTGGAAACCACCTAGCACTCATGCACGCCTATAGTCAGCCTTCACTTCTTGTGTGAATGTTGGGGTTAGGGACTACTTTTGGGGTCCTTGTTGAGGAATGTTGAGGAATAGTCCCATGGTGCTTGGGCATCTACCGGATGGGTTTGGGTTGCCTCGTTGGGGGGCTGGTTTTGTTGTAGCTATGATTCATAGTTAAGTAGGTCGTTGTGAGTGTGTTGTTAGGGATGGTCTCATCTCCTTGTGGCCATTGGCTGCGGATGTACATTCTCTACTTTCTTTTTTTATCTCTAATAGAACTTACTTATTTTCCAAAAAAATGTCCTTCCCGTCGGTACCCAAGTCTTGCCATTGGCATGGTTCCTACACTTGCTTTCAGCATGGCCAAACACTTTACAAAGGAGGCATTTGGACGGCTTCTAGGCATAAGCAATTTCGATCTGAAGCTCTTCCTCCTCATTTTTTTCATTATTGCAACATAAGAACAAAGATTGGGGAAAGGTACAACTTAGATCCACTTCCACACAAACACGAGCAAAGTTTAACCTTGATTTTTTTTCGGTAGCCTCGTCGAGGTACAAGGGTTTGCCAACCCCACTTGCCAGAAAGCTAAGCCCCGAGGGAGTCCAGAACTCCATAGGCACGTTTGATAGTTTAATCCAGATTGGAACCTTGTCAAGGACTGATTTTTCAAGTTGCATGTTAGGCTTCCATTTGTTGATGATGAAGAGTCTATCAGCAAAGTGCCATGGGCCTTCCCTAAGCACTTTTTGCCTAGTTTCAAGGCTTGGGAAACGGAAGATGAAGAAGCCATTAGCAGCTTTTGAGACATGAACACCACCTGCCTTACCCCAAAGCCGATCAGCAATGCTTCTAACAACAGGGAAGGGCAATTTTCTATCAAGAAAATATCCAACAAGACTATCCTCCCACATTCTCCTTCCTTCGTTGACCACCTCAGGGGGTGGAGAGATTAAGATCTTGCCATTAACAAGTGAAGGGGGGTGATACTGTAATTTTGATTTAGCTACTGACTTTTACCCAAATAGTGTCGACCAAATCTTAGGGGGCAGCCTTTCTGCAGCTTTGACAGCCAAGGGCCTTCCTTCTTTGGTAAACAGCAGTGAGTCCTTTGCTGTAGCAGGTTGAGAGTGTCCAACTCCAGCATTCTTAGAATGCTGATAAGAGGAGACAGTCAGAGGCACCTCATTCTCAATAACAATTGGCTCATGCGCCAAAGCACTAGGAGAAGGTAGGGGCGGGAAATCCTCATGGCTTCCTTGGAGACGTAATCCAGTAGAAGTCAATCTCGCTTTTGTAGCAGGATCAGATGCCTAAACCAATTCAAGAATAGCTATCTTGAGGTGCTGGTCGTGGGATGGTGCTGAGGTGCTGGTCGTGGTGGTGAGGTGCTGGTCGTGGTGGTGCTGATCTGTGGTGGTGCTGAGGTGCTGGTCGTGGTGGTGCTGAGGTGCTGCTCTGAGTTGGTTTGTGGTGGTATGAGGTGCCGTTCTGAGGTGCTATGAGATGCAGATCGAGGTGGTTCACGGTGGTCTAAGGTGCTGATTCGAGGTGGTTTCTGGTGGCCGAGGTGGTTTTGTGGTGGTCTGAGGTGGTCTGAGGTTCTGTTCTGTTCTGAGGTGCTGATTCGATGTGGCTTCTGGTGGTCTGAGGTGCCGTTCATGCTGGTCGTGGAGTAAGAGTGCTGTGGAGCAAGTTCGCGGAGTAAGAGTGCTGTGGAGCTCGTGGTTGTTCGTTGGCGTATCCGTCATCCAGGCTATCGTTGTTGTGATCCTGGAAGTGGGGTTCCGGCTGTGGTCTGTGGCATTGGCGTGGTACTGATCGTGGAGTTGTCCGTGGGTTTGGTCGTGGGATTCCATCCAGATTTAAGTTGGTCGTGGCTGTTCTTGAATCCGGTACAGTTGGTGTGGTCTGTGACTGTGGGGAGTCCATTGTCTGTGCTTTGTCTGCTCTGAGTTGTTTGGTTACCGGCAGGCTTCTCTGAGGTGCTGTGCGTGGTGGTCTGAGCAACATCTGGTTTTCGGTTCTGCTCGTGGAACATTGATTGGTTGATTGTTCGTTTCTGTTCAACTACTTCGTGGAGCATTGTTCATTTCTGTTCGTAGCTGTTGTTTCCGTTCGTGGAGCATTGTTCATTATTACCAGTGGTTATCGTTTGGATTGCTGTTAGTGGCTTTCGTTTCTGTTCGTGGGTTCTCTGCTTCGAGCTCGGGTGTTATCGCATGTGGGAGCTGGTTTCTGTCCCTGCTCTCATCGATTCTTAAGGACCTGGCCTTCTATTCGTGGCTTGTTCGCATGGTGCTTGTGGACGATTCTAGGACTATTGATCGTGATTCTTCTGTGCGTGGAGTGTGGATTGTGGATTTCGGATTTCGGATCTCCTGTTCATCAGTGATCTGGTTTCCGGTGCTGGTCTGAGGTTGTTTGGGGTGCTGTCGCCTGAGTGGTTTTCCGGGGTTATCAGTGGCATTACGGCATGGATTCAACAGTGGTATCGGCTCATGCGACTTCAGATTTGGAATTCCCGCCACTGCCTAACGTGCCTGTCGCACCTGGTACTGCTGCGACTGCCACCATCAGGCATGCAACTGGTGCTGCAGGCGGAATTACTCTAAATGAGCATGAGTTGCAAGCGCCAGGAGTCAATGTTGCCATTTTGAGCTCCTGCTGTACCCATAGGTCTGAACCACCTGTAGGCCTGAATTCTCAGGGGGAGGCAGGATCTGAAAAATCATGGAATAGGTTGTTTGACCTACCGAAGTACTCCAAGACAAAACTGAAGTACCATAGGCCTGAGATTATTGATGGCAAGGTGGTGGTGTGCCCTCCCCCTACAGTGGCAGAGGAGGGTATCAAACATTGGGAGGGGTGTTTAGTTGGGAACTTTCTTGACAAAAGATTGCCTTTTGGTGTCGTAAAGAACCTTGTGGAAAGGCTGTGGAGGAGGTTTGGCAAAGTAAAGGTCTCGGCAGTGGACAATGGCTTCTTCATTTTCAAATTTGAAGATGCAAGTGTGAGCTCAAGAGTCTTGCAAGAAGCCCCATGGCACCTAGCTGGACGTCTCTTAATCCTGAAGGAGTGGGAACCAAACATGCAGTTTGTTAAATCCCAGCTAAGCAAATTACCCCTTTGGATAAAGCTCTACAATGTCCCAATGGAGTACTGGACTGAGGAGGGGTTAAGCTTCTTGGCTAGTGGGGTGGGTAAGCCTCTATTTCTGGATGAGCATACGGAGAAGAGAACACGTCTTTCATATGCCAGAATTTGTGTTGAAGTTGATTTGTAAAGTACATGGCCAAAGACTATTTTCCTCAACACATATGGAAATGGATTGGAGGAGGGGCTTCAAGTTGATGTCGAGTATGACTGGAAACCCATGAGCTGCCAACATTGTAAGGTGTTTGGGCATGATGATACCAAGTGTAAAGTTAACCTAGGAAGGAAACAATGGAAGCCCACGGGTAGATTGGCAAATCAGGCACAAGGGGGTGATGATAACCCATTGCTGCATGATGAAATTGTGGAGATCCAAGGGGAAGTGGGACCAATGCCGACTGGTGAACCACTGCCTAATAATGCAAACGATGAATCAGAACCTTGGCAAATAGTCGGAGTTAAAGGAAAAGAAGTGCTTCGGACTATGGTAATGACAGAAAGAAGTGAGCAAGGAGAGTGTAGCAACAACGTCGAGGTAGTACCTGAAATGCCGCCTCAGGCCACCACGGAAGCCATTGCACAAGGACAGTCCGAGAACCAGGTAATGAATGAAAGCCCGAACAGATTCGAGATTTTGTCCTCGGTAGCCCAAAATGGCATGGATCACCTTGAAGGAGAAAGTGCTGGAGATAGTTCATCCAAAAGAAAGAATAGAAAGAAGAAAAAGATTCTTGTTGATGAAGTGGCAATGAAAATGGCCAAAAGGTCATATGGAATTGAAGATGGTAAGCGGAAGCTTGATAGGCATCTACCAGCACCCCCCAAATGATCAAGATCGCCGCATGGAGTATTAGGGGATTAAATTGCCCCGTGAAGCAGTTGGAAGTTAGGAGAATGATTGAAGTTAACAGACTAGCCTTTGTTTGTCTTGTTGAAACGAAAGTCAGGGCAATAAATGCCCAAGTAGTGAAGAGCTGTATTGCTCCCCATTGGGAACTCATTTCCAATTACGATAAAGCTCTTAAGGGCTGCATATGGATCATGTACAACCCAAAGGAAATCCTTGTCTCAAGGGTATCGGCATCTGACCAGTTTATCCATTGTGGCGTGGAGTTTGTAGTAACTAAGAAGTTTTGTTATGTGACATTTATTTATGCATCCAATGATTGCAGTGAAAGATCTCATCTTTGGAATGACCTCAGTAAGGAAGTCACTGATCTACCTTGGCTTGTAATGGGGGACTTTAATTGTGTTAGAAGGGATAATGAGAAGATTGGTGGTAGAAGTATAAAAATGAGACCAACCCAGGAGTTCAACAGCTTTATAAACCAGGCTAGGTTGTTTGACCTAAAGTTCAAAGGTGCATTCTACTCATGGTCTAACCAAAGTGAAGGCAATAAAAGGATCACATGCAAGCTAGACCGTGCCCTCACCAACTTAGGGTGGGCATCTGAATTCCAACATTCCGAAGCAGAGTTCCTTAACCCAGGGATTTCAGATCATTCCCCGGTCACCATTTCGCTGTACCCGAAGCCTCCTCAAGGTAATAAGCCGTTTAGGTTTTTTAACTTTTGGACTGATCATGAGGAATTCTTGCATATTGTTCAGGGAACCCCAATGTTTAGAGTGGTGAAGAAATTGCAGCAAGTTAAAATCAGACTTAAGGCATGGAGCAAAAGCATGAAATTCTCACTCTTAGAGGAAAAGGTCAAGTCCACTCGTGGTGATCTTGAGGGCTGCCAGAAGGAGATTCAATCTAGACCCACATGTCAAGAGCTCCATAGGAGAGAGCGATCTCTAAGATGTGAGCTAATGCAGTTGATGAAAGATGAGGAATCACAGGTGAGACAGAAATCTCGTATTCTTTGGATGCGAGAAGGGGACCTCAACACTCCTTTTTTCCACAATAATCTAATAGCACGAAGGGCTTTCAATAGCATTCAAAGTGTGTATGATGATGAAGGGCAGAAAGTTACTGATTTTATGGGAGTGAAGGACGTGTTTGTACAGCATTTCCGAAGGATACTGGGTAATGCTACTGTTACCACTCATGAGGAGATTGCCATGCCTGAATTTGATAGAAAGCTTAATGAGGAGCAGATCCAAGAGCTACAGGCAGATGTCACGATGGAGGAGATTAAAAATACCATGTTTGCACTCAAAGATGACAAGGCTCCTGGTCTGGATGGGTTTACAGCAAAATTCTTTAAGAGGGCATGGGTAATAGTGGGGAAAGATGTTTCTGAGGCAGTAAGGGACTTCTTTTCCTCAGGCAAGATGCTCAAGCAACTAAATTCAACGGCGGTGACACTGGTACCGAAATGCAGCAATCCTGAAAAGGCAAGTGACTATCGACCTATCTCATGTGTTAATGTTATCTATAAGTGCATGGCAAAGATCTTGGCAAACAGACTTAAGAGGGTCATCTCAACAGTAGTTGGACATTACCAGTCGGCCTTCATCCCAGGGAGAAGTATATCAGACAATATTCTACTTACTCATGAGCTGATGCACAATTACCACTTACAAAGCTCACATGCAAAGTGTGCCATGAAAATTGACCTTTGCAAGGCATATGACTCCGTGAAGTGGAAGTGTATAAGAAGTATCCTAAGTGCGATGAGATTCCCCACAAGGTTTATAGTGTGGGTGATGGAATGCATATCCACCCCTTCTCATTAATGATTAATGGAGGCTTGAATGGTTTCTTTAAAGGAACTAATGGGATTAGACAAGGTGATCCGCTCTCCCCGTATCTGTTTGTACTAGTCATGGAAATGTTCAACATGCAGATCAAGGAAGTAACGGAGGTTGACTTCAAGTTTCACCACAGATGCCAGCCTCAAAATATCAAAATGTTATGCTTTGCTGATGACTTGTTCTTGTTTTGCCATGGGGATATGATGTCACTGCAGTGTATGCTCCAAGGCCTTGGGAAACTTGAGATGGCGGCAGGACTGAAAACCAACAAAGAAAAGAGTTCCATCTACTTTTGTGGGGTTGAGGAAGATACAAAGCACTCAATGCTAGAAAGGTCAGGCCTTCTAGAAGGATAACTTCCTGTAAGGTACCTGGGGCTTCCACTCGTGTCAACAAGGCTAGCTGCAAAAGACTGTGAACCTCTGATTAACCGAGTCCAAGCTAGGTTACAATCATGGAAATGCAGAAATTTGTCATATGCCGGGAGACTCTTACTTGTAAAATCGGTGCTCCAATCCATATGCCTTTTCTGGATATCTAATTTTATGCTCCCTAAGGGAGTATTGAAAGAAATTGACAAAATTTGTAGATGGTTTTTGTGGACAGGGTCAAAGCACAAGAGGAAAATTGTCCCTGTGAGTTGGACTGCAGTTTGTGCCCCGAAAGAGGCTGGAGGACTGAACCTCTTCAGTATGTACGAATGGAACAAAGCTGCCATCTTCAAGCACATATGGAGAGTAGTGGCACATGAAGACGGCCTATGGACTGCATGGGTGCACAAATGGCTACTTAAAGGCCATAACTTCTGGGCGATTAGTATCCCTTCTTCATGTTCATGGGCATGGAGAAAGATCTTGAGAAACCGTGCTCACGCACGCCCGTTTGTAAAGCATAGTGTTCACATTGGGAAAAGTACATCACTGTGGTATGATAATTGGCATGTGGATGGTCCCCTTATTGAAAAATATGGGCAGAGAGCAATCTATGATTCTGGGCTCTCAAGAACAGCAATGGTTGAAGAGATTATTCACCAACAAGATTGGGATCCACCTGTGGCAGTGTCAGCTGACTTGATTGAGATATGGAACAAGCTTGACCTTCTTCCAAAGCCAAATAGCAGCCTTGAAGACATCATCACATGGAGTACTTCAAAATCGGGAAAGTTTGCAATGGGAGAAACGTACAGAGCATTACTTGTTCATAGGCCAGTTGTTGCATGGTCAAAGCTGGTTTGGTCCAACCCTTGCATTCCGAGGCATTCTTTCATACTATGACTAGCAATCATGAATGGCCTTGCTACAATAAACAAGCTTCATGAATGGGGCATTGTGAGGAGCAACACATGTGTTCTTTGCAGGTTACAGGTGGAGACCATCCCACATCTTTTCTTTGAATGCACATATAGTTGGAAGATATGGAAACAACTACTACAAAAGAATGAAGTCACGGCACTGAACCGGCCTTGGGAGAATCTCATTCAATGGGCAGCTCATCACTTTACAGGAAAAAGTCTAGCAAAAACTCTTGCTAGAGTGTCACTTGCAGCAAGTGTGTACCATATTTGGAAGGAGAGAAATAGACGAATATTTAAAGCAAGCTACTTGCCAGCACAAAAAGTCTACTCCTTGGTGATGGCCGATATCAAGGATATGGGTGCAACACTTAGTATCCAACCTAATGAGTATGACCGGGCAAGAAAAGTTTTGGAGAAGTGGGAGATAAGGTGGCAACCTTCCCTGCATCATGCACGTGTTTAGTTTTTTTGTGTACTTTGTTTGTGGTATGGATCTTGGATCTCGGTTGGGGATACATGATTGATTGATGCTTAGGCTCCGGCCAAGAGGCGTCCTTTTGTCCAAGGTGGACTATTGTCACCTTGACGTGTTATGTACATACTTTTTCCAATGAATGAATCACTTACTTACTTTCCAAAAAAAAATCAGATGCCTAAACCAGGTTAGGACTGCTAGCAAAATCAGGCTGACAATCTTCAGCAGCTGCAGGTTTCAGACCTGCCTTTGCAGCAATGACAGGCGAAGACTTCCTCATTGCCGCAGGCACATGACTATCACCCAATAGTGGGAAATCAGAAACCAATCCAGATAAATCGGTTGAACCATCGATTCCGGATAAACCATCCATTTCGGTTGTACAAACCGAATGCCGGAAACCACCTGAGAGCGAAGACCAGGTGCCGACGTTGAAACTCAAAGCTCCTTGCTGATTCCGAGTCTTGATGCACACTAGTATCTATCTTTGCTGGCCAACACAACCATGGACACCGTGACACCCACAGCAACCCACGGGCAGGAGCTCAGGGACAGCCACAGCAGAAACGGTGCTCACGAACAAGATGCTCACTAGAACCAGTAACTCACAGCAGCAGTACCAGCAACTCCCGATGCTCATGAACAATAGCCACAAACCCGGACAATAGTCACGAACAGTAGTCATGATCAATACCCAATAAGTCACGAACAGTAAACTCGCGACCAATACCGACGATGCTCCCGAACAATAAGTCATGAACAGAAGATCACGAACAGTAGTCACAAACAATAGAATAACAATAGAATAGCATCGATGCTCAAAGAGAATAACACATGGACTGCTCACGAACGATAGTCACGTACAGAACGCACGACCGGAAAATTCACTTGCTTGCTTCACTAACCAGTAAACCCAGCACCAGCTCTAGTAACTCACTTGCTCACGAACCATGCACACGGAATGCGCACCACGAACAGTCACCAATCAGTCCTGAACAGTAGCATGAAACAGTAGCACGAAACCTGCTGCTCCTTCACGAAACAGAAGCACGAAGCACGGAGCACGAAAGCACGAATAGTTGCTAGCTGCTCCTTCACGTCTGCTCCTTCAAGAACACTGTATCATGGACGTTTAACATTCACGAATAGAACCACGAAGGGAAACTGCTACTGCAAGGGAAAGTTTGACCACTGAGTTGCATATTGATGGACCCACAAACTTCACGGCCATCCATCTGATTAGATCCTCCCAACACCTGGCTCTTGTGCTAACATGGCAACTTTGAAGAAGTTGTTTCCATAATTTCCAGCTGAATTTGCATTGAAAGAAGAGGTGTGACATAGATTCTTGGTGTTCTCTACATAGAATACATCTCCAAGAGACCGTGTCATAAGCTTTCCTTAGGTAAACTTTGATAGCTACCTTCTCTTGATTGCTTACCCCATGGTACCTGTTCAATAGCTCATGAGATAGCAAAATATTATCCACAATACTCCTTCCTGGTACGAAAGCTGATTGGTAGTCGCCCACCAAATCTCCGATCACCATCTTCATCCGATTTGCCAAGATTTTAGATATGCATTTATATATAGTATTGTCACATGATATGGGTCTAAAATCACTCACCTTAGAAGGATTTTTGCATTTAGGGATCAGCGACACTGATGTGCAATTAATCTGCTTCAACATTTTACCGGATATAAAGAAACTTTGTATAGCTTTCACCACCTCGGTCCCTACAATGCTCCATGCTTTCTTAAAGAATACAGGAGTAAATCCATCCGGTCCTGGCGCTTTGTCTTCCTTCAAATCAAATAAAGTGGTATTTATTTCTTCTTCATTCACCTCCTCCACTAAAGCACTTGCCTGTTCAGGACTTAACTTCCGGTCAAACTCAGGATACTGACCCCCCACCAGATCCGCTACACCCATTGTGCCTTTGAAATACTTCAAAATTGTGCTTTGAACCAATGCAGGCTCAACCACCCTCCTTCCGTGCTCATCATCAATGCTATAAATATTATTCGTAGACCTTCTCGTAGCTATTGTATTATGAAAAAACTCAGAGTTCTGGTCCCCATCTTTGAGCCATTGTATTCTGGACTTCTGTCTAAGCTGCGCCTCCTCAATTCTAAGAGCAAATGACAAATTACTTTGGAGATTCCTCTCTTGTTGTCCAAGCCCTTCATCATCCCATCTTTGCTGCAAAAGTTTCTGACATTCCACCAGCTCATAGCGAATATTCTTAATTTTCGATGAAATATCCGAAAACCGCTCATTCTTACTCCACGTCTTAAGTGCATCCTTCACCCTCTTCAATTTTTGAACCACAATGAACATGGCAGTGCCGGAAATCTGGTTATTCCATGCTTGGGCTACAATTTGCATAAAGTCATCATGTTCCGCCCAAACATTGAAGAATCTAAACGGTTTACCTTGTCCAGGCCGTGGAGGGTACATTGACACAATGATTGGGCTATGGTCCGATATAGACTGTGGCATGAACTCAGCCTCCGACGCATTAAATTCATGAAGCCATCCCATATTTACCAGTACTCTATCCAACTTTGGAACAAAGCAGCTATTTTGAAGCACATCTGGCGCATTGTTAACATGAATTCCAGTTTGTGGACTGAGTGGGTACACTCTACTCTTTTAAGGAATCGTAGCCTATGGTCAGTACCTATCCCATCTAGCTGTTCATGGTGTTGGAGGAAAATCTTGCAAGCACGACATATTGCCTCTCTCCACATCAAATCGAAGATTCACAATGGGAAAAGCACCTTCCTATGGTTTGACAACTGGCACCTAGATGGACCATTGCTCCATCATTACAATCTAGCTGTTCATTAGGCGAATGTTACATGCTCTTCAATTTCCCACTAATATGGTTACATGGATCATGGAGTGTGTTACTACTCTAGCTTTCTCCATCATGATAAATGGCACCTTATGTGGTTTCTTCAAAGGTGCTAGAGGGCTAAGGCAAGGTGACCCCATGTCCCCTTATCTATTTGTCTTGGTTATGGAAGTTTTCAACAGGTTGTTGGAGAAGAATACCAAACAAGGCTTCACTCATCATCACAGATGTGAGGCTATTGACCTTAAGCTCTTGTGCTTTGCAGATGACTTGTTCATCTTCTCTAAAGCTGATCCACCCTCCATTCAATGTATTCTTAAATCCTTGGACGAATTCCATGAACTAACAGGGCTTTATGTCAACAAATCCAAGAGTGCCATGTACCTGAGTGGTGTGGACCATGATCAGAAGATTGCTTTAAGTCTGATGGCTGGATTTCCTATTGGGGAGTTGCCGGTCAAATACCTTGGGCTTCCCTTATTCACTTCTAAGCTCACAAGGGTGGATTGTGAGCCCCTCATTAAGCAAGTCAAGGCAAGAACCCAATCATGGAAAGGTAGAAGTCTCTCCTATGCTGGTAGGCTGCTCCTTATTAAATCGGTGCTTTTTTCTATCAAGGTTCATTGGCTGTCCTCTTTCATCATTCCCAAAGGTGTGCTTTCTGAACTGGAAACTATTATTAGAAGATTTCTTTGGGCAGGTCCTGATCTCAAACACAAAATGACCCCTATAAGCTGGGATATTGTTTGCACACCACGAAATGAGGGTGGTCTCGGGTTGTTCAAGCTTTGCAAATGGAATAAAGCTGCAATCATGAAGCACATTTGGCGTATCCTTAGCAAGAGTGACTCCTTGTGGGTACAGTGGGTTCACAGATACTTAGTCAAGGGTCGCAACTTTTGGAACATCAATATACCAGCAAATAGCTCTTGGGCGTGGAGGAAGCTTCTAAGAACAAGACATGACATGGCCCACTTGGTGAAAAAGAAGATTAACAATGGTAAGTCCACCTCACTATGGTATGACAATTGGCACCCCGATGGTCCCTTATTTAACAGATACGGTTATCGCTTGATATATGATTCCGGCCTTTCGGCTCGTGCCATGGTTGACAACATCATTTCCTGTCACAATTGGGACCCCCCTGTGGCTGCCTCTCCTGATCTAATTGAGGTATGGAGCAAGCTCCAATTGTTGAAGAATCCAACACCGGATAGAGATGATGAGTTGTTATGGATCCCCTCCAATTCAGGTACATTTGATATCAAGAGTGCTTATAAGAGTCTTGATAATATTCGTGCGCAAGTCCCTTGGCAGAGTCTGGTATGGTTCCCACAACATATACCGAAGCATGCATTTATATTATGGCTGGCCATAAACCAAAGACTACTCACTCGGGACCGTCTCCTGAAGCTACATGTTATTGATCAGGCCTCTTGCGTGTTGTGTAGACTTACTGATGAGTCTCACGCCCATTTGTTCTTTGAATGCCACTATAGCTCTCACATCTGGAATCATATGCTATTCCTCAATTGTGTAAATAGAACACAACGATCTTGGGTTCAGAATGTGCAATGGGCCTCCTCCTTGCATGTGGCTAGCCCGCAAGCCCGGATGTTGTTCAAACTTTCTTTAGCAGCCACAGTGTACCACCTTTGGAGGGAAAGAAATCGTCGGGTTTTCCGCAACATTTATCTGCCATGGCAGGTCTTGCTTGCAACAATTACATCTGATGTTCGTGACAAAGCAAATCTTGTTCAAGCAAAGCTCCAGGACAACCCCATCCATCGTCAACTTATGTCCAATTGGGAATTGAATTGGGAATTCGGTCCTAGGTCTCACTAGCTATTAGTGTCTTCTTTTGGTTGTTTGCCTCACTTATGAGGGGCAGACTTCGCTTTTGTTTGATATTATTGTAATTATTTTTCTCTATTAATATACTTTGGACTTAACTTCCAAAAAAAAAAAATCCAAGAGTTGTGTATGACTCCGGCCTTGGTAAGGAAGCAACAGTGGACAGCATTATTAATGGGACAGCTTGGGACGTTCCTCCTTCCATTACCATAGACCTTATGCAGATTTGGGGACGACTCCATGAATTGCCACCGCCTGACCCAACTCGTGATGACATGGTTAGTTGGTCTCCCTCTAAATCAGGTAATTTCACCATCAAATCTGCCTACTTTGTCTTACAACCCATTCGGCCTCCTAGGAGCTGGAGCAAGCTTCTGTGGTTCCAATGGCACGTCCCGAAATTTTCCTTCATTGCTTGGATGGCCTTCCAACGCAAATTACTCACTAGAGACAGATTGAAGCATTGGGGTATCACCAAGGACCAAGTATGCGTTCTTTGTAGAAGGGAAGCCGAAACCCACGACCACTTGTTCTTTAATTGTGAGTATAGTAGCACAATATGGTCTACTCTTCTATCAATGAATTGCTTATCTACAGGAACAAGAAGCTGGAACGATTGGATCTCTTGGGCCACAACCAGCTTCTCCCACCAAGGGCCTATCACAAACTTGGCAAAGTTGTCTCTCACTACTGCGGTGTACCAGATTTGGAGGGAACGCAATAACCGGATCTTCCAAAACTGTTATCATCCCCATGCTTGGGTTACCCACAATATCGTAGCTGATATACTTGGCAAGCTCTCCTCCACTAAGGTCGTACTGGTTGACACTCCTAACCATAGGCAAATTGTTCATAGATGGGGACTATCTTGGCGGTTTTTGTAATGTCATCTTTTAGTCGCTTGTATCTGTTTGCTGCCAACTTATAGTTGGGTGCCTTAGGGCTGTTTGAAACTCTATTGTACACATTTATTTTCATTAATACACTTTTGGACTTACCTTCCAAAAAAAAAAAAAGTACTCTATCCAACTTACATGCAATCCGGTTGTTCCCACAGCTCCTATTGTTCCATGACAGAATTTGGCCCTTAAACTTCAATTCGGTGCACTCACATCTATCAATAAACGTATTGAACTCATCTGCTGCCTGTACATTGATGTGTCTTCCACCTTGCTTTTCTGAGGAATTCCTAACACAATTAAAGTCCCCCAACAACATCCATGGTGACTGAGTTTTGCATGCCCGCAGCTCACTCCATAGAAATCTTCGTTCAACTTGATCGTTCGACGCATAGACAAACGATATCATTGCCCACTGTTGTGACCCCATGATTTCCACTAAACAGTGGATAAACTGATCCGACATTGATATCGGAGTAACCTTCATGACATCATTGTTAAAAAGAATCCAAATCCTTCCTTTTAATGCCCTTCCATAGTTGGATATGAGATCCCACCTAGCACAAATCCTGTTCTTTATAGCATGTGCGTTTACTTCCCTCACTTTTGTCTCCACCAAACACAGTAGATTCAGTCCTTGGTCTTCGATTAAGTGCTTTACTTCCTGCTGTTTTGAGGGATCATTGAGACCCCTTATGTTCCACGAACCCACTTTAATCATTGGGATAAATTAGAATGATTTGATACCATGGGATCCGCATCCACCCCCTGCCCATCAGAATTCTTTCCTTGCATCTTATGCTGCTTCATTTTTTTTTTTTTGGAAAATAAGTCCAAAGTGTATTATAAAGTAAAGAAAAATGTACAATAGAGGTTCAAACAGCCTTCATGGCAGCCACCACAAGGTACTGGCTAGAAGAACAAGATCTAGAAAACACCAGATGCTCGGTTACAAGCATAAAAAAATAAGCTCACACAAATTTCCAGTTCAACCCCCAGAAGTTCACGACTTGCCTACTTCTTGGTGTGTCCTTAATAATCAACTCCTGATTGGCAAGTCTAGCTTGGGTATCCCATCGTATTTTATCAATAATAACTTCAGGTGGCAGGTAGCTATTCTTGAACACTCGCCTATTTCTTTCCAACCATATGTGATAAACCACAGCTCCCAATGAGACTCTTGCAATAGTTGATAATGGGTCCTTCCCCCCAAAGCAAACATGTGCCCACTCCACTGTTTCAGGCCATAATCTGGGTTGATACGAGTAACAATTCCAGGACAGTAGTTGCTGCCATATACCTTTAGTGTAGGAGCAATCGAAGTAGAGGTGGTTGATAGTCTCATTCTCCCGCCTGCAAAAAATACAGGATAGCTGGTGGACCACTCCCCATTTGGCTAGCCTATCCCGGGTGAGAAGCTTCTGATGAATTGCCAACCATAGAATGAAGGAATGCTTGGGTATTGTTTGTGAGAACCAGATCAAGTGCGACCAAGGGACCTTAGGCCGATTTCCAATCATGGCTTTATAAGCAGATTTGATATCAAACGCACCTGATTTCGATGGCACCCACGTTGTAACATCCTCACAGTCGGGCTCCAGTTGCGGCAATTCAATCAACCTACTCCAAATGTCCATAAGATCAAATGAGCCGGCTACTGGTGGACTCCATTCACCCTCATGTATAATTGCTTCCACGCATTCATGCTTGGGAAGACCTGCATCATAGATAATTCTAGTGCCATACCTTAAGACCAAAGGCCCCTCTGGATGCCAATTATCAAACCATAGCAAAGTCGCTTTTCCATTAAACACCCTTTTTCGGATAAGGTGAGATGCTGCCTCCCTTGCTTTGAGGATTTTTTTCCACGCCCAAGAGCCAGCAAGAGGGATTTGCATGTCCCAGAAAATACGATGGTTAATGAGGTGCTTTTGTGCCCACTTTGCCCAAAGATTAGAAGCATTACTGGCAATGAGCCACACGTACCTTAGGATTGCACTCTTATTCCAAGCGTGCAAGTTAAACAGGCCAAGACCACCTTCATGCTTGGGAGTGCATGCAACTTCCCAACTAATTGGGATGATTTTCTTTAGGTTAAGCTCGGGACCTGACCAAAGAAACCTCATACAAATCTGCTCCAGCTCCTTGATTACCCTTTTTGGCAGAATAAATGATGTAAGCCAGTGCACTTTTAAGGAGAAAAGGACTGACTTTATAAGAAGTAACCTGCCAGCATATGAAAGACACCTCGCTTTCCATGATTGGGACTTTGATTTGACATGATTGATCAGTGGCTCACAATCCTTTCTGGAAAGCTTGGAAGATATCAAGGGAAGTCCAAGGTACTTTATTGGCAGCAAAGCATGTTGAAATCCAGACACCTCAATTAACCTATTAGATGTGTCCTCATCAGCTCCTGCTATAAAAATACAGCTCTTCATTTTGTTTACACGCAGGCCTGATAGTGCTTCAAATTCCTCCAATGCCCGAATCAAACAACTGACCGAGGTGGTGTCCCCATGAGAGAACAAGAAAAGATCATCTGCAAAGCAAAGCATCTTGGTGTTGGTGCCCTGGCACCTGGGATGAAATTTAAAGCCATGTAGAGTACTTCTTTCAACAATCATATAAAAGAGCTCCATAATGAGAACAAAAAGATACGGGGAGATCGGATCACCCTGCCTGATACCCCTCTTGCTTTGAAAGAACCCCACCATGCCGCCATTAATCATGAGAGAGAAGGAGGGGGTCGCAACACATTCCATAATCCATCCAATGAAGTTGGGGGGGAAGTTCATGCCTTGCATAACTGCCTTTATACTATTCCATGCAACAGTGTCAAATGCTTTTCTCAGATCGACCTTTAAGGCACATTTTCTAGTAGCATTTTTCAAGTGGTAATTGTGAAGGAGCTCATGAGAAAGGAGAACGTTATCTGAGATATGCCTACCTGGGATAAATGCCGACTGGTAATCCCCCACAAGGTTCGCCATGACTCCCTTCATCCTGTTGGCCAGAATCTTGGAGATGCACTTATACAGAGTGTTAACACAAGAAATAGGACGAAAGTCCTCAACCTTAGATGGGTTCATACCTTTTGGAATTAGTGTGATGGCCGAGCAATTCAGTTGCTTTAAGATTCTCCCTGAGGCAAAGAAATCCCTAATGGCCATAACGCAGTCTGCACCAACAATTTCCCAAGCCTTTTTGAAGAAGAGAGCCGTAAATCCATCAGGTCCAGGAGCCTTATCATCCTTAAGGGAGAAGAATGTTTTGGTGATTTCTTCAACGGTAACCTCCTTCTCAAGCTCAGTTTGCTGGTCCCCATTGAGCTTGCGAGAAAAGTCAGGAACTGTAGGCCTTGTTACATTGGTAGCACATTGCTCTTCACCAAGCAACCGATGATAATAATTCAAGAACATATCCTTGATAGTCCTTGGGTCCTCAACTTTGAAGCCATCATCATCATAAATACTTAAGATATTATTCCTCGCTCTCCTTTGCAAGATTGAATTATGAAAGAAGGTTGTGTTTGCATCACCTTCCTTCATCCATTGAATCCTTGCTTTTTGTCTAACTTGAGCCTCCTCATCCTTGAGTGCTTGCATTAACTCTTCCCTTAGAAGTTTCTCAGTCCTTGCAGCTGTTACATCAACTGGAAGTAATTGGAGCTTCTTCTGGTACTCAACCAGATCATTCCGTAGCTGATGAATCTTCCTGTTCAAATGGGCAAATTGCTTCTGACGGCTCCAATCTTTGAGTTTCAATTTAACAGCTTGGAGCTTCTTAGCAACTCGATACATAGGGGATCCATGCACATCAAGTGACCATGCTTCCGCAACCAATGGTAAAAAATCTGCGTGGTTAGCCCAAAAATTAAAGAATTTAAAGGGCCGGTGGGCAGCAGGAGATTTTGGAAATATTGTCACAACAATGGGGCTGTGATCAGAAATAGTAGGTGCAAGTACTTCAGCTTCAGACGAAGTAAACTTATTAACCCAGGCCATATTCACAAGTGCCCTATCAAGCCTACAAGCAATTCTTCTTGTACCCTCACTTCTGTTGCTCCAAGAATGCAAGAAACCTTTGAATTTCAGATCAAAACATTGGCAGTCATCAATGAAATCATTAAAATCCCTAGTAGCAGCAGGATTGATATCTTTACCTCCAAATTTTTCTGATGCTAGGCGTACACAGTTGAAGTCGCCTATTAGTAACCATGGCTGGATAGAAGAACATAGTTTAAGATCCCTCCATAATGCATTCCTTTGAACAATGTCATTGCTGCCATAAACAAATGAGACGAAACAGCTTTCCTTTGTTTCAGTACCTTCAAGGTAACAGTGCATATATTGATCAGAAGATGCCAACTTAAGTACCTTCACTTCAATAGGGTCAAAGAGCACCCAAATTCGGCCTTTCAAGGCCGCATTATAATTGGTAAATAGTTCCCACTGTGGAGCTACCAGATTTTTAATTACACCAGAATTCACTTCTCTTACTTTTGTCTCAACAAGGCAAATAATTTTGAGATTCTTGGCTCTAATCAATTGCTTGACTTCGAGCTGCTTGGCAGGGTCATTTAGACCCCTAATATTCCAAGAGGCGATTTTAAACATGGATTGGGGGTTCATCTCCATCCCCGCAGACCACATCTGAAGCATACGATTTTCCCTCGCCTCTAGCATGTTTCATTGCCAATTCATCAATTAAGATACCCTTCCTGGATTTCCTTTTATGTTTCTTTGACTTTTTCCTCAAGGATACAGCATTGGGGTTATCTTGGTCAGCCTCCAAGCATTCAAATCTATTTGGACTCTCCACATCCATGCTAGTGGAATTGATGGAAGAAAGCCTATCCTCGTCCATTCCCACTGCATTGTCATTGGAACACTCATCACGTCCCACACATGCTGCACTTGAAGAGTCCCCTTGAGCCGATTGGATAGGTACATCCATTTTTTGCTTTCCTTTTGATTTCACAGCCTCCCAATTACTGCCAAGAGGTTCCATGTTAACATGCTCCTGAAGGGGGCCGATGATATTTTCTTCCTGTGATGGAGGACCATTGCCTGTGACCAGCACGTTATTGGTGTCTTCATTCTGATTCAGAGATATCTGTACACTGTCCTCTAGGTTAACAATTCGACCGGTGGGCACCCAAACTTTGGCATGAGCGAGGTTCTTACAATTCGTTTCGCCATGGCCGAAGACCTTGCAATGCGAACATTTGGGAGGCTTCCAGGAGTATTCAATATCTATTTGAAGAACTTCTTCCTCATCATCAATATTTTTGCTGTTTAGATAAAGAACTTGAGGATATGAACAATCAATGTCCACTTCAACACAAACTCTAGCAAAGCTAAGTTTGGTTTTGTGCTCAGTCGCCTCATCAAGGAATAGGGGATTGCCAACCCCACTTGCTAGGAAACTCAGACCTGAGGGTGTCCAGAATTCCATGGGAACATTGAGAAGTTTAATCCAGATAGGGATTTTACTTAACTCAGATCTTTGGAGCTGCATGTTGGAGTGCCATTCTTTGATGATAAATAACCTTCCAGCAAGATGCCAAGGCCCTTCACGAAGGACTTTATCTCTAATAGACAGGTCTTGAAAACGAAAGATAAAGAAGCCATTCCCCACTTCAGAGACATGGATAGCACTCCCTTTACCCCATATACGGGTTGCCAGATTTCGCACAACAGGTAGAGGGAGTTTTTTGTCTAAGAAGTGCCCTACAAGGCTATCTTCCCATTGCTATCTCGTCTACAAAAATTCTCTTCTTGCTCTTCTTTTTCTGCTTCCTACTAGATGTTAACTCAGTCGGCCTCACTTCCTCCATCTCAGCAAGCATATTGAACGAATTTGACTCATTCGCCACAGCACTCCCTGCTCCACCCCCTTGGGCAAGAGGAGTACGAGAACATTCCTCTTTACTTACTTCAATTACATCAACTTGGGTATCATCTTTCACATTGCTTGTTGCACCATCCTCCCCTCCATTCTCCACGTGAACATACACCTCACCAACCCCACTGATACGTGATCTGGATTTATGTGTTACAATCTGCCATTGTTCCCCAGAATCAACCTCCACATTTCCTTCAGTCGCTGTGGCCTCAACCGCAATATCCTGCCCACTCACAATGTCCTCTATTCCATTGGGCGCACCATCACCTCCATAATTCTCCTGTTGGTGCTCCTCCCTTTCACCTACTGTAGGGATTCTTTCAAAATACTTACCTGTTGGCCTCCATTGCTTAGCCACTTTCCTTGGGCACCTATTTGTTGAGTGGCCAAACACCTTGCACGTAGCACACACCGCCGGCCTCCATGTGTATTCCACCCGGACCTCCTCCATTCTTACTCCTAAATTCAACAACAATGATTCTGGAAACTCACAGCTTGTATCCACCTCCACGCACACACGAGCATAAGATAACTTCGTATGCTTTTCAGTTGCTTCATCCATGAAAGAGGCCGACCCACTCCACTTGCCACATAACTCATGCCTTTTACCGTCCAGAACTCAGTTGGAACATTGAATAGTTTAATCCAAATAGGGACTTTTTCTAAATCTTGCTGCTTCAGGCTCATGTTCGGTTCCCATTCTCTGAGCACCAACAGACGCCCAGCTATATGCCAAGGTCCAGCATCACGAACTTTCTCCAAAGCTTGTATGGAAGCAAAACCGAAAGAAGTAAAAGCCATTATCGTTTGCAGATACTTGAACCTGACCATGACTGCTCCACCACTTGTCAACAAATGACTTTATCACCAAAAAGGGCAGCCTCTTGCTCAGCACATGACCAACCAGGCAGTTTTGCCAGGCTGCGATCCCCTCCACAGCAACTTCAGGAGGTGGGCAAATCACCGTTCTACCATCACAAAGCTCAGGCCTATAATAGGAAAGCTTTAACCTCTGGCAAGTATTCGCATTAAATAGATCCTTCCAGCAATGAGCGGGATTGTTCAAATTCGAATTCGATTTAAAATTCGGGCCTATCGAGCCTGGGTCCCTGCCCTGGTTCCTTGTTGACCCACCTTCCTCACCCGACAAGAGAGGTGGAAACTCCGACTCCATCAAATACCACCCAGACAAGCTACAGACTTACTGCATGAGACCCCACCACACAATCTTCAACTAGTCGAGATGTGGCCAATAAAAGACCACGGCGTCTCACACCGGCTTATGCTGCTCACGAACTACACCCTCTCACCAGAACACAGCCAAATCTCGCAGATACCAGAAAACCAGGACCTTGTATCTCGCGACCCCCTACACCTTGCTCCCAGCCACTCCCGAACCACCACCAGCACCACACGAATCCAGGATCAACACCTCACTAACCCAGGGCCTCATTCCAGCAACATGAACTGAAGGTTGAAACTCACTAACCCTTCGAGTCACCCAAAAGAACCCCCGAGCACATGAACTGAACCACCTCGAACTCACGAAACACCCCACGCACTCACGTACAGCTCCGCTTCGACAGGTGCTAATGGTTCATGCCATGTGCTGTTCACGAACAAAAAAGATGCTTCTCACGAACGGCAGGTGCTGTTCACGAACAAATTCCCAGACTGCCTCACGCCAAGTGTTGCTTCACGCCAGATGCTTCACGAACGATGCCAGGTGCTACGCTCACGATCAGGTGCTATTCATGACCACTAGGTGCTGCTCACGAACGAAGCCAGATGCTTCGGTGCTGCTTCTGAAGCCAGGTGCGGCTTCACACCAGGTGCTGCTTCACTTCGGTGCTGCTCACGAACCAGGTGCTGTTCATGACCTCCAGGTGCTGCTCGGGCAGCCTTCATTGCAACCTCATCCACTAAGAGCCTTTTCCTGAACTTCTTTCGTTGCTTCTTAGATAAAGTCATCGGCCCCATTCCGGAATCAGGTAGGTCCCGTAAGAGGTCAAAATTGTTTGGTGTGGCAACATGCCCATCCATACCGAGAAGGGGAGAGAGAACCTCCGGGGAGGTAACAGTGATGTCCTTAGCGAGCAATTGATTCGGCTCAGACAAACAGTTGGAGTCGCTGCAGTGGGTTTTGTTGAGGTCCACGAACTCAGAATTCTCAACCAAGACACCTTTACCTTTAGACATGTGATGCCATGCAGTATGAGGGTTAGTAGTAGTGTGGTCAGGGACACCATTATGATCAACCGTTGGGGATGGTTCAACAGTGCTATGAACGATAGCAGCATCCGGGATCGGTTCTACATTAGCAAGCACGTCTTGAGACATACTTGTCTCGGAAGTAATATCTGGAATAGGAGCAGCTTGTTCGGGAATAACCCCTGCCGGAAGTTCAGAGACTTTAGAGATGGAATTGAAGGTTCGTCCAGTGGGTCTCCATTCAGTGGCTCGGACCTTTTTTTTTTTTTTTTGGAAAGTGAGTCCAAGTATATTAATAAAAAGAAATGGTAGTTACAATGAAGCCCGAACAAACGTAGGCACCCTACGAGACGAGAAGCCTAGGAGAAGCAATAAGGAACAAGGCACACACGGCTACCACACAAATGGGGTACGCAGACCCAACAAGGCACACACGCCTACTACACAAATGTAGGGGTAATCTCCCAATTTGAAAAAAAACATTCTATTTACCCTGTTATCCTTCACAATTTCTGTAAATAGTCCAAACTTCATCTTGATGTCTGTAGTGATCACCTTTAGGAGTAGATCAGGTGGTGAGGCTTTGTTTTGAAAGAGTCTGGCATTTCTTTCTCTCCAGAGGTGATATGTCATCGCTGCTAAAGAAGATTTCCCAATTGTATGCTGGAGCTCTTTCCCTTTCCAATAAGAGCAAGCCCGCGTGATGATTAATGACCATTGGTTTGGCTTGACTGAAACACAATTTCTCCTCATAATATCAGACCATACAGCTGCAGAATACTCGCACTGGAAGAAAAGGTGGTTCAAATTTTCAATGCTTTTTTGGCAAAGGACACACCTCGAGGTGTTGATGACATTCATTCTGAGAAGTCTATCTTGAGTCAAGAGACGGTGATGAATGGATAGCCATAGGATAAAAGCATGTCTCGGGATGCACCCCTTAAACCACACGATGTTGCTCCATGGAACATTTTGGTTCATTATTCTCAATGCATGGTAAACAGACTTGATGGAGAACATACCTGTAGTGGTCAGCCGCCAAAGGACCTTGTCAGTTATGCTTTGGTCAGGATTAGGGAGATTAAGGAGGTCGTCCCAGGCTTCAAGGAGGTCATAGCTTTGAGCAATAGGGGGCTGCCACGAATTCTGATGAATGATGGCTACAACTGGGGCATTGAGAGGAAGTCCTGCATCATATCTCATTCTCTCCAGTGGCTCGGACCTTAGAACATCTATTCACTGCATGCCCAAAGACATTACAGACGTGGCACCTAACCGGCTTCCAACCATATTCAATCATGATCTCCGACTCCAAGATACCTCCTCCACATTGAAGATAAACCTTATCAGGAAATGAACACCTCGTGTCGACCTCGACACATACCCTGGCGAAGTTTAATTTGGTTCGATTTTCAGTCATCTCGTCCAAGAAGAGTGGTTTCCCAACACCACTAGCAATAAAGCTAAGGCCGTTTGGGGACCAAAGCTGAAGAGGAACATTGTGCATTTTTATCCATATGGGAATCTTGGAGAGCTGGGTTTTCTCTAACATGAAGTTATCTTCCCATTCTCTAATGATCATCAAGCGTCCTGCCATGTACCACGGGCCCTGCTTAAGAACTTTGTCTCTGACTGCCGAAGAAGAGAACCTGAGGATGAAGAAACCAGTGCCATAACTGGTAACATCAACATGTCCCCACAGTTTGGCAGCCAATCGGCACACAACATTAAAAGGAAGGCTTCTGTCAAGGAAGTAGCCAATGAGACAGTCCTTCCATAGGAGGCTGCCTTGCTCGACAATCTCTGCAGGTGGAGAGACAATGATCCTGCCATCGACCATAGAGGGCTCAAAGAACGAAAGCTTGGGTTTGTCAGCAAACCCTCTGGGAAATAGGTCTGTCCAGGCCTTTCCATTCATGGAAGAATTCAGAGTTCCTTTCTCACTTGGCAGGACAGAATGAGAGGAAGTAGAAACCGTGGCAGGTCCCATAGGGTTAACGATAGCAGCGTCAGGGGCCTGGCCTGAGGCTGTATGGACAGAAGAGCAGAGGGGCGGGAAATCCGAATTTGTATCCAATCGCCGATCCAGTGTTCCAGGCCGATTAATCGGCACACCAACAGTCATGGGCGCAGCAACGCCGGCAACCGGAGAGGGGAGCAACGGTCCCAAGTCACCATGCAGACGAACCTGGGAACCCATCACGCACAGCACCCACTAACCAGTAACAGAGGAGTCTTGCATCACAGGAGCTGCAAGAGGCCTGGCCGGATGGCAACTCCGCACCACGAACAGAAACCCCTCTTCACCACAAGCCACTGCAGAAGCCAGAAATCCCTCAAACAGGAAGCCCACAAAGAAAACCAGGAAGCCACGAGCAATAATCTTCAGAAAACGATAACGGTAATCAGGAAGCCACGGGCAAATAATCTTCACAAAACGATAACGAGCAAATAATCTGCATAAAACGATGGACTTCACAGGCAAACAGTCATCACGTTTCGGACCAATAGTCTCCACGATAATCTTCGCAAAACAATAAACCTGCTCCAACCCGAACAATAGCTCCTTCGCAAAACCAACGTGCTCAATACCGAGCAATAGTACCGGAGCCCAGCTTATTCCAAAGCTTCCCGAAACCTTCAAAGGACCGTAGCGGCAGGGAGACGAAGCCTTGCAACCGCTTCACCACTGTCACTACAGCCGCGAATAGAGATCCCACGATCAAACACCACGAGTAGCACTTGGCGCCAACGAACAGAAAACACCGACGAGCGCTTGCCGGAGCACCTGCCAGAACGAACCAGAGAAGAGCTACCCACGCTGCCTTGGAAGACCACCAGCGACCAAAACTGCCTTGAGAGATCCACCAACCAGAACCAGAACCAACGAGCCACAGAACGCCGCCAGCACCTCACAACCAGCACCTCACCACCAGCACCTCACGACCACGACCACCAGCACCAGCACCTCACGCCGCCAGCACCTCACGACCACCAGCACCTCACGACCATGACCACCAGGACCTCACGACCACCAGCACCAGCACCTCACGCCGCCAAATGTGATAGACGGCAGCACCCAAAGAGAGACGTCTTAACAAGTGTAAAGGCGTCTTGGCACTCCATGCACGAGATCCAAGCTGGATGATGAAGTTCCATGAAGATGTTGCATAGATGGTTAATATCCTCTTGGCATAGCTGGCAGAGCACACATGTTGCTGATTGGATGATTGCATGGTTGAGCAACCAATCACGTGTTGGGAGTCTCTTGTATATTGCTACCCATAGAAGGAAGGCATGCTTTGGGGTGTTTCCATTAAACCATACCAAGTTTCTCCATGGAGCTCGCTGACCAGCACCAAGTATGTTTGAATATGTGCTTTTAATGGAAAACATACCTGATGTAGAGGGCAACCAAGTCACCTTATCTTCTTTACTCAAATCTGGTGGTGCCAGACCGCGAAGTGCATGGGATTAGCTGGTGGTAAACTCCATGAACTCCCATTAATGATTGAAGATACTTTGGCATTCAATGGGAGGCCCGAGTCATATGCAATTCTAGCTCCATACTTCTCATATAGCGAGCCACTTGGATGCCAATTGTCGAACCATAACCAGGTATTTTCTCCATTTCCAATTGTATGCTTCAATCTATGAAAGATAGTGTCCCTATGCTCCAATTGTATGCTTCATCAAGTGCTATGCTGAAACAACTAAATGCAACTCTATTACACTTGTCCTGAAGTGTGGGAACCCGACTGTGGTAGGAGATTATAGGCCGATATCATATGTGAATACTGTATAGAAGTGCATATCGAAAATTGTTGCGAACAGATTGAAGTCATGCACTGCATTGCTGGTGTTGCCTTCCTTAGGTTTTTTGGTTTTTTGGTATTTCTTAATTAGGCCTGTTGAGCGTCTCATATTTGTAATCTTTGTGGTTGTCTCTTTTTCTTGTTGGTTTCCATGACCAATGAGGTTTCCCTTTCTTGTTATGGTGGTTAGGTCCACCTAACTCTTGTACATCCTGTTTACTTTATTTAATTACTTACTTACCTTCCAAAAAAAGATATTGTTGGACAGATATTATTGGACTAAACCAAAGTGCATTCATCCCAGAGAGGTTGATGTCTGATAATGTTATGACTATTCAAGAACTCATCCATAACTATCACCTAAATAAAGGAAGCCCAAAGTGTATCCTCAAAGCGGATATAATGAAGGCGTATGACTCGTTAAGGTGGGAGATCATCCCAAATATCTTGAAGGCCATGAAGTTCCCTCAAAGATTTATAACTTTGGTGATGGCATGTATATCATCGGCTTCATTCTCCCTCATAATTAATGGATGTAGTGTTGGTTATTTCAAAGGAACAAAAGGGCTCCGTCAAGGTGATCCAATATCACCTTACATATTTGTCTTGGTAATGGAGGTACTTAATGGAATACTCCAGAGAAGAGCTGAGCAAGGTTTTATCTTCCACTCTAGATGCAAAAAATTGGATGTAAAGGCTTTGACATTTGTGGATGATCTAATGGTTTTAATGAATGGAGATCAAAGGTCTATAAATACAGTGGTCAAAAGTTTGGTGGAGGATTTTAGGAACCTATCAGGTCTTTGCACTAACCCAGCTAAGAGTGTGATGTTTGTAAGTTCTGTCCCCCAACAGGTACAAGAATTTATCAGCAATTCTTTGAAGGTTCCAGGGTAGGGCCTGATATGGGAAAGAAAATTATCCCAATCAATTGGAGTATTGCATGCTCCTCAAAGGATGAAGGTGGTCTCGGCCTCACTAATGTTCGTGCATGGAACAAGGCAGCAATCTCACACTACCTATGGCACCTGGGCAGCAATGAATCATCTCTATGGGTTAGGTGGATAAATGAAGTGGTACTAAAGGGCAGAAATGTTTGGCACGCACAAGTACCATCTCAACCTTCATGGTTATAGTGGAAAATGCCGAGCACCTATGGAGGGAAAGAAACCGAAGGGTGTTCAGGAATTGTTATATGCCACGGGAAGCATTGACATCGATTATTGCCTTGGATGTTAGAGGGAAAGCTAACTTGGAACGTGCAGTTCTTCCAGACTCCCCTCTTCACCACCATCTTGTTGATAGTTGGGATTTACATTGGGAACTTGTAAGGTGACGATTGTGTACTACTTGTGATGTGCTCCGAATCTATAAGGAGCACAATGGGCTAGCTTTGTTTGATCTATCATTGTAAAAATCTTTTTATTTTTAATATATCACTTTGGACTTACCTTCCAAAAAAAATGGTTATGGCAGAAAATCTTAAACCAAAGAAACCAAGTATTCGGCACGATTAAAACTCAAATTGGAAATGGCTGTTCTATCTCGCTTTGGTTTGATAACTGGCACCCGGACGGATCTTTACATAGTAAATATGGAGATTGTATTATCTACGATTCTGGTTTGCCGCCTGATGCTAAGGTGGCTCAAATCATCACAAACAACGACTGGGATCCTCCTTCTGCCTGATCGCACTCTCTCATTGAAGCCTGGACTTCATTGCAACAACTCCCCAAGCCTGATATGGATCAGGATGTGGTAAGGTGGCTTCCCACTTCATCTACAAAATTCTCAATGAAGGGTGTGTACCACGCACTAAGGACTCTGTTGCCAATGGTGCCATGGAGAAATCTGTTATGGTTTACTAATGCATTGCAGAAATTCCGGTCGCTATCGGGGCTTAAGGTCAACAAATCTAAAAGCCTAATGTTTCTTAGTGGACTTGATGAACATAGAAAGCAGCAGCTTTCGTTGAAATCTGGGTTCTCGCTTGGTGAACTCCCTGTGAGGTACCTTGGGCTACCCCTCATCTCCTTCCGTTTGTCAGCATTGGACTATGAACCCCTCATCAACAACGTCAAAGCACGTATCCAGTCATGGAAGGGCCGTGAGCTATCTTATGCAGGTAGACTAACTCTTATCAAGGCAGTCCTATTTTCAATAAAAGTTTTATGGTTATCAGTCTTCATGATTCCCAAGAGAGTGCTAAGTGAGCTGGAGAGGTTGTGTAGAGCCTTTTTATGGGCAGGGCCAGATATGAAAAGGAAGGCCGTTCCAATCTGCTGGGATCTAGTGTGTTCTTCGAAATCTGAAGGCGGACTAGGGCTGTTCAATCTCCACACGTGGAATAAATGTGCTGTATTGAATGACCAAAACTTGCTCAAGGACCGAAACTTTTGGACGTTGAAGATACCTGCTGCTGGCTCTTGGATATGGAAGAAGACACTTAAGCTAAGGGAGCTGGCTCATCGGCTAATAAGGATGAGGGTATACAAAGGAACCAGTACCTCTTTATGGTTTAACCATTGGCACCCTTCGGGCCCTCTCTTTAATAGATTTGGGCATCGAATTATCTATGATTCTGGGCTTGGCGTAGGTACAATGGTGGATAGCATTATCAAGATGACAAGTGGGATCCCCCTCCTACAATCACCATTGATTTGCTCGAGGTATGGGACAAACTTCACGAACTACCTGCTCTTGATCAAGGAAGAAATGACATGCCTATTTGGATACCATCTAACTTTGGAAGATATGACATAAGGAGTTGCTATAAGTTCTTAGAGGGGGAACGGCAGCAAGTACCATGGAGCGCACTTATTTGGCACTCATTAGCGATTCCAAGACACTCATTCATTGCGTGGGTGGCAATACATGGAAGGCTCTTGACCAAGTCCCAGTTGGTGGAGTGGAACGTCATACCATCAGCCACATGTGTCTTGTGTAGAAGGTATGATGAAACCCAACACCACTTGTTCTTCCAATGTGAGTACAGCTATAACATTTGGCTTGAGTTGTTTTTTTTTTTTTTGGAAATTAAACAAGTTTCCATTAATTAAACAAATGTACAGAAATGATGCATAAACTTCCTCATGTTAAACAATGAGGAGGAGACCATGCAGGTCAAACAAAACGAGTACATGCCCAAACCCAAGACCACACCACACCCTCCCAACAGCCCCATCATCAAAGATGGGTTCCTACCTCATCGAGTAAACGATACTATCCTTAACATTAGTGAACAACACCCCAATTAAATAAGACTTATCTGACTTTATCTCTTTGGGGAGCAACAATGGTGACCGTTTGGAGTCTACTTCTCACATCAGCTACAACTTTCCTGTGAATTCTTTGGGCTGGGAGGTAGCTTGCTTTGAAGATATGTCTATTCCTTTCCTTCCATATGTGGTAAACCATTTTTTTTTTTGGAAAGTAAGTCCAAATTGCATTAATAAAGAGATATTTACAATGGCAGCTCAACCAACGTCACAGAGACGCACATGAGTGGCAACCCAACAACACAGAAATAAGCAAAGGCGCAGGGCCAAAGTACATCAATAAAGACACAGGACTACTAATGTCCACAAGACAAAAGAAATAGGAGGTAAAGAAAAAGATGGAGGCCGACCATCCAAAGAGAGAGCCAATACTCCTAGCAGAACTTCCAGTTGAGCCCCCAATTGCTAACCACCTGTCTAGTCCTTGGGGTGTCTTTTATCATATGGTCCTTGTCTGAGAGTCTAGCTTGCATAGCCCATCGAATATGATGGAGGACATCTTCTGGAGGTAAGTAACTATTTTTGAAAACTCTTCTATTTCTTTCACTCCAAATGAGATACACTACCACTACGAGAGAGACCTTAAAAATGGGGGACAATGGGTTGGTTTCGACAAACCGAATTCCAGCCCATTCCACTGTTTCAACCACGGTTTTGCTTGGTTACTAAAGCCATTCCATATCAATACCTGCTGCCAAACTTTGTTACTATAGGTACATTCAAAGTAAAGGTGATTGGAGTCTTCATCATGTTCTCTACATAGGACACAAGCACATTGCTGAATAACGCCCCATTTGGCAAGCCTATCCTTGGTTAGTAATCTTTGATGCATCAACATCCATAGAATAAAGGAAAATCTAGGAATAGAGAAGGAATGCCATACCAGATGGTACCAATGTACTGTAGGTCTATTGATATCCAAGGCTTTGTAGGCCGATTTAACATCAAAAGTACCTGATTTAGAAGGCACCCATGTGATGATGTCTTCTCGGCCACTATCTAACTGTGGGAGTTCGGGGAGCCTCCTCCAAATTTCCATGAGATCCATAGTTAAAGCAACAGGGACATTCCATTGACTATTGTGGATGATCACTTCCACATAATCATGCTTAAGGAGACTTGCATCATAAATGATCCTGGTACCATACTTGGGAGCTAGAGGTCCTTCAGGATGCCAATTGTCATACCACAAGAGAGTTTTCTTTCCATTGTAGACTTTGTACTTGATTAACCTTGCTGCTTCAGCCCTTGCTTTCAAGATTTTTTTCCATGCCCAAGATCCGCCAGATGAGATATTCATAGACCAAAAACATTGGTTCCTGATTAAGTGCTTTGTAGCCCATCGAACCCACAAGTTAGGGGTCTAATTAGCAATGAGCCAAACATATCTTAAAACTGCACTTTTATTCCAAAGGCTAAGGTTAAGCAGGCCAAGTCCCCCTTCATGTTTTGGAGCACACATTGAATTCCAACTAATTGGAATAATTTTCCTTTTACTAAGGGCAGGATCTGCCCATAGGAATCTGTTGCAAATTATTTCCAAGTCCTTGATCACCCTCTTGGGAAGTATAAAAGCTGTTAGCCAATGAACCTTGATTGAGAAGAGGACCGATTTCACAAGAAGTAATCTGCCCGCATAAGTTAAGCATCTCCCTTTCCATGCTTGAGCCTTAGCCTTTACATGGTTGATGAGCGGCTCACAATCCCTCTTTGATAATCTGGAAGGTATTAATGGCAACCCTAGGTACTTCACAGGTAATGAGGCGACTTGAAACCCAGTTATTTGAGCAAGAGAGGTTCCCACACTGTTATCAACTCCATTCAAAAAAATACAGCCTTTTCCCTTGTTAACTTGTAGACCCGTAATAAGCTCAAATTGTTGCAATGCTGAAGTGAGGCATCCCACAGAACGGGGGTCACCATGGGCAAACAGGAATAAATCATCCGCAAAGCAAAGGATTTTGGTGTTAGTTCCTTGGCATTTGTGGTGATATCTAAAACCTTGGGCTGTGCTTCTCTCCAAAATCATATAGAACAACTCCATGGTTAGAACGAATAGATATGGAAAGATGGGCTCCCCTTGCCGTATACCCCTTTTGCTTCGGAAGAAGCCCACCATATTGCCATTTATCATGAGTGAGAATGAAGGTGTTGACACGCATTCCATAATCCATGAAATGAACTTATGTGGAAAGTTCATACCTCTAAGAGTTGCTTCAATGCTGCTCCAAGACAGTGTCGAAGGCTTTCCTCAAGTCAACCTTCAAAGTTATATACCAAGAAACCGAAGGGTTTTTAAGAACTCTGCTTTGCCTGAAGATGAGATTTGTAAGTTCATATACCAAGACATTCACAATAGAGTGGCAGGTACTCCATTAGTGCTTAGTGATAACAGTTATCATAGGTAGGTTATGCAGAAATGGGATCTTAATTGTAGTTTTATCTAAGGATGGGTGTTTGTGTTCATTTCTCTTAGATATGTTTGTATCGTGTTTACGCTAGTATGAGCGTGGTTGCTCCTTGTTGTGTTTGGTGGGTATGCCCACGATCTACTTTGTACATTCTTCCTTTTATTTAATTGAACCTTCTTAACTTTTCCAAAAAAAAAAAACTTCAAAGCATAGTTCTGTTGTGGTCTCTTTAAGTGGTAGCTATGTAAAAAGCTCATGAGAGAGGAGGATGTTATCCGCTATGCTCCTTCCTGGGATGAAAGCAGACTGGTAGTCACCCACAAGATCGGCTATGACGCTCTTCATTCTGTTGGCCAAGATTTTAGATATGCACTTGTAGAGAATTTTTTTTTTTTTTGGAAAAAGTAAGATTCCATTAAAAGGAGGAAGAATGTACAAAGAAAGAAGGAAGTCCACTAGGACATTACATAACAACAGGCATCCAAGTGCACACTGAACCAAAACAAAACAAAGGCGACCGTACTAAAGCTTCCATGATCATGCTAAACCAATACAGAAGCGATCCAGGCCATGCTAAAAGATTAACAAAAAAGAAAGCTGATATTCCATTGGAGCGCTACTTTCCTGTGAATGTCGTTGTCCATCAGTGGCATCGAGAGACCCTCCACCCTATAGGAGATATCAAGCTCACTTGTAGAGAATGTTAACACATGAGATTGGTCTGAAGTCCCCCACCTTAGCCGGGTTTACACCCTTCGGGACTAAGGTAATTGCTGTAGCATTTACTTGCTTCAATAACTTACTTGAGTGGAAGAAGCTTCTAATGGCATTGATGCAATCACTGCCCGCAATGTCCCATGTCCTTTTGAAAAACGAGGCTGTAAAACCATCAGGCCCTGGGGCTTTGTCGTCCTTGAGAGAGAAAAAAGTATCCTTTATTTCTTCATTTGTAACTTCCTTTTGAAGAGCTTCATATTGATCAGGATTGACTTTCCTGGTAAACTCAGTGGGCCGATCACTCATATCCATGGGGTTGTCAACGTTCAAAAACTGTTGATAGTAGTCAATAAACACTTCATTAACTTGATGGGGGTCATCCACCTTGACATTATCATCCGTGTAGACACTTAAAATACTGTTCCTTGCTCTCCTTTGCATAAGAGAATTATGAAAGAAGGGGGTGTTGGAGTCACCTTCCTTCTTCATCCACTGAATTCGAGATTTCTGCCTTATCTGGGCCTCCTCATCATTAAGGCAATGCATGAGTTCATTCTTTAGAACTTTCTTTGCTCTAGAAAGATCAACATTAGCTGGGCAATCATGTAGTTTCCTTTGGCATTCAACAAGTTCTGATTTGAGCACTTGGATTCTCCTAGGCAAATGGGCAAATTGTTTCTCCTTGATCCAGTCCTTGAGCTTCATTTTAAGGTGCTTGAGTTTCTTGGCAACCTTGAACATGGGTGTCCCTTGAATTTCCAAAGCCCAAACATCAGCAACCATAGGCATAAACTCCACATGGTTAACCCAAAAGTTAAAAAATCTGAATGGCCTGCTCCCTTTTGCTCGATTGGGAAATACTGAAACAATAATGGGACTATGGTCCGATACACCAGGGGCTAGTATCTCAGCTTCCGATGCGTTGAATTCATGAACCCATCCCATGTTAACAAGGGCACGATCAAGTCTGGATGCAATTCTGCTTGCTCCCTCACTTTGGCTAGACCATGTATGGATAAAACCCTTAAATTTAAGTTCAGTGCACTCACAATGTTCAATGAATTCGTTGAATTCTCTTGCTGCCGTCTGATTTAGTTGTTTGCTGCCCACTTTTTCGGAGTTTATCCTAGCACAGTTGAAGTCCCCAATGATGAGCCAGGGTTGGTTGGAGGAGCATAGTTGCAAGCCCCTCCACAACTCTCTTCTCATAATGTAGTCATTACTGCCATAAACAAAGGTTGCGAGGCACACTTTATTGGTTGGAATTATCTTCATGGTACAATGAAGGAATTGGTCAGACGAATCAAGCATAGAAATCAGAACTTTAGTTGGGTCATACAAAACCCATACACGGCCTTTTAATGCGGCATTGTAATTTGCGATGAGCTACCATTGTGGGGCTATTAAATTCTTAATATATGTCACATTCACTTCACGAACCTTAGTCTCAACAAGACAGATAGCTTTCAGGTGATGAGCTCGAATCAGGTTCCTGACCTCGAGCTGCTTGGCGGGATCATTTAGACCCCTTATATTCCATGAGGCGATTTTAAACATGATATGGGGTATCCTCCCCCTCCCCACAGACCAGGTCTGAATATTGGTTCTTCCCCCCCCCCCCCCCCAATTTTGCATGCTTCATGGCAACTTCATCAACCAGCAGGTTCTTGGCTTTCTTTCTTTGTTTCTTTTGCTTTCTTTTTGATGATAAGTCTTCCACGCTGATAAGAGAATTGTCCCCCAAGCAAAGGAACCTATTCGGGCTTATGTCCTCCATGAAGAGTGAAGAGGATGCTGATTCCTTGATTCTATCATTATCAGCCTCAAGGTGAAGTGAGGTTTGGGGGGGAGGCATATCCACACAAGATGACAAGACTCCACAGGTTGGGGCCTTGGACGCATCAACAATCTTTTGCTTACCTTTGGCTTTAACAATTTCCCAATCTTGGTCATGATCAGCAGCTTCATTGTTCGAAACCTGATGAGGTTGGACGTGGGTTGCCTCTTGCTGATTTTGGTTGTTAACGTGTAACTCATCCTCATGGTTCACATTAGTATTCATGTGTTCTTGATTGCCACTGATTTGCTCTGAATTTCTGGATTCATTACTTTGCATATGCAATGTCCTTCCCGTCGGAGGTTGCTCGTGAAGATTCGGTCCTGAAGGTTCAGTCGTGAAGGTTCGGTCGTGAAGGCTGTTGGTCGCCTCGCCGGCTATCGCCGGCGAACTTGGAATCTAGTAGGGGTACTGTTGTTCGTGGAGGTACTGGTCGTGCTGGTTGTGCTGTTCGTGAAGGTTCGTTTCGTGAAGGTTGCTGGTCATGCTGGTCAAGTGCTATTTGGAGTCTCGTGAAGGTTTGGAATCAGGTGGTCTGGTCGTGGAGGTTGTTCGTGCAGGCTGCTGTTCGTGGAGTCTCGTGAAGGTGCTGGTCGTGCTGGTGAAGTGCTACTTGGAGTCTCGTGAAGGTATTGGTTGTTCATGAAGGTACTGTTTCGTTGGTTCATGCATGAAGTTCCGTTCGTGAAGATCGCTGGTCGCTAGCTGGCGAACTTGGTCCTCCTTGGTGTTCCGAAAGGTGGTATCAGGTGGTCTGTTCGTGGAGTCTGTGGTAAGGAGGTGGTGGTAAGGTGTCTTCTGAAGACGAGTGGGGTCTTTTGTGGGCTACCCGTGGAGCCGTGCGCAAGGTATGATAGTTTCTGTGCATGCAAAAGGAGTTGAATCGGAGCTTGTGGGGTGGCAGTGCTACTGTTCGGAGCTCTTGTGCTGTGTAGGATCTGGTCTGGAGAAGCCGTGCTGTGCATCTCCAGACTGCTTTTGGTTCGTGAAGAAGCGGTTTCAGGTCCTCGTCCTGGGGAGTTTTGATTCAGTCCTTTCCCTGGGAGTTGTTGTTCCTGGGATTATTGTTCACTGATCTGTGGGATTGGTTCCCTGGGAGTTGCTGTTCCTGAGATTTTGTATTCTGGTTTTTATTACTCGCTGGGATTATTGTTTCTGGCATTATCCTGGGAGTGACCACGGCCTGTTCTTGTTTATCTTTGTGGGTCGCTTTCTGGTAGTCGAACATCAAAGGTGAGCATTGGGGTGTGGCCATTGTCTTGCTTGATCGTGTAATGGACTCTCCTGCCTGAGTGGGTTTGCGATAGTGGTTTTTCTGTTACCATAGTGGTTTTCAGGCATCCCACATGGCCACAGCAGATCTTTCAGGCCAGGAGGTTTTGAATTTGGAGTTCCCACCACTTCCTAGCCAACCTGTCGTCCAGGAGCCAGGTGTGTTGGCTAGGAGTAGGCCTGGCCATGAACCTACAGGCATTGAGCCGGCAGTGGACTTATTTCCTCAGATGCCCACTGCGACGCAAAATATGGCAGGAGAAAACCTTGCCATTTCGAGTAACTGTAATGTTGTGCCTTCTGAAACATCGTTTGGACTTAATAACCAGGGGATGGCAGGTCCTGAGAAGACCTGGAACAGGCTGTTTGACCCACCAAGTTACCCAAGGGCGCAACTATAGTTCCATAAGCCGATGGTTAGAGATGGAAAGGTGATAGTGTGCCCACCCCCTACAGTGGCAGAGGAGGGAATAAAACTTTGGCAGGGCAGCTTAGTGGGGCACTTTCTAGACAAAAGACTTCCTTTTACAATGGTGAAAGGGCTTGTGGAGAGAATGTGGCGGAAATTTGGAAAAGTTAGTGTTTCTGCTGTGGACAATGGATTCTTTATCTTTAAGTTTGAAGATGGTAATGTGAGAACAAAAGTCTTGCAGGAGGCCCCTTGGCATCTAGCTGGGCGTCTCCTAATATTGAAAGAATGGGAGCCGAGCATGCAATTTATTAAAACCCAGCTGAGCAAACTCCCTGTTTGGATCAAACTCTTCAATGTACCAATGGAATTTTGGACACAAGAAGGGTTGAGTTTCCTTGCAAGTGGGGTGGGCAAGCCTCTCTTCTTGGATGAACACACGGAGAAGAAGACGCGGCTCTCTTATGCAAGAATATGTGTGGAGGTTGATGTGGATAATCCTTGGCTGAAAAATATATTCCTCAACACTGGAGGGAGTGAGCTTGAGGCTGGCCTTCAAATTGACGTGGAATATGATTGGAAGCCCGTGAGTTGCAGCCACTGCAAGGTCTTCGGTCATACTGAGAATAAATGTAAAGCAAACCCAGTTACACAACAATGGAGGCCGACGGGCAGAGGTGTCAACAATTTGCTGGTTGATGAAGGAAATGCAACCCCAAATGAGAACAGTGGAGTGAATCCACGGGTAGTGACGCCACTGGTACCTGAAGAGCCATTGGCAACTTGTACTAATGAGACGTCTGAGTGCTGGACGACAGTTGGAGCCAAAGGAAAAGAAGTTAACGAGCATGTGATAGTGCCGGCAACAAATATCAGGGAACAAGGAGAGTGTAGCAATGTGGCCAGTGATATGCCTGAAATGCCTAAAGTGCCTCACCAGGAAATTGTGCAACGGCTAGTGGAGGAAGCAAATGAAGCTGTAACCATGGAAGGAAGCCCGAACAGGTTTGAGATATTGTCAAACGTGGACCAGCACAGCATTGATCACACCGAGGATGTCACAAGTACAGATAATTCATCTAAAAAGAAGAATAGGAGAAAGAAAAAGATACTTGTGGATGAAGTGGCTATGAAGTTGGCCAAGAAGTCGTGTGGTCTTGAAGGCAACAAGTGAAAGCTTGATAGACAGATACCAGCTCCCTCCAAATGATCAAGTTTGCCTCATGGAATATCAGGGGACTGAATTGCCCCGCCAAACAGCTTGAAGTGAGGAATATGTTAGAGAATAACAGGTTGTCTCTTGTTTGTCTTGTTGAGACAAAGGTGAGGGCAGTTAATGCCCAAGTTGTGAAGAGCTTGATTGCTCCTCAATGGGAACTATTATCCAATCATGATAAAGCACTTAAGGGGCGTATATGGATACTGTTTAATCCGAGGGATATCAGAATCACAAGGATCTCGGCGTCTGATCAATTCATGCATTGTGGGGTGGAATTTATGGCAGATAAAAAGCGCTGTTGTATAACGTTCATTTATGCTTCTAATGATAGCAATGAAAGATCCATACTGTGGAAGGACGTGGGAAAGGAGTATACTGATCTCCCATGGCTTGTAATGGGGGATTTCAATTGTGTTAGAAAGGATGAAGAGAAGATTGGGGGCAGGAGCATAAAAGTGAGGCCAACCCAGGAGTTCAACACTTTTATTCATCACTCTCGGCCTTTTGACCTTAAGTTCAAGGGAGCATTCTATTCTTGGTCGAATCAAAGCGAAGGAACTAGAAGGATCACATGCAAGCTGGATCGTGCACTTGCCAACATTGGATGGGTTTCTGAATTTCAGCATTCCGAGGCAGAGTTCTTACACCCAGGGATTTCGGATCATTCCCCAGTGATTATATCTCTCTATCCTAAGCCTCCTCAAGGTAATAAACCCTTCAGGTTTTTCAACTTTTGGTTTGAACATGACGAATTGTTCATAGATGGGGACTATCTTGGCGGTTTTTGTAATGTCATCTTTTAGTCGCTTGTATCTGTTTGCTGCCAACTTATAGTTGGGTGCCTTAGGGCTGTTTGAAACTCTATTGTACACATTTATTTTCATTAATACACTTTTGGACTTACCTTCCAAAAAAAAAATATTGTCAAAGAAGCATGGCAGGTGCAGGTAATGGGAACCCCTATGTTTAGGGTGGTTAAGAAATTACAGCAAGTTAAAGTCAAACTTAAAGCATGGAGCAAGAGAATGAAGTTCTCAGAATTAGAAGCCAAGGTAAAGGCGGTTCGTGCTGACCTTGAACAGTGTCAAAAGGAGATCCAATCCAATCCCATGTGCCAAGAGCTACATAGAAGGGAGCAAGCCGTGAGGTATGAGCTTCTCATAGGCTTGATTGTATGGTGTTTACTATAGTTTGAGCGTGGTTGCTCCTTGTTGTGCTTGGTGGGTATGCCCACGATCTGCTTTGTACATACCTCCTTTTATTTAATCGTACCTTCTTAATTTCCAAAAAAAAAAAAAAAGCCGTGAGGTATGAGCTAATGCAATTGATGAAAAATGAGGAAGCACAAGTTAGACTGAAATCTCGAATCCTGTGGATGAAAGATGGGGATTGTAACACAGCATTTTTCCACAATCATATGGTAGCTAGAAGGGCCTTCAATAGTGTACAGAATGTTATTGACTCTGAAGGGCAGAAAGTCACTGATCCTACAAAGGTTAAGGATACCTTCGTGCAGCATTTCCAAAAGCTCCTGGGAAGCTATTCAACCACCATGCATGAGGGGTTTGATATGCCTGATTTCTATAGTAAACTGAATGAGGAGCAAGCTCAAGTGATTCAAGCTGATATCACGATGGAAGAGATCAGAAGCACCATGTTTTTTTTTTTTGGAAGGTAAGTCCAAAGTAGTATTAAAAATGGTTTGTACAATGATAGGTCAAACAAGGCAACCCAATGTGCTCCTTAAAGAATCAGGGCACATGACATGAACACAAGAAATCGCAAGAATACCCAATCGTCACCTTACAAGATCCCAGTCTAAATCCCAACTATCAACAAGATGGCGGTGGAGAGGGGAATCTGGTACAGCAACACGCTTCAAGTTAGCCTTGCCTCTAACATCAAGAGTGATAAGTGATACCAAATGTTCCCACGGCAGATATGAATTCCGAAACACCCTTCTGTTTCTTTCCCTCCATATGTGGTAAACACTTGCTGCAAGAGAGAGCTTGAATATGAGGATGGCATGTGGGCTACCAAGATTCAAAGATGCAGCCCATTGCACAATGTCCACCCATGAACGATTTGTCCTTGTCACTCCATTACGAGCCAAAACATTGTTCCACACATGGGCACTATAAGAGCACTCAAAAAACAAATGCGAGTGGGATTCGTCATGAGCTCTACATAGCACACAAAGCCCCTGGACCAGATGGATTTACAGCTAAGTTCTTTAAATGTGCATGGGCAGTAGTAGGAAATGATGTGTCTGAAGCAATAAAGGACTTTTTCTCTTCGGGCAAGTTGCTCAAGCAAGTGAACTCTACCTCTCTCACATTGGTCCCAAGTGTGGCAATCCTGAAAAGGCTAATGATTATAGGCCTACCTCTTGTGTTAATGTAATATACAAGTGCATTTCTAAGGTATTGGCAAACAGAATTAAAGGGATCATATCTTCTTTAGTTGGACAGTACCAGTCAGCCTTCATCCCTGGGAGGAGTATATCAGATAATATACTACTCACTCATGAGTTGATGCATAACTACCACCTACAAAGCCCACAAGCAAAATGTGCCATGAAAGTTGATCTTTGCAAGGCTTATGACTCCGTCAAGTGGGTATGTGTTAGAAGAATTCTAGCTGGAATGGGATTTCCTCCCAAGTTCACTGCATGGGTCATGGAATGCATATCAACTCCATCATTCTCACTAATGATAAATGGAGGCCTAACAGGGTTCTTCAAAGGAACAAATGGGCTTAGGCAGGGCGATCCACTATCTCCATATCTGTTTGTGCTAGTAATGGAGATGTTTAATGTGCAACTTCAGGAAGCAACGAGAGTTGACTTCAAGTACCATCATAGATGCCAAGCTCAAAACATCAAGATGTTGTGTTTTGCTGATGACCTGTTTCTTTTTTGTCATGGGGACATGAAATCCATGCAGTGTATGCTTCAAGGTCTTGAGAAACTTGAGAAGGCGCTGGATTGAAGGCCAATAAGGAGAAGAGCTCAATATACTTCTGTGGGGTGGAAGAGAATACGAAGATTTCAATGCTAGAGACTTCTGGCCTGAAATTGGGTGAGTTACCAGTAAAGTATCTCGGATTACCACTAATTTCAACAAGATTATCGGCAAAAGACTGCCAGCCCCTTGTGGACCGAGTTCAAGCTAGGTTGCAATCATGGAAGTGTAGGAATCTTTCTTATGCAGGGAGACTCATCCTAGTAAAGTCTGTGCTTCAATCTATGTGTGTGTTCTGGATATCAAATTTTATGCTCCCAAAAGGAGTGTTGAATGAAATTGATAAAATATGCAGGTGCTTCCTATGGACAGGGTCAAAGAACAAGAAGAAGATTGTCCCAGTGAGTTGGGACTCGGTTTGCTCCCCGAAAGAAGTTGGAGGACTAAACCTCTTTAGTATGAATGAGTGGAACAAAGCTGCAATGTTCAAGCACATATGGAGAATATTAGCAAGGGAGGACTGTTTGTGGATTGCTTGGGTGTATAAATGGCTTCTCAAAGGCCATAACTTCTGGGAGCTAAGTATCCCATCTTCATGTTCGTGGGCGTGGAGGAAGATCCTGAGAAATAGAGACAAAGTTCGCCCATTTGTGAAGCATATTGTTCACAATGGGAGGTGCACATCACTGTGGTACGATGATTGGCATGTGGATGGTCCTCTTATTGACAAGTATGGGCAAAGAGTGATTTATGATTCTGGTCTCCAAAAATCAGCAATGGTTGAGAATGCATGTGAAGGTGTCAAATGGTGGGGGGGGGGGGGGGGGGGGGGGGGGGGGGGGGGGGGCAGAGAACGGTGCCCTCATGGGTTCAAAACAATCTTCATCTTCCCAATGATCAAAGTGGGTGCATGGATAAGGGGTCTTAATGATCCCTCCAAACAGCAAGAAGTTAAGCATTTAATCCATGATCAAGGGCTAAGTTTAGTGTGTTTGGTGGAAACTAAGGTTAGGGAAGTGAATTCTTATGCTGTTAAGAATTTGATCTGTCCAAGCTGGGACCTCATATCCAATTATGCAAAGGCACTAAAAGGGAGGATTTGGATACTATTTAATAGTGATGTGATGACAGTTAACCCGATTGCAATGTCTGATCAATTTATCCACTGTTCAATGCATGTGATTAGTTCCAATCAGAAGGCGGTGGTCTCGTTTGTGTATGCGTCAAATGATTAGGTTGAACGAAGATTTCTTTGGAGTGAGCTGCAATCATGCAAGACAAGTTTGCCTTGGATGTTGTTGGGCGATTTTAATTGTGTTAGGAACTCCTCAGAAAAACAGGGAGGAAGACACATTAATGTGCAGCCAACATATAAGTTCAACATGTTTATCGATAAGTGTGAGTGTATGGAAATGAATTTCAAGGGCCAAATTCTATCATGGAGCAACAGGAGCTATGGGAATCACCGGATTGCATGTAAATTGGATCGTGTGATGGTTAACATGGGTTGGTTACATGAGTTTACTGCTTCAGAAGCTGAGTTCTTGCCACCTTCTATCTTGGATCACAGCCCAATGATAGTATCATTGTACCCCCCAAGATCGGGTAAAGGTATACCGTTTAGGTTCTTTAATATCTGGACGGAAAATGAAAATTTTATGCACATCGTGGACCATGCATGGAATACCCACATCCCTGGATCTCCTATGTTTGTAGTGGTTCAGAAGTTAAAGAGAGTTAAGGATGCACTTAAGGGTTGGAGTAAGAGTGAGCTACTCCAGCTAAGAAGGGATGAATTGAAGGAGTGTCAGAAGCTGCTACAGCTAAGAAGGGATGATGAGGGGCTTGGGCAACAGGAGAAACAGCTTCAAACCAAGTTATCGAATGCTCTTAGAATTGAGGAAGCACAGCTTAGACAGAAGTCCAGAATTCAATGGCTTAAGGAAGGAGATCAAAATTCAGGTTTTTTCCATAATACAATAGCCTCGAGAAGGTCTAGGAACAATATTTACAGCATTGATGATGAGCATGGTAGGAGGGTGACGGACTCAGAATTGGTTGAAAGCACAATTCTAAAGTACTTCAAGAACTCAATGGGAGTAACGGATTAGGTGGGGGGCGGATGCCGGATTTTGATCGGAAGTTAAGTGAAGAACAAGCAAGTGCCATGATTGATGTAGTGAATGAAGGAGAGATAAAGGCTACGTTATTTGAATTGAAGGATGATAAAGCACCTGGCCTGGATGGGTTTACCCCTTTGTTCTTTAAAAAAGCATGGAGCATTGTGGGTGGTGACGTGGTGAAAGCTATACAAACCTTCTTCATGAGTGGTAGAATGCTAAAGCAGATTAATTGCACATCAATCTCGCTTATTCCAAAGTGCAGAAACCCATCTAAGTGATTTCAGACCTATTTCATGTGTCAATACTATCTATAAATGCATTGCTAAAATCATAGCTAACCGAATGAAGAGGGTGATTGGAAATCTGGTGGGTGACTACCAATCAGCATTTGTGCCAGGAAGGAATATAGTGGATAATATCTTGTTATCGCATGAGCTACTTCACAATTATCATGTAACAAGCAATAAAGAGAAGGTGGCTGTCAAGGTTGATTTGAGGAAAGCTTATGACACAGTCTCCTGGAGGTGTATTCTATCAATCCTTCAAGGGATGAATTTTCCGAGCATTTTTATTAACTGGATTGAACAGTGTATTTCTACACCAAGATTCTCTTTAATAATAAATGGGAGTATGGTTGGATTCTTTCCAAGTGCCAGGGGGTCCGCCAAGGAGATCCAATCTCTCCATACTTGTTTGTGCTGACAATGGAGTTGTTCAACATGCTCATCAAAGAGGAAACGAGAGTAGGGTTTACCCATCATGCTAGATGTGAACAACAAGATATTAAACATCTGTGCTTTGCGGATGACCTAATTATGTTTGCACATGCTGATGCTTCTTCAATTCAATGCCTCATTGCAACATTACAAAGGTTGAATAGTTTGGCGGGCCTCCAGGTAAATAGCGAGAAGAGCAGTATTTTTGTAAGTGGAGTGGAGGAGGAAAAGAAGCATGAGATTGCCACCCAGATGGGATTTCAGTTAGAGCAGTTACCAGTACGATACTTGGGACTTCCTCTTATTTCCACCAGATTATCAGCAAACGATTGTGAGCAGCTAATTAATAGTGTCAGATCGAAGACACAGACGTGGAAAGGAAGGGCGTTATCATATGCAGGGAGGATGACATTGGTGAAGGCAGTGTTGTTTGGTATTCAAGTTTACTGGCTTTCGGTCTTCAGCATTCCTAAGAAGGTGATTTATGAGTTGGAGAAAATATGCAGAGACTTCTTATGGGCAGGTCCTGAAATGAAGAGGAAGGTCATTCCTGTGAGTTGGGATGTGGTATGCACGCCAAAGGAAGAGGGTGGTTTGGGGTTCGTGAAGTTGCATGTGTGGAATAAAAGTGCCATTTTGAGACTCATATGGTTAATAGTGAGTGGGGCATCGAGCCTATGGTTGAAATGGGTGAGAACGTACCTTGTCAAAGACAGGAACTTCTGGGAGTTAAAAATTCCAGCTAGAGGGTCATGGGTGTGGAGGAAAATGTTAAAGCTCGGAAATATTGCGGCTTCGCTTATTAGAAAAAGAATTAATAATGGAGGGACACGTCAATGTGGTTTGATAATTGGCACCCAATGGGTCCACTTTATAGGAGGTTTGGAAGGAGAGTAAGCTATGACTCAGGCATACCACTCCATGCACCTGTTTGTAGCATTGTTAGAAATACGGATTGGGATGTGCCACCATCAGTGACTATGGACCTAATGGAAATTTGGGGAAGACTTCATGAGCTACCTAAACCAGACCCCCATAAGGATGATCAAGTCATATGGGTTCCAGCTCAATCAGGAATATTTGATATTAAGAGTGCCTATAAGGCTCTTGGTGGGAGTGGACAGCAGATTAAGTGGAACAAGCTAATATGGCATAGCATGGCAATCCCACGACATTCTTTCATCTCATGGATGGCGATTAGAGGTAGACTCTTAACCAAGAATCAACTCTTTGAATGGGGGATTATCCAATCGGCTATATGTATTCTATGTAGGCAGCAGATTGAAACACAACACCACCTTTTCTTCGAGTGCGAGTATAGCGAAGCAATTTGGCATGGGCTGCTTTACTTGAATGGAATCCCACAGGTTACTCGATCGTGGCCTAGCAATATTGAATGGCTCGGGAACACGTGTGCTGGGACGTCTCTTAGACAGGTACTTATGAAGTTATCCTTTTTTTTTTTTTTGTGGAAAGTAAGTAAGATTTCCATTAGAAAAAGGAGCTGCTTTACAAGACCAAGGTGGGCATACCCACCTAATACAATGTAAACAAATTACAGTAAAACAACCCAACTGGGAACAATGGCTATCACATTAGAAATGCTACTACAAACATAAACCCAAAACAAAGTAATTACGGTGCACGGTGGGAGATGATCCCCTCAAGTCCCCAATGAGATACAAGCTCCCTGTTGTTGGGCGTATCAATGATAGTAAAGTTGGCAGAGCATAGCTTGAGACTGATATCACGAATAATAAGTGTCATTAAGTTATCCTGCGGGAGATAGTTGTTGGTGAAGACCCTTCTATTTCTCTCACACCAAATATGGTAAATGACTGCTGCCATAGAAAGCTTGAGAAGGGTTGATGAGAAACCTTTACCAGCCGCCTTGTGTTGCACCCAGTCAATTGTGTCCTTCCATGACCTATGAGATAGCCTGATGCAATTTTTGGAGAGTACATCCTTCCAAATTCTCTTGGTGTAGGCACATGCAAAAAAGAGGTGGTCATGAGTCTCCACCTCCCTTCTACAAAACATACAAGTAGCTTGGTTGATAGCTCCCCATTTGAGTAACCTTTCCTTAGTTAACAACTTTTCATGAATAGCTAACCAGAGGAGGAAAGAGTGTTTCGGGATAGGTAGGTGATGCCAAACCAATGAGTGCCAAGGAACGTCGGGTTTAAGCTCAAGAAGGGAGGTGTAGGCAGAGAGCATTGTAAACATACCCGATTTTGATGGTAACCATATTGTTTGATCATCTCTTGAACTGTCCAAACCGGGTAGATCTTGAAGTCTTTGCCAAGCTTCAATAAGGTCCATGGATCTAGATAAGGGCACATCCCAATCGTTGCCAGTGATAATTGCTTCCACTTTTGCATTTACTAGAAGGCCGGAGTCATAAATGAGTCGTTCACCATAAGCAACCACCAATGGGCCAACCGGATGCCAATTATCATACCATAGAGAAGTACAGCGGCCATTGAAAACCCTCTTCTTAATAAGTGCATTTGCTGTTGGTCTTATTTTCAATATTTTCTTCCAAGCCCATGAAGAGTGAGATGGAGGGTTAATAGCCCAGAAACTTCGGTTCGTGACTTTCACCATCTCCACCACCACCTCCACCATCTCCACCACCATCTCCACCATCTCCACCTCCACCACCACCTGTTCGTGACTTTCACCAGCACCACCATCTGTTTGTGGCCCCCTCCACCTGCTGTTCGTGACCATAGGTTCGTGACCATATGTTCGTGAGCTTCTTCTCCTGACTGTCCAAGAGCACCTGGACCTGAAGAATTTGTTCGTGAGGCATTGCTCGTGGGTTCGTCTGGTGATTTTGTTCGTGGGTTCGTGAGGCATTGCTCGTGGGTCCACCTGGTTTCAAGAGCATGTTGTGACCAACTGCCCGGGGTGTTCGTGAGCTTCAAGCAACTGTTTGGAACCTTACCGTCCACCTGTTCATCTGCATCTCCAACTGTTCGTGAGCAAGTTCGTCAGTAGCATCTCCACCTGTTTGTGAGCATTTTCGTGAGCAACATCTCCACCTAGTCCTCCATCTCCGCCTCTCCCCCACCTCTGCTCGTGGTTTCTTGTTGTGAAGGCTCTGGTTCGTGCCTGTTCGAGTTACCTCGTGCTCGTGGCTTCCTGGTTGAGCCTATTATTGTTCGTGGATTCTTCTGATTATTGTTCTGGTTTTCTGTTTGTGGATTCTTCTGGTTCTTCAACTCTTGTTTGTGCGATTATTGTTCGTGGATTCTTCTGAAGTTCGTGCGCATCTGGTCTGGTCGTGAGCAGCACTTCCTCCGGACCGTGGCCTTCTGGGCTGGTCTGGTCTGGTCGCGAGCGTCCTGCTCGTGACCACCTGGTCTGGTTGTGAGCATCACCTACCTAGTCTAGTCTCCGTCGGTTTCTTGCTGTTCGAGTTGCTGTTATTGAAAACTGGGATTATTGTTCGTTGATTCTGCTATTGGGATTAGTGTTTGTGGCTTCTTCTTCTCTGCTGTCCGTTCGTGCATTATTGTGGCTTCTTCTTCTTCTCTGTTGGGATATTTCTGCCTCTGCTCGTTCGTGCATGCATTATTTGGAGCAAAGTCGTGCATTATTGTTCGTTTGTGGATAATTTACTGTGCTGTTCGTCGTGGATTATTTCTGGTTCAACCTGTGTTAGTTCAACCTGTGCTCCTTCGTGCTGTGTTCGTCGTGGATTGCTGTCCGTGTTGCTATTCTTGAATCTGGGATTATAGTTCGTTGATTGCTATTGGGATTATTGGTTCGTTATTTACTGTTCGTGGATCTGGGATTATTGTCTGTCTGTGCTCGTTCGTTATATTTCTGCCTGTGGATCTGAAATTATATTTCTGCCTGTGCTCGTTCGTTAGCTATTGTTCGTGGTCTTCTTCATCCCGTGCACGTTCGTGCTGGTTTGTATTGGTTTGTGGGGTATCTTCTCCGGCATAATGGAATTAGTGGTTTACTGATCTCTTGGGTAAACGATTCCTGGTTTTCCGGCTGTTAGTTCTTCACCCAATGGCTGGTAATTTCTCAAAAAATGATTTCCCGCCTTTGAGTGGTTCGGATACCCAACTGAGCAAGTCAACACCTGTGGCTACTGTGGCTTCTGCTGCTCTTGCAGGAGCAGCAGCCATTGCTGACTTTGCTGACATTGGAGGAGCAGCAGCCATTGCTGACTTTGCAGCAGCCACTGCTGTGGCTTCTCCTGCCGAGGTTCAGATGCAATCGGCTATTCCTGCACCTGGCAGCGACCTTAACCAAACACATCCTTCCAGATTAAGGAATGTGCAGCCTTTGCTGACTTGTGAAAGTCGAGGGGGCACCACGTCTGATGGTATTACTTTATCAAGAGCTGGCATGCCTACTTTGGCAGCAAATGGTGTCTCTGAGCAAACGCCTACTGTTGGTAGGCAACAGCAACCTGCCATTTCGATGACAGCTGAGCAGGCGCCTAATGTTAGTAGCAATTCAGTGATAGATGAGCAGGCAACTGTGCTTGTGGACTCGCAACAGATGGTAGGTGATGGTCATATGAGGACACGATATACCCCTAAGCATGCTGTTGCATCAGATGGTAGGAGATGGTCATCTCTCTTTGGGCAGAAAGCTTCCAATAGGACGAAGCTACATTTCTACCCCCCAACTCATGTCAATGGGAGAGTAGTTGTTTCTCCACCCCCTGAGGTCGCAGATGAAGGCAGGAAATTGTGGGAGGGAAGTCTTGTTGGCCATTTTCTAGATAAAAAACTCCCTTTCTCTGTGGTTAAAAGCTTAGCTGAAAGACTATGGGGTAGAGAAGGGGGTGTGCACGTTTCTGATGTTGGGAATGGCTTCTTCCTATTTAGGTTCCCTAATCCAACAACTAAAGAGAGAGTTCTTCGTGAAACTCCATGGCACTTTGCCGGCAAACTCCTAATTCTGGAAGAATGGCATCCAGGCATGCAATTGCAGAAATCTCAACTGAACAAAATTCCGGTTTGGATCAAATTGTTCAATGTGCCCATGGAATTCTGGACATGGATATGGAGGAAGATCTTACAAGCTAGATGCCATGCAGCAAATATTTTGAAGGTTAGAGTTTACAACGGGCTCGGAACCTCTCTATGGTATGATAATTGGCATCCAGATGGCCCAATTGTCCCAAGGTATGGACATCGAATTGTCTATGACTCGGGATTACATATTTCAGCCCAGGTGAGTAGTATTATTGAGCATAATGAATGGTCCGTTCCCCCAGCTGTCACCATTGACCTCATGGAGTTATGGAGCAAATTATGTCTACTACCAAAACCAGATGGCTCAAGGGAGGATAGGTTGGTATGGTCAGCTTCTAAATCAGGTGTGTTTAACATTGCGAGTACTTATAACCTCATGCTTCCAACATCTCACCGGGTCCCTTGGAAGAAGGTAGTGTGGTTTCCGTTGAACATCCCCCGGCATGCTATGATTCTATGGATGGCAATTAACAATGGCCTACTTACACTTGAAAAACTATTGAAGTGGGGAGTGGTTACTCAATCATCGTGTGTGCTCTACAGGCGTGCTAATGAAACTATCCACCATCTATTTTTCTCATGTAGCTACAGCTGGCAGGTTTGGAAAAGTATGCTTCAATTAAATGGCAAGCGTAGAACCAACCGAAGATGGACCAGGTTGATCGCATGGATGGTAAGAAGATGCTTTGGAACAAAGCTACAGTGATGAAGCACATATGGAAAATATTGAGCCGTGGGGAATCCTTGTGGGTACAATGGGTTTGTACTTATCTTGTGAAGGACCGGAACTTCTGGACCTTAACCATACCAGCAAGTTGTTCTTGGGCATGGAGGAAGATCCTCAAAGCAAGACCTGATGTACATTCAAGGATCAAGAAGAAGATAAAGAATGGCTGCACTACTTCCTTATGGTATGATAATTGGCATCCAGATGGCCCTTTGTTCTTTACCTATGGTCAGCGTTTGATCTATGATTCGGGTCTCCCTACCCAAGCTATGGTCAGTGAAATAATATCGGGGCATAATTGGGATCCTCCAGTGGCAGCATCGCTTGACCTTATTGAAGTGTGGAGCAAACTCCAGCATTTAAGCAATCCAACTCCAGATAGTGAGGACATGATGGTGTGGACTACTTCTAAGTCAGGTATGTTTGATATTAGTAGTTCTTATAAGAGCTTAGACACACCTCGCCCGCGGGTTCACTGGTATAAATTGGTTTGGTTTCCTCAACACATCCCGAAGCATGCCTTTGTGTTATGGATGGCTATCAACCAAAGGCTTCTTACTAGAGACCGTCTTCTCAATCTTGGGGTTGTTCATCAAGCTTCTTGTGTGCTATGTAGACTCACGATGGAGTCCCATTCTCACTTATTTTTTGAGTGCAATTATAGTGCTCAAATTTGGCATAATATCCTTTCTATGAACTGTGCAAATAGAACCTCCCGTACTTGGGAATAAATAGTGCAGTGGGCTTCTTCCATGCGCTTGGGCAGCTCTCATTCTCGCATGATTCTTAAGATCTCATTGGCAGCCACAGTGTACCACATTTGGAGGGAAAGAAACCGCCGTGTTTTCAGCAACTCATACTTACCATGGCAGAATGTGATTGCAGCAATTATTGTGGATGCTCAGGACAAAGCAAATCTGGAAAGAGCGAAGATCCATGACACCCCCCTTCATCGCCAATTGGTTGCTAATTGGGACCTAAGTTGGGAATTTATACCCTAGGAGAGGGTTTTTGTTTCCCCACTCATTTGGGGAGGGGTTTCTTTTTGTTTACCCTATTGTATTTAGGGTATCCTTGTTTCTGTCTGAACTTATTGTAATTATCTTTCTTTAATATTATACTTTGGACTTACCTTCCAAAAAAAAAAAAAAAGAAGATGCTCTGGAGCAAATCCGATTCATGTCATCTTGAAGCTATCATTGGCAGCATCGGTGTGTCACATTTGGAAGGAAAGGAACAGGAGATGCTTCAAGAATAGTTACCTGCCTGCACAAGAGGTGAGTAACCATATTCGTTTTGATGTCCAAGCAAGATTGTTCAACTCTAAATTCTCAGTCAAGGATACCGACCACAATAGGAAGGTGGTTGACAATTGGAGTCTCACATCTGCATTTCAGTTTTCTAGGCTGTAGTCTCTCCTGTATCTCTTAAATGTATTGTGTCAATATGACATAGTTGGGTGGTATAGACTACGACTAAGTATTTTGTGTAGCTCATGGATATGAGGTGGTTGTTTTGTCTGTGGTTACCTTAGTGTGTATGGGGTATCCTAGGTGATGCTTGAACCTACTGTAATTATTTTTCCTCTATTAATATACTTTGGACTTATCTTCCAAAAAAAAAAAAAAAGGAATTCTGGACAGCATCAGGTTTGAGCTTCTTAGCAAGTGGTATTGGAAGGCCTCTATTCTTGGATGAAGCCACCGAAAGCAAGAGTAGACTCACCTTTGCTAGGGTGTGTGTTGAAGTGGACTTGGACTGTACTTTTCCTCAAACCCTTCTCCTTCATACTAAAAATGAAAATAATGAGGACGATGACTTGCAAATTGAAGTTGACTATGCTTGGAAACCCCCTATGTGCATGCATTGCAAGGTGTTTGGGCATGATGGTGGGAAGTGTAAGAAATTTGAGCAAGGCAAGGAGTGGGTTCCTACTGGTCGGATGATACAAAGGGAAGGGACTCAAGCTGAACCAATTCATGTCGATGGAATTGCTGATATTGGAAAAGATAGGCCGTCTGGCCCACAGCAACCACAGGACTGGGAAGTTATAAAGGCAAAAGGCAAACAGAAGGAAGTGCAACATGATAATCTTACTGAGGTACTGTCTACTGATCATCAAAAAGCAAATGGTGCTGAAGTCTCTGTGGGCATGATAAATGTAGTAACTGAGGGTGCCAATGTTTCTCTTGCCCCTTCTCTTGAAATAGTCAACGATGCACAAAATTCAGATGTTCTAGAGATGCCAATTACCAATCTGCAAGATAAGACCTTGGCTGTACCTGGCTCCATGGTATCTCCTACTAATCACAACAAGTTCTCTTTGTTGTCACATGCAGATAGCTCTGAAATGAATGATCCTTCCTCTGGTAGTGAGGGTAAAAAAAGCAAGAAGAAAAAGAACAAAGGCAGGATCTTGGTTGATGAAATAGCCATGAAAGAAGCTAAGATTGCAAATCGAGTTCAAGTCTCAAGGGCTTTGGGTGACAGGAATGTCGGCATTGGCACCACCACATCGGTATCTCATGATTAATTGGGGAATGTGGAACATAAGGGGGCTCAACGACTTGGCCAAGCAGCATGAGGTCAAGAATTTCATTTCTAGGAATAACCTGGATATCTTGTGTATTGTTGAAACAAAAGTTAGAGAGATAAATAAGAACACAGTTATGTCCACCATCTGTTCTACTTGGAACTTAATGGACAACTATGATAGAGCCTTGAAAGGCAGAATCTGGATTTGCTGGGATCCAGCAAAGGTCTTCATCAACCCAGTTTTGGTTACTGATCAGCTAATTCACTGCAATGTTGTTATCAATGCCACTCAAGCTCAGTGTATGATCTCTTGTGTCTATGGTGCTAATAACCACTACCAGCGAAGAGCTTTATGGCATGACATCAAATCTGCAATTCCAGCATGCCCATGGATTGTCCTCGGTGATTTCAACTGTGTAAGAAATTCTAATGAGAAATATGGGGGAAGAGCAATCAATGAAAAGGCCACCAAAGAATTCAATCAGTTTATTGACTCTTGTATGCTTATGGAGCTAAAACATAAAGGATTTACTCGTTCATGGAGTAACAAGAGTTCGGGCAGCAATATTATCATGTGCAAGTTCGATAGAGTACTTGTAAATCATACATGGCTCCAGGAATTTCCCTTATCTGAAGCTGAATTCTTAGCTCCATCAATTTCTGACCATTGCCCTATTGTCATCTCCATTGAAAAGGATAATCTTAAGGGATCAAAGCCATTTAAATTCTTCAACTTCTGGTGCAAGCATGAGGACTTCCTTGACATAGTGAATCAAGCTTGGCAGATCAATATTCAAGGTACACCAATGTTCAGATTGGCAGATCAATATTCGAGGAGCAACCGTATTGACTTCGTCGGAGAAGGGTGGCGTGGTGTTGCTGTTATGGGTTATTGCGGTTGTGGGTTGCGGTGGTGGTCGTGCTGTGAAGGAGGACGTGTGCTGTTCTGAGCGGTTGTGCTGGTGTGGGTGTGTTACTGTGGTGTACCAGTGGTCGTGATAATGTGGGTCGTGCTTGTGCGGCTCGAGCTGCTGTGGTGAGAAAGTGGGTGTGCTGGTGGGGTCGTTTGCTGTGATTGTGTGCGGCTGTTGCTGTGGTGCGAAGGTGGCTGCGCTGGTGTGGTTGGGCTTGTGTGGTGAGAAAGGGCTGTGTGGTGTGCTGCAGTGGTGAGTGGTGAGTGGTGTGTTGGGCTATTCTTGCTGGGCGGTGCTGATGTTGTGGTGAGGTCGTGCTGCAGTCGGAGGGTTGGACTGAATTTTTGCTGCGGTAGTGAGGTGTGGTGCTGGTTCGGGGATACTGTGGTGTGGTTGTGCGTTTGGGTTGGTGACGACTTCTGTGTCTGGCGGTGCTGTGTCTGTAGTGGAGCTGCTGGGGTGGTGTGGTAGGGCAAGTCTGGTCTGGGCTGCTGCGTGCTGTGGTCAGGAGGGATACGGTGCTTGGGTTCCATGCTGGGTGAGGACTTCCCGCCCTTGGGTGCGGGTGGTGAAGACGATGGATCCGGGCCCCGACCCGGTCCAGATGCATTACCCAAGGATTCAAATTTCAACCAGCCCGCGCATGGATCGTGGAGGGGTCTGTTTGGTGCTGACTGTCTTCGCCAGAAGCTTAAGTTTTATGAGCCGGACACAGTCGATGGACGAATCATCATCAACCCTCCCCCCGAAGTTGCAGACCAAGGCTGTGCAGCCTGGCAATCCTGTTTAGTAGGTCATTTCCTGGATAGGAAACTGCCTCTGTCCATTGTGAGGGCATATGCAAACAGGTGGTGGAGTAAGGAAGGGAAAGTTAATGTTACCGTGAATGAGACGGGGTTCTTCTTCTGCAAATTCTCCTCGGTTCAGGCGAAGGATAGGGTGCTCGATGCAGGGCCCTATCATATAGCAGGTCGTCTGTTTGTGCTTAAGGCGTGGGAACCAAAAATGGTCTTGACGAAGGAAGACCTCGAGAGAGTGCCGCTGTGGGTCAAGCTGTTTAACCTTCCTACTGAATACTGGACAAATCAAGGGCTGAGCTATGTCGCCAGTGGTATAGGGCAGCCACTGTTCATGGACGATGCAACTGAGAATCATTCTAAGTTATCATTTGCAAGGGTGTGTGTGGAAGTAGGTATAAGCTGTTCTTTTCCGGAGTCTGTCCTTCTCAACCTTGGTGATCGGCTGCAAGAGGTTAGGGTGGAGTACCCTTGGAAACCCGTGAAGTGTAAGGTGTGTAGCTTGTTTGGTCACTCGGATCAAAGATGCTCGATGAAGAAGGTAAAACGATGGGAAGCTACAGGTAGGACTTTTGATGTAGTTCCTTCGGTGGGTGATGGGGAGGCTGAAGGTCCTTTGGAAGAGAATGATCGTACTCGACTGCTTGGTGGTATGTCGGAAGATTCTCGTGGTGTGGGCACTGAAGAAGGAAGCTTGGGCACACAACAGATGAAGGAAGGAGCGTTGGTGGCTGTGTCGAATGAGGTAATGGAAACAGTTCCATTGGCGGAAGCAAATGAGGAGCAGTGGCAGGTTGTTGTGCATGGGCGTAAGACTAGCCATGCAAGTATGGGGGAGGTCAATCAGTATGCTCCATTGATTGACGGTTTTGGAGAATTGGGAGAGGTTGATTCCGCTGTTCCATTAACAGTGCATGACTGTTCACCAGAAGTATTGAAGGACGGCAATGAAACAATGGCTATTGAGAATGCATTTGGGCTTCTAGATGGAGAAGTAGAGTCATCGACCCAATCAGTAGGATCATCATCATTTAAAAAGAAGCAAAAGAGAAAAACAAAGCAGAGGATATTAGTGGATGAGGTTGCAATGAAGCATGCAAAAGGTCAAGGGCAGAACAGTCAGAATGGACGAGTAGTGAGCACAATGGAGAAGAGCATGAACTGTGCTCTAAAATTGCCTTCCTCCAGTTCTCAATGATTAAGATTGGAATGTGGAATGTACGGGGTCTTAATGATCCCGCTAAACAGTATGAGGTGAAGAATCTGATTCTAACTCAACATCTTGATTTGCTATGCTTAGTAGAAACAAAAGTGAGGGAGGTGAATTCTGCTGTTGTTAAGAGCTTAATAAGCCCTCAGTGGGACTTGATAGCAAACTATGATAAAGCCTTGAAGGGGAGAATCTGGATCTTGTTTAATAATTCAGTTTTCAAGGTGCAAAGATTATTTAGTTCGGACCAAGTTATACATTGTTATGTTCAAGTAATACATTAACAGAAGAATGCATTCATGTCATTTGTGTATGCAGCAAATGATCAGGGGGAGAGGCGGGTATTGTGGGGAGACCTCACTAATGTGTTTACTACCAGGCCTTGGATGATGATTGGGGATTTTAATTGCGTGAGGGATTCATCGGAGAAGGTGGGTGGGAAGCACATTAATCTGCAAGCTACGGATGAATTCAACAGATTTATTGATAGATGTGAATGCATGGATCTTGTGTACAAGGGTCAATTCTATTCGTGGAATAATAAAAGTGTAGGAGGCCGACGGATCTCTTGTAAGCTGGATCGTGTCTTGGTTAACCTGGGATGGTTGCAAGAGTTTAGATCCTCTGAAGCGGATTTTATGCTACCAGGAATCTCTGACCATAGTCTGTCTATCGTGTCCTTGATGCCACAGTATGTGGGACCAGCTAAGCCCTTTCGGTTCTTCAACTTTTGGACAGAGCATGCAGAGTTCCTTACATTGGTTGAACAAGTATGGAAGGTGCAAGTGTATGGGTCACCCATGTTCATTGTTGCTAAGAAGCTCAAGATGGCTAAAGCAGCGTTAAGAGAATGGAGCACTAAAATGAGGTTTACTAATATATCTACTAAGGTGCAGCAGCTTAGAAGAGAGTTGCAGGAGTGTCAAACTGAGCTACAAAGATACCCACAGGATGATGACCTTGGTGAGAAAGAGAAGCGGTTAACGGGAGAGATGAGGAAGGCACTATGCATTGAGGAAGCTCAACTAAGGCAGAAGTCCAGAATTCAATGGTTGCAGGGAGGGGACAAGAATTCGACATTTTTTCATAATACCATTGTGGCGAGAAGATCCAGAAATACTATATGCAGCCTTTATGACGAGGGGGGAGTTAAGATTGAAGATCCTAATCGAATTAAAGAGATGGCACTTGATTACTACAAAAACTTGCTAGGAGTGCATGCCCATGTCGAGTCCCAATTACCATGCTTTGACAGGAGACTTAGTGAGGAGCAAGCAAGTATGCTGACTGGTGAAGTCACGGATGATGAAGTCAAGAATACATTTTTTAGCCTCAAGGACAACAAGGCGCCTGGACCGGATGGATTCACCCCATTGTTTTTTAAGAAAGCATGGCCTGTTGTTGGTAAGGATGTTACCCTAGCAATAAAAAGCTTCTTCACTTCTGGCAGAATTTTGAAGCAACTTAATTGCTCTTCAATCACTCTGGTGCCAAAAGGTAAGAACCCTTCTACAATGGCAGACTATAGACCGATATCCTGTGTTAGCTCTGTTTATAAGTGTATTGCAAAAATCATAGCAAACAGGATGAAGGTAGTGATTGGGGACTTGGTCGGGGAGTATCAATCGGCATTTATTCCAGGAAGAGCAATTACAGATAATATACGGCTATCCCATGAGCTTGTCCATAACTACCATAGCAAAGGCATCAGTCCGAGATGTGCTATCAAAGTGGACTTGAGGAAGGCATATGACACTGTGTCGTGGAACTGCATTATCAAGGTAATGGAAGGCATGAATTTTCCTCCAAAGTTCATTGCGTGGGTCCAACAATGTATATCTACCCCTATGTTCTCCATTATGCTTAATGGTGGTATGGTGGGTTTTTTTCCAAGCTCACGGGGAATCAGACAAGGTGACCCCATATCACCCTATCTGTTTACACTGGTAATGGAATTGTTGCATATGCTTGTGAAGGAGGCGACTAGTGAAGGGTTCAAGTTTCATAGCAGGTGTGAGAGGCATGGCATAAAGCACTTGTCATTTGCAGATGATCTACTAATGTTCTGCAATGGTGACTCGGCGTCGGTTGCATGCTTTACTAGTGCATTACAGAAGTTCCAGGAGTGTTCGGGGCTGGAAGTTAACAAGTCAAAAAGCCTAATGTTTATTGCTGGTCTTGATGAAAATGCAAAGCAACAAATGTCAATGGAAGCCGGGTTCCCGCTTGGAGACCTTCCTGTAAGGTACCTTGGCTTGCCCCTCATCTCATCTCGATTGTCTGCTTTGGAGTGTGAGCCACTCATCAACAATGTTAAAAATAGGATTTAGGCTTGGAAGGGGCGTGCACTATCTTATGCAGGTAGACTTACACTTATTAAGGCCGTTTTATTCTCTATCAAAGTCTACTGGTTATCAGTTTTCATGGTTCCTAAAGGGGTGCTACTTGAGTTGGAAAGGTTGTGCAGAGTATTTCTATGGGCTGGCCCGGACATGAAGAGGAAAGTGGTGCCAATATGCTGGGATGTAGTGTGCTCTCCAAAATCCGAGGGGGGACTTGGGTTATTCAAGATACACATATGGAATAAGTGTGCTTTAATAAAGAACATATGGGATATTGTAAGTGGAGCAAACTCATTATGGCTTAGATGGGTGCGGAGTTATTTGGTTAAAGACCGGAATTTTTGGACATTAAATATACCGGCTGCTGGGTCTTGGATTTGGAAGAAGACACTAAAGCTAAGGGAGCTAGCACAACGGTTAATAAAGGTAAGGGTTTATAGTGGAACTAACACATCACTATGGTATGATCACTGGCACCCTTTGGGACCACTTTTCAACAGATACGGGAGCCGGATTATCTATGACTCTGGGCTTGGTGTTGAAGCATTGGTAGAGGCCATTATCACGGATGGTGTTTGGGATCCGCCCCCTACAGTCACCATAGACTTGCTTGAGGTGTGGGAGAAACTGCATGATCTACCTGGCCTTGACCAAGGAAGGAGTGACACGGTTATATGGGTGCCTTCTAATTCTGGAAAATATGACATCAAGAGTTGCTATCAGTTCATGGAAGGGGAACGACAACAAATGTCATGGAGCAAACTCATTTGGCAACCACTAGCGATCCCACGGCATTCCTTCATTGCTTGGGTAGCAATTCATGGAAGGCTTCTGACGAAAGCCCAGTTGGTGGAATGGAATGTAATATCATCGGCTACGTGCATCCTGTGTAGAAGGTATGATGAGACACAACACCACCTATTCTTCCAGTGCGAGTATAGCCATGAGGTGTGGAATCAATTGTTGCGGCTCAACTGTGCATCACAAGTTGTACGTACATGGCATGATAACTTGGATTGGATGGGGCAGCAATTTGCAGGTAACTCCTTTCGCCATATTGCAATGAAGTTATCTTTTGCAGCAACAGTTTATCATATATGGAGGGAGAGGAACAGGAGAACATTCAACAATAGCTACTTACCGCATCAAGTGGTGGTTAACCACATTATGCATGATGTCAGGGACAAGCTTACCATGGCAAAGGTACGAATTAGGGCAACTCCTTTGGAGCAGCAGGTGATGAGCAATTGGAATCTGTAGATTTTGGTGTAGGATGGGGCTTTACTTGTGATTTGTAAGGGTTGGTTGACATTGAGTGGTGTGTGTTTTGTAATTGTGAGCTTGGGCTCAGGTAGATGTTACCACATGGAGTGGTAACGATCTCATGATGTACATTCTCCCCTTTCTTTTTATTATATTTACTTATCTTGCAAAAAAAAAAAAACATCTGAAAAAAAAGCTTAAAGAATGGAGCAAAACAAAATTCTCCAAGTTGGAGCTTCAAGTTCAGGAAACTAGGCAAGACCTCTCCATATGCCAAAAAAATCTATTTGCAAATCCATCAAGAGAGGAGTTGGCAGCACAAGAGAAGGCTCTCTCCATGAAGTTGGCACAACTAGATTCAGATTTGGAAGCCCAAACTCGACAAAAAAGTCGTATCCAATGGTTACAAGAAGGAGATTCCAACTCATCCTTCTTTCATAAGACACTCATCTCTAGGAGGGCTAATAACAGAATTATGAGCATTTACAATGAAGATGGTGAAAAGGTAACCAATTGGGAGCTGGTGCAAAAAACCTTCCTTCATCACTACACTACTCATCTTGGGACTAGTCCATCAAGGGAGGAAGATGACCATACAGATATTGCTCAATTCATCTCAAGGAAGCTTGACTCAACACAAATTGAAGACGTTTCTAAGGTGATCACTACAGATGAAATCAAAGCTACCCTCTTTAGCCTTAAAGATGATAAGGCTCCAGGCCCTGATGGCTTCACTCCAAGATTCTTCAAAGTCGCATGGGACATTGTTGGAGAAGAAACACTTGCAGCAATCAAAAGCTTCTTCACTTCTGGATCGCTGCTCAAACAGATGAATGCAACTCTTATCACATTGGTTCCAAAGTGTGGCAACCCAACAACTGTGGGAGATTTTAGACCCATTTCCTGTGTCAATACGATCTACAAGTGCATCTCAAAGGTGATTGCAAATCGACTCAAGCCACACATATCTCATCTTGTAGGCACTTACCAAAGTGCCTTCATCCCTGGGAGATCGATGATGGACAATATCTTGCTGTCCCAAGAACTATTGCATAACTACCATTTGCATAAAGGAAAGGCCAAATGTGCATTGAAAGTTGATATCATGAAAGCCTTTGACTCAGTAAAATGGGACCTTCTGCCTCACCTATTGAGTGCAATGGAATTTCCTCATCAATTCATCAAGTGGATCATGGCATGTGTCACCTCCCCCTCATTCTCTATTATGCTCAATGGATTTCAAGTTGGTTTCTTCAAAGGGGCTAGAGGATTAAGGCAAGGTGATCCCCTATCGCCTTACCTCTTTGTACTTGTTATGGAATTGCTTGCAGGCATCCTTGAGTCAAGAACAAGGGAAGGATTCAACTACCACCCCAGATGCAAGAAACTTAACGTCAAATGCTTATGCTTTGCGGATGACTTGATGATATTTTCCAATGCCGACATCAACTCCATTTCCCTCATCTTCCAAAGTTTGGATCAATGCGGATGTATTTCAGGTCTTCACATGAATCCCTCCAAGAGTGCAGTGTTCTTTAGTGCTACCTCACAGCAATTGCAGGAAACAGTTTTGGGAAGGTACCATGTCACTGCAGGTAAATTACCCATCAGATATCTTGGCATCCCTTTAATTACAACTAGACTCAAAGCTACGGATTGTGAACCATTAATCTTGAAAATCAAGACAAGAATTCAGACTTGGAAAGCTCGTGCTTTATCATATGCTGGCCGTGCTCAATTGGTGGAGAGTCTTTGTAGAAGCTTTTTATGGTCTGGTCCTGACTTGCGTAAGAAGATTATCCCAATCAATTGGGATAATGTATGCTCTCCAACTCATGAAGGGGGTCTTGGCTGCATTGATATCAAAGCTTGGAACAAGGCTGCTATCTCTCGTCACTTATGGAATATCATTGCACCTACTCATTCCTTATGGGCACAATGGGTAAAACTGTACATCTTGAAAAACAAATCCATATGGCAGGTGAATATACCTTCTGCATCAACTTGGGCATGGCGCAATGTGCTGAAAATTCGAGACCAAGTCTATGGATATACAAAGCACAAGATAGGGAATGGTTCACACACAAGCTTATGGTGGGATAATTGGCATCCACTCAGTCCCCTATATAAGAGGTATGGCCCTAGAATTTGCTATGATACAGCTCTTCCTACTGATGCTAAGGTATCTGCTTTTATTGCTGATAATTTGTGGGACCTACCACCAACTAGAACACATGTACTTGATGAGATTGCTGAAGGGCTTGCTGCTCTTCCAAATCCAGATGAGTCCTCCTCAGATACTATAATTTGGAAACCTGCAAAATCTGGTGAGTTTAGCATAAAGACCACATACACAGTAATGCGTGATGCTAAGGCTAAGGTTGCTTGGAAAGGACTAGTATGGTTCAAAGATAATATCCCCAGACATGCCTTCATCCTTTGGATTGCTATATACCAAAGATTGCCCACTCAGGACAGACTCCAAAGGCTCAACATACTAAGCACCTCAACATGTGTACTATGTCAAGCTCATTCGGAGACCATGAGCCACCTATTCTTCACATGCCCATACTCAGCTACAGTTTGGAAAGGAATCATGAAGAAGAACCTCATCACTTTTCCTCAAAGGCAATGGCAGCATGCGGTGTCATGGGCAATCTCAAACTTCAAAGGTAACAATGCAATATCAAAAATCCAAAAGATCTCATTTGCTGCAATTGTTTATCATATTTGGATAGAGAGAAATAGAAGAATTTTTCAGCAACAAGCAAGTCCACCTGAGAACCTTATGAAGAACATTGGTCTTGATGTTCAAATGAAGTTTTCCCATAGTAGACTTACAGTAAAAGATAATTCTATAAACAGGAAAATCTGTGAAAATTGGAATATCTATATCAACTTCATTTAGGAAGTTCTTGTTTATGTATCCTTTCCCTCGTATTTTTTTGTACTTTTGTATAGCCACCTTTATAGATGTGCTACTGTTTGGTGGTAGAGGCCTCTCTACTTCATTGTAAATTTTCTTTTTATCTTTTCTCATTAATGGAAACTACTTACTTTCCAAAAAAAAAAAAAACTTCGGTCCTTGATGAGGTTAATGTGGACCCAATTAGTCCATAAGTTTTGTGCTCCGGTTGTGATCATCCAGCAGTACCTTAACATGGCAGCTTTGTTCCAAGTGCGCAGCTTGAAGAGACCAAGTCCACCCTCCTTATAAGGTGAGCATGCTATTTCCCACTTGATGGGAATAATCTTCTTTCTCATGTCGGGTCCTTTCCAAAGAAAATTTCTGCAAAGCTTTTCAAGCTCTCTAATAACCTTCATTGGGAGCATGAAAGCCGATAACCAATAAATCTTGATGGAGAAGAGGACAGATTTCACCAAGGCAAGGCGGCCAGCATAGGAGAGGTGGCGCCCCTTCCAAGCTTGAGTAGTAACAGCAATCCGGTTAAGAAGGGGCTCACACTCCGTAGGAGTCAATTTCGAAGAGACCAATGGCAACCCCAAGTAGGTAGCTGGTAAAGCGCCAAGAGAGAAACCCGAGCATGGATAGAGCTTGCTTCAACTGGCTGTCAGTACCACTAACATACATTAATGTCTTGCTTTTTTTGACATGAAGACCTGAAATAAGCTGGAATTTGCACAAAGCATCAGAGAAGCAATTAATAGAGTTGCAATCGGCCCTGGAAAATAGGAAGAGGTCATCAGCGAAGCATAGAGAAGAGATGCCTAGCTTCTTGCACTTGGCATGGAAGGAAAACCCTTGCAGCGTGCTACGCTTCAGAATCATAGTAAATAACTCCATAACAAGAACAAAAAGGTAAGGCGACAATGGATCGCCTTGCCTAAGGCTGCGGGAACTTTGGTAGAAACCAAATAAGCTTCCATTAATGAGCAAAGAGAAGTTTTTTTGGAAAGTAAGTAAATTCCATTAAGATAATCAATATGTACAAAACTGGCGCCCAGGCACCAAACGCCTACAACACAATAGGCAATACAAGTGCCCAAGGCATCAACCCTCAACCAAGAATCATTTCATTTCATTTCATTTCAGAAATCGGAGTTAGGCATGGAACCGCCAATCAAGGCCCCAGTTACCCACAACACGCCGGTTCCTTGTTGTGTCCTTAACCATGATGTGCAGATTGTGAAGCTTTGCTTGGACATCAAACTTAATATAGTTCAACACCACTTCAGGAGGGCTATAGTTATTCTGGAAGACACGCCTATTCCTTTCCGCCCACAAGTGATACACGGTTGCTGCCAAGGATACTCGAGCAATGGTCTTGAGGGGACATGGCCCTGCAAACCTCCTTTGCATCCATTGCATGTTATGCTCCCATGATCTACGGGGTGATCCAAAGCTATTCCATGACAGGACCTTGCTCCAAACATCATGACTATAAGTACATACGAAGAATAAGTGATGGTGATCCTCATTATGCCGTCTACATAGAACACAACCCTGCTGTTGGAGTACACCCCACCTTGCAAGACGTGATTTAGTCAATAACCTTTGATGCATTGCTACCCATAGGATGAACGCATGCCTTGGCACATGGTGTTTGCTCCATACCAAGTTGAACCAAGGCACCCTTTGTCTGGCCTCAGATAATTCAATATACGCTGTCCTAATACTAAAGGCACCATTCTTGGAAGGAGACCAGATTGCTTTGTCCTCCTTTGTGCTGTCCAAAGGTGGGAGATCATTCAATTTAGCCCAGGCTTCTCTTAGATCCATTGATGCAGCCACAGGTGGGTCCCAAGCTCCATGAGCAACAATCACACTCACACGATCAGTAATGAGCAACCCTGAGTCATAGATTATTCGTGTACCATATCTTTCAACAAGCGGCCCATCTGGGTGCTAGTTATCAAACCACAAAGATGTGCTGCTTCCATTGAACACCCTCTTTTTTATGTGTGGCCGGGCGCTGCTCCTAGCCTTGAGGATCTTCCTCCAAGCCCAGGAGGAAGAACATGGAACTTTCTTTGCCCAGAAGTTTTGATTTCTGATGAGGTAAGTTTGCACCCATTTGACCCATAAATTTGGACCACTACTAGCAATTAACCAAACATACCTGATGATGGCGCTCTCATTCCACCTCTGAAGATTAAGAAGACCAAGACCGCCCTCCTCCTTAGGCCGACAAACCACTCCCCACGTGATAGGCACAATCTTCTTTGTAGACATATCAGGCCCTGCCCATAAGAACCTTCTACACATTCCTTCCAGCTCCTTGATCACCCTCCTTGGGAGGATAAATGCAGACATCCAATGAACTTTAATGGAGAAAAGGACAGTCTTTACCAATAATAATCTCCCCGCATAAGATAGGCATCTTCCCTTCCATGAGCGCACCTTGGCCTTAACTCTTGCTAACAACGGCTCACAGTCACCCTTTGTCAGCTTAGTGGAGATAAGAGGAAGGCCCAAATACTTCACTGGGAGGGGCCTAATCTGGAACTGGGTAATTTCAGCAAGCTCACTTGCCAGTGATTCATCCACCCCACTAACAAACATACAGCTCTTCAGGCAATTAACCTTAAGGCCAGAAACACCCGCAAACTCATTCAAAGCTGCAACCAGACAAGTGATAGATGACCTATCTCCATGGGAGAATAAGAACAGATCATTAGCAAAACATAGCAGTTTAATATCATGTTCATAACACCTAGGGTGGTGTTTGAACCCAGTAACCGTACATCTTGCTAGCACCATGTTAAACACCTCCATGATAAGGACAAAGATATATGGGAGATAGGGTCACCTTGTCTGATACCCCTTGAGCTTTGGAAAAAACCCACCATGCCGCCATTGATCATGAGGGAGAAAGACGGTGTAGAAACACACTCCATAATCCAATTAACAAATCTCAAGGGAAAACGCATACCTATCAAAGTAGCCCTGATAGCACTCCAAGCAACTGAGTCAAATGCCTTCTTGAGATCAACTTTCAAGGCACACTTAGGCTGTGTTCTTGAGAGGTGGTAATTATGCAACAGCTCATGAGACAAGAGTATATTGTCTGCTACTTTGCGACCTGGGATGAAAGCTGATTGATAATCACCTACTAGGTCTGCAACCACTTGCTTCATCCTGTTAGCTAGGATCTTTGATATGCATTTATAGAGGGTATTGACGCATGATATAGGTCTAAAATCAGCCACAGTAGCGGGGTTGAGACCCTTGGGAACCAAAGTGATTGTAGAGTGGTTCATCTGCTTAAGAAGCTTACCAGAGACAAAGAAGCTACTAATAGCTGCCACACACTCATCTCCAACAATCGGCCAAGCCTTCTTAAAGAAGTAAGGAGTGAAACCATCCGGACCGGGAGCCTTGCCATCCTTGAGAGAGAACAACATATCCTTAATTTCATCTGTAGATACATCCTTGCCCATTAATAGGACCTGCTCATCACTTAGATGCTTTGAGAACGGTGGAATAGTCACATTTTCAAGCGAAGGCCCTTCACTCAATGTGTGCTTATGAAAGCGTAAGAACATATCCTTAATCTGATCCGGATCATCAACCCTTGTACCATCGTCATCATGGATACTAAGAATGGTGTTCCTCGCTCGCCTTTCCATCAAGGTATTGTGGAAGAACACCGTGTTCTGGTCACCCTCCCTCATCCATTGAATCCTGGATTTTTGACAGATCTGGGCTTCCTCATCCCGCAATGCTTGAGCTAAGTCGTTTGCTAGAACCTTCTCCTTCCTTGCCAGATCAACATCAAAAGGAGAAGCATGGACCATCAACTGGCATTGGTGAAGATCAGCTCTCAATCTAAAGATGTGGGAGGTTAGAGAGTGGAAGTGCTTTAATCGGCTCCATTCCTTCAATCTTTTCTTTACCGCTTGGAGCTTCTTTACCACCCTAAACATTGGTGTACCAACCACGGGAATGGACCAAACATCAGCCACCAAGTTTAAAAAGTCACTATGATCTGCCCAATAATTGTAGAACCGAAATGGTTTGTTGCCTTGCACAATATTAGAGAACACAGAAACCACAATAGGGGAGTGGTCAGAAATGCCAGCAGCTAAGACTTCAGCCTCAGACATGTTAAAGTATAACCATCCCAAATTAACAAGAACACGGTCAAGCTTGCAACAGATTCTCTTGTTTCCTTCACTTCGGTTAGTCCACGAATGGACAAACCCCTTGAACTTGAGATCCGAGCACCCACATGCTTCTATGAAATCATTGAACTCATCTGTGGCTCTTGCGTTAATTTGCTTGCCCCCTACCTTTTCCATAGGTGCCCGAACACAATTAAAATCACCCATGAGTAGCCAAGGTTGCCCAGTTGCATAGGTCTTTAGATCCCTCCATAGCTCACGCCTAGAATTCCAGTCATTACTTCCATAAACAAAAGTGATATAGCAACACTTCCTTATTTCCCCAAACTCTGCGAAACAATGAATATGCTGATCAGATACATCCAACCTAGAGAGCTTCACAACCAGTGGATCATACAACACCCAAATTCGTCCCTTTAGTGCCACATTATAGTTGGCAAGTAACTCCCAATGAGGGCAAATGCGATTTCTAATGGTATGTACATTGATTTCCCGTACCTTTGTTTCAACAAGACAGAGCATGCTCAACTTCTGAACTCGAAGCAAGGTCTTGACTTCGAGCTGTTTCGCGGGGTCATTTAAACCCCGTATGTTCCATGATGCGAACTTAATCATGGGGGGTGGCGTGGATGTTGCTTCCACAGACCACGTCTGAACCGGATCCCTTGCCACTTCGTTTAGCCTGCTTAAAAGCAACCTCATCCACCAAGATGTGCCTCTTAGTTTTCTTCTTTTGCTTCTTCCTCGTTGAGTTGACCTCCATGTGAGAACAATCTTCAACGAGGCAGTCAAACTTGTTTGGGCTTTCAATAGCGGCAGTGCTCGGCTCATAAGGAGTTTGGGTGCTACTTGATTCATCCGGGTTACTATTGGTAACATATGGATCCTCACCTGCATGAGAACACGCCTCTTGGATACCTCCCTTGAAGGCAGTGTCTTGCCCAACACCTTCTAACTCATCACTCACTATCTGCTTACCCTTGGACTTCACCACTTGCCATTGATCCCCATCTGTTGGTCGCCCATCCACAGAAGGCCCTAGGGGGGTGGGCTGCTCCCTATCAACTTGCACCTCATCAACTTGGACTGTCCTCCCCGTTGGAACCCACACTTTGTTCTGGTTTGCAAACGAACACTTGGCCTCATTGTGCCCAAACACTCCACAATGGGTGCACCTGGGAGGCTTCCAAGCATACTCCACATCAATCTGTAGCTCTTCATGTTCACACTTGAGAAACAAAGCCGGTGGATAGAGGCAGCCGACGTCAACCTCAACACATACACGGGCAAAGGAGAGTTTTGATCTACTTTCAGTTGCATGGTCAAGGAATAGCGGCCTCCCCACTCCACTTGCAATCATACTCAGGCCGGAGGGAGTCCAAAACTCCATAGGAACATTCAATAGTTTTACCCAAATCGGAATCTTGTTCAAGTCATTTTTCACAAGCTGCATGCCCGGCTGCCACTCCTTAAGAACGAGAAGTTTCCCGGCAAAATGCCAAGGAGCCTCTTGAAGCACCCGATCACGGACGTCCGAATTTGAGAACATAAATATGAAGAATCCATTTCCAGCCTCAGACACTCGGATCCCTCCATCTCTACCCCACAATCTCTCCGCAAGGTTCTTAACAACAGGAAATGGCAATTTTCTATCCAGAAAATGGCCCACAAGACTGCCTTCCCACAGCCTAACACCTTCATCAACAATCTCAGAAGTAGGAGAAATGGTTATCTTCCCATCCACGACCGAAGGAGGCATAAAACTCAGCTTTGATTTTGAGGACGCTTGCTGCCCAAACAACCTAGTCCAGCCTGATATGGGTGCAGCTGCACCAGCAGAAGAAGCAGGTCGACCAGGTCTCCATGCCAAAGAACCCGAGTTATGACCCTGCCGGTTAGACCTAGGCACAGCTTGGCCATGCAGATCATGCACAGCAGGACTCTGGACATCAGAAAGGTAGCTCTGCCTGGGCTCAGAGCCACTGGAAGGACCATTGCCATTTCCGTGCAAGGAAGCCAGGGGCGGAAACTCAATAGCAGGAGCAGGCGATCCAGAAATGGTCTCCATCGAAGTAACCAAGACCCACTGTATGCCAACCAATAGCGTATTCACGACCAACCCAGGCCACGTCCAGCAGTACCAAACCCAGGCCACGACCAGCAGAACCGACCCAGGCCACGACCAGCACGACCAACCCAGGTAGACTCGCCGGAGAAGAAGTAGAACACCAAAAATCAGAAATCCCGAGCACCCCAAACTCCACGAAACTCCTGCCCAACAGAGGAACCTTGATCGACACCAACGGCCCGCTCAACACCAAAGCCTTGCAGAACAATAACAGACAACCCAACGCCCTGCTCAACGCCTGTTGCAGAACAACACCGGTTACAGACAACACCAACGCCCTGCTCAACGCCGGTTACAGACAACACCAGCCGAACCACAGAGATCGAGCGCGAACCGAGCGCAGGTTCGCAGCACCGCCAGCCGAGAGCGCGGCAGCCGAACCTTGCCCAATCACAGCGAAGACCGAGCGCCAATGCCTTACAGAATCTTGATCAACACCAATGCCAATAACAGAAGCGCAGCACCGCCGGCCGAGAACAACTGACGGACAGCGCGTCAGCCGAACCTTGCCCAATCACAGAGATGACCGAGCACAGACCCCTCACGGTTAGCTTGAACCGATAACCCAGGCAGCGCCCCGAGCACCCAGCAGCACGAGTACACCTCAGTGACTCACCCCGAGCACACACCACGACGGCAGCTCGCCAAGGCACGCCACAGCAGCACCTACCGCACCTTGCCACAGACACCTGCCGACAGCACCTTGCCACAGAACACCTGCCGGCAGCACCTTACACCCGCCTTGCCACACGGCGAGCAGGTCCCAGCACGAGCACTTGCTCAGAACACGGCGACCATACACCCGCCTTGCCACACGACGATAGTCACGAACACTGGGAGAAGTCGAACCAGTGAGCTCACCGAACCTGAAACCAGTGACCTCACCCCAAACAGGCTGGCGTGGATGCTGCTCACCACGAACAAGCATCCACAAGAACTCCACAAACCTGAACCTGAACTGGCAGACCGCGAGCGACAAGAACCACAGCGAACGGACCTCCGCAAAGCAGGCCTGTCAGACCTCCATGGATGCACAATCTCAGACCTCCAAGAACCCAGAACCCAGAACCTCAGCACCTCAAAACTTCAGTGAGACGTAGACCCAGAACCCAGAACCTCAGATCTTCAGAACTTCAGGAGACATAGACCCAGAACCCCGAAGCTCAAACCACCATGAGCCCAGAACCCAGAACCTCAGAGTTTCAGGGAGACATAGATCTCAGACCTCCTCCTTGCAAGCTCGAGCACAGAAGTCGAAAACCAGGAGCAAGCCAACAGAACTCAGATCCGCGAAACACCTTAGCCAACAGAACTCAGAACTCAGATCTGAGAACACCTTAGCTCAGGAGACGACCACCTTAGCCCTCGAAACACCTTAGCTCAGAACAGCAAACTTGCTTCACAAACTTGCATGAGCCATACAAGCACGAACCCAGGAGAACCTCGGATCCTCGAACGAGCTTGCTTCCCACCAAGAGTACAGCAGAACACCAAAAATAACACGGAGGACCAGCGACGAACAGTGATGACGACCCTCGAACACAGATCCACAACGAGCACAGATCCTCCACGAGCACCGACGAGACCCTAGCGGGACGAACCAGTCACAGACATGAACAGCAATGACGGCCTCACAACCTCACGACTGCCATGAACAAGCACCCAAACACGGAAGCCACGGCCACGGCCGGCAGTATGCCGGCAAGAGCCCAAGCTCCAAGTCGCCCTTGCCCTAGCTCCAAGTCGCCCTCCAAGTCGCCAAAGTCGCCCTCGATCGAAAGGAAGTTATCCCTTGCAGCTGCTATCTACAAGTTATCCCTAGCTCCAAGTCGCCCTTGCCAAAGAGAAGTTATCCCTTGCAGCTGCTATCTACAACATTTGGATCGAAAGGAACCGAAGAACCTTCAAAAATAGTTACCTCCCTCACCATGAGGTACTCAAGCATATTGTGAATGACATTAGACAGAAGATGAAGCATAGCAAGGTACATGTCCGAAATAACCCACGTGATCACCACCTCTTTTAATCTATTTTATTACTTACCTTTCAAAAAAAAGAAGATTGGTTTGGAGTTGCTTCTCTTGTTGCCCAAGTCCTTCATCATCCCAATTCTGCTGGAGATTTTTCTGGCATATTGCAAGCTCATACCGAATTTCTTTGACTTTCGACGAAATGGTCGAAAATTGTTCATCTTTACTCCATTGTTTGAGTGCAGCCTTCACCTTTTTTAGTTTCTGAGCCACTACGAACATGGGAGTACCTAATATCTGTTGGTTCCATGCTTGATCAACAATATGAAGAAACTTTTCATGCTCAGTCCAGATATTGAAAAATCTGAATGGTTTACCTTGGCCATTTATTTTAGGATAAAGTGATACCACTATTGGGCTGTGGTCTGAGATAGATTGTGGCAGGAAATCTGCTTCAGATGCATTAAACTCATGCAACCAACCGAAGTTAACCAGCACTCGATCAAGTTTTCATGCAATTCTGTTACTCCCATGGCTCCTATTGTTCCACGACATAATTTGTCCCCTGAACTTTAGTTCAGTACATTCACAGGTGTCAATAAACGTGTTGAATTCTTTTGTTGCCTGGGAATTGATATGTCTGCCACCCTGCTTCTCCACCGAACTCCTTACACAGTTAAAATCCCCCATCAACAACCAAGGAAAATCTGATCGGTACGCTTGCAGTTCACTCCATAAAACTCTCCTCTCCGCTTGGTCATTTGAAGCATATACAAACGATACTAGTGCCCTTTGACCAGAACCCGTAGCTTCCAGCAAACAATGAATAAACTGATCAAAATCCGATAAAGGAGTGACTCTCAACACAGCACTATTAAAAAGAACCCAAATCCTTCCTTTCAAAGCCTTTCCATAGTTAGAGATTATCTCCCAATTTGGACATATCCCATTCTTTACAGTATGAGAATTGACTTCTCTCACTTTGGTTTCAACCAAACACAACAAACTAAGCTCCTAAGTTGCGATTAAGTGTTTTACTTCTTGCTGTTTAGAGGGGTCATTAAGCCCCCTAATATTCCATGTACCGATCTTGATCATTGGGATACTGAAGTTTGAATTGAATCCATAGAGGTACACCCCCCCCCCCCCTTGCAGTTTGCACGTTTCATCACAATCTCATCAACAAGGATCTTTTTCTTCATCTTCTTTTTTTGTTTCTTCGTCAAAGATGACTCACAGCTTATGCCTTCATCCAATTCTGATAGCAGCCGAAATGAATTGGTATTATGCTTCACTATTTTCCCATCCTCTCCCTTCTGAGCTAAAGGCGAAGGAGTACAATCAACCCCAATTTCACTTTGAGCCGCATGCACTTCATTATAGTTTATGTCTTCCATCCTAGCTTCCTTGGCCATGACCTAATCACCTGGACTCGTATTATGTCGTGCTTTTGGTTTATGAACCACCACTTGCCACTGCTCGTTTGGCGTTTCCTCCTAAGCACTCAAGCTCTCCTTATCAACTTCTTGAGTTCTTAAGTCCCCATTGGCCAAAATGGAGCCCGAGTCTCCATTCTTTTTCTGCATGTCATTTCCATCACCTTCTTCATATGACGGTGTTTGGTCAAAGTGTCTACCAGTCGGCTTCCATTGCTTGGCTACCTTCTTCGGACATTTACTTAGTGAGTGACAAAATACCTTGCATGTCGGGCACACAACCGGTTTCCAGGTATACTCAACTCGAATTTCCTCCATCCTTTCTCCCAAATACAATAACATGGACTCCGAAAATTCACAGCTCCCATCAACCTCCACACATACTCGAGCAAATGAAAGTTTGGAGTGGCTCTCAGTTGCCTCATCCATGAAGAGGGGCCTTCCCACCCCACTTGCTATATAACTCATACCCTTCACTTTCCAAAACTCAGTCGGCACATTCCCTTCACTGTCCAAAACTCAGATGGCATATTAAAAAGTTTAATCCATATAGGAAGCTTTGCAAGATCTTGCTGTTTAAGGCTCATATTGGGTTCCCACTCTCGTAAGACTAACAAGCGACCTGCTACATGCCATGGGCCAGCATCCCAAATCTTCTCCATTGCTTGCAGAGATGCGAACTTGAAGAAGAAGAAGCCGGTCTCATTAACAGAGACCTTAACTTGTCCTGACTTGCTCCACCATTTGTCCACAAAAGACTTCACAACCAAATACGGTAACTTCTTATCAATCACATGGCCCACCAGGCAGTTCTGCCAAGCTGTGTAGCCTTCAGTTGCTACTTCAGGAGGCGGCCTGATAACATACCTACCGTCAACATAGTCAGGCTCAAAAAAAGAAAGTTTTGACCTTTGAGGAGAGTTTGCATTAAATAAAGCAGACCACGACTGGGCGGGGACATTCAAATTCGATTTCGAACTTCAATCATTCGGATCTTTCGGGTCGGGACCTCCTGCACAACCCTTGGAAGACCCTCCTTCTTCACCCAACCGGAGAGGTGGGAATGCCAACACTCCTGAATCCATGCGTTGAAGACGTCAAACGCTGACTGCTCGAGACCACCACTTCAAGCCCTACCAATAATCAGGACCATAAGCATCCCACCACCTGCTCACCCAACAGACTTAGCCCTTGCTTTCTCACACCCCAAGATAACCACTCACAAACGAGATCCCACACATAAGCCACCACTGTGAGACCTGCTGCCACACCACAATTCTCACGAACATAGCGGCCCCGAATACAGCACTCTACTGAAACGCAGCTCCCACAAGTATAGCACCCACGAACACCAAATGCCAAAAACACGATTAAAATATCTCAAGCAAAAACGCAAAGCCCCGGAACACAGGCCACGAACAGATTGCCACGCAGCGCCGACCCAAATGCCACAAACCAATAGCACGAACAGAACTCCACGAACGAACACAACCACAAACAAAATGGATGCCACTTCCCCGAACGTCCCAAACAGAGTCACGAACCATGAACAAATCACAGTCCCAACCGCAGCACGAGCCAAAAGCAAATTTGGGCGCGCACCGGAGATGCGTGGTCGCCAGCGCAAGCCGGCGAGCGAGTAGCGACTTCGCACCTCACGCACCTTCGCACCTAGCTTCTCGCCAGGTGTTGCTCACGAACAACGCCAGATGCTTCACTCCAGGATCTTCACGCCAGGTGCTACTCATGAGCAACTCCAGGTTTTACTCACAAACACCTCCAGGTGCTGCTCACGAACAGAGACTCCGGGTGCTACTTCCGACGCCAGGTGTTTCACTTCACGCCAGGTGCTGCTACCGACGCTAGGTGCTTCTCACGAACAACTCACAAACACCTCCAGGTGCTGCTCACGAACAACTCTAGGTGTTGTTCACGAACACCTCCAGGTGCACCTGCTCACGAACACCTCCAGCAGCACCTGCTTCCGACGCCAGGTGCTGCTCACGAACAACTCCAGGTGTTACTGACAAACACCTCCAGGTGCTGCTCATGCACAGAAACTCCGGGTGCTGCTACCGACGCCAGGTGCTTCACTCCACGCCAGATGCTTCACTATAGAAACTCCAGGTGCTGCTTCACTCCAGGTGTTGTTTACGAACACCTCCAAGTGCACCTGCTCACAAACACCTCCAGCAGCACCTGCTTCCGACGCCAGGTGCTGCTCACGAACAACTCCAGGTGTTACTCACAAACACCTCCAAGTGCTGCTCACGCACAGAAACTCCGGGTGCTTCACTCCACGCCAACTGCTTCCGACGCCAGGTGCTTCTCACGAACAGCTAAGAAGAGACCTTGCGAATCTATTAAGAGTCGAGGAAGCCCAGTACAAGCAGAAATCCAGAATTCAATGGATGAAAGAGGGTGATCAAAACTCTAAGTTCTTCTTTAACTCCATGATATTTAGAAGATCCCACAATTCTATTACCAAATTGAATGACATCAATGGAAGAGAACTCTTTGATCCGGCCCAGATAAGGCAGCATATTGTGTCCCACCATAGTAATCTATTGGGTGGGAGGGATGGGTCTCTGGATTCCTTTGAAGTTGAGTTCTATAGCTTCCTTGCCATTGATCAGATTCAAGTGTTGCAATCAGATATCACCGATGAAGAGAGTCAACAATGTTTTCACTCAAGGATGAGAAGGCTCCAGGTCCTGATGGTTTTACCCCGATTTTCTTCAAGAAGGCATGGGATATAGTTGGGAAAGATGTCACGGCTGCCATAAAACCTTTCTTCTCGTTTGGGAGGCTACTCAAGCAGGTGAACCACTCTATTATCAGTCTTGTTCCCAAGAAAGGTAAACCTTCCATGATCTCTGATTTTCGCCCCATCTCGTGTGTCAATACCATATATAAATGCATTTCAAAAATCTTAGCCAACAGATTCAAGGCAGTAATGGGACAACTGGTTGGCATGCATTAGTCAGCTTTCATTCCTGGTCGAAGGATGGTCGACAATATCTTGATAACTCATGAACTGTTTAGAAACTATCACCTAAACAAAGGAGTTCCCAGGTGCGCCCTCAAGATTTTTTTTTTTTTTTTTTGGAAGGTAAGTCCAATGTGTATTAATGAAATAGAAATTTACAATGAAGTGGCATCCTGGTTTAAACCAACCAGTGCCTTAAAGCAAGGCATAAATACAAGGACCCCAACCCTGAGTAGAGTGAGAAAACAACTAGGCTAACGTGAACCAGTTCCCATGCAATCTATCACCATGAAACCTAAGGAGACAAAAGCAATCAAAGGAAGTTTACATTAAGGCCCCATAAATGGCAAATAGATCTATTACGTGGAGTGTCCTTGACCACTTGCTTCCAGCCCGCTGCTTTCCCTCTGACGTCCATAAGGATGAGGGAGACCAAGTCAGTATAGGCCATTGCCTTGTTTTGGAAAATCCGTCTATTTCGCTCCCGCCATATGTGGTAAACCATGGCAGCTAAAGAAGTTCTTTTCAACCAAGCAATAATACTTTTACCCACCAAGCTATGAGAAGCCCATAGGACAGTTTGGTTCCAAGAAGTAGGAGTTCTATGCACATTATTGTAGCTCATCACTGTCCTCCAAGTGGAACTAGAGTAGACACAAGAGAAAAGCAAGTGATTGAGGTCCTCATTGCTTGCTCGGCAGAAGACACATGAGGAGGAGTTTAAGACATGACGTTGCTGCAGCACATCTTGGGTAAGGAGCTTATTATTCAAGGCAAGCCACAAGATGAAGGCATGTCGGGGAATGTGATCTGTGAACCATACCAAACCCGGCCAAGGGATCTTTGGGCCTTGAGACCGGAGCACATGATAGGCACTCTTCAAGGAGAACTGAGAAGCAGCAAGAGGAATCCAGGTTACCTTATCAGGGAGAGCGGAGTTGGGCTTGGGAAGGTGACATAGGCCATCCCATACTTCCAAGAGATCATGGGATTGAGCAACAGGAGGATCCCATTCTTCACCGAGCACAATGGAGGAGACCTTAGCATCTTTAGATAGACCGGAGTCGTAGATGATCCGTTCACCATATTTGCTAAACAAGGAACCAAATGGGTGCCAGTTGTCGAACCATAAGGATGAGCTTTTACCATCTCTAACTGTAACCTTAATGAGGTTATAAACCTTTACTCCTCAAGCTGAGAATCTTGCGCCAGATCCATGAAGGTTGAGAAGGAACCTGTAATTGCCAAATGCTCCTACCCTTCAAGGCAGTCTCAGAGACCCAGGAAAACCATAATGATTTGTCAGCAGTAGCTATACGCCAAAGATATTTAGTGATTGCAGCTTTGTTCCACAAGTGAATATCCAGGATCCCCACGCCCCCCTCATCCTTAGGGGCGCAAACAGCACTCCATTTGATGGGAACAATTTTCTTAGTGAGATCAGGGCCAGACCAGAGGAACCGCCTACAAAGTCTTTCAATCTCATATAGAACCTGCTTTGGAAGCAAGAAGGTAGTGAGCCAGTGAACAGCAGTAGAGAATAGGACAGCTCTTACCAATTGGACTCGCCCTGCATAAGACAAGGATCTGGCCTTCCAGGATTGAATCCTAGCTTTGATTTTGAGGATAAGAGGTTCACAATCAGCAACCTTCAGCTTTGAAGATAGAAGGGGGACGCCCAAGTACTTGACCGGCAAGTTACCCATCTCCACTTCATAAGTAGTAGTGACAAGCTGCTGGATGTCAGTAGGAACCCCACAAAAGAAAATCTTAGTTTTGGATCTGTTCATGCAAAGGCCTGAGAGGCCACCAAACTCCTCAAAGCTAGCAAAAATAGTATTGATAGACAGGACATCCCCTTTAGAGAAAACCATAAGATCATCCGCAAAACACAACGCCCTCAAGCCTAGCTTGGCACACTTTGGATGGAAATGGAAGCCTTGTGGGGAGTTCTTAGCAAGAATAGCGTGGAACAACTCCATAACAAGAACAAAGAGATAAGGGGACAAAGGGTCTCCTTGCCTCAACCCTCTTGTTCCTTGAAAAAAACCTGCCAAAACACTATTCATGTTTAGAGAAAAAGAAGGAGTCGAGATGCACGCCATTACCCACTTAATGAAGATTTCTGGAACCCGCATAGCTCTCAACAAGGGCGGTAACATATCCCACTTGACGGAGTCGAAAGCTTTCATGATATCAACCTTGATGGCACACCTTGGACTACCACGATTAAGATGGTAGTTATGAAGGAGGTCTTGAGTGATTAGGATATTGTCAGAAATCTTTCTTCCAGGAATGAAGGCACTTTGATAATCCCCAACGAGGTCTGCAACAACCTTCCGAAGTCTATTGGCCAATAACTTGGAGATGCACTTGTAGACTGTATTGACACAAGAAATGGGACGATAGTCACCAATGATAGAAGGGTTGGCACACTTGGGAACAAGGGTGATGATGGTGTTGTTTAGCTGCCTTAGAAGCATTCCTGAGTCGAAGAAACTTCTGATTGCCACAGTAGTGTCCTTGCCCACAATATGCCAAGCTTCCTTGAAGAACAAAGGAGTAAAACCATCCGGTCCCGGCGCCTTGTTATCCTTGAGTTTAAACATCACATCCTTGATCTCTTGATCAGTAATCTCCTTACTAAGCTCACTGACCTGAAGATCATCAAGCTTCCTAGATATGAGGTGGTCAAATGTAGGAGAACTGCCAGCCATATGATTACCACCCAAAAGTGCAGTGTAGTGAGCCACGAACATGCTCTTAACTTCACCCCAATCAGTAACCTTCCTTGCGCTATCATCATAGATTGAAAGGATCTTATTATGCGCCCTTCTAGATAACATTGCTTTATGGAAGAAAGCTGTATTTGCGTCCCCTTCAGCAAGCCACTGGATACGAGATTTCTGCCTTACTTGAGCCTCAACATCTGCTGCTGCCCTAGCCAGTTTCTGAGATAGAAGTTTCCCTTTGGTTGCCAAGTTGGCATTGCTTGGGTTGGCAAATAAGTCCACCTGGCAGGAATGCAACTCATCCCTGTACACCTTGAGTCTATGATCCAAATCCCTGAACTTGTCCTTGCTCCATACCTTAAGAGCGGTCTTAACCGCCTTAAGTTTTTGCACCAGTGAGAACATGGGGGAACCAGCAAAATGAGCAGACCATGCATCAGCAACTATAGGAAGGAACTCAACATGCTTGCACCAAAAGTTAAAGAACTTGAACGGTCTAGGGCCATAAAAGACATCAGGAAATATGTTGATAAGGGCAGGGCAGTGGTCCGAGATATTTGGAGGGAGGAAATCAACTTCTGCAGCTGGAAATTCCTGCATCCACGGAAGATTAACCAAGACTCTGTCCAACTTACACAAAATCAAACTGCTTCCTGAACTGCTATTGCTCCAAGTATGAAGGAAACCTTTTTGCTTGAGGTCAAGTAAAGAGCCATCATCAATAAAAGAATTCAGGTCCTTAGAAGCCTGTGTGTGGATACGATTACCTCCAATCTTCTCACTGGAGAAGCGAACACAATTAAAGTCCCCCATCACCACCCATGGCTGAGGGGAGGAATACAGGCGGAGATCATACCATAAGGATCTTCTAGTTAGGTAGTTGTTCGAAGCATATACAAAGGAAGCTTGGCATTGCTTGAGTGACTCAGCAAAAACAATCTGGCAATGGATAACCTGATCAGAGATGAATATTGGATGCACTTGAAGCTTGGTTGGCTCCCAACATACCCATATCCTTCCTTTAAGAGCACTTGAGTAGTTGTGTAATGAGCCCCATTGGGGGCAAATGTTTGCAAGGACAGAGGTCATATTTATCTGTCTTACTCTGGTCTCAATCATACAAAACAAAGATAGCTTATCTTTGACAATGAGGTTCCTAACCTCAAGTTGCTTGGCAGGGTCGTTCAACCCTCTCACGTTCCATATGGCCCAACTAATCATGGAGAGCAAGGTTATGAGGAGCACTGTCACTTGCATTGAGCTGCAAGGGCTTAGAAGAAGCCTTCATCTTTGCATCTCTCATGGCAATCTCGTCCACAAGTATGCCTCTCTTCTTTTTCTTTTTAGCCTTACTTTGGCTACTGTTGCCAGGAGGAGTTGGGGACGGGCTGTCAGTGTCCTCAACAAGGTTGAGAATAGTGAATTTGTTATGGTGCAAGCCGGGAATTGCATCAAGAGAGCCCTTACTAACCTCTTGGGGCTCGGCCAATGGAGTGGCTTCACTGATCTCGCCATGAGCCATGCTACCATTGCTGTGATTGGGACGTCCAAGAGCATCATAGTCCATGCAACCAACAGATGGGGTGGGGGACGTGGAGACAACACCAACACCGTCACTAGAGGCTCCATGGTTACCATCACCTCTAGATGGGGAGCTTGGCATTTTCCCTTTCCCTTTGGCCTGAACAACTTGCCATTGTTCCTGTCCAACCATCGGTGTAGCACTTCTTTGAGGGGAAGGAACGCTTTCATGGTGAACCATGGCACTTGGTTCAATGACCTGGCCACCTTCATTAGGCATGTTGCTATCCAGGGTAGAAGCATTAGCCTCCTTCATCTTCATGGCATTGCCACTTTTACATTGCTTATTAGAATGTCCAAAAGTTTGACAAAAGCTACAGCAAGAGAGCTTTTGATTCCCTCCTCAATTTATCTCATGGGTCATGGAATGCGTAACTACTACATCTTTCTCTGTCATGATCAATGGCAGTATGGAAGGGTTCTTCAAAGGGGGACAGGGTCTTAGACAAGGTGATCCTATTTCACCATACCTATTTGTTCTGGTCATGGAACTGTTTGACAAGGTCTTGAAGGACAAGACGGCTGTGAATTTTCTACCTCACCCCAAATGCTTTTTTTTTTTGGAAGGTAAGTCCAAAGAATTCATTAAGAAAGATAATTACAATGAGGTGAAAACAAACCGCCTAATAAAAGCGGAAGCAAGAAACCAACACAAGCCAAAAACCCCCATGAGCTCCCACAAAGGTGAGAGCTCATGGGTCCAAACAATTACAAGACGAGCCCAAGCATCACCTAACGAGATCCCAATTCAAGCTCCAATGAGCAAGAAGGTGACGGTGGAGAGGGGAATCTGTAAGAATTGCACGTTCCAAATTGGCCTTGACTTGAACATCCATGATAATGATGGAACACAACAGCTCCCATGGCATGTAACTATTCTCGAACACCCTTCGGTTTCTTTCTCTCCAAATATGATAAGCACTTGCTACAAGTGATAACCTGAAGATGAGAAGAGCATGGATGCTACCTAGCTTTATGGACGAAGCCCATTGTACTAGGTCCACCCAAGTGCGGTTGGTTCTTGTGACTCCATTACACTGCATTATACGGTTCCATATTTGTGCACTATATGTGCACTCAAAGAACAAGTGCTGGTGGGATTCTATGTGTGTCCTGCAAAGCACACATGTAGTATTGGGGACAATGCCCCTCTTGTGAAGCCGATCTTTGGTAAGCAACCTTTGGTTCACTGCTAGCCATAGAATAAAAGCATGCTTGGGGATATGCTTTGGAAACCAAACGATCTTGTACCAAGGAACCTGATTCCCTCGGTTAAGTAGGCTCTTATATGCACTGGAGATATCAAATATACCTGATTTAGAAGGTGTCCATAGCATAACATCATCAAGGTCAGGGATGGGGTTCGGGAGTTCACCAAGCTTGCTCCACACTTCAATTAAATCTGGGGAAACTGCAACGGGAGGATCCCATGAATCACCAGAGATTATGCTGCACACCTTTGCTTGGCTGGTAAGACCTGAATCATAAATCAACCGATAACCATAAGTATTGAACAAGGGGCCAACCGGATGCCAATTGTCATACCACAAGGAGGTGCCAAGGCCATTATGAATCTTCTTTTTGATGAGGTGAGCCATTCCCTGCCTCAACTTAAGGATCTTTCGCCATGCCCAAGATGAAGTGCCTGGGAGGTTTAAAGTCCAGAAATTACGATCCTTAACAAGGTAACTATGGACCCATCTAACCCATAAGGAATTGCCCTTGGACAGAATTTTCCATACGTGCTTCATTGTTGCAGCTCTATTCCATGTGCTTAGTTGGAAAAGACCAAGGCCACCCTCATTTTTTGGAGTGCATATGATTTTCCAGCTTATAGGATTCATCTTGCGCCTAAGATCCGGCCCCGACTACAAAAATCTTCTGGATATCCTCTCCAAATCAAGTATAACCTTTTTAGGAATAATGAAAGTGGAGAGCCAATGTGCCTTGATAGAGAACAAGACAGCCTTGATGAGAGTTAACTTACCCACATAAGAGAGGCTTCTACCCTTCCAGGATTGGGTCTTTGACTTAACTTGGTTGATAAGTGGCTCACAATCCTTCCAAGAGAGCTTAGAGGTAAAAAGAGGGAGGCCAAGATATTTAACCGGCAAATCACCAAGGGAAATACCTGAGAATGTGGCAAGGACAGCCTTGGCTTCTTGATCCACGCCACTAAGGAACATGGAGCTTTTTTGCTTGTTAAGTTGAAGGCCTGTCAATTGGTGAAAGTCATGGAGAGAGTTAAGGATGCACTGTAGAGAACTAGTGTCCGCCTTAGAGAAAATGAAAAGATAATCCGCAAAGCACAGCATCTTAAGGCCTATGGCCTCGCATCTATGGTGGTAAGTAAAACCGTGATTAGTGCTCCTCTGCAATATCATATGAAACACTTCCATGACCAAGACAAAAAGGTACGGTGATATGGGATCCCCTTGTCGTAGGCCTTTTGCTCCCTTGAAGAATCCAGAAAGAGAACCATTGAGCATGATGGAGAAGGAAGGCGTGGTCACACATTTCATTATCCAATTTACAAACTTCAGTGGGACATGCACAGCAATCAGCATTTCCCTGATGCTCTTCCAAGAAACAGAATCAAAAGCTTTCCTGATGTTGATTTTGAGAGCACATTTCTTATGCGGGCCATGAAGGTGGTAGTTGTGCAAAAAGCTCATGGGCAAGAAGAACATTTTCAGCAATACATCTCCCTGGAATGAATGCAGACTGATAACTCCCAACAATATCACCAACAACCCTTTTGAGCCCACATGATAAATGCAGACTGATAACTCCCACACGATATCACCAACTCCCAACAACCCTTTTCGGCCTATCTCTTGTGTTAACGTAATGTACAAATGTATCATTTTCTAATACATATTTGGACTTACTTTCCAAAAAAAAAAAAAGAATTAAAGGGATCATATCTTCTTTAGTTGGACAGTACTAGTCAGCATTCATCCCAGGGAGAAGTATATCAGATAATATATTACTCACTCATGAGTTGATGCATAACTACCACCTACAAAGCCCACATGCAAAATGTGCCATGAAAGTTGATCTTTGCAAGGCGTACGACTCCGTCAAATGGGTATGTATTAGAAGTATTCTCATTGGAATGGGGTTCCCCCTAAAATTTACAGAATGGGTCATGGAATGCATATCTACTCCCTCATTTTCGCTAATGATAAATGGAGGCCTAACAGGGTTCTTCAAAGGAACAAATGGGATTAGGCAGGGAGATCCACTTTCCCCATACCTGTTTGTGCTGGTAATGGAGATGTTCAAAATGCAGCTTGAGGAAACAACGAGAGTTGGTTTCAAGTACCATCATAGATGCCAAGCTCAAACATCAAGATGTTGTGTTTTGCTGATGACATTTTTCTCTTTTGCCATGGGGACAAGCAATCCATGCAGTGTATGCTTCAAAGTCTTGAGAAACTTGAGAAGGTGGCAGGGTTGAAATCTAATAAGGAGAAGAGCTCGATTTACTTCTTTGGGATTGAAGAGAATATGAAGCTCTCAATGCTAGAGAGTTCTGGCCTGCAACTGGGTGACCTACCAGTAAAGTACCTTGGGTTACCACTTACATCAACTAGACTATCGGCAAAAGACTGTCAGCCCCTTGTGGACCGAGTTCAAGCTAGATTGCAATCATGGAAGTGTAGAAACCTTTCTTATGCAGGGAGACTCATCCTTGTAAAGTCAGTGCTTCAATCTATATGTATCTTCTGGATATCAAATTTTATACCCCCTAAAGGAGTGCTGAAGGAAATTGATAAAACCTGCAGATGCTTCCTATGGACAGGGTCAAATACCAAGAAGAAGATTGTTCCAGTGAGCTAGGATTCGGTTTGTTCCCTGAAAGAAGTTGGAGGACTTAGTCTATTCAGAATGAACGAATGGAACAAAGCTGCTGTGTTCAAACACATATGGAGAATCTTAGCAAGGGAGGACTGCTTGTGAATTGCATGGGTGTATAAATGGCTTCTCAAAGGCCATAATTTTTGGGAGCTGAATATACCATCCTCATGTTCGTGGGCATGGAGGAAGATCCTGCGAAATAGAGACAAAGTTCGACCATTTGTGAAGCATATTGTTCATAATGGGAGAGGCACATCACTATGGTATGATGCTTGGCATGTGGATGGTCCTCTCTTTGACAGGTACGGGCAGAGAATGATTTTTTTTTTTTTTTTTTTGGAAGATAAGAAGGTACGATTAAATAAAAAGAGGAATGTACAAAGCAGATGGTAGGCATACCCACCAAGTACAGCAAGGAGCAACCACGCTCAAACTAAAGTAAACACCATACAATCAAGCCTAAGAGAAGCTAATACTGAAGAAGACACTCATCCTTACAAAAAAGTACAATTTAGCTCCCATTTCCGCATAACCTGCCTATGATAATTGTTATCACTAAGCACTAATGGAGTACCTGCCACTCTGTTGTGGATGTCTTGGTATATGAACTTACAAATCTCCTCTTCAGGCAATGCAGAGTTCTTAAATACCCTTCGGTTTCTCTCACACCATATGTGATACACAGCAGCAGCCAAGGACAAGCGCCTTAAAAGGTGCAAGGGAGATTTAGAGCACCATGCTCGTGCACCATACGCAACCATATGATCCCAAGTAAGAATAGGAGCCGTAGTGTTAAGACCGTTCCTGATCATAAGAGTTCTCCAAACCTGTCTACCATAGTCACACTGGAAAAAAAGGTGTTCAATGGTTTCATTATACGTGCGACAAAAGACACATACCGCATTACGTATGATACCCCACCTGTTGAGCCTGTCTTTAGTCAGGAGAGCTCTCTTGATTGCAAGCCATGTCACGAATGAATGCTTGGGAATGTTGGTTGAAAACCAAACCAATCTCGCCCAAGCAACGGAAGCCCGACTAGTCTCCAAGGCTTTATAGGTGCTGCTGGTGCTGTAGGTTCCAGTGCTAGAGGGAGTCCAAGTGATCCTGTCGTCCATATCTGGGTTAGGCCTTGGAAGGTCAGATAACCTCGCCCATACCTCAATCAAATCAAAAGAAGTAGCAATAGGTCTATCCCAATCGGCATTGGATAGAAGCTCATGAGCCAAAGCATCATCGGATAAATCAGCATTGGTGGAGCAGATTATTAACCAACAAGAATGGGATCCGCCAGTTGCTGCCTCACCAAATCTGATTGACATATGGAATAAGCTTGACCTCATGCCTAAGCCTGATAGTAGTCTTGATGATGAGGTTATATGGACCCCGTCATCGTCTGGAAAATTTGACATGGGAGCAACGTACAGAGCATTACTACCTCATAAACCAGATGTGATATGGTCAAAGTTGGTCTGGGCCACGCCTTGTATTCTGAGGCATTCCTTCATTCTCTGGCTTGCTTTTAAGAAGGGCTTTGCTACAGTCAACAGACTTTATGATTGGGGCATTGTGGGGACCAAAACATGTGTCCTTTGCAGACAGCAGGAGGAGTCCATTCCACATCTCTTCTTTGAGTGCACATACAATTGGAAAATATGGAAGCAGCTTCTACAAAAGAATTGTATCCCACCATTGAAGAGGACTTGGGAGGACCTCATTCAATGGGCATCGATCGAGTTCACAAGACCAGGGTATAATACCCTTGCTAGACTATCTCTTGCAGCAAGTGTTTACCACATTTGGAAGGAGCGGAACAGACGAGTATTTAAAGCAAGTTATCTCCCAGCACAAAGGGTTCATACGATTGTGATAACTGATATCAAGGACAAAGTTGCAATGATTAGTATCTTTCCCCCTGATAGTGTAAGAGCGAGACAAGTCCTGCATAATTGGGGGATTTCGTGGAAACCACATAGTGCTCATGCATGAGTGGTGACATCTCTCTAGGCCGTGTGAAACTTATTGGGGGCTGGTTCGTTGTAACTATGTTGCATAGGTGAGTAGGTCTATGTTTTTTTTGCGGCTGGAGATTGGACTAATCTCCTTGTCGGCATCGGCCTTGGTTGTACATTATCTCTTTTTTTCTCTTTACTAATGGAACTTACCTAATTTCCAAAAAAAAAAAAAACAACCCTTTTGAGCCTATTTGCAAGTATTTTTTAGATGCATTTATAAAGGGTGTTAACACATGAGATTGGCCTGAAGTCAGTAACCTTACTTGGATTGGGGAATTTGGGCACTAGAGAGATGGCTGTGGTGTTCCACTGCTTCAGCAAGCTTCCATCTTTGAAAAAACTGAGGATTGCCTCAACTATATCTCCACCAACGATTTCCCAACACTTCTTGAAGAAAAGGGGGGTAAAGCCGTCAGGGCCTGGGGCTTTATCATCCTTTAATCCGAAGAGTGTGGCCTTGACCTCCTCATGGGAAACCTCCTCCAGAAGCTGAGATTGATGATCATGAGATAAGGTTGAGAGAAAAGAGGGCATAGCATGGTGACTGCTGACCTCAGCCGAACCTAACAAAGTCTCAAAGTGCTTGACAATGTGATCTGAAACCTCACTTTGCTTGGTTAGCAAAAGTCCATCTTCATCGAAAAGTGTAGAAATGTTGTTGCTGGCCCTTCTTGCTTTCAAGGTATTTTGGAAGAAAGTGGAGTTATTATCCCCTTCCGCCAACCATTGGACTCTAGATTTTTGCCTGAGTTGTGATTCCTCGCATCTTAGTAGAGAAGATAATTGCTGCCTTAAGGAGTTCTGTTGATGCACAAGGATGACGTTTTGGGGATCATCATGCAAATCCACCTGGACCTTATCAAGATGTAACCTTACCTGATGAACTTGGGAGGAAACTTGAGCAAAGTTCATACGCTTGCTCCAATCTTTAAGTCTATTCTTCACGGCCAATAGCTTCTTAGATGCCCGAAACATTGGAGAGCCAAATACTTGTGTGCTCCAGGCCTCCTCAACAAGAGAAAGAAAGTCCGGTCTTTGAACCCAAAAATTAAAGAACCTGAAAGGTTTCTTACCTTGGTTCCATGGGGAGAACAGTGAGACTAAGAGTGGAGAGTGGCCAGAAATGCTTGGGCTCAAAACGTGAGCTTCAGATGGAACCATGGAGTGAAGCCATGCGAGATTGACAAGGACACGGTCAAGCCTGCATGAGATACGTCTTTGACCTTCACTTTGATTTGCCCATGTAAAAAATAACCCTTTATGTTTGAGTTCAACAACCTCACAAGCATCAATGCAATCATTAAAATCCTCCGTATGTCCATGGTGAATCTGCTTGCCTCCCATCTTTTCAGTCGAGGATCGAACGCAATTAAAATCCCCCATGAGAATCCATGGTTGTGAAGATGATAGCATGGGAAGCTGCCTCCATAAGAGTCTCCGCTCGGTTGCATCATTGGAACCATAAACAACTGTGAGGAAACAAGCTTTTTGTGGACTTACCATCTCAACATGGCAATGAACAAACTGGTCACTACTGTCAAGCTTCGTTAATCTAAGCTCAACAGTTAAGGATACTGACCACAATAGGAACAAACTTGTCCAACTCCAGGTTCACAGTTAAGGATACTGACCACAATAGGAAGGTCGTTGAAAATTGGGGTCTCACATCATCGTTTCAGTTCTCTGGGCTATAGCATCTTGTATATCTCTTTAATGTATTGTATGTTTATGAGAAGGTGGGGTTTTTAGCCTAGAATAAGGTTCCTGCTGTATCCCGTGGGTAAGAGGTGGTTTCTATGGTTACCTTAGTGTGTACAGGGTATCCGTGGTGTTGTCTGAGCCTATTGTAATTATTTTTCTCTATTAATATACTTTGGACTTAACTTCCAAAAAAAAAAAAATCTAAGCTCAACAAGATTGTACAGAATCCAGATACGGCCTTTCAATGCGCTCTCATAGTTGGCAATAAATTCCCAGTTGGGAGCAATTATATTCTTTACAACTTGAGCATTGATGCTCCTAATCTTTGTTTCAACAATAGCAATCATAGATAAATTTCTTGCTCTTATCAGATTTCGAACTTCCATCTGCTTTTCGGGACCATTGAGGCCCCTGATATTCCACATGGCAAAATTGATCATGGGGCAGAATGCCTTGTCTCACCTTTGTTCCCCTCCAGTCGCATTTCCACTGGGTGCATTTTCGCATGCTTCATGGCTATCTCATCCACAAGTAGTTTCTTTTTCTTCTTGTTGTTCTTCCTTCGTGAAGAGGAAGAGGAGGAGCTCTGTTGATTACTTTGCTTATCAAATTCTGGTATTACAAACCTGTTAGGGGTGATGTTGATGGCGGTCTCCAGCAAAGGTGGTAAACTTACTCGGTCAAGGACTTGCTGATTTGGGTCCTGCACGACCTCTTGAGGATTCACATCAGCAACAATTGCTTCCAAAGGCATGTTGAGGTTATTATTGTGATGGCATCGATTGTTCCCGCCCAAGTCCTCTTCATTGGGTGTGTCTTCGTTTGGGTGATTATTGGCAGCAAAAGGGCATGACCGTCCCACACTCAAAGCACTATTCTGTACCTGATCCTCTGGTGTATCATGGACTCCACTTGGCTCCTCAACTTCAGCATACACTACATGCTTGCCTTTGGAAACAACCTTGGTCCAACCATCGAGAGGAACTTGCAGAGATTCCCTTTCGTTCTGTTCATCCTCCATTAAAGTAGCTGTAGGAGAGGTAGTACAAGCGCCACTTAAGCTAGTGGCTATATTGACACCGCTTTCATCATTACCATCCTTGATAATTCTCCCAGAAGGCACCCAAGCTTTGCGGGGAGCACTAGTACAACGACTTTCCAAGTGCCCAAATACCCGGCAATGGCCGCACTTTGCTGGCTTCCATTCATATTCAACATCAATCATTATTGTGTCATCAACTTCTCCCTCAGCCCCTTGCATATTGAGGTACACATGTTGTGGATAATCACTCTCATAGTCAATTTCAACACAGATTCTAACATAGTTTAATTTGGATTTGTTCTCAGTTGCTGTATCCATGTACAAAGGTTTTCCAACTTCACTAGCCAAGAAGCTCAACCCCTCATACGTCCAATATTCCATGGGAACGTTATGCATCTTAATCCAAATTGGGACTTTAGAGATCGTAGCCTTACGCATTTGCATGTGTGGCTGCCATTGTTGAAGCACCATCAGCCTACCAGCGAAGTGCCAAGGGGCTTGGTGGAGGACTTTATCACGCACGTCTGTATTCATGAAACGAAAAATGAAGAATTCATTCCATGCAAGAGACACCTGTACACTACTGTCTCTTCCCCACATTCTGTTGGCCAAGCTTTTCACAACATTGAGAGGCAGCTTTTTATCCAGAAAATAGCCTACAAGGCTGCCTTCCCATGCCCGGATCCCTTCCTCAGCTACAGCAATGGGTGGAGATACAACAACTCTCCCATCCACATGGGTTGGAGGGTGGTAGTTGAGCTTCACATTGGATGGGCTACGCTGACCAAAGAGAGAGGTCCAGGCTTTTGGTTGACCTCCTGATGGATGGGCTGCAGGAGGTTGGGAAGGCCTCCTTGTCCCAACGGCTGAGCCAAGTCCAAAGGAGGCACGACCTGTTGCATTTCCTAGTACCCGAGGTGTTAGATCACCTCTCTCCAATGAAGTGGCACGACCTGAAGGCAGTAGTGAGGATGGAAGGGGCAGAGATTGCTGGCTTTGAAGCTCCACAGCTGGTGAGACATCATCTTTTCCAGAAATAGCAGGACTGGCAGGAGCCGCTTGCTGGCTTGCATTAAGGAATTCAGGCTGCAAGACCTGCAAACCTTCAGCCTCTAGAACGGTCGCAGGTTGCAGGTTCTGAATTGCAGGAAAATCTGAACCCGTCGCAGGTTGCAGGTTCCGCACTGCAGCAATGTCTGAGCCCGTCGCAGGTAACAGGGCTTGCTCAGTCGCAACAGCAACAGTTGACTCCATCCTTGATGGTAAGGGCGGGAAGTCAGAATTCAATTGAAAGCCCAATGACCCAGACAGACTGGTTGACCCAGTCATGTGGTTAGACCATCGGGTCAAGGAGATGCCGGAGTTCAGAGAGCCCAGAGGACAGACCCTCGGAGATGCTGACTGAGAAGCAGACGGCGAACCCCTCCACAGCACCAAAACAGTCGCCAACACAGTCACAGGTCACGGGCGTCGCTGCCTTCACGCCCTTCGCTGCCTTCACTGTGCTTCCCTCTTGACCACGACCCAAGATGCTGGTGAACAGAAGAAGAACAGATGATGTTCGCCTCACAAGCTGATTGAGGGCACACGAACAGATGGTCGCCTCACGAAGCAGTACCCACATGCGATAACACAAAAAACGATAATCTTCACGAAACAATAATCTGGCCCTGAAGCTTCGCGGAACAGAGACAAATCTCCACGGAGAGCTCATGCAACCTCTTCACGAACAAAACACAGGCTCGACCAGTACCCGAGCAAACTCCGAGCAAGATCCGACCAGTACCCGAGCACAGGCTTGAACCAGCTAGTCCGACGCTTCCCGATAATTTGCGTAGCACCACAGCAACCAGGGAGTGGAACCATGCAACCTCGAACAGAAGCCCACGGCCCCGAACACCAACCCACTACAGCAGAACAGAAGACCACGGCCACAAACGGAAACCACTGCCACGAACGGGAGACTACAGCAGAACAGAAGACCACGGCCACGAACGGAAACCACTGCAGCTGATAACACGCGGCCACCGACTGAAACTCACGGCCAAGAACTGAATCCCACTGCCATAATGAGCCCTCCACGAACAGAAACCACAAACTGATTATTGAGCCCTCCATGAACAGAAACCACGAACAGAAGACCACCAAATTGCATTTCTACCCACCGTCGATTGTTGATAGACGAATCATTGTTAGTCCTCCTCCTGATGTGGTGGCGGAAGGGGTTAGGCAGTGGGAGGGTAGCCTTGTTGGGTACTTTATGGATAGGAAATTACCAGTCTCTGTAGTGAAAAGGTTAGCTGATCGCATGTGGGGTAGAGATGGTAATGTTCAAGTCTCAATTGCTGGGAGCTGCCTTGTCCCTTCCCGTGTTGGAGTTTTTTGCTCTTAGTTTAGTTGTTTGCCTCTTGTAATTGAGCATGTTTTTATGATGCCCTCGTATCAGGGTTTATGTAGGTCTTGTTATGGCAGGTTCCCCACATAGATGGGAGCTGCCTTGTCCCTTCCCGTGTTGTTGTTGAGAGTCCTCTCTAGTGTCGGTTCTCCATTGTACATTTCTTTTCTTTATTAATATACTTTTTGGCTTACCATCCAAAAAAAAAAAAAAAGTTGCTGGGAATGATTTCTTCATTTTTCTGTTTGCTAACTCAGATGCAAGAGACAAGATCTTGAGCCAAGCTCCCTGGTTTTTCGCTGGGAGGCTCATGGTGCTTCAGAAATGGAAACCAGGCATGCAGCTGAAGAAAGTAACAGTCAAACGGAGAAGTCGATGACACAATAATGATTGATGTTTTTGTGGATAGTCGTCCACCTTGGACGCTTGACTGGCCCCCATTGTATATTTTTGTTTATTAATGCATCTTTGAATTAACGTTAAAAAAAAAAAAAAAACAATGTAGCATATATGGAAAATTCTGGTTGCTGGTAGCTCCCTTTGACTATGAGAGTGACTATCCACAACATGTGTACCTCAATATGCAAGGGGCTGAGGGAGAAGTCGATGACACAATAATGATTGATGTTGAATATGAATGAAAGCCAGCAAAGTGCGGCCATTGCCGGGTATTTGGGCACTTGGAAAGTCGTTGTACTAGTGCACCTCGCAAAGCTTGGGTGCCTTCTGGGAGAATTATCAAGGATGGTAATGATGAAAGCGGTGTCAATATAGCCACTAGCTTAAGTGGCGCTTGTACTACCTCTCCTACAGCTACTTTAATGGAGGATGAATAGAACGAAAGGGAATCTCTACAAGTTCCTCTCGATGGTTGGACCAAGGTTGTTTCCAAAGGCAAGCATGTAGTGTACACTGAAGTTGAGGAGCCAAGTGGAGTCCATGATACACCAGAGGATCAGGTACAGAATAGTGCTTTGAGTGTGGGACGGTCATGCCCTTTTGCTGCCAATAATCACCCAAACGAAGACACACCCAATGAAGAGGACTTGGGCGGGAACAATCGATGCCATCACAATAATAACCTCAACATGCCTTTGGAAGCAATTGTTGCTGATGTGAATCCTCAAGAGGTCGTGCAGGACCCAAATCAGCAAGTCCTTGACCGAGTAAGTTTACCACCTTTGCTGGAGACCGCCATCAACATCACCCCTAACAGGTTTGTAATACCAGAATTTGATAAGCAAAGTAATCAACAGAGCTCCTCCTCTTCCTCTTCATGAAGGAAGAACAACAAGAAGGAAAAGAAACTACTTGTGGATGAGATAGCCATGAAGCATGCGAAAATGCACCCAGTGGAAATGCGACTGGAGGGGAACAAAGGTGAGACAAGGCATTCTGCCCCATGATCAATTTTGCCATGTGGAATATCAGGGGCCTCAATGGTCCCGAAAAGCAGATGGAAGTTCAAAATCTGATAAGAGCAAGAAATTTATCTATGATTGCTATTGTTGAAACAAAGATTAGGAGCATCAATGCTCAAGTTGTAAAGAATATAATTGCTCCCAACTGGGAATTTATTGCCAACTATGAGAGCGCATTGAAAGGCCGTATCTGGATTCTGTACAATCTTGTTGAGCTTAGATTAACGAAGCTTGACAGTAGTGACCAGTTTGTTCATTGCCATGTTGAGATGGTAAGTCCACAAAAAGCTTGTTTCCTCACAGTTGTTTATGGTTCCAATGATGCAACCGAGCGGAGACTCTTATGGAGGCAGCTTCCCATGCTATCATCTTCACAACCATGGATTCTCATGGGGGATTTTAATTGCGTTCGATCCTCGACTGAAAAGATGGGAGGCAAGCAGATTCACCATGGACATACGGAGGATTTTAATGATTGCATTGATGCTTGTGAGGTTGTTGAACTCAAACATAAAGGGTTATTTTTTACATGGGCAAATCAAAGTGAAGGTCAAAGACGTATCTCATGCAGGCTTGACCGTGTCCTTGTCAATCTCACATGGCTTCACTCCATGGTTCCATTTGAAGCTCACGTTTTGAGCCCAAGCATTTCTGACCACTCTCCACTCTTAGTCTCACTGTTCTCCCCATGGAACCAAGGTAAGAAACCTTTCAGGTTCTTTAGTTTTAAGTGTCTTTAAAACAACAAAGCCTTAGATGTAAAAATTGATGGTAATCATTGGGACCTTCCACCTGCCTCTTATGATCTGATAGAGGTGAGACATAAGGTTCACACAACAATGCAGCCTGATCTTACGAAGGAGGACCAAGTTCTATGGACGCCTTCCCCCTCTGGTAAGTTCTCTATCAAAGACACTTACAATGTTCTTCGTCTGCATGGACGTAAGGTGGCTTGGTGGGATCTAGTATGGTTTGAGGGCAATATCCCTAGGCAGGCGTTCTGCTTATGGTTAGCTATCCACAAAAGGTTGCTCACCCAAGATCTTCTTCTTGGCCTAAATATTGTAAGGTCTTCTCAATGTCCATTGTGTAGATTGCATAGCGAGGATCTTGATCACCTGTTTTTCGGGTGCATCTATTCCCACCACATATGGGACGAGACGACGAAACGGAATTGCACCACATGGATTCCAGCTTCATGGAGTAACACTATTGATTGGGCTGCAAAAAGGTACCGGGGGAAAAGGATGGTTGATAAATTAAGGAAAGTTTCTATGGCAGCTGTGGTCTACCATCTTTGGAGAGAGCGGAACCGAAGGATCTTCCAAAATAAAGCAGTGCCTTCCCAAGAGCTGGATAAAGCTGTGATTATGGACATTAGGAGCAGATTTTCATGGGAGGAGAGGGATGTCAATGGATGCCTAGACACCACCCGTGTCTATAATAACTGGGGTATAATGCCAACAACACTGTAGAGGGTCTCTCCTTTTCTTAGTGATTGTATGTGGGGTATCTAGTGTCTTTCCTATAGCTTGATGTCTTGCTTTGTTTGTATGTCGGTAGTGGCATGGTGGGGTTTACCCCTTTGTTTGGGGCTGCTTTTTGTACATTTTCTTGTTTCTAATATAAACTTACTTTTGGACTTACCTTCCAAAAAAAAAAAAAAAATTTTTGGGTTCAGAGACCGGACTTTCTTTCTCTTGTTGAGGAGGCCTGGAGCACACAAGTATTTGGCTCTCCAATGTTTCGGGTATCTAAGAAGCTATTGGCCGTGAAGAATAGACTTAAAGATTGGAGCAAGCGTATGAACTTTGCTCAAGTTTCCTCCCAAGTTCATCAGGTAAGGTTACATCTTGATAAGGTCCAGGTGGATTTGCATGATGATCTCCAAAACGTCAGCCTTGTGCATCAACAGAACTCCTTAAGGCAGCAATTATCTTCTCTACTTAACTGGGCTTGGGGGTTGGCCTAGTGGTCAAGGCTTGGGGCTTGGGGGTTTGCTCCCTCCAAGGTCTCAAGTTCAAAACCTCTTAGGTGTTACCAATCCTTTGGGGCTACCTACATAAGGTCTATGGGCTTTAGACTTAACTGGGCCATGTGGGTTGTAGGGTCTTGCATGGGCCCTCAGGGATTAGTCGGTTGAGCGTAAGCGGGCCCGGATACCCTGAGTTCCAAAAAAAAAAAAAATTATCTTCTCTACTAAGATGCGAGGAATCACAACTCAGGCAAAAATCTAGAGTCCAATGGTTGGCGGAAGGGGATAATAACTCCACTTTCTTCCACAATACCTTGAAAGCAAGAAGGGCCAGCAACAACATCTCTACACTTTTCGATGAAGATGGACTTTTGCTAACCAAGCAAAGTGAGGTTTCAGATCACATTGTCAAGCACTTTGAGACTTTGTTAGGTTCGGCTGAGGTCAGCAGTCACCATGCCATGCCCTCTTTTCTCTCAACCTTATCTCATGATCATCAATCTCAGCTTCTGGAGGAGGTTTCCCATGAGGAGGTCAAGGCCACACTCTTCGGATTAAAGGATGATAAAGCCCCAGGCCCTGACGGCTTTACCCCCCTTTTCTTCAAGAAGTGTTGGGAAATCGTTGGTGGAGATATAGTTGAGGCAATCCTCAGTTTTTTCAAAGATGGAAGCTTGCTGAAGCAGTGGAACACCACAGCCATCTCTCTAGTGCCCAAATGCCCCATCAGTCTGCATTCATTCCAGGGAGATGTATTGCTGAAAATGTTCTTCTTGCCCATGAGCTTTTGCACAACTACCACCTTCATGGCCCGCTGTGCGCACCTAAATGGGTCGGACCCGGGTCCCGTTGGAAGACCCGTGGGCTGCCATGGTTGGGCCTTGGGCCCAGTTGGGTTATTGGGTAACCCATTTGGTTATTTAAAGTTTATTTATTTACAATTTATTTGGGCTTAATGGGCTTGGTACGGGCCCATTAGCCAAGGGTCAAGGGGCCTGGGCCTGTTTGTTGAAAACAGGCCTGGTATAGGCCAGTCACAATGTGGGCCCTCAAGTTGGCCAAAGGGGGTCTTGGTGGGCCCATCTAGGCCCACAGTCCACAAATGGCCGAGAATAGCCCAAATAACCAATTTGGGTCAGGTTAAACCGGTTCGGGTCAGATTTGGGGCCACCCGGGTTGAAAAAATGGTTTTTTAAGTTATTTTCATAACTGCCCGTATTTGCTATACGGGCAAGCCTTGCCCGTGAATATAATTTGGTTCGAGCTTGCCCGTATAGTAAATACGGGAATGCCCGAACCGTACTGAGTTTACGGGCATATTCAGTTTTGCATTCTTGGTGCCAATTCAGCTTGGGATGAGTTCCGTGGCCTTCTTGGGGCATTTTGAATTGTCGGTTGGAGTTTTCACCCTCTTCTGTAGCAATACATTTGCATCTTTTGGGCTTGAAATTCTTCTTTTCCTTTCTTTTGTGCTCTTTGAAGTGGTGGGTTCATCTTGTAATCATTCATGGCCATCATCAAGAATGGAAAGAGAGAGGGGAACATGGGATACAGAAGTTGATCCTTCCATATTAAGTATACAAAATGGATTAACTAGATTGGTTTAAAGTTAGTCCAAGTGTCCATCTTGATTTAAAGTTACTCTTTCCTTCCTCCAAGCAAATTCTCTTCCATATTATGGGGAGAACAAACCCATACATAAACAAAGCAAATGAAGTGAGATCAAAACAAATAACGTAGTAGACAAGAAACTCATTTAATATATATGTATTGAAGAAAACATTACCAGAACCTTTGCTTTGCTATTACCTTCTTTTGATTGAGGTGGTGAGTTCTTCGAAGATTTCGGCAGCGCTTCCGCGTCCTCTTGGGTTTTCAAATTGGGTTTTGAAAAGGGTTCTTTGGGTTTTCTATGTTTAAGGGATGAAAGGGAAAAGGTTTGGCAGCATTTCAGGGGTATTTTGGGTATTCTGGTATTTGGAACTGGGGTGGTAGCATCTGGGTAGGGGTTGGCCGTGGGAACATCAGGGGAGGAAGAGGGGGTCGGCCAAGGGATCAGGCTTGTTGAAATGAGGGGGGTGGCCTCTCTATTTATAGGCAAAATTTTCGTGCCCTTACTTGAAGTACGGGCATGCCTTGCCCGTACTTTAAGTACGGGCGTGCCTTGCCCGTAATTCAAATACGGGCGAAAAACGCACATTTCCAAATCTCGCGGAATCGGCCGTACGGGACGCGTGTCCCGCCGCACAGCAACGCGCGTCCCCTTCCAGAAGCTTGCCCGTATTTCAAATACGGGCATGCCTTGCCCGTAATTGAAATACGGTCCAACACGTTTTTAAAATGTTTGGATTTCAAAACTTTATTCAATTCAGTTTTTTGCAAGATTTTTATTCGATTTTCCGATTATTTTATTAAAAAGCGAGATTCTCTTTATTAAAATATTATTAAACACATTAATCTTATTTATTTTATTGGTTTATTCTATTTTTGCTGCCTTTTTGCCACATGGGCAGTTTTTCTGAAACTTCAACTGCTCATAACTTCTTCATCCGGTGTCCGATTTCAGCAAACTTAGTGTCGTTGGAACCGGCTCGGAACCACCTTTCCATTGGGATCAAGTTTGGCAGTTGAATTGGGGTCGAGCAAAAAGTCAACTTTTTGCTCCCCAAAAGTTTGACCAACTCATATCTTTCTCATCTGGACTCCGATTCCAGCAAATTCAGTCGCGTTGGAATCGTGTCAAAATGCTCTTTTCAATGAGATGAAGTTTGATGGCCAAATTTTCTTGAATCAAAAAGTCAATTTTGACCCCCTCAGGGTTTGACCTTTAGTTTGACTTTTCATTTTCCTTTATTTCGGGGGTGCAAAAATCAGGTGTTTACACTCGCATAAGAAATGTGCTCTCAAAATCGACATCAGGAAAGCTTTTAATTCTGTTTCTTGGAAGAGCATCAGGGAAATGCTGATTGCTGTGTATGTCCCACTGAAGTTTGTAAATTGGATAATGGAATGTGTGACCACGCCTTCCTTCTCCATCATGCTCAATGGTTCTCTTTCTGGATTCTTCAAGGGAGCAAAAGGCCTACGACAAGGGGATCCCATATCACCGTACCTTTTTGTCTTGGTCATGGAAGTGTTTCATATGATATTGCAGAGGAGCACTAATCACGGTTTTACTTACCACCATAGATGCGAGGCCATAGGCCTTAAGATGCTGTGCTTTGCGGATGATCTTTTCATTTTCTCTAAGGCGGACACTAGTTCTCTACAGTGCATCCTTAACTCTCTCCATGACTTTCACCAATTGACAGGCCTTCAACTTAACAAGCAAAAAAGCTCCATGTTCCTTAGTGGCGTGGATCAAGAAGCCAAGGCTGTCCTTGCCACATTCTCAGGTATTTCCCTTGGTGATTTGCCGGTTAAATATCTTGGCCTCCCTCTTTTTACCTCTAAGCTCTCTTGGAAGGATTGTGAGCCACTTATCAACCAAGTTAAGTCAAAGACCCAATCCTGGAAGGGTAGAAGCCTCTCTTATGCGGGTAAGTTAACTCTCATCAAGGCTGTCTTGTTCTCTATCAAGGCACATTGGCTCTCCACTTTCATTATTCCTAAAAAGGTTATACTTGATTTGGAGAGGATATCCAGAAGATTTTTGTGGTCGGGGCCGGATCTTAGGCGCAAGATGAATCCTATAAGCTGGAAAATCATATGCACTCCAAAAAATGAGGGTGGCCTTGGTCTTTTCCAACTAAGCACATGGAATAGAGTTGCAACAATGAAGCACGTATGGAAAATTCTGTCCAAGGGCAATTCCTTAGGGGTTAGATGGGTCCATAGTTACCTTGTTAAGGATCGTAATTTCTGGACTTTAAACCTCCCAGGCACTTTATCTTGGGCATGGCGAAAGATCCTTAAGTTGAGGCAGGGAATGGCTCACCTCATCAAAAAGAAGATTCATAATGGCCTTGGCACCTCCTTGTGGTATGACAATTGGCATCCGGTTGGCCCCTTGTTCAATACTTATGGTTATTGGTTGATTTATGATTCAGGTCTTACCAGCCAAGCAAAGGTGTGCAGCATAATCTCTGGTGATTCATGGGATCCTCCCGTTACAGTTTCCCCAGATTTAATTGAAGTGTGGAGCAGGCTTGGTGAACTCCCGAACCCCATCCCTGACCTTGATGATGTTATGCTATGGACACCTTCTAAATCAGGTATATTTGATATCTCCAGTGCATATAAGAGCCTACTTAACCGAGGGAATCAGGTTCCTTGGTACAAGATCGTTTGGTTTCCAAAGCATATCCCCAAGCATGCTTTTATTCTATGGCTAGCAGTGAACCAAAGGTTGCTTACCAAAGATCGGCTTCACAAGAGGGGCATTGTCCCCAATACTACATGTGTGCTTTGCAGGACACACACAGAATCCCACCAGCACTTGTTCTTTGAGTGCACATATAGTGCACAAATATGGAACCGTATAATGCAGTGTAATGGAGTCACAAGAACCAACCGCACTTGGGTGGACCTAGTACAATGGGCTTCGTCCATAAAGCTAGGTAGCATCCATGCTCTTCTCATCTTCAGGTTATCACTTGCAGCAAGTGCTTATCATATTTGGAGAGAAAGAAACCGAAGGGTGTGCGAGAATAGTTACATGCCATGGGAGCTGTTGTGTTCCATCATTATCATGGATGTTCAAGTCAAGGCCAATTTGGAACGTGCAGTTCTTACAGATTCCCCTCTCCACCGTCACCTTCTTGCTCATTGGAGCTTGAATTGGGATCTCGTTAGGTGATGCTTGGGCTCGTCTTGTAATTGTTTGGACCCATGAGCTCTCACCTTTGTGGGAGCTCATGGGGGTTTTTGGCTTGTGTTGGTTTCTTGCTTCCGCTTTTATTAGGCGGTTTGTTTTCACCTCATTGTAATTATCTTTCTTAATGAATTCTTTGGACTTACCTTCCAAAAAAAAAAAAAGGGTATCTTATTAAAGACCGGAATTTCTGGACTTTAAATGTGCCTACTAACTCTTCATGGGCATGGAGGAAGATTCTTAAGTTGCGGTATGGAATGGCTCACCTAATAAAAAGGAAGATCTATAATGGTTTGAGCACCTCCTTGTGGTACGATAATTGGCATCCGGAGGGGCCCCTTTTCAGTAAGTATGGTAATTGGTTGATCTATGACTCTGGTCTCACACGTCATGCCATGGTTAGCAGCATATTCTCTGGTTATACATGGGATCCTCCTGTAGCTGCATCTCCAGATTTAATTGAAGTCTGGAGTAGGCTTGATGAGCTGCCTCACCCATCACCTGAACAAGATGATGTAGTAGTGTGGACTCCTTCAAAATCAGGTACTTTTGACATTTCCAATGCTTATAAGCACTTTGATACGCATGGGAGCCAAGTGGCTTGGTATGGACTCATTTGGTTCTCTAAACACATCCCTAAGCATGCTTTTATACTATGGCTGGCTGTGAACCAAAGGTTGCTAACCAAGGACCGGTTGCATAATAAGGGTATTGTTAACAACCCTTCGTGCGTGTTCTGTAGAGCACATGACGAGTCTCACTCACACTTATTCTTTGAGTGTACTTATAGTGCCCATGTGTGGAACCATGTTTTGGAGAATAATGGAGTCGCAAGGCTACATCATTCTTGGGTGGATGTTGTGCAATGGGCTGCATCTTTGAAGCTTGGTAGCCCACATGCCACCCTCATTTTCAAGCTTTCTTTTGCAGCAAGTGTCTACCACATCTGGAGGGAAAGAAACAGAAGGGTGTTCAGAAATTGTTATATGCCATGGGAAGATTTGGGGTCGCTAATCGCTTTGGATGTTAGAGGGAAAGCAAACTTGAAGCGTGTGGCTCTACCTGAATCCCCCCTCCACCGCCATCTTGTTGATAGGTGGGACTTAGAGTGGGATCTTGTAAGGTGATGATTGGGTAACCTTGTATTCTCTTGTGCTCTTGTGTGTTCTTGTCATGTGCCCTGATACATTAAGGAGCACATTGGGTTGTCTTGTTTGATTTGTCATTGTACATATCTTTATTTTAATATATCACTTTGGACTTACCTTCCAAAAAAAAAAAAAAAACTGCGGCTTTGTTCCAAAGGCTCAACTTAAACAAACCCAACCCACCTTCCTCACGTGGTCTACAAACAATGTCCCAACTAATTGGAGTCATTTTCCGCTTGAGTTCTGGACCCGACCATAAGAACCTCCTTGAGATCCTTTCCAATTCCATAAGAACACCTTTAGGAATAATAAAAGTGGTTAGCCAGTGTACCTTGATGGAGAAGAGCACAGATTTAATGAGTAGAAGCCTGCCCGCATACGAAAGACTCCTTCCTTTCCAAGCTTGAGTCCTAGATTTGACTTGTTCAATAAGTGGTAGGCAGTCCCTCCATGTGAGTTTAGACGTAATAAGCGGAATGCCAAGGTACTTAACCAACAGCTCACCCAATGGAAACCCAGACAACAGGCTCAATTCAGCTCTCGTGGCTTGATCCACCCCACTTAAAAACATGGAACTCTTACTTTTGTTAACACATAAGCCAGTTAGATGCTGGAACTCCTGGAGAGCAGCGGAGATACATAAAATGGAAGAGTTGTCGGCTTTGCCCTCCGTATTGAGGAATCTCAGCTCCGTAGTAAATCGAGAGTCCAATGGCTTCAAGAAGGTGATCAGAACTCTAGTTATTTTCACAAAATGCTTGCTTCAAGGCGTTCTCACAATAGCATTTTGTCCATCTCCAATGATCAAGGTGAGAAGCTTTCCGAACCCTCCTTAATTGAGGATTGCATTACTCGCTTCTATAGGAAGTTGCTGGGTGAAGCTTCAGCGCCCTCCACCTCCCCTATGCCTTCTACCCTCCCATCACTTTCAGATGACCACATAAGCAGCCTAGCCATGACTGTCTCAGATGAAGAGATTAAAAGTACCCTTTTCAGTCTTAAAGATGACAAGGCTCCTGGCCCTGATGGGTTCACTGCCCTCTTCTTCAAATCGGCTTGGTCTGTGGTTGGTTCAGACGTGCTCCATGCCATCAGAAGCTTCTTCACCTCTAGCCAACTACTCAAAGAGATGAATTGCACAGCAGTAACGCTAGTTCCTAAATGCAAGAACCCTTCTCAAGTTGGTGATTACAGACCGATTTCATGTGTCAACACTCTCTACAAGTGCATTTCCAAAATCTTGGCAAATAGGCTCAAAGCGGTGACAGGTGACCTTGTGGGAGGTTATCAGTCGGCATTCATTGGGGGCAGAAACATAGCAGAGAATATTCTCTTGGCGCATGAACTTCTTCATGGTTACCACCTTAAAAGAGGTACTGCCAATTGCACTATAAAAGTTGACTTGCGGAAGGCCTTTGATTCCGTCTCTTGGAGTTGTGTTCAAAGAACCTTAGAAGCAATGAAATTTCCACCACTTTTCTCCAAATGGATCATGGTATGCATCTCCTCACCTTCTTATTCAATAATGATTAATGGAAACTTGTGTGGATTCTTCAAAGGAGCAAAGGGCCTACGGCAAGGAGATCCTATATCGCCATACCTCTTTGTCCTTGTCATGGAAGTCTTCAATCGTGTTCTTCATGAAGAAACATCTATTGGGTTCAGTTACCACTCTAAATGCAAAAAGAATAACATCAAACTACTCAGTTTTGCCGATGATCTGTTACTATTTTCTAAAGGAGACCAGAGTTCAATCAATTGCTTTGCTTGTGCCTTGAAAAGATTTTCTCTACTTTCGGGCATGGAGGTCAACAAGGATAAAAGTCATGTCTTCTTCTCGGGTTGTGATGATGTAGCAGCCACTTTGGCAAGATCGATTGGTTTCCAGCTCGGATCTCTGCCCATTCGTTATCTTGGACTCCCACTTCTCACCACCAAGCTTACAGCCAAGGACTGTGATCCCCTCATTAGCCGCATTCAAGCAAAGATGCAAGCTTGGCAATGTCGTAGCTTATCCTATGCAGGTCGCCTTCTCCTTGTAAGATCGGTGCTTTTCTCAATCAAGGTACATTGGCTCTCCACTTTCATTCTTCCAAAAAGTATCCTTGTTATCCTCACTAGACTTTGCAAAAGATTCCTATGGTCTGGCCCTAACCTTGACAAGAAGATGTCACCTGTTAATTGGGAAGTGGTCTGCTCTCCCAAATCTGATGGAGGCCTTGGCTTGCTCAATCTTGTACTTTGGAACAAAGCAACTATTTTGAAGCACATCTGGCGCATTGTTAACATGAATTCCAGTTTGTGGACTGAATGGGTACACTCTACTCTTTTAAGGAATCGTAGCCTATGGTCAGTACCTATCCCATCTAGCTGTTCATGGTGCTGGAGGAAAATCTTGCAAGCACGACATATTGCCGCCCTCCACATCAAATCGAAGATTCACAATGGGAAAAACACCTTCCTATGGTTTGATAACTGGCACCCAGATGGACCATTGCTCCATCATTACAATCCAAGAGTTGTGTATGACTCCGGCCTTGGTAAGGAAGCAACAGTGGACAGCATTATTAATGGGACAACTTGGGACGTCCCTCCTTCCATTACCATTGATCTTATGCAGATTTGGGGACGACTTCATGAATTGCCACAGCCTGACCCAAGTCGTGATGACATGGTTAGTTGGTCTCCCTCTAAATCAGGTATTTTCACCATCAAATCTGCCTACTTTGCCTTACAACCCATTCGGCCTCCTAGGAGCTGGAGCAAGCTTCTGTGGTTCCAATGGCACGTCCCGAAATTTTCCTTCATTGCTTGGATGGCCTTCCAACGCAAATTACTCACTAGAGACAGATTGAAGCATTGGGGTATCACCAAGGACCAAGTATGCGTCCTTTGTAGAAGGGAAGCCGAGACCCATGACCACTTGTTCTTTAATTGTGAGTATAGTAGCACAATATGGTCTACTCTTCTATCAATGAATTGCTTATCTACAGGAACAAGAAGCTGGAACGATTGGATCTCTTGGGCCACAACCAGCTTCTCCCACCAAGGGCCTATCACAAACTTGGCAAAGTTGTCTCTCACTACTACGGTGTACCAGATTTGGAGGGAACGCAATAACCGGATCTTCCAAAATTGTTATCATCCCCATGCTTGGGTTACCCACAATATCGTTGCTAATATACTTGGCAAGCTCTCCTCCACTAAGGTCGTACTGGTTGACACTCCTAACCATAGGCAAATTGTTCATAGATGGGGACTATCTTGGCGGTTTTTTGTAATGTCATCTTTTAGTCACTTGTATCTGTTCGTAGCCAACTTATAGTTGGGTGCCTTAGGGTTGTTTGAAACTCTATTGTACACATTTATTTTTCATTATTACACTTTTGGACTTACCTTCCAAAAAAAAAAAAACAATAGCTCAATGGCTTCGCATTTCTGATGGTAGGTGAAACCTTGCCTAGTATTCTCCTTTAGCACCATGTTTAATACCTCCATGACCAGCACAAACAAGTAGGGTGACATAGGGTCACCTTGGCGAAGACCTACAGCACCCTTGAAGAAACCACAGAGGCTGCCATTGATGATGATTGAGAAGGCCAGGGTTGTAACGCATTCCATGATCCAAGACACAACAATAGGAGGGAATTGAAAGGCATGTAACATATACCTGATGCTGTTCCAAGAAACCGAATCAAAGGCCTTACGGATATCCACCTTAAGAGCACATTTCTTGTGAGCACCCTCCAAGTGGTAATTATGTAGTAGCTCATGGGTTAAGAGCACATTCTCAGCTGCACCTCTCCCAGGAATGAAAGCGGATTGATAACCTCCAACAATATCCCCCACAACTCTCTTGAGCCTGTTAGCAATAATCTTTGCTATGCATTTGTAGAGAGTGTTGACACACGAAATGGGTCTATAATCAACAACCTTAGTGGGGTTCGAACACTTTGGCACTAAGGATATTGCTGTAGTATTCCATTGCTTGAGCAATTTGCCATCATTGAAAAAGCTTAGGATGGCCTCCATTACATCATCCCCTACTATACCCCAACACTTCTTAAAGAAAGAAGGGGAGAAACCATCCGGACCCGGTGCCTTGTCCTCCTTTAAGGAGAAAAGAGTGGATTTGACCTCTTCAAATTGAACCTCATCCTTCAAGCTGGATTTTTGCTCTTCATTCAAAACACGAAGGAATGATGGCATGGCATAATAAGTTGGAGCAGCAGCAGCCGCGCCCAAAGTGGAGTGGAAGTGGCTCACTATGTGTTCCGAAATATCTTTCTGTTCAATTAGCTTGGACCCATCCTCAGTCATAATACATGAAATATTATTGATTGCGCGTCTGGAAATCATAGTGTTATGAAAGAATGCAGAATTTCTGTCTCCCTCTGCTAACCATTGCACCCTTGATTTTTGCCTTATTTGAGACTCTTCACACCTTAGCAAAGAGGATAAATGTCTTCTTGAACTATTCTCCTCCTGAAAAAGGTCTGAATTCATGGGATCATCATGAAGTTTCTGCTGCAAATCAGCAAGCTTTAACCGGGCTTCACGAACTTGAGAAGACAAATCTGCAAATCTCATTTGCTTGCTCCACTCCCTTAACTTAGCCTTAACTGCCAGTAACTTCTTTGAAACCCGAAACATCAGAGTGCCATGAACCTCAATTGCCCATGCTTCTTCAACTAGAGATAAGAACTCAGGCTTGGAAGCCCAAAAATTAAAGGTTTCTTACCTTGCTGCCATTGTGGGAAGATAGAGATTATAAGTGGACAATGGTCTGAAATTCCTGGACTAAGCACCTCCACTTCAGACTGGGAAAAATCCCTTAGCCAAGCCAAATTAACCAGAGCCCGATCGAGCTTACATGAAATCCTTCTATGACCTTCACTACGGTTAGACCATGTGAGAGATAACCCTTTAGACTTGAGATCAAGAAGCTCACAAGTCTCGATACAGTCATTAAAGTCCTCCATTGCACCTCTGTTGACTTGCTTACCTCCATTCTATTCAAGAGGCGAGCGGACGCAGTTAAAATCTCCAATGAGAAGCCAAGGTTGGTTTGAGGAACAGTGCTAGAGCTGCCTCCACAATAACCTTCTCTCAGATGCCTCATTCAAACCATAGACGAAGGTTAGTAAGCACACCTTTTGAATACCAAGAATTTCAACATAGCAATGTATAAGCTGGTCACTGCTGTCCAATTTACTAACTTTCACATCCATAGGATTAAACAAAATCCAGATTCGGCCCTTTAAAGCACATTCATAGTTTGCAATGAGAGTCCAATGAGGGAAAATCAAACTCTTCACCACTTGAGCATTAACTTGTCTCACCTTAGTCTCCAATATGGCCACAATGCTAACCTTTTTTGACGAAATCAGATTACGAATTTCCATTTGCTTATCAGGGCTATTTAAGCCCCTAATATTCCACACAGCAATATTAAACATGAGTATTATGAACCCCCCCCCCCCCCCCATTCCCTTCCTTGGATGTTGGATTCTTATCCTCCAAAGGATTCTTGGCATGCTTCATTGCCACCTCGTCAACTAGGATTCGTTTCTTCTTCTTAATTTTCTTCCTTGATGATGAAGAACTCCCTTTAACTGTGTGGTTATCATGGTCAAGCACTGCAAACCTGTTCGGAGTAGCTGAAATTCCATCATCCACTAAAGGAGCACCGCTTCCAGGTTCCATACAAGGAACCAGCCCATTAATTGTATCATTGCCGATCTGGGATACCATAGTCCTATCTGAGGTACAATTCGGTTGTGCATTAGACTGCCTCAACATGGGGTCTTCAGCAACGGGTTGAACATGGGGTTCTGCTACTTGACTTACACCTTCAATAGGGGCTCCCTCAATAGCAACTTCCTTGCCCTTACGGTTTCTGGTTTCCCACTCCACATCTGGAAGTGCAATATCCAATGCAGCAACTGGATCGGCAGCATTAGTATCAAGGATAGTGCTATCCCTCGATGCACCATCATCGAGAGTAATTTGAGTATTAGAAAACAATCGTCCCGTAGGCACCCACTTCTTCGATAATGATGAACAATTGGCTTCAGAATGACCAAAGATGCAACATGAGTTACACTTCTTCCCGAAGTGGTAAGTCTTGGTCTGACTTATTTCAATGTGAGCTGGTGGATAAAACCAAGCTTACCTATGTTGAACCAAAGATTGTTGAAGGACGTGTTGTGGTTACTCCACCCAAGGAGGTGATTAACCAAGGCGTGCACATTTGGAAGGGCTGCCTAGTTGGCTATTTTTTGGACAGAAGTCTCCCACTTAACACTATCAAACACCTTGCTGCTAAGATGTGGGGCAAGGTTGAGGTTATCAACATTGAGAATGGGTTTTATATTCTTCGGTTTGCTTCCTCCTTGGTTAGAGACAAGGTCCTTAAACAAGGACCTTGGTACATGGCAGGCAGATTATTGGTCATCAAAGAATGGGAACCTAATCTACTGCTGGAGAAGTCCCAATTAACGAAAGTTCCAATCTGGGTTAAATTTTTTAATGTGCCACTCCAGCTATGGACTCCATCAGGGCTCAGTATTGTGGCTAGTGGGATTGGCAAGCCTTTATTCCTGGATGAGATGACAGAGAACCGTTCCAAATTGAGTTTTGCCTGAGTTTGTGTGGAAGTGGATACCAAGTGTGCTTACCCGGATAAAACCTATATCCAGCATGAAGAGGACAGTGTACCCGAATCAGTAATCACCACTGAGTATAGCTGGAAGCCAGTCAAATGCAATGTATGCCATGTGTTTGGTCATGCCGCTTCTCGTTGTTCCAAGGTGAGGGCCAGGGAGTGGAGGCCAACTGGAAGAGTGTTTTCTTCTGTTCATGATGTCTCAGAATTGCCGGAAGGAAGTATCGAGGAAGGGGAAGTTCATGAAGTAGTGTTGGCTACTACTGAGCAAGAGCATGTTGGTTTGTCTCATTGTGAGGCCGGGTCTGACTTGGCTGTACCTGTATTTGTCCCATCTAATCCAGATAATATGGAGCTGTTGGCCGAACCTAGTGATACCATGAAGCAAACTCAACATGATGAGCAAATAGTAAGGTGGAGTAAATTATCCAAAGGCAAGGAAACTCTGGTGGAGGATAGCAGCCCTCCTATCAATAACGAGCAGGTACAAGGGGTGACTCCTGGGTTTCAACACATGATGAGTTCTACGGCTTGTGGAAACCATGCCACTATTGAAACAAATGCAAACCAATTTGAGGTTCTGAGCGAGGAACCGAACATGTGCTTAAGCTCCAACTCTCTTTCAAAGAAGCAACGTAAGAAATTCAGGAAAAGATTTTTGGTTGATGAGATTGCAATGAAAGAAGCTAGGAATGCAAAAAATCCAGTCATCATTGGATCAGGTAATACCTGTGATGGTCCTAATGATCACTTGTTCTCCTTATGATCAAAGTTGCTACATGGAATATAAGGGGTCTAAATGATCCCTCAAAGCAACGGGAAGTCAAGAATCTCTTATTCTCTCAAAGATTAAACATTTTGTGCCTGGTGGAGATGAAAGTTAGAAGGGTGAATGTTGCCTTTATCAAAAATATCATATGCCCTCACTGGAGTTGTATCACAAACTATGATCATGCATTGAAAGGACGCATTTGGGTCTTTTTTTTTTGGAAGGTAAGTCCAAAGTAATATATTAAAATAATGATTTGTACAATGATAGATCAAACAAGGCAACCCAATGTGCTCCTTAAAGAGTCAGGGCACATGACAAGAACACAAGAGTCCACAAGACTACCCAAACGTCAACTTTTTTTTTTTTGGAAAGTGAGTCCAAGAATATATTAAAAGAATGGTAGTTACAATGAAGCCCAAACAAACGTAGGCACCCTACGAGACGAGAAGCCTAGGAAAACAACAAGGAACATGGGGTACGCAGACCCAACCGAACAAGAGGAACACACGCCTATTACACAAATGTAGGGGTAATTTCCCAATTTGAAAAAAACATTCTATTTCGCCTGTCATCCTTCACGGCTTCTGTAGATAGGCCAAACTTCATCTTGATATCTGTAGTGATCACCTTGAGGAGTAGATCAGGAGGTGAGGCTTTGTTTTGAAAGAGCCTTGCATTTCTTTCTCTCCATAGGTGGTATATCATCGCTGCTAAGGAAGATTTCCCAACTGCATGCTGGAGCTCTTTCCCCTTCCAGTAGGAGCAAGCCCAATTGATGATTAGTGGCCATTGGTTTGGCTTGACTGAAACACAATTTCTCTTCATGATATCGGACCATACTGCTGCAGAATACTCACACTGGAAGAAAAGATGGTTCAAATCTTCAATGCTTCTTTGGCAAAGGACACACCTCGAGGTGTTGATGACGTTCATTCTTAGGAGTCTGTCTTGAGTCAGGAGACGGTGATGAATTGCTAACCATAGGATAAAAGCATGTCTTGGGATGCACCCCTTAAACCACACGATTTTACTCCATGGTACATTTGGATTTATTGTTCTCAATGCATGGTAAGCAGACTTGATGGAGAACATACCTGAAGCAGTCAGTCGCCAAACGACCCAAACGTCAACTTACAAGATCCCAGTCTAAATCCCAACTGTCAACAAGATGGCGATGGAGAGGGGAGTCTGGTAGAGCCACGCGCTTCAAGTTAGCCTTCCCTCTAACATCAAAAGTGATAAGTGACCCCAAATGTTCCCACGGCATATAAGAATTCCTGAACACCCTTATGTTTCTTTCCCTCCATATGTGGTAGACACTTGCTGCAAAAGAGAGCTTGAATATGAGGATGGCATGTGAGCTACCAAGATTCAAAGATGCAACCCATTGCACAATATCCACCCATGAACGGTTTAACCTTGTCACTCCATTACGTTCCAGGACATGGTTCCATACATGGGCACTATACGTACACTCAAAAAATAAGTGCGAGTGGGACTCGTCATGAGCTCTACAGAACACGCAAGAAGTATTGTTAACAATGCCCCTCTTGTGCAACCGGTCTTTGGTTAGAAGCCTTTGGTTTATTGCCACCCACAATATAAAAGCATGCTTAGGTATGTGCTTAGAGAACCAAATGAGACCATACCAAGTGACTTGGTTCCCATGGATATCAAAGTGCTTGTAAGCACTAGAAATGTCAAAGATACCTGATTTTGAGGGGGTCCACACCACTACATCATCTTGATCAGGTGACGGGTTTAGCAGCTCTTCAAGTCTACTCCAGACTTCAATTAAATCTGGAGATGCTGCTATAGGAGGGTCCCATGTATAACCGGAGATTATGCTGCTAACCATGGCATGAGGAGTGAGACCAGAATCATAGATCAAGCGATTACCATACTTACTGAATAGGGGTCCCTCAGGATGCCAATTATCGTACCACAAGGAGGTTTTTTTTTTTTTTTTTGGAAGGTAAGTCCAAAGTGCATTAATAAAGAAAAATATGTACAATATGGTTCAGAACATAAACAGGAACCCTAGTAATAGGGTACATGAACATACAAAACTATCCCAGCCCACTGGAAACAGCAAGAGTGGCCTTTAGTAGGATATGAACTCCCAATTCAAGTCCCAATTATAGACTAGCTGACGATGGAGAGGAGTGTCTTGAAGCTTCACCCTCTCAAGGTTGGCTTTATCACGGACGTCCGATGTAATTGCTTGAATCAGGTTCTGCCATGGTAAGTATGCATTACTAAATACACGACGGTTCCTTTCTCTCCAAATGTGGTAAACTGTGGCTGCAAGTGATACCTTAAATATCATTCGAGAGTGTGCACTACCCAACTGCAATGATGACGCCCAATGAACAGTCGCTTCCCAGTCCCGATGAACTCGACTTGTAGAATTCAAGGAGAGAATGTGGAATCAGATCTGGATACTATACTGGCAATCAAAGAAAAGGTGTGAGTGTGACTCGGCCATGAGTCTACATAGCACACATGTTCCTTGGTCAACAACACCCAACTTGTGAAGCCGGTCCTTGGTGAGTAACCTTCGATTGATAGCTAACCATAACAGGAAAGCATGCCTTGGTATGTGTAGAGGGAACCAAACCAATCTACTCCAGTGGACCTGCACATGCAATGTATCCATACTCTTATATGTGCTCAAACCATTATAAATCTTCCTTTTTATTAGGTGAGCCATTCCATACCGCAACTTAAGGATCTTCCTCCATGCCCATGAAGAATTTGTGGGTACACTTAAAGTCCAGAAGTTCCGGTCTTTAATAAGATACTTGTGTACCCATCGAACCCAAAGGGAGCTGCCAATGACCAGAATTTTCCATATATGCTTCATTGTTGCCGCTTTGTTCCATGTATTCAAGTTAAGCAACCCAAGGCCACCCTCCTTTTTTGGAGCACATATGATTTTCCAGCTTATGGGGTTCATTTTCTGTTTAAGATCAGGTCCCGACCAAAGAAATCTCCTGGAGATCTTTTCCAATTCTGATATAACTCCTTTAGGAATGATAAAAGTAGAGAGCCAATGAACCTTGATAGAAAACAAGACAGCTTTAATGAGAGTTAGCTTACCCGCATAAGAGAGGCAACGTCCCTTCCAAGATTGGGCTTTGGACTTAACCTGGTTAATGAGAGGCTCACAATCTTTCCTTGAGAGCTTGGAAGTAAAGAGAGGAAGTCCAAGGTACCTAACCGGCAGTTCTCCAAGAGGAATTCCAGAGAAGGAACTAAGCTCAGTTTTCATGGCATGGTCCACACCACTGAGATACATGAAACTCTTCTGTTTGTTTAGGTGAAGACCCGTAAGCTGTTGGAACTCATTAAGGGAGTTAAGAATGCACTGCAGGGAGGCAATATCAGCCTTAGAGAAAATAAATAGATCATCTGCAAAGCATAGCAACTTAAGACCTATGGCCTCACATCTGTAGTGATACGCAAACCCATGAATAGTGTTCCGCTGTAATATCATGTGAAAAATCTCCATCACCAGCACAAAGAGGTAAGGAGACATAGGATCACCCTGCCGTAACCCTTTGGCTCCCTTAAAGAAACCACAAAGAGTATCATTAATCATCACTGAGAAAGTTGGAGTAGTGACACATGCTATTATCCAACTAACAAACTTGCTTGAGAATTGTAGAGCATGCAACATCTCCCTAATGCATTCCCACGATATCGAATCAAAGGCTTTACGGATGTCAACTTTAAGAGCACACTTTTTATGAGGACCATGCAAGTGATAGTTATGCAATAATTCATGGGCAAGAAGCACATTTTCAGAGACACCTCTTCTTAGGATGAAAGCTGATTGATAACTTCCAACAATATCACCGATAGTTCTTTTGAGCCTATTTGCAATGATTTTTGAAATGCACTTATAGAGGGTATTAACACATGAAATAGGCCTATAGTCAGAAACCTTACTTGGGTTGGAGCATTTCGGCACAAGAGAAATAGCTGTGGTGTTCAACTGTTTCAGCAAGGATCCATCTTTAAAAAAGCTTACAATTGCCTCCAATGTGTCCTCACCCACAATATCCCAGCACCTCTTGAGAAAGAGAGGAGTGAAGCCATCAGGACCAGGAGCCTTATCATCCTTTAATGAGAAGAGCGTGGATTTAACTTCTTCGTGGGTAACCTCCTCCACAAGCTGACTTTTCTGATCTTGGGAAAGAAATGTGGTGAAGGAAGGCATGCCGTCCAGGTGGCAATTCTCAGCCGAACCCAAGATGTCTTGAAAATGTTTGACTATGTGATCCGATACATCCCTTTGCTTGGTCAACTTGTGGCCTTCCTCAGTAAAAATACTGGAGAAATTATTGAGAGCTCTTCTGGACTTCAAAACATTGTGAAAGAAAGTGGAGTTGCTATCACCTTCTGCCAGCCATTGAACCCTTGACTTTTGCCTGAGTTGAGATTCTTCACACCTAAGCAAGTGAGAAAGTTGCTGCCTTAGGAAACTTTGGTGTTGAGCAAGAGTGGTATTCTGGGGATCATCATGCAATTGCTTCTGCACCTGTTCAAGACTTAGCCTTACATGATGGACTTGAGAAGAGACTTGAGCAAATTTCAATCGAGTACTCCATTCCTTGAGCTTAAGCTTGACTGCATAAAGCTTCTTAGAAATCCGAAACATTGGAGAGCCTATCACTTCAGTTTTCCAAGCCTCCTCAACTAGGGGAAGAAAGTCCGGTCTTTGAGCCCAAAAGTTAAAAAATCTAAACGGTTTCTTACCTTGCTTCCAATCAGAGAAAATTGATACTAGAAGTGGGGAGTGGTCAGATATGCCCGGACTCATAACTTACACTTCAGATGGGTACATGGAATGATGCCATGGTAGATTGACAAGAACACGGTCCAACCTACGTGAGATTCGCCTTTGCCCCTCACTTTGATTCGCCCATGTATAAAACAAGCCTTTAGATTTGAGCTCAACAACTCCACATGTATCAATGCATTCATTAAACTCATTTGTAATACCATGGTTAATCTGCTTACCACCTAACTTTTCTGAAGCATCACGAACACAATTGAAATCACCCATGATTATCCATGGTTGCACAGGGACAAGCAAGGGACGCTGCCTCCACAATAGCCTCCGCTCAGCAGCATCATTCGCACCATACACAACTGTGAGATAACAAGACTCCTGCTTGTTCAGCATTTTAACAAAGCAATGCACGAACTGATCACTACTGTCCACCTTCCTTAATATGATTTCGTCTGGATTAAACACTAACCAAATACGCCCCTTCAGTGCACTATCATAGTTTGTTACAAGTTCCCAAGTTGGAGCAATCATATCCTTCACAAAACGAGCATTGATTTGTCTGACTTTTGTTTCCACAATAGCTAGCAAACACAATTTATTCGAACTTATCAGATTACGCACTTCCATTTGCTTTTCAGGGCCATTAAGGCCCCTAATGTTCCACATGGCAAAATTAATCATGAATTGGAGTGAGCATCATTACCACTACCCCGAACCTTTGTAACAGGTTGTCGATTGGCAAGCTTCATGGCAATCTCATCCACGAGTATCTTCTTCTTCCTCTTATTCTTCTTTCGAGATGAGGACGAAGATGAGTACATATGCTGGGCTTGGTTGTCGATATCGGGAAATGCATACCTATTAGGAGTAATGGATATGGAACCTTGCTGCAAAGGTGAAGAGGAAAGACGCTCCACAGGTTCTGGGGTTATGCTTGCTTGGTAAGTGTCGCATTGTTCAACATTTGATACCCTGATATCGGCCACAGCAGCATGCTGGTCTTGGTCAACATTTGGATCCATACAGTCAGCCCCTACAACATGTTGGTCTTGCTGGATTGGCAGCGACAATGGATCTGGATCCAAGGTGGTACTTGCTTCCCCACCTTCATTGCAAAGGACCTCCTTACCTTTGCTATTAATGCAATGCCACTGCTGGGATTGAGTTTGGTTATCACAAATGTCACCTGCATGAGTAGAATTAACAGCTTCATGGTCTTGGTGGCAAGCATCAACTTGTGCAAAAGCATCATGTAGCACTCTCCCCGTTGGTACCCACTTCTTAGTGGTCTTTGGACAATTAACATCAGAGTGGCCGAATGTGATACATGCACTACATTTGTGGGGTTTCCATGTATATTCAACATTAATTTCCAGGATTTCCTCACCTGTGTCCAAGGAGATAGAGCTAGGGAATTGGCAAGCCGTATCAATTTCCACACAAACTCGGGCAAAGTGAAGCTTCGTTCTCTTTTCAGTTGGCTCATCCAATGAAAGGGGGCGTCCCACACCACTAGCAATGTAGCTTAGCCCTGATGGGGTCCAATACTCAATGGGCACATCAAAGAGCTTAACCCAAATGGGCACCTTCTGCATCTGAGCTTTAACCATTTGTAAGTTGGGCTCCCAATTTCTGAGAATAATCAATCTCCCTCCAAAGTGCCAGGTCTGTTATGACCCTATGAGTATCTCTATTTCTAAGGTCTACGAATCTCATCAAATAATCCATTGCTGGGTTGAGTTTCAGGTCCTGGGCAAATCTGCGTACATGTCCTTTATCTATGGAGATAATGATGCTATGGAAAGGAAAGCACTTTGGAGAAGCTTGAGACTTTGTTTTGTGGACAGGCCGTGGCTTCTAATTGGTGACTTTAATTGTGTCAGAAAGGATTTTGAGAAGGTGGGAGGTAAGAAATTAAATTCAGTTGCAACCCAAGAGTTCAATTCGTGTATAAATGACTGCTATTTGCTTGAAATGAACTATAAAGGTTTCACCCACACCTGGAGCAATATGAGTGCTGGCCATAGACGTATCTCATGCAAACTGGATCGGGTTTTGGTTAATATTGCTTGGATTACTCAGTTCAACCATTCTGAGGTTGAATTTTTGCCCCCAGGAATTCCTAACCACAGTCCCGTTTTGGTCACACTTGAACCTGAAGTGCTGAAGCTCAATAGGCCATTTAAGTTTTTTAACTTTTGGGTCACAAGTGAGGACTTTCTTCCTTTGGTTGCTGATGTGTGGAGGGCCCCAATAGTAGGCAAGCCAATGTTTCAACTTACTTCCAAACTCAAGCTCCTGAAAGTCCGCTTGAAAGAGTGGAGCATGAAGAAACAATTCTCTCTTGCTTCTGTCAAAGCCATTGAAGTTAGAGGCAAGCTAGAGCATTGTCAGAAGGCATTACAAGTTAATCCTGCAGACCCACACTTGCCTATCATAGAAGGGAAGTTGAGAAGAGACCTTGCAGATCTATTAAGAGTTGAAGAAGCCCAATATAAATAGAAATCTAGAATACAGTGGATGAAAGAGGGTGATCAAAACTCTAAATTCTTCTTTAACTCCATGATTTTCAGAAGAGCTCACAATTCTATCACTAAGTTGATTGACACTAATGGAAGCGAAATCTCTGACCAACTTCAGATTAAGAAGCATATTGTTTCCCACTACGATAATTTGTTGGGTGGGGGGGATGGTTCTCTGGATCCCTTTGAAGTTGAGTTTGATTCTTTCCTGGCCCCTGATCAGATTCAAATGCTACAATCAGATATCACTGATGAAGAGATTAAGTCAACAATGTTTGTGCTCAAAGATGAGAAGGCACCAGGTCCTGATGGCTTTACCCCGGGCTTCTTTAAGAAGGCATGGGATATTGTTGGAAAAGATGTCACAACTGCCTTAAAATCTTTCTTCTTATCTGGGAGGTTGCTCAAGCAGGTCAATCACTCTCTCATCAGCCTTGTTCCCAAAAAAAGGTAAGCCTTCCACGATCTCTGATTATCGTCCCATATCGTGTGTCAACACCATTTATAAATGCATCTCAAAAATCTTAGCCAACAGATTCAAGGCCGTAATTGGGCATTTGGTAGGCATGCATCAATCAGCTTTCATCCCTGGTTGAAGGATGGTAGACAATGTCTTGATAACACATGAACTGTTTAGAAACTACCATCTTAACAAAGGATCCCCTCGGTGTGCCCTCAAGATTGACATCAGAAGAGCTTTTGATTCCATTGATTGGAGTTGTGTGGAAAAGGTATTGAAAGGCTTTAGATTTCCGTCTCGGTTTATCTCTTGGGTTAGGGAATGCATCACTACTCCGTCCTTTTCAATAATGATTAATGGCAGTATGGAAGGTTTCTTCAAAGGGGGCAAGGGCCTTAGACAAGGCGACCCTATTTCTCCATATCTATTTGTCTTGGTTATGGAATTATTTGATAAGATTCTAAAGGACAAGACAGTTGTGAATTTCAGGCCTCATCCCAAATGCTCCCAGCCTTCTATCAGGCAACTGTGCTTTGCTGACGACCTTTTTGTCTTCTCTCATGGGGACATTAGCTCTGTCTTATGTATTTCTAGTGCACTTACCCACTTTGGCAGGTTATCTGGTTTATCTGTCAATAAAGAGAAGAGTGCGGTTTTCATATCAGGCATCTCAGCGCATGTGAAGACTGAAATACTACAGGTTTTGGGGTTCAATGAAGGGCATATTCCTGTGAAATACTTAGGACTGCCTCTTATCTCTACTCGTCTGACTGTGAGGGATTGTGATCCCCTTATTCAAAGACTTTTGGCTAGGACCCAGTCATGGCAAGGAAGGTATTTATCCTATGCAGGACGCCTTTTGCTGGTTAAGTCAGTCTTGTTCTCTCTAGCTGTTTTCTGGATGTCTGTTTATATTTTGCCAAAGGAAGTAATCTACAAGCTGGAGAAAATTTGCTGGCATTTCTTATGGGCTGGATGTAGTCAAGAAGCCAAGATATGTAAGGTTAAGTGGGATCAGGTTTGCTCTCCTATTGACAAAGGTGGTCTTGGTGTCTTGAATCTTCATCTTTGGAATAAGTGTGCAGTCTTACGACAAGCTTGGCTTGTGGGTAGCAAGGCAGATAACCTTTGGGTATCATGGGTCAATACTAATTTACTTAGAGGAAGAAATTTTTGGAGTGTTCCAGTTCCCTCCACGGCTTCTTGGGTATGGATGAAAACGCTTAGGCAAAGGGATATTGCTTCCAGGTTCACAAAGCATATAGTCAACAATGGGAGGAACACCTCTATCTGGTATGATAATTGGCATCTTCTTGGCCCTTTGGCACCCAGGTATGGTAGGAGATTGATTTATGATTCAGGACTATCTGATGATGCTTTGGCTCATGAGCTTCTAACCAATGCCAATTGGGATAGACCTATTGCTACTTCATTAGATTTGATTGAGGTATGGGCGAGGTTACCAGACCTTCCAAGGCCTAACCCAGATATGGACGACAGGATCACTTGGACTCCCTCTCACACTGGAACCTACAGCACCAGCAGCACCTATAAAGCCTTGGAGACTAGTCGGGCTTCCGTTGCTTGGGCGAGATTGGTTTGGTTTTCAACCAACATTCCCAAACATTCATTCGTGACATGGCTTGCAATTAAGAGAGCCCTCCTGACTAAAGACAGGCTCAACAGGTGGGGTATCATACATAATGCGGTATGTGTCTTTTGTCGTACGTATAATGAAACCATTGAACACCTTTTTTTCCAGTGTGAATATGGTAGACAGGTTTGGAGAACTCTAATGATCAGGAATGGTCTTAACACTACGGCTCCTATTCTCTCTTGGGACCATGTGGTTGAGAATGGTGCTCGAGCATGGTGCTCTAAATCTCCCTTACACCTTCTAAGGCGCTTGTCCTTCGCTGCGGCTGTGTATCACATATGGTGTGAGAGAAACCAAAGGGTATTTAAGAACCCTGCTTTGCCTGAAGAGGAGATTTGTAAGTTCGTATACCAAGACATCCACAACAGAGTAGCAGGTACTCCATTAGTGCTTAGTGATAACAGTTATCATAGACAGGTTATGCAGAAATGGGATCTAAATTGTACTTTTATCTAAGGTTGGGGGTCTTCTTCAGTATTAGCTTCTCATAGGCTTGATTGTACGGTGTTTACTATAGTGAGCGTGGTTGCTCCTAGTTGTGCTTGGTGGGTATGCCCACTTTCTGCTTTGTACATACCTCCTTTTATTTAATCGTACCTTCTTAATTTCCAAAAAAAAAAAAAGGAAACATGCAATCAGTATCCACCTCCACACAAACATGTGCGTATTGGAGTTTCAGCCTCTTCTCTGTTGGTTCATCCAACCACAACGGCCTTCCCACCCCACTCGCAATATAGCTCAAACCAGCAGGTGACCAATACTCCATGGGCACATTATAAAGCTTTATCCAAACTGGAACTCTTCTCAATTGGGACTTCACCATCTGCATATTAGGTTCCCAATTCTTGAGGATGAGAAGTCTACCCCCTAAGTGCCAAGGAGCCGCATGGAGAACCTTATCACGCATTTGTGTATTAGCAAAGGTGAAAATAAAGAAACCGTCACCAACTTCTGCTGTGGAAACAGAACCAAGCTTGCCTCATAGACAAGCCACTAAGCTCTTCACAACAGATATGGGAAGCTTCTTATCTAGGAAATGACCCACTAGGGAGTCACCCCAGATTTTTACACCCTCAACAGCAATTTCTGGAGGAGGTTTGACCTTAATCTTGCCATCAACACAATCAGGTACGTAGTAAGAAAGCTTTTGCTTAGCCTGGGAAGCAGTTGCAAACAGTCCGGACCATACCCTATTTGGTGCAACAGAGGAGAGGGCAGGCCCTGCAGCCTGGACAGCAGGCTCCAAAATAGAAGCTGTGCAGGGGGGAGGAAGACTGCTGCTGACATCCGATCCCTCCCTACGAGGAAGCCCAGACAAGGCCAGCTCTGCAGAACTTGCGGACACAGCAACTCCAAGAGGCAAGAAACCATCGCTTGAATCCATTACCGACAGACCTCCGGCGAGACAATGTCACAAATGGTCGGATAACCGGAAAACTGGAAGACGGAAACCAGAAGTGCTTGCACGACCCCAACAGAGAAAACACGGGCCCAGAAATGCTGCCACACCCCAGAAAAAACAACGAACTGCGTTGAACAATCAACGAACACAAACAAAACTGATGAACTGATTCGAACCCGAACAGAACTGAATATCGCGAACAGAAGTGATAATCACGAACAGAATTGGTTGTCACGAACAGAAGAGAATAACGCCAACAACCCAGAAGAATAACACGAGCAGAATTGAAGTGCCAGTTAATCGCGAGCAGAACTGAAGAATCAGATTATCGCAAACAGATCTGATAATCACGAACAGAAGTGAATAACGCCAACAGATTGATTATCACCAACAACCCAGAATCAGATAATCACGAGCAGAACTGAAGAACCAGAAACAAAACTCCCATAAACACCACGAACAAAACTTGGCAGAGCTCCACACGAACAAATCTGATAACCACGAACGAAGCCAAGGAAGCCACAGAGAAATCCCCACGTAGCCACGACCGGAGAACAGCAACACACGACCAGAGAAAATGAACGAGAATCCGGACGAGCACTATCCCGAACAGACGACCAGAGGCTTTACTCTCTCAATATCGAACACAGCCGCAAACACGGCAAGGAACACAGCAACGAACAAAACTCACGAACGAACACTTGCTCACGAACAGTAAACCCACGGGCAGAAATACCCACGAGCAGGAAGCAACGAACGCTACTCCTTGACTAGTTTTTGGTGACCCACGGACAGAAACCCCCACGAACAGAAAGACCACGAACAGTGCTTGGATCAACGAACTGATGGTGGTATGACAGCGAACGGAAACCCAGAAGACCCACAAACAAAATCCGGAAATCCGACAAACTGATGGTGGAATCACAACTAACATAAGATGGTGAACATATCCCACAAACAGAATCACGAACACAGGATGCAACGAACAGAAAGCCAGAAGACCAGAGCCACGAACAAGAATCAGTAATCACAACTAACATAAAATGACAGACAAAGTCTTGACGAACAAGAGCCACATGCAATAATCCACGAATCAATAATCCACGAGCAAAGTCACCCAATCGCAGCAGAAAACCAGGAAAAAAGCCTCCCAATGACAACAGAAGCCACGAACTGTCTGGTTGTCTCTTGCAGCTGTCACCACGCCCAATTCATTTTCAGGTTGTCTCTTGCAGCTGCTGTGTACCATATATGGAGAGAGAGGAACCGTCGGATCTTCACAAACTCTTATGTACCTTGGCAACTTGTTGAGGCCAACATAGTAGCTGATGTTCAAGACAAAGCAAATCTTGATCGAGTGATGCTCCCAGATTCACCACTACATCGTCATCTAGTCACTAGTTGGAACCTTAAGTGGGATCTTGTGTAATGTTGGTTGTGTTCCATGCATGCATGTTGTGAGCCTCAATGTTATAAGGGGCATGTTTTCCTTGGTTTTTTTTTGTTTGAGCCTTATCTTGTAAATATTTCCTTATTAATATCACTTGGACTTACCTTCCAAAAAAAAAAAAAAAAGAAGCCACGAACTATCATAAGATCACGAACAACGCACAAAGCAGTCTCCCTTGCAGCTCCCAACAGACATGGTTAAGGATCTTGCTTGCCCACGAACCTTGAAGCTTGGCCACTCCCTCAAACAGGTGCTCACAGGCACTGAACAACCTGCTCAACTTGCTCAAGTGCGCAGGAGCAAAAGCTCCAGGTGCTCACCAGCAACCCACGAACAGAAACCCACGGATAAGCTCCATGAAGATAACACCACGAACTGATATCTCACGAACCAGCAATCCCACGAACAGAAAACCCACTGCTCCAGGAGCTCACGAACGCTCCTGAGACACACGAACACCCGATACCAGAACACCAGAAGCTCACGAACTCCAGAAACTCACGAACCCCAGAACTCCAGAACTCACGAACCCCAGAACTCCAGCACCTCAGAACTCCAGCACCTCCGAACTCCAGCATCTCCGAACTCCAGCATCTCAGCATCCAAGTTGAGATAGCCCAATCAATAACTAAGTTCCATTGGTTTGGTCTCACTGAAACACCAGAAGCTCACGAACTCCAGAAACCCACGAACCCCAGAACTCCAGCACCTCAGAACTCCAGCACCTCCGAACTCCAGCATCTCCGAACTCCAGCATCTCAGAACTCCAGTTGGTGCCCAGTTGGGCCATATAACTACAAATGTTGCTGTAATGGAAATGTCTCTTGGTTCCGATCAGCCGGATACTCATGCTCGTGTTCCACATGATAGCATCCCGGACTCAAATGGTTGCAAGGTTACATATGGTAGCAAGGATACGATTGGTTCGAATGGTTGGACAACTATAAAACACAAAGGGAAGGAAAAGATTCCCATAGACACTCACCACTCGCCCCTAGCTCAGTTGGAATTCCATCTCAGGAGGACCTGGTGCATGAAGTAGCCGCAAGCAAGCATGAGATGGCCCCCCCAGCTTATTCATTGGCAGCTCATTCATTGGTTGAAGACTCTCCAAATAGGTTTGGCATCCTTGTTGACCCGCCTCAAAATGTTGATGAAGGGAGCTCTTCTAGAAAGAAACAAAGAAAAAAAAAGGTAAAAAGAAGTTGTTAGTTGATGGGAATTCTGGCGGCTACTTCTCATAACGGTGCTAGTTTCCACCCGAAGTGCAGTAAGACAGGGGTTAGAGCATTATGCTTTGCAGATGATGTGCTTATATTCTCTAGACCGGACTCCAGGTCAATTTTTTTTTTTTTTGGAAAGTAAGTAAGATTTCCATTAGAAAAGGGAGCTGCTTTACAAGACCAAGGTGGGCATACCCACCTAATACAATGTAAACAAATTACAGTAAAACAACCCAACTGGGAACAATGGCTATCACATTAGAAATGCTACTACAAACATAAACCCAAAACAAAGTAATTACAGTGCACGGTGGGAGATGATCCCCTCAAGTCCCCAATGAGATGCAAGGTCCCTGTTGTTGGGCGTATCAATGATAGTAAAGTTGGCAGAGCATAGCTTGAGACTGATATCACGAATAATAAGTGTCATTAAGTTATCCTGCAGGAGATAGTTGTTGGTGAAGACCCTTCTATTTCTCTCACACCAAATATGGTAAATGACTGCTGCCATAGAAAGCATCAATTGACTCCAGGTCAATTGATGCTATCTTTAAGGCGGTTGAGCTGTTCGGGGACTTATCAGGGCTCGGAATTAATCCTGCTAAGAGCCAGCTTTTCCTGTGCGCCACTTCATTGGAGATACAGTCCCAAATTGTAGACAGGTATGGGGTGGCAATGGGTTCGCTTCCAGTTACTTACTTGGGGGTACCAATTATCTCCACAAGGTTAAAACTTGTGGACTGTGAGCCTATCTTACTGAAGCTTAAAAGCAGAATTCAAGCGTGGAAGGCAAGATTCCTATCTTATGCAGGGAGAGTTGAGCTGATCAAATCTGTACTCTTTGCCACGGTAGTACACTGGTTGTCTGTCTTTCTCTTGCCCAAGAAGGTGTTGGAGGAGATAAATAAGTTATGCAGGAACTTCTTATGGTGTGGAACAGAGACACGACGAAGGATCACTCCTATGGCTTGGGCAACCATTTGCTCGCCAAAGATTGAAGGTGGCCTGGGAATTATCAACATTCATCATTGGAACAAGGCTGTGCTAAGTAGATACATATGGCGCATTGTTTCGGATGATCAGTCCCCTTGGGTGCGATGGATGAAAACAAATAACATGAGGAACAAGTCTCTTTGGCAAATCAAGACTCCAGCTTCAGCCACCTGGGCATGGCGCAAGATCTTGAAGTTAAGAAATGAAGTCTCACGCTTTATCAAGTTCAAGATTGGAGATGGCAATCGTACGTCATTATGGTTTGACAATTGGGTATTCGATCATTCTCTACATGCCAGGTATGGGGACCAAATAATTTATGATTCTGGCCTTCCTAGTGATGCTAAGGTTGCTGCTATTATTGATGGTAATCATTGGGACCTTCCACCCGCCTCTTATGATTTGATAGAGGTGAGACATAAGGTTCACACAACAATGCAGCCTGATCTTACGAAGGAGGACCAAGTTCTATGGACGCCTTCCCCCTCTGGTAAGTTCTCTATCAAAGACACGTACAATGTTCTTCGTCTGCATGGACGTAAGGTGGCTTGGTGGGATCTAGTATGGTTTGAGGGCAATATCCCTAGGCAGGCGTTCTGCTTATGGTTAGCTATCCACAAAAGGTTGCTCACCCAAGATCTTCTTCTTGGCCTAAATATTGTAAGGTCTTCTCAATGTCCATTGTGTAGACTGCATAGCGAGGATCTTGATCACCTGTTTTTCGGGTGCATCTATTCCCACCACATATGGGACGAGACGACGAAACGGAATTGCACCACATGGATTCCAGCTTCATGGAGTAACACTATTGATTGGGCTGCAAAAAGGTACCGGGGGAAAAGGATGGTTGATAAATTAAGGAAAGTTTCTATGGCAGCTGTGGTCTACCATCTTTGGAGAGAGCGGAACCAAAGGATCTTCCAAAATAAAGCAGTGCCTTCCCAAGAGCTGGATAAAGCTATGATTATGGACATTAGGAGCAGATTTTCATGGGAGGAGAGGGATGTCAATGGATGCCTAGACACCACCCGTGTCTATAATAACTGGGGTATAATGCCAACAACACTGTAGAGGGTTTCTCCTTTTCTAAGTGATTGTATGTGGGGTATCTAGTGTCTTTCCTATAGCTTGATGTCTTGCTTTGTTTGTATGTCGGTAGTGGCATGGTGGGGTTTACCCCTTTGTTTGGGGCTGCTTTTTGTACATTTTCTTGTTTCTAATATAAAATTTTGGACTTACCTTCCAAAAAAAAAAAAGTTGTTAGTTGATGAATTTGCCATGAGACATGCAAGAATGCCTGAAAAGGCGCTGAAGTTGGGTCTTTCCCTTGGGGATAAGGTGTCCAAACATTCCCATGATTAAGCTAGCCTCGTGGAACATACGGGGTCTTAATGATCCTGCCAAACATTATGAAGTTAGAAACTTCATTGCATCACAACAGATTCAGGTTTTGTGCCTTGTCGAAACAAAAGTAAGAGCGGTTAACGCTACTGTTGTTAAGAATCTGATCTGCACCCAATGGGAGATGTTTGATAACTACTCTAGCACCTTGAAGGGGCGCATATGGATCCTCTTCAACCATAAGGAGGTTAAACTAACCACCATTTCCATTTCAGATCAATATATCCATTGCTGGTTGGAGATCATTCACTTGCAGAAAGCTTGTTTTATTTCCTTTGTCTATGGCCAGAATGACTTCAAGGAAAGGCGCCACATGTGGCGAGATCTGTATGCACTCTAACCTAATTCTCCGTGGCTGATGATGGGGGACTTTAACTGTGTTAGGAGCAGTTCTGAAAAGCAAGGAGGTAAGCATATAAACCTACAGGCAACTCATGAATTCAATACCTTCGTGGATGATTGTGGATGTGTTGACTTGAAGTTTAAAGGTCTTACTCTCTCATGGTCCAACCATAGTGAAGGTGATAGAAATATCTCATGCAAGCTCGATAGAGCATTAGTTAACCAAGAATGGTTGCAGGAGTTTAACTGTTCGGAGGCAGAATTCTTGGCTCCTGGTATTTCGGATCACTCACTGGTGGTGATATCTATCTTTCCCCAAGGTCAAATCCCGAACAAACCATTCAGATTTTTCAATTTTTGGACTACTCATGATGATTTCCTACCGACTGTAGCTGAGGTTTGGTCTTCTACAGTGGTGGGAACCCCAATGTTCATTCTTGCAAAGAAACTGAGGCTCTTAAAGGTTAGACTGAAGGCATGGAGTAGAGGTAAAAGGTTCTCTGATTTAGCTTCAAAAATCCAAAGCATCCGATCTGATCTTGCATCCTGCCAAAAGGAGTGTTTTTCTCATCATTCGGATGTTGGGTTAGCACGACAAGAGAGAGACCTTAGGTCTCAGTTAGCGCAAGCAATTAGGGATGAGGAGGCTATAAGGCAAAAATCCCGGGTCTAGTGGTTAAAAGAAGGTGACTCTAACACTGGTTTTTTTCATAGTTCTCTTCTCTCAAGGAGGGCCAGAAACCGAGTGCTAAGTTTATACACTGATGATGGTTCCAAGATAACCGACCAGCAGCTCATCAAAGACGAGTTCTTGAACCACTTTAGGGTGTTGATGGGCACAACAATCAACCGTCAATCAGATTACCTCCCCCTCCCCCCCCCCCCCCCCTTGAGAGGAAGCTCTGACCCGACCAAGCTCAAGCACTTGAAGAGGACATCACTGAGGATGAGGTTAAGGCCACTATGTTCCAACTCAAGAATGATAAGTCCCCAGGCCCTGATGGCTTCACACCTGCTTTCTTTAAAAAATCATGGTCCATTGTGGGCGCAGATACAGTGAAAGCCATATTGAGTTTCTTCAGGTTGGGCAAGCTCCTCAAGCAACTGAATCACTCCTCTATTACTCTAGTCCCTAAGTGCCTTAACCCTTCTAAGGTATGCGACTTCAGACCGATCTCATGTGTCAATACAGTTTATAAGTGCATATCGAAAATTTTGGCAAACAGGTTCAAGCATGTCATTGGTGACCTTGTGGGGGACAACCAAACCGCCTTTATCCCGGGAAGGAGTATTATGGACAATGTTTTACTTACACATGAGTTGTTACATGGCTACCACATTCGGTCAGGTGTTGCAAACTGTGCAATTAAGGTGGACTTGAGAAAAGCTTTTGATATGGTGGAATGGGGCTGTATTTCTTCTATCCTGCGTCGCATGAATTTCCCACAAAGCTTCACCAAGTGGATAATGGAGTGCATCTCTACACCATTGTTGGAAGCTTATTTGGTTTCTACCAAAGTGCACGCGGCCTTCGGCAAGGCGACCCATTGTTGCCTTACCTTTTTGTTCTTGTTATGGAGCTATTTACTATGATCTTGAAGCATAGCACGTTGCAAGGGTTTTCCTTCCATACTAAGTGCAAGAAACTAGGCATCTCTTCTCTATGCTTCGTTGATGACCTCTTCTTATTTTCCAGGGTCGATTGCAACTCCATTAATTACTTCTCTGATGCTTTGTGCAAATTTCAGAATATCTTAGGTCTATATGTCAACAAAAGCAAGACATTAATGTATGTTAGTGGTACCGACAGTCAATTGAAACAAGCTTTATCCTCATGCTCGGGTTTCTCCCTTGGCGCTCTACCAGCTACCTACTTGGGCTTGCCATTGGTATCTTTGAAACTGACTCCTAGGGAGTGTGAGCCCCTTCTTAACCGGATTGCAGCTAACACTCAAGCATGGAAGGGGCGGCACCTCTCTTATGCTGGCCGACTTGCCTTGGTGAAATCTGTCTTCTTCTCCATCAAGATCTATTGGTTATCAGCCTTCATGCTACCAATGAAGGTTATTAGAGAGCTTGAAAAGCTATGCAGAAACTTTCTTTGGAAAGGACCCGACATGAGAAAGAAGATTATTCCAATCAAGTGGGAAATAGCATGCTCACCTTGTAAGGAGGGTGGACTTGGTCTTTTCAATCTAAACACTTGGAACAAAGCTGCCATGCTAAGGTACTGCTGGATGATTGCAAACGGAGCACAAAACTTATGGACTAATTGGGTACACATTAACCTCATCAAGGACCGAAGTTTCTGGGCTCTTAACCCTCCATCTAACTCTTCATGGGCTTGGAAGAAAATATTGAAAATAAGACCAACAGCAAGTGCACTTATCAAGAAGAGTGTTTTCAATGGCCGTTGTACTTCTCTATGGTATGATAACTGGCATCCGGTTGGCCCATTGGTGGTCACATATGGCGAAAGGCTCATTTATGACTCCGGCCTTCCAGTATGTGCAAAAGTGGAAGCAATTATCATTGGCAACGATTGGGATGTCCCCCTATCTAGATCCATGGACCTTATTGAAGCTTGGCAAAGACTTCAAGATCTACCTGCTTTGGACAGCTCAAGAGAGGATCAAACAACATGGTTACCATCAAAATCGGGTATGTTTACAATGCTCTTTGCTTACTCCTCCCTTCTTGAGGTTAAACCGGAGGTTCCTTGGCACTCATTGGTTTGGCACCACTTACCAATCCTGAAACATTCTTTCCTCTTCTGCTTAGCTATCCATGAAAAGTTACTAACTAAGGAAAGGCTGATCAAATGGGGAATTATCAACCAAGCTGCTTATATGTTCTGTAGAAGGGATGTGGAGACCCATGACCACCTCTTTTTCGCATGTGTCTACACCAACAGAATTTGGAAGGACGTACTATCCAAAAATTGCATCAGGATATCCAATCGGTCATGGAAGGACACAATTGACTGGGTGCAAGGCAAGGCGGCTGGTAAAGGTTTCTCATCAACCCTTCTCAAGCTTTCTATGGCAGTGGTCATTTATCATATTTGGTGTGAAAGAAATAAAAGGGTCTTCACCAACAACTATCTTCCACAGGATAACTTAATGACCCTCATCATTCGTGATATCAATCTGAAGCTAAGTTCTGCCAACTTTACTATCACTGACACACCCAAGAACTTGGGGACTTGAGGGGATCATCTCCAACCGTGCACCATTGTAGTTACATTGTTTGGGTTTCTTTTTGTAGTAGCATTTCTAGTGTAGTTATTTTTTCTGCTGCTGGTCAGCTTCTTGCTTCCTTTTGGTGGTGAAACCATTGTATATCCTTTGTAACTTTTATTCTGGAATTAATCACTTACTTATTTTCCAAAAAAAAAAAAAAAGAACCCCGTGAGACTACCATTTAACAATAATGAGAAAGAGGTGGTAGAAATACACTCCATTATCCAGGCCACAAATTTGGGTGGAAATCTCAACTCATTAAGGATCATCCTTATGCAGTTCCAACTTATGGAATCATATGCTTTGCACAAGTCCACCTTTATGGCACATTTCGGGTGGCTACTATCCAGATGATAGTTATGCATGAGCTCATGGGTGAGAAGTATGTTATCAGAAATGTTCCTCCCAGGGATAAACGCTGACTGGTATCCCCCTACCAAAGAGGATATAACCTTCTTGATTCTATTAGCAAGGATCTTAGAAATGCATTTGTAGATGATATTAACACATGAGATAGGTCTGTAGTCACTAACCTTTCCTGGGTTGTTGCATTTCGGTACAAGAGTTAGAGATGTTGCATTCACCTGCTTTAGAAGCTTGCCTTCTTGGAAAAAACTTTGGATAGCTAGCGAGACATCGTTGCCTATGATATCCCATGCTTTCTTGAAGAACTTTGCAGTAAATCCATCTGAGCCAAGCGCTTTATCATCTTTGAGTGAGAACATGGTGGTCCATATCTCCTCCATAGTGACTTCCTCTTGTATCAAGCAAATATGTTCATCACTTAGCTTTCTGGAAAAGCTGGGCAAAGGGTGATTGGGTGAAGGCCTAGATTGTCCCAAAATGTTGTGGAAGTAATCCACAAACGTCTTCTTAATTCTGGTTGGATTTACCACTTTTTGCCCTCCATCATCATAGATACTGAGAATACTATTGAATGATCTTCTAGCAACCAGATTATTGTGGAAGTATTTTGTATTGTTGTCACCAAGGCTTTCATCCACAATACTTGAGATTTCTGGCGGATTTGAGCTTCTTCATCCGAAATCTCTTGATGAAGTCTGGTTCTTAGTGTTCTTTCTGTTCTATGCAACTCCTCATCCAATGGTCTAATTTGCAGTTCCTGTTGGCAATTCTCGAGATCAGCTTTTGTGGCCTGTACTTTGAGAGACAGTTGGGAAAACTGATTTTCCTTACTCTAACTTTTCAATTTATTTTTCACTTCCCAGAGCCTCTTCATGACTCTAAACATAGGAGTGCCCCTTACCTGTAGCTGCCATGCTTCTTTTACAAGGTGCATGAACTCCTCATGGTCAGTCCAGAAATTAAAAAATCTAAAGGGCTTGTTATCTTGTCGAATAGATGGGAAGAGTGAAATGACAACTGGCGAGTGGTCAGATATACCTGAATTTAGAAATTCCACTTCTGAGTTTTGAAATTCAGATATCCATCCTATGTTCACTAAGGTACGGTCCAGCTTACATGCAATTCTTCTCATACCTTCACTTTGGTTCGACCATGAGTAGATGCATCCCTTGAATTTCAGGTCAAACAACCCACATTGGTTAATGAAACAATTAAACTCCTGTGTTGGCCTGGCCTTAATCTGTTTCCCACCAACCTTTTCTTCCTCATTACGGACGCAGTTAAAATCTCCCATTAAGAGCCACGGCAAATCAGTGCTAAGGGATCTTAGATCATGCCACAAGATAGATCTATGTGCACAATCGTTAGAAGCATATATAAACGTCATAAAACAAGGATTCGAGTTATCAGCGAACTCAACACCACAGTGAATAAATTGATTTGATTCTGAAATTTTTGTTATTTTCAGTATCAATGGGTTAAAAACTACCCAAATCCGCCCCTTGAGCGGCGCACATAATTTGTGATGCTTTGCCAGTGTGGGCATATAACACTTTTCACAACCTGTGCATTAACTTCCCTAACTTTTGTCTCAGAAAGACACAACAGATCCAGCTTATGACTTGTGATTAATCTCCTCACTTCAAGTTGCTTCATGGGGTCATTTAAACCCCTTATATTCCATGCAGTGTACTTGATCATTAATGGGATAGGTTGGGTTTATCTCCTAAAAGCTGAACAACATCACCTTCTCCAGAGGCCTTCCTGGCTTGTTTCATAGCCACTTCATCAACAAGTAAACGTTTCTTCTTCTTATTCTTCTTTTTGCTTGAATTTTCTTTTGTACTACCATTGGAGTTATCCTGGAGATTTGCTTGATCAAGCTCGGCTAAGACCTGGAATCTGCTGGGAGAGATTTCTTTATCCATTGCATATGACATAGGGGTTGCCTGTTCAGGACCTTCCTTAGTGTGACTAATCTGCTCAAGCCGAGTGTCAACCCTTCCCTGGACAATCTGCTCAGAACCGACTTCCATACATGGCCGAACCTCATGCATATGCTCCACGATATCCTCCATCCTGGCTTGGGAACATTGCACACTCACGCCATCAACTTGTATCATGTCAACGGTTTCATTGTTGCACTCACCATGCATAATTGGTCCCTTCCCATCTGGGTAACGTCTTGGACTTCCTTACCCTTGGCCGTTATTCTCCTCCAATCATCGGGTGGCTGTAGATGAGGGTGATCATGTGAGTTCTTGGGGGTTGCCATCTTCTCCACATCAGACCTTAGTTCAACCAAATCATCCTCTTGTAAGATAATTCCTGTGGGTTTCCACTGCTTGTTCCCTGCTTTGGTCCTACATTGGTTGTCGGAATGGCCAAACACCTGGCAAATTTTGCAACTTTTTTTTTTTTGGATGGTAAGCCAAAAAGTATATTAATAAAGAAAAAAATGTACAATGGAGAACAGACACTAGAGAGGACTCTCAACAAAACACGGGAAGGGACAAGGCAGCTCCCATCTATGTGGGGAACCTGCCATAACAAGACCTACAAAAACCCTGATACGAGGGCATCATAGAAACAGGCTCAATTACAAGAGGCAAACAACTAAACTAGGAGCAAAAACTCCAACTATACTCTGAAAAGCCAATCCAGCCCCCAATCCCTCACTATATTCCTGTTTCTTGGTGTGTCCTTAACCATACAGTCCTTGTTGTGGAGCCTGGCTTGGACATCTGCATAGATATGACTCAAAATGACTTCATGAGGTAGATAACTATTCTTGAAAATGCGCCTGTTTCGCTCCCTCCATATGTTATACACAGCTGCTCCAAGAGATACTCTAGCAATGGTTCGAATGGGATCAGATTTGACAAACCTTAATTGTGCCCATGCAATCCAGTCCGACCAGTTTCTATTCTGATACACAAAGCCATTTAAAGCTAACACTCTCTGCCATACTTGTTTGCTGAATTTACACTCAAAGAATAAGTGGTCGTGATTCTCATCATGCTCTCTACATAGAACACAAATCTGCTGCTGTATGATACCCCACTTTAAGAGCCTTTCACGAGTTAGTAGTCTGTGATGGATTGCTAGCCACAGGATAAAAGCATTTCTGGGTACAGCAAGAGGGAACCATACTAAGTGGAACCAAGGGACATTACCTCTGTGGCCATCAAGAGCCAAGTAAGCCGATTTGATGTCAAAAACAGTAGTACTTGTCGGCGTCCAGGTAGTACTGTCCTCCTGACTACTATGAAGGGATGGCAGCTCAGGTAATCTCCTCCATATATCAATCAGATCCATGGAGACGGTGACCGGTGTGTTCCATGCATCATTCTGTATGATTTCATCCACACAAGCGTGCACGGGCAGCCCTGTGTCATATATAATTCTTGTTCCATACCTCTCCACCAAAGGACCTGCTGGATGCTAGTTATCAAACCATAAAGACGTAGATTTACCATTGAACACCCTCTTTTTGATAAGAGGACCAGCAACTCCCCTTGCCTTCAACACTTTTTTCCATACCTAGGAAGCTCCATTTGGGATACTCATGGCCCAGAAATTATGGTGACGAATGATATGCTTTTGTACCCATTTAACCCACAAGGTAGTAGAATGGCTAGCTATAAGCCACACGTACCTGATAAACACTGTTAACCAATGCACTTTGATGGAGAATAACACAGACTTTACAAGTAAAAGCCTCCCAGCGTACGACAAACACCTCCCTTTCCATCCTTGTGCTTTGGCCCTTATATGGTTAATGAGGGGATCACAATCAGTTTTGGAGAGCTTAGTGGACACTAAAGGAAGTCCCTGGTACTTAACTGGCAAGGTGGCTACTATGAATCCAGTAGCCTGCACTAATTGATCCACCAAAAGGCCATCACAACCACTTAAGAACATGCCACTTTTCAGGCTGTTTATCTGTAAACCAGAGACTCTGCCAAATTTTTCCAAAGCTGCCATCATACAAGTAACTGACTGCACATCCCCATGGGAGAACATGAACAAATCATCTGCAAAGCAAAGAAGCTTTGTATCTGTTCCTTGGCACCTGAAGTGGTATTTGAAACCATGGGTAGTACTCTGCTGGAGAATCATATAGAACAATTCCATGATAAGTACAAACAGATAAGGAGAGATCGGATCACCCTGCCGCAGGCCATTTGAACTCTTAAAAAACCCCACCATACCACCATTAATCATAAGGGAGAAGGAGGGGGATGTAATACACTCCATAATCCATCCAATAAACTTTGTTGGAAAGTTCATACCTTTTAATGTAGCTTTGATCGTACTCCATGCAACTGTATCATAGGCTTTCCTTAAATCGATCTTTAAAGCACATCTTTTCTGGGGGCTCTGCAGATGATACTTATGGAGGATTTCATGTGTTAAAAGAACATTATCAGTAATGCTCCTACCAGGAATGAAGGCTGTTTGATACTCACCAACCAAAGAAGACACCACACCTTTCAACCTATTAGCCAATATCTTTGAGATGCATTTGTACACGATGTTAACACATGAGATCGGTCTGAAATCAGCCACAGTGGAAGGATTCAACCCCTTGGGAATAAGAGTAATAGTTGTACTATTCAACTGCTTTAAGAGACTGCTTGAGGAAAAGAAGCTACTAATGGCATTGGTGCAATCTTCTCCAACAATAGGCCATGCTTTCTTGAAGAAAAGTGCTGTGAACCCATCTGGTCCTGGGGCTTTATTATCCTTTAGAGAGAAAAAAGTATCCTTAATTTCAGTAGGAGAGACATCCCTATCCAACTCCCCAACCTGGTCTGTCGACAGCTGTCTATGGAAGTCAAAGCGCTGGTCATTGCCCTCAATTGGATTAGAGCCCAAGAGCTGTTTGTAGTACTGAAGGAAAGCATGCTTTATGAGGCTAGGGTCTTCAACTTTGGTGCCATCATCATTATATAAAGAGAGGATGGAGTTTCTGGTTCTCCTTTCCATGAGGGTATTGTGAAAGAATGGTGTGTTCCGATCACCTTCCTTCATCCATTGGATTCTAGACTTTTGCCTTATCTGTGCTTCTTCATCACGCAAAGAGGTGGACAACTCTTCCCTAAGCGCTTTCTCCATACGTGCAAGACCAACATCATTGGGGCTAATTTGAAGGTTCTTTTGGCATTCCTCCAAATCAGATTTAAGAACCTGAACTCTGCTACTTAGATGGCTGAACCGCTTCTGCCTGCTCCAGTCCTTTAACCTCCACTTCACCACCTGCAATTTTTTCACCAACTTGAACATGGGAGTCCCTTTCACATGAGTAGACCAAGCTTCAGCTACCATGGGTAAAAACTCATCATAGTTAGCCCAAAAATTAAAGAAACGAAAAGGGTTATTAGGAGGAGACACATCAGTAAAGATGGAGACAATAATAGCACAGTGATCAGATATGCTAGGAGGCACAAAATCAGCTTCAGATTTAGAGAACTCTCAGATCCATGCGATGTTAACAAGTGCTCTATCCAGCTTGCAAGCTATCCTTTTGCTCCCCTCACTCTGGTTAGACCAAGAGTGCACAAACCCCTTGAACTTCATATAAGGTGGCACGAATCAATAAAGTCATTGAACTCCCCAGATGCTCTTGCATTAATAGGTTTACCCCCAATTTTTTCACCAGCAACTCTCACACAGTTAAAATCACCTATAAGCATCCATGGGTGATCAGATGAAGAAGCCTTCAAGTCCCTCCACAATAAACTCCTCGAGTTACTATCATTGCTCCCATACACAAAGGATATGTAACAGCACTTCTTGCGTTGCACCATCTCCACAAAACAATGTATATACTGATCAGAACACACTAGCTTCGTCATCTTCACTTCAGTTGGATTAAAAAGTACCCAAATTCTACCCTTCAGGGCAGCACTATAGTTTTGCATTAGCTCCCAGTTAGGACATAACAAATTCTTAACAAAGTGTACATTTACCTCTCTCACTTTTGTCTCAACCAAACATATAGCACTAAGCCCATGCACCCTAATCAAACTCTTGACTTGGAGCTGTTTGGCAGGGTCATTTAGACCCCTAATATTCCATGATGCAAACTTAAACATGATCTGGAGTGGAAGTCACCCCCCCCCCCCCCCATAGACCACGTCTGAACCAATAGATCTACGATCGCCTCTTGCATACTTCATGGCCACCTCGTCCACCAAGAGTGCCTTCTTCGATCTTTTCTTATGCTTCTTCCTTGATACGACTACTTCCCCCTGAGAATGATCTTCATCCACTAAACATTCAAACTTATTTGGGCTTTGGACCAGACTATTGCTAGATTCTGCTGGAGATACATTGCTCTCTGAGATTTCTGCCCCTCCAGACATCACTACCGGTTGTTCTGCTCCCTCATCAATGTATAACGGCCTCGCTCCCTGAGATTGGTCCCTAGCACACTCTGAAACCTCAGAAATTTTTTGTTTGCCTTTGGATTTCACTGATTCCCATTGTTCCTCACGTACATGGTGCTGCCCATCATTAATCTGATCGTTCCCAGCATTCTCTCCTTGTTGTGCTTCCACACCTTCAGGATCGGATGTTACCATATGCAATACCCGGCCGGTAGGAACCCACATCCGAGATTGCTTGATGTTAGGACACCTAGCTTCATCATGACCAAAAACCTTGCAGCCTCCACACTTACTAGGTTTCCAGGCATACTCAACATCAATTTGGAGTTCATCACTGTCACCTTGCTGGCTACTCAAATACAATTGGCTTGGATAAGAACACTCAGTCCCAATTTCAACACAAACCCGAGCATACGTAAGCCTAACCTTACTTTCTGTAGCTTGATCAAGAAAAAGAGGCTTTCCTATACCGCTTGCCAAGTAACTCAGTCCTTGAGCTGTCCAATACTCCATGGGAACGTTTCTTAGCTTAACCCACATAGGAATTTTGCTCAATTCAGATTTGTGAAGTTGCATATTAGGTTGCCATTCCTCAATTCAGATTTGTGAAGTTGCATATTAGGTTTCCAGTCATATTCCACATCAATCTGGAGAGTGGCACTTGCTGTGTTTCCATCTAAACTAAGTAGAATGTTTTCCGGACAAGGGCTGTCCACGCCCACTTCAACACACACTCTAGCATAAGCTAGTCTGGTCTTCTTTTCTGTAGGTTCATCAAGGAATAGTGGTCTGCCCACACCACTTGCTAGGAAGCTCAGTCCCTCCAGGGTCCAGTACTCCATTGGGATGTTAAACATCTTTATCCAAATTGGTATTTTGCTCAATTGGGACTTAACAAACTGCATGTTTGGCTCCCACTCCTGTAGAACCAGCAACCGTCCAGCAAGATGCCATGGTGCTCCTTGCAAAATTTTATTTCTCATATGCTCATTCTCAAACTTGAAAATGAAGAAGCCACTTCCAACTGAAGAGATCATAACCTTCCCATGCTTTCCCCAAAGCCTGTCAATAAGGGACTTCACAACAGCATACGGCAGTTTCTTGTCTAGCACATAACCCACAAGACACCCTTCCCATTGTTTGATCCCATCTTGTGCCACTGCCGGGGGGCGCGGCAGACAACCACTTTCCCATCAATAACCTCCGGATTATGGTTGTTAAGTTTCATTTTCCTGATCTGGGATTGGTCAAATAAACATGACCAGGACTTACCCGAGGAGGGTTTGGTCTGATCCAATGGATCCCCACTGCAGGCACTAATGCCAGGAATGGAAAGATCAGTAGGACCTTTCGGAAGTGTGTGGGTTGTTTGGGCCCCAAGTTTGCAGTAGCCAACACCATCAGTCACATTGCAAATCCGATTGCCAGGAATGGAAAAGTCAGACGAACCTTCAGGAGATGTCTGAGTAGTTCGCACCTCATTTTCGCAAGAGTCAACAGCATCAGACCTGATACATCCGGCTCCATCAGGTGTGGCAGGTTGGTGCAGCAAAGTTCGATGCCCAATGGGCGGGAAATCTGATTCGAAGAGATCGAACCCACTCCTGTTTGACGTCACGTGGTAAACCGGGACTTGAATTATCCATCCTAGATACCACTTCTGAAAACCAGAAAACCACTCAGGTTCAGATGGTCACCGACGACACCATACCGACAAGCCCTTCACGACCACTTGAAATCCGACCGCACGACCAGCAGACCAGGAACAGACGAGCAATCACGAAAAGAGCAGAAACTCGAACAGCAAAATCGAACTCACGAACCCGACCACTGCATCACAAATCCAAACACACGAACCACACTTCCAGTAGCACACACCCCGATCAACAGCAGGCCTCCGAAACCACTTCACGACCGAGAACGATGTTCATTCACACAGGATCAGCAAACCATGCTTGCTCACAACCCATGCACATGGAATGCGCACCTCGAACAGTAACCAATCAGTCACGAACAGTAGCACGAAACAGTAGCACGAAACCTGCTGCTTCTTCACGAGCACAGATGCACAAACAGATGCTGGCTTCACCTTCACGACCCCTCCTTCAAGAACACAGAACCATGAACAGACGCATGAACAGATGTTGGCTTCACCTTCATGAGCACAGACGCACAAACAGATCTTGCTCACGAACAGAACTTGCCCACGAAACTTACCCACGAACAGATCTTACCCACGAACAAAGATGCTCACACGCAGATTGGAGAAGAAGGTGGAGATGGAGAACAGATGGAAGTGGAAGTCAGGTGAAAATGGATGTGGAGATGGATATGGAGAGGGAGGTGGAGATGGAGGTGGTGGTGGGTTGGAGATGTAGGTCAGGTGGAAATGGGGGTGGATGCGGAGGCCAGGTGGAGGAGGAGGCGGTCATTTGGCTTGAGTTGTTAAGACTTAATTGCGCCTCACAAGTGAACCGATCGTGGCAAGACAATCTTCTTTGGCTGGGGCAAAATTTTGCAGGTACATCAATTTGGCACTTAGCAATGAAGCTCTCATTTGCAACAACAATATATAACATATGGAGGGAAAGGAACCGTAGGGTATTCAAGAACAGCTACCTACCATACCAGGTGGTCACCAACCATATTACCCATGACGTAAGGGAGAAGCTAACTTTGGCAAAATTGCAAGTCAAGGGAACCTCATTGGAACACCAACTGTTGTGCAACTGGAACATATTGGGTGTGGTTAGTTAGGACCATTGAGGGATGCAGAGTAGAGTATTACATAGCATGTATTTGAGTTGTTGTTCTTTGAGGGCTTTTGCCTCTGGTAGCTTGTGCCACTTTAAGTGGTGAGCTTTATCTTCTGTACATTCCTCCCTATCAGTGGGATGCCCCACATCAGCCTTGCAGCATTTTGAGCTAGTTTCGGGTCTCCAAGTTAACAAGGAAAAAAGCTGTTCAGGTTCGTGCTCGTGCTCGAGGAGGTGTTTAATGGAAGGTTCGTGCTCGTGCTCAAAGCTCGCTTGCCGGCGACCTCGGTTCGCCATTTCTGGCCATCCTTTGTGAAGTTTCGCGCTTGTGAAGGTTCATGCTCGTACTCGAAGCTCGCTCGCCGACTATTGCCGGTGACCTCGGTTCGCCGTTTCCGGCCATCCTTCATGAAGTTTCATGGCAACCGTGAAGGCGTTTATGGGGAAGCTCCCTGGTCTTGAGTCTTTAAACCCTCGCGGCATTTGTGAGCTTCTGGTGGTGTTCGTGGGGAAGCTCACTGGTTGTGAGTCTCTCAAGGCTCGTGGCATTTGTGCTGTTCGTGAGTTTGGTTCGTGGCGCCTTGGAGCTGTTTGTGAGCAAGGACGCTGGTGTTCGTGAGGAGCTGTTCGTGTGGAGCTGTTCGTGAGTTCGTGCACTTGTAGAAGTGGTCTGGGTTCATGAGAATTTGTGGTGTGTTCGTGTGCTTGCAGTAGTGGTCTGGGTTCTGTGGGATGTACGTGGGTTGCTGTAGGGAGCTTCTGGGATCTGAGGTGTGTTCGTGAGAAGGTGTTCTCTGTGTGTGCTGTGGTCAAGTAGCAGCACTGTTGTTGTAACGAAGGTGTTCGGTTGTTGTGTTCGTTTGTTGGTGTTCGGGCTCGTCAGTGTGAATATTGTGAAGGTTGTCTGTGAGAAGGTGTTTGTCTATTCATGAGAAGGCTTTCAGTTGAGCAAGCCCCTTTTGCGCCTGGGTTTTCTGTGGAGCTTCTTCCAGCCGGTTCGGGGTATTTCAGGAGCCTTGGCATGACAATATCAAATGGTTGGAGGACTGATTTTCAGGTTCATCTCTCAAACAAACATTGATGAAGTTATCATTTGCAACAGCAATTTACAACATTTGGAGTGAAAGAAATAGGAGGACCTTCAAGAATAGCTACTTACCCCACCTAGTGGTACTACAACACATTATCCAAGATGTTAGAGGGAAAATTAGTAATGGCAAGGTGCATATCAGCAATGATCCAAGGGAGCAGCAGCTGGTAAGTAATTGGAATTTGGTTGCCACAACCAATTAGAAATCCATTTTGTATAAGTTAGAAATGTTATATGGTGAATTCGGGGGGTAATTGTGGCTGGCTAGACCTGTAGCTGTGTAGCCATCCATGCTGGATTGGCTGTCTTTTGTACATTCATTTCCTTCTTTTTATTATAATCTTACTTATCTTTCAAAAAAAAAACTGTTGTCTACAGGAATCCTGGTTTTGATCATGATTGGTTTTGGAATCTAGTAAGCGGTATCTGCAGAAGCATTATCATATTCAGCCAATGGTGAACAACTTTGATAATCTTTAAAATATCAAGTTCCCACCTCTGTGCCCTTTGGAGGCCCACTTGGGCAACTCAACCGTCGCAAAGGTTGACTTTGTTGCTTCTGCAAAGAATCAGGAGCAGGTGGGAATGGGGAAGACACCTTCTTGTGGTTCGATAACTGGCATCCATATGGGTCGCTGCACATGAAATATGGTGATAGAATTATTTATGATTTTGGCCTTGCAAGGGATGCCAAGGTAGCTATGATTATTGACAATAATGAGTGGGACCCTCCTGTTGTTGTGTCACATGCTCTCTTGGAGGCATGGGAAGCTTTAGAACATCTCCCCAAACCGGAGGTGCACCGGGCAGATGTTGTGATTTGGGAGCCGCTCAATTCACCTCAGTTTCAGCTTAAGAGCGCGTACAATGCTCTGAGAAGTACACTTCCACTTGTCCCATGGTCAAACCTGGTATGGTTTCCTAATCATATCCCTAGACATGCTTTTATCCTATGGCTTGCAATTAAGAAGAAGTTGCTTACACAAGATGTTCTTATGCGAAGAAGCATCTTAAGTGCATCGTCTTGTGTACTGTGTCGTTCAAGCAGTGAGGATGTTGGGCACTTGTTCTTCAAATGTAGCTACTCCAACAACGTGTGGCGAAGAGTCATGAAGCTTAATGACATCATGGTTCCCTCGAACCATTGGGATCAGAGATGATTGACTGGGCTGTCATTAACTTGACTAGTAACTGTGTGGTGGCATGGTTGAAGAAGGCCTCATTTGGTGCCATGGTTTACCATATCTGGCATGAAAGAAATAGGCGTATATTCCAGAATAAGGCATTGCCCTATGAGGACTTGGTTCGTTCCATTACCTTAGATGTCACAATGAAGTGCACGTGCTTGAAGAAAGCTATTAAGGACAACCCTCGGAGCCGGAGTATATGTCAGAATTGGGGTATTGATGTTAACTTTGTTTTTTGATGTTTATTGTGGGTTAGCATTAGTTACCCTACAGCTCGGTCTTGTTTGTGTTTGCCTCTTTGGCTTCGTAGGTCTTGGTGTATGGTCTATGGTTGTTTTTTTTTTTTTTTTTTGGAAGATAAGTCCAAAGTATATTAATAGAGGAAAATAATTACAATAGGTTCAGGTATCACCTGGGATAGCCCATACACACTAAGGTAACCACAGAAAAACAACCAACTCATATCCATGAGCTACACAAGACACCTAGTCGTAGGCTACCACCCAACTATGTCATATTGACACAATACATTTAAGAGATACAGGAGAGACTACAGGCTAGAAAACTGAAATGCAGAAGTGAGACTCCAGTTGTCAACCACCTTCCTATTGTGGTCGGTATCCTTTACTGTGAATCTAGAGTTGAACAATCTTGCTTGGACATCAAAACGAATATGGTTACTCACCTCTTGCGCAGGTAAGTAGCTATTCTTGAAGCATCTCCTGTTCCTTTCCTTCCAAATGTGATACACCAATGCTGCCAATGATAGCTTCAAGATGACATTAATCGGATTAGCTCCAGAGCCTCTTCTTACCATCCATGCGATCAACCTGTTCCATCTTCGATTGGTTCTACGCTTACCATTTAATTGAAGCATCCTTTTCCAAACCTGCCAGCTGTAGCTACATGAGAAAAATAGATGGTGGATCGATTCATTAGCACGCCTACAGAGCAATGCACTTCCATTTGCTTTTCAGGGCCATTAAGGCCCCTAATGTTTCCACATGGCAAAATTAATCATGAATTGGAGTGAGCATCGTTACCACTACCCCGAACCTTTGTAACAGGTTGTCGATTGGCAAGCTTCATGGCAATCTCATCCACGAGTATCTTCTTCTTCCTCTTATTCTTCTTTCGAGATGAAGACGAAGATGAGTACATATGCTGGGCTTGGATGTCGATATCGGGAAATTCATACCTATTAGGAGTAATGGATATGGAACCTTGCTGCAAAGGTGAAGAGAAAAGACGCTCCACAGGTTCTGGGGTTATGCTTGCTTGGCAAGTGTCGCATTGTTCAACATTTGATACCCTGATATCGGCCACAGCAGCATGCTGGTCTTGGTCAACATTTGGATCCATACCGTCAGCCCCTACAACATGTTGGTCTTGCTAGATTGGCAACGACAATGGATCTGGATCCAAGGTGGTACTTGCTTCCCCACCTTCATTGCAAAGAACCTCCTTACCTTTGCTATTAATGCAATGCCACTGCTGGGATTGAGTTTGGTTATCACAAATGTCACCTGCATGAGTAGAATTAACAGCTTCATGGTCTTGGTGGCAAGCATCAACTTGTGCAAAAGCATCATGTAGCACTCTCCCCGTTGGTACCCACTTCTTAGTGGTCTTTGGACAATTAACATCAGAGTGGCCGAATGTGATACATGCACTACATTTGTGGGGTTTCCATGTATATTCAACATTAATTTCCAGGATTTCCTCACCTGTGTCCAAGGAGATAGAGCTAGGGAATTGGCAAGCCGTATCAATTTCCACACAAACTCGGGCAAAGTGAAGCTTCGTTCTCTTTTCAGTTGGCTCATCCAATGAAAGGGGGCGTCCCACACCACTAGCAATGTAGCTTAGCCCTGATGGGGTCCAATACTCAATGGGCACATCAAAGAGCTTAACCCAAATGGGCACCTTCTGCATCTGAGCTTTAACCATTTGTAAGTTGGGCTCCCAATTTCTGAGAATAAGCAATCTCCCTCCAAAGTGCCAGGGAGCAGCCTGAAGCACCCTTCACGAACTTGGGAACTGGAGAAAGTGAAGATGAAGAAGCCATCACCAAGTTCAATCGTCTGAACCTGGCCTAACTTACCCCACAATAGGTTTGCTAAACTTCTAACCACTGCAACAGGAAGTTTTTTGTCCAAAAAATGCCCCACAAGGCAGTCGGACCATAGCTTGGCCCCCTCAGCAGCAACTTCAGGTGGGGGTTTTACCGTGACTTTTCCCTCAATTATATCTGGCTTGTGGAAAGCCAACTTCGTTTTTGCCATATTATCGGATGAAAACAAAGAGGACCATGCTATATTAGGCATAACCATGGACTGAGCATGCTGACCATTGCCCGAAATAGGCTGAGAAGAGGAACCCATCTCAGCGTCGCAAGCATTGGGGACAACGAGTTCTGAAACATCTGCATGGGCAGGCTTAATGCTAGCTGGAAGCGCAGAAGCAGCAGGCATACCCAGAGGCGGGAAAGCCTGATTCGAATCAAAGTCCATTTCCACTGAGCTGGGCGAGCAGAATCCCTCCAAGAAGAAGAGGTTCTACCGTCAACCAGAAATGAACTCCCCAGAACTTCACAGCAAACACCACGAACAGACCACTTAAAAGGCACAATATGAGCAATAAACTCCAACGAACAACAATTCGAACCACTAACTCAGGCTCCCACGAACAGTAGCTGGAAGTTCCACGAACAGAAGAACTACTACCACGAACAAAGCCTTGGAATCCCCACGAACAATAACCACAAACAATAACTAAGCGAAGAGTTCCCCACGAACAGAACCCGCAAACAATAACGGAAGCTCCACGAACAGTCACGGATGCTCCACGAAAAGATAATACCCCACGAACAGTAATGAAAGCTCCATGAACAGAACAGAAGCACCACGAACAAAGATAAACCAGATCAGAAAACCACGGACAGATGACAGCCACGGACAGATGGTAGCAACAGATGAGAAAATCCATATCTATTCGTGATGCTCCAAAGCGAAACAGATGAAAGCCACAGACAGAAGACAGCCACGGTCAGATGATAGCAATGAGCAGAACAGATGATAGCCACGAACGGATGACAGCCACGAACAAATGCTCCCCGAGAAAACTGAACCCACAAACAGAAGCAGAAGAGAGCCCCGACAAAGCTCCACGAACAAATCTTACCAAGAAACAAGCTAACGAACGAGTAACCTGGCTCACGGATCCAACAGCACGACCAGACACGAACCAGAAGGATGTTCACGGATCCAACATCCACGAACAGTCATGCTATCACACTCCCAGGAAGTCTTGCTTGCTCACGAACCTTACGCGCAGATCATTGGATACCCTCGAACAGAATCAACGAACAGAAGGAGATGGACCCGAACAGATGGAGGAGGAAACTACAGATGGAGGTGGAGGCGGTCCCCAGGTGATGCACACAAACGACACCAATGCTGCTCACGAACGAAACCAGATGATGCAGAAACCACGACCGGAGCTTCCCAACAAACCCAGCAAACAGCCAGAAAAAAACTCCGGCAAACACCACCCTGCCGGAAAGACGAAGACGCCGGCAAGAGCCGCACCACACCAACACTTGCTCACGAACAGCTTGCTCACCAATCTCACGAAACCCTTGCTCCCGACCACCCTTGCGCGCGAACAGATCTCACGGCCACGAACACCCGCGTTCACGAACAGTATGCTCACGAAAACCATGCTCACGAACTCCCTTGCTCCAAGCACACGAACTCACGAGCAGATCTCCAAGCTCACGAACATGTGGCAATGTACTTGGTTATTTCAAAAAAAAATTATTTATTTATTTAACCTAGCCACATCATTTAATCTTTTATTTTTTTATTGTTTTCTTATGTTTTTTCCTTTTTTTTTCTTATGATAATTTATTTACACAAAGCATGGGTTAAAAAAACTCAATCATATTTGGTCATTGAAAATTACACTTTATTTTCCATATTTTTTTTACTCTTATTTCCAAGGATTTGGAGGCAAGGAGAGGTGTTATAAAAGTGACAAATGTTTAAGCATATGATCTAAAAAATAATTAAGAAAAATAAATAAATATGCTAGTTTGGCATATTATCTAAAAAAAGTAAGAAAAGAATAAAATCTGATTATTATAATTAAATAAATATGTTAGTTTGGCATACACGTGGCTGCCATGTGGCATCCAATTTCGGTTTTATAAAAATCCCCAAACTACCCTTTATTTTTTTTATTCATAACTTTGCTGTTTGAGATCCGATTTGAGCACGGTTTGGTGCATCGGAATCAGCTCAAAATTCTCTTTACTATGGGCTTGTTATTTCAAAAAGACGGGTCCATTATAAAATCTCGATTTACGTGCCCACATATATGCCGGTTTAAGATATGCTTCTTAGGCAATTATATGGTGCAAAAATGGGGTGCTGACAGCTGCCCCTCTTTGTCAGAGTCACCGTGATGATGAATGACAAAGAATAAAAAGAACCCTATTTTTGCACTTTGCATTTCTGTCGACATAACCGATGAGTCAGGTCCTTTAATGTTTTCAAAGATGCGGAAGTGCCGATGCAAGCTCCGTGTTACTTTAGCTCACTTCCAAGTTCTGGGGATTTTCCTTGCCATTGAGCTTTTGGAATTGTTCCCCTTTTTTAGTTTGAATTGAAAAAGATGGGTTGGACTTAGACTCACCGACTTGTTTCGGCGTTGATGCAAAAGTGCTTCAATAGTGTTCTTTTCCACTTGTTTTTCCATTGACTTTACTTCTTCTTTTATCTTTTCACTTTTTCTTTTTCTTTTTTTAAGTTTTTTTTTCGTTTTTTTTTTGTTTTTTTATGTTTGAAGTTCTTTATCTCCCATGTAGGTACACTACCCCTTAACTCTATTTGGCTTCTAAAGGGTTTAAGAGTCACTGCTTTCCAATACACTGAAGAGCTCCGAATCCTCATTCAAATCCTATGATACAAAAGTGGGAAAATTAAAATTACAAAATGGGCCATTTGCCCAGCAGTTCTTCATTTTATCTTCTTCTTCATGTTTGTCATTTTCAGGAATGGGAACATCTTGTTCAACTTTGCAAAGGCGCCTTACTCCTTAGGGATACCTTGTCCTTTAGTCTTGGGAGACGCTCTGCTCCTTTTCAGGTCTTTGCTCATTGTTCTTCAATCGGGAGGCTTTGGCCTCAACGTTTTGCGGTTTGGAGATTCTTTGCTCCAAGGACGCCATGTCCTTCAGTCTTGGGAGACGCCTTGCTCCTTAGCGACACATTTCCGTGTCATACAAATGTGGGGGACGCCTTGCTCCTTAGGGACACATTTCCGTGTCATTCAGATGTGGGAGACGCCTTGCTCCTAAGAGACACATTTCCGTGTCCATTTAGATGTGGGAAACGCCTTACTCCGAAGGTCTTCAATCTTGGGAGACACCTTGCTCCATTAGTTTAGGAGTTGGCTTGCTCCAGGGACGCCTTGCCCTTTCAGTCTTGTGAAACACCTTGCTCTCTATGGTTGGGAGATGCCTTGCTCCATTAGTTTCGGAGTCGCCTTCCTCCAGGGACGCCTTGCCCTTTCAGTCTCGAGAGACGCCTTCCTCTCTGTGGTTGGGAGACGCCTTGCTCCTTAATTTCGGAGTCATCTTGCTCCAGGGACGCCTTGCCTTTTTAGTCTTGAGAGATGCCTTGCTCTCTGTGGTTGGGAGACGCCTTGCTCCTTAATTTCGGAGTCGCCTTGCCCTTTTAGTCTTAAGAGATGCCTTGCTCTCTGTGGTTGGGAGACGTCTTGCTCCTTAATTTTGGAGTCACTTTGCTCCAGGGACGCCTTGCCCTTTCAGTCTTGAGAGACGCCTTACTATCTGTGGTTGGGAGATGCTTTGCTCCTTAATTCTTCAATTTTGGGAGACATCTTGCTCCTTAGGGTCGGAAGGCACCTTGCTCCTTCTGTCTTGGGAGACACCTTGCTCCTTATTTCTTGTTTTTTGGGAGGCACCTTGCCCCTTAATTCTTCAATTTTGGGAGACATCTTGCTCCTTAAGGTTGGGAGACACCTTTCTCCTTCAATCTCTGTCTGAAACGTGAGATGTGCTGGGGATATCTTTGTCTTGAATCCAATGTGTGAGTACACCGTGATGGATTTCTTCTGCGTCCAATGTATGACTACATTGCAATGATTCTGTCTCAAACCCAACATGTGAGATGCATTGTGGTGGCTTTGTTTGTCTGTTTCAAGTTTTGTCAGTACCTGTAAAAGTTCATGTGGAGTTCAATCAATTGGACTTCATCTATTTATTATCAAAATTATATGTAAATTCAATACCTATAGAGGATACTACGGATCCGAGCCTTGTGCCCACGACATGTGACCAAGTTAATCACACACCACGTGCAAATGCTTTGAGTGGAATAACAGCTGCCTCGGATGCACATGCTGTTGTGGATACTCATGCTCGTATTCCGCATGATCGCACCCCACACTCGAATGGTTCCATGGTTACTTATGGTAGCAAGGATGCGATTGGTTCGAATGGCTGGACATCTATAAATCACAGAAGGAAGGAAAAGGCTCCCATTGACACCCTCCACTCGCCCCCTAGCCCAGTTGGAATTCCAGATCACGAGGACTTGGTTCATGAAGCAGCTCATGAGGACTTGATGCAGGAAGCAGCTCATGAGGACTTGGTACATGAAGCAGCCACAAGTAAGCATGAGATGGCCCTCCCAGCCCTTTCATTGGACTCCCCAAATAGGTTTGGCATCCTTGCTGACACGCCTCAAAATGTTGATGACGGGAGCTCTTCCCGAAAGAAACAAAGGAAAAAAGGTAAAAAGAAATTGCTAGTTGATGAATTTGCCATGAGACATGCAAGAACGTCTGGGAAGGTGCTGAAGTTGGGTCCTTCCCAGGGGGATATGGTGTCCAAGCACTCTCCATGATTAAGCTAGCCTCGTGGAACATACGGGGTCTTAATGATCCTGCCAAACATTATGAAGTTAGAAACTTCATTGTATTGGAGAAGCATGATCTTCTGGTTCGTATGCAAGAAAGCAAGTAAGCTTCTGGTCCGTGCTAGCAAACTCCTGCAGAGGTGATCGTGTGCAAGCAAGCTTCTGCCTCGTCCGTAGGTGAGCATCTGGGGCTCGTGAGCACTGGTGTGCCTCTGTCTGTGAGCCATCTGTGCGTGAGCAAGCATTCGGTTCATTGTCGGTTTGTGGATAATCGGCCGTGGATAATCTGGCATTCACCAGCACCTGTGGTAGCCGATATTCTGCCGTGCGCAACCAGTCGGTTCGTGGACTGCCGTGCGCAACCATCCGGTTCGTGGACTGCCGTGCGCAACCAGTCGGTTTGTGGATAATCTGCCGTGGATATTCTGTCGTGGATAATCTGCTCGTGCTGCCGTGCTTCCGTTCGTGGCTATCTGCCGTGGATATTCTTTCTGTTTGTGGATTGCTCCAAGGTTTCTGTTCGTGGCTATTCTGATCGTGCCGTGGATATTCTGCTCGTGCTTACGCGCTTGCTCCTGGTACTTTCCGGGCGAGCAGGTTTCTGTCCGGGCGTGCAGGTTCTGTTCGGGTGAAGCTGGCGCGCCCAGCACCTGTTGTACCCGATGAACCCGACCGACCCGCCCCATCCATTTTCTGAATTCCCGCCCCTGGGTGTGCCTGGCGTTGACCCGGGCAATGCGCTGCTGCCCTCTGCCCGCCTGCAACCTGAGCTACCCAGGCCCTCTCCTCTGTCTGGGATGCACAGGCCTGTCTCTGCTGTTGCTGCTCCTTGCCAAAACGAGGTAGTTGCTGCTGCTCCTTCATCCGCCAGTGCTGCCCCTAGCCATTCCGAGGTAGCTGCTGCTCCTGAGTTGCTCAGGACCTCTTCTCCCCTTGCTGCTGCTGCTGGTGCAGACTTGCTCAGGCCGGTTTCTCATGTTGCTGCTACAGCTGAGCTGGCTCCTAACCATAACGTGTTCTCCACTCACAGTCCTCATGGTTCTCCTAATGGTCCTCCCAACGGCACTAATGCATGGTCTGCCCTCTTTAGCCAGCGATCCTCATCCAGATTGAAGCTACAGTATTTCCCACCATCTCTTGAAGAAGGACGAGTTATGATTGTCCCACCTCCGAGTGTGGCCCAAGAGGGCATCCGACTGTGGAGTGGTAGCCTGGTTGGCCACTTCATTGATAGGCAGCTCCCCTTTCCCGTTGTTAGAAGCTTGGCTGCAAAATTGTGGGGCAAACTCGGCGATGTTCAGGTCTCAGCAGCAGGCAAAGACTTCTACATCTTCAGATTTAGTAATGAATTGGCAAGGGAGAAAGTGCTTCAACAAGCTCCATGGCATTTCGCTGGAAGGCTCATGGTTTTGCAAGAATGGAAGCCTAATATGCAGTTGCAGAAATCAACACTATCTAAGCTCCCGATATGGATTAAATTGTTCAATGTACCCATGGAGTATTGGACTCCGGTGGGGTTAAGCTTCTTGGCAAGTGGGGTAGGCAATCCGCTTTACCTGGATGAGGCCACGGAGAAGCGATCCCGACTATCCTATGCAAGAATATGTGTGGAAATTGATGTTGATTGCCAGTTCCCAGCAAGTTTGTTTATGAATCTCCAAGGTGATGGGAATGGAATTGAGAATGTCATTGAGGTGGAAGTTGAGTACGAGTGGAAACCAGCCATATGCAGTCATTGCAAGTCTTTTGGGCACGTGGACAGCAAATGTATCAAGATGCCGCCCAAGGAATGGGTGCCTACGGGTAGATCCTTCATGGTTGATCAAAACAACAATCTGATTATGCAACAGCAAGACGATGTTCCTATTACTGCTGCCGCTCATGCTCAAGAACGTGTGGATGATGTTCCACATTCCACTGGCGCCTCCACCATGGACTGGACTACCGTTACAGCAAAAGGGAAGCAGGTATGTGTGGAGCCTTCCCCTGCAGGTTCGGCTTCTCCCTGCACTCCTCCACTCGTGAGGGTGGACCCAATGATTGGTGAAAGCAGCGGACGCACTGGCAGCGATGGTCCTCACCAGATTTCCTCATGCCATGATGATAATAACACATATGATGATTCGAATGCCACTAGTCCTGAGTTGAGGGACAATTCTTGTAACGACGGGAGTGCTTGGGTGAGTGGCAACCAATTTGAACCACTGGCAGAAGATTTTAGTGTGAAGAAGTCGGCCGCCTCATCAAGGAAAAAATCCAAACGCAAGTCCAAGAAGATCATATTGGTTGATGAAATTGCCATGAAACAGGCCAAGGCTGCAAAATCAGGTTTGAGTAGTGAGGTCGACCCCACCAATGTTCTCCATGATTAAAGTTGCATCTTGGAACCTTAGGGGTCTAAACGACCCAGGGAAGCAAAAGATTGTACGGGATTTTTTGGAAACTAAAAGTATTGGTGTGGTAGGTTTACTTGAAACAAAGATCCGATCGGTCAACACTACTTCTATTATAGCAAGAATTTGCCCTCTCTGGAACTATGTAGCCAATTATTGCTCAGCGATAAAGGGAAGAATTATTCTATGCTGGAATCCAAACATCGTACATGTTACGCCTGTGTTCAAATCTGACCAACTTATTCATTGTGCTCTTCAATGGGATCAAAGCAAGTGTTTCATCTCCTTTGTTTACGGTCACAATGATTATATCTCGAGGAGGCAACTTTGGGCGGACTTGAATTCACTTAGAACTTCAGAACCGTGGCTTGTCATTGGGGACATGAACTGTGTGAAGATAGCAGGGGAGAAAGTAGGTGGAAGGAAGCCGAAAACAGGTCCTATGCAGGACTTTAATGCTTGCATTGAAAGCAACTCCTTATTTGAGTTGAAATACAAAGGAAGCAGCCTATCTTGGAGTAACTGTAGCTTGGGGAGTGAAAGAATTGCCTGTAAATTGGATCATGCTTTGGTCAACTATGAATGGATTAAGGAGTTCTTAGATTCTGAAGCTGACTTCCTCCAACCCGGAATTTCTGATCATAGCCCATGCATTGTCAATATTGGCACAAGGCAGCAAAGGGGAGCAAAACCCTTTAAGTTCTTCAACAACTGGGCTTCGGAACCAGATTTCCTACATCTTGTGAGCGAAGCTTGGACTGTTCCGGTTTCAGGTACTCCGATGTTTCAGCTTGTCTATAAGTTAAAGCATTTGAAACTAAAGCTTCGTGAATGGAGTAATTCTAAGTTCAAGAACATGAATGGGAAACTCTTAGATCTGCAATCCGAGCTCTCCACTTGCCAGAAAGCCCTTGATTCTCATCCACTTGACTTGACTCTTGCGGCCAAAGAAAGGGATTTGAAGCGACGGTTTGGGAGTTTAGCTAGAGCTCATGAAGAACAGCTGAGGCAGAAGTCTAGAATACAATGGCTCAAGGCGGGGGACAGCAATACTGCTTTCTTTCATCGGTCTGTCATTAGCAGAAGGGCTTTCAATAGAATAAATAGCATCTATACTGAACAGGGCACCAGGGTTGATGATCAAGCCCATGTTAGAAGGCTGTTCTCCGACCATTTCAGCAATATCCTTGGTACTTGCCGTGGCACCACTGGTATTATGAGTGCGGATATCCAGGATTTCATCCACAAACGACTTGCTGACTCCCAATGGGTTGCTCTTGAAAAGCCTGTGGAGGAAGAGGAGATAAAGAATGTTCTTTTTAATATCAATGAGGATAAATCTCCAGGTCCCGACGGATACACATCTAAATTCTTCAAAGCGGCATGGCATGTTGTTGGCAGTGATGTTGTAAGGGCCATTAAGAGTTTCTTTCAGTCCGCCAGGCTTCTCAAGCAAATGAACCACTCCTTCATCACCCTCATTCCTAAGGTACATAACCCTACTCGTATGGGGGACTTTCGTCCCATTTCTTGTGTTAATACCATTTATAAGTGCATTGCAAAAATCTTGGCAAATAGACTGAAGCTGGTTATTGATGACTTGGTGGGCGAGTACCAATCGGCGTTTATACCGGGCAGAAGCATATCTGATAACATTTTGCTTGTCCATGAGCTCGTCCACAATTATCACTTGGATAGTAGGCAGCCAAAGTGTGCCCTCAAAGTTGACTTGAGAAAGGCGTTTGATTCCGTCAATTGGAGCATCATCCCTGCTATTCTTCAATGTATGCATTTCCCCCCAGTGTTCATATCTTGGATCCAAGAATGCATCACCACTACATCCTTCTCTGTTGTAATGAATGGCAGCCCTGAGGGCTTTTTCAAAGGTGCAAAGGGGCTGAGGCAAGGTGACCCTTTGTCACCTTATTTGTTTGTCTTGGTCATGGAGCTGATTGTTGGCATCATCCAGAAGCATACGCAAACTGGGTTCCACTTCCATCCTAGATGTGCCGAAATGAGATTGAATGTGGTGTGCTTTGCAGATGATATGTTCTTATTTTCAAAAGGAGAGTTGCAGTCTGTCTCCACATTGCTGCAGGCTCTAAAGCAGGTGTACGATATTACAGGTTTGGCTTGCAATGAAAACAAAAGCCAGGTGTTCTTCAGTGGGGTCCCTCAAGATGTCATAACGTCTATCCTAAGCGCTTCACACTTCAGTCAAGGGAAACTCCCGGTGAGGTACTTGGGTTTGCCTCTTGTCACTAAAAAATTGTCCAAGCATGATTGTGAGGAGTTGGTGCTCAAGATACGATCCAGAATTCAGTCTTGGAAGAGAAATATTTTATCTTATGCTGGACGCTTACAGCTTGTCCAATCAGTTTTGTTTGCCACACAAATACATTGGTTATCATCTTTCTTGCTCCCCAAGAGTGTGATAAAGCAGATTAACAAGATATGCTCAGCTTTTCTTTGGGGTGGTAATGACTTAAGGCACAAAATCGAGCTCATAAGCTGGAAGCAAATCTGCACACCAAAAGAGGTGGGGGGTCTAGGCCTCAAGAACATTGCTGTTTGGAACACGGCAGCAACGCTAAAGAAGGTATGGCTTCTCATGTCTTCTGCTCCTTCACTATGGGTTCAGTGGGTGCAAAAATTCCTAATCAAGAATAGAAATTTCTGGTCTCTAAAGCCCCCCAACTCCTGTTCTTGGGGCTGGAGGAAGATCCTCAAAGCTAGACCGCTTGCTCTTCTGCTCTCCAAGCAAGTGGTCCATGATGGCAAGTCTACTTGGTTGTGGCATGACAATTGGCTCCCTTGTGGCCCTTTGATCACGAGATATGGGAATCGTATTATTTATGACTCGGGCCTTGGCCATGATGCAAGAGTTGAAGAGATTATTTCTGGCAACGACTGGTGTACTCCACCCTCGACCTCTCACCAATTAATGGAAGCATGGCAGCAATTACAGCATATTCCCAAGCCGGATGCCACTCGCTCGGATACTTTCTTTTGGCTGCCCACAAATGGCAACATATTCACTATCAAGGATACCTACCGTAGCATCTGTCAAATGTCACCAGCACCATCTCCAGTGGTTTCGTGGGACAAGCTCATATGGTTTGCAAGTAACATTCCTAGACATGCGTTTATCACTTGGCTTGCGATCAAGGAGCGACTTCTAACCCAAGATAGATTGTGCCAACTTGGCATCCTTGCCCGTTCAAAGTGCATCTTCTGTCAAGGTAACCAAGAATCCATATCACATCTGTTTTTTGAATGCCATTACAGTAAGTACATTTGGGAGCAGGTGCTGCGGTTACTTGGCTTTAACCACATTATTAAGCCATGGAGAGAGGAGGTAACTTGGGCGTCCCACAAGTTCAAAGGTAAAAGGGTGAAGGCAAAAATTAAACGGGTGGCGCTTGCTGCCACCGTTTACAATCTATGGCTTGAAAGAAATAGGCGAAGATTCCAAAACACCTTTTTGCCAAGGGAGCTGATTGCCAAGCGCATAAAGGATGACGTGTTTCACAAATTCGCTGGTGAGAACTTAGTCATGAAGGACAGCCCATCTAATAGGGCGTTCATGGAGAGGTGGGGATTTAATGTAAACTTTGTTTTCTAGCTCCTAACCATTTATGAGGGCTTGTTCTCCGTTTCTTCTTGCTTTGTGAGCCTCTAGGCTTTGGTGGGTTCTTCCACCTTGTTTTTGTACCTTCATTGTAATTATTCTCTATCAATCCATACTTTCTTACTTTCCAAAAAAAAAAAAAAACTTCATTGTATCACAACAGCTTCAGGTTTTGTGCCTTGTCGAAACAAAAGTAAGAGCGGTTAATGCTACTGTTGTCAAGAATCTGATTTGCCCCCAATGGGAGATGTTTGCAAACTACTCTAGTGCCTTGAAGGGGCGTATATGGGTCCTTTTCAACCATAAGGAGGTTAAACTAACCACTATTTCCATTTCAGATCAATACATCCATTGCTGGTTGGAGATCATTCACTTGCAAAAGGCTTGTTTTGTTTCCTTTGTCTATGGCCAAAATGACTTCAAGGAAAGACGCCACATGTGGCGAGATCTGTATGCACTTTCACCTAATGCTCCGTGGCTGATGATGGGGGATTTTAACTGTGTTAGGAGCAGTTCAGAAAAGCAAGGAGGTAAGCATATAAACCCACAGGCAACTCACGATTTCAATAGCTTTGTCGATGACTGTGGCTGTGTTGACTTGAAGTTCAAAGGGCTTACTCTCTCATGGTCCAACCATAGTGAAGGTGATAGAAATATCTCATGCAAGCTTGATAGAGCACTAGTTAACCAAGAATGGTTGCAGGAGTTTAACTGGTCGGAGGCGGAATTCTTGGCTCCTGGTATTTCGGATCACTCGCTGGTGGTGATCTCTATCTTTCCTCAAGGTCAAATCCTGAACAAACCATTCAGATTCTTCAATTATTGGACTACTCATGATGATTTCCTACCGACTGTTGCTGAGGTTTGGTCTTCTACAGTGGTGGGAACCCCAATGTTCATTCTTGCAAAGAAACTGAGGCTCTTAAAGGTTAGACTGAAGGCGTGGAGTAGGGCTAAAAAGTTCTCTGATATGGCTTTAAAAATCCAAAGCATCCGATCTGACCTTGCTTCTTGCCAAAAGGAATGTTTTTATCATCCTACGGATGTTGGGTTAGCACGACAAGAGAGAGACCTTCGGTCACAGTTGGCGCATGCAATCAGGGATGAGGAAGCACAGGTAAGGCAAAAATCCCGAGTCCAGTGGTTAAAAGAAGGTGACTCTAACACTGGTTTTTTCCATAGTTCTCTTCTCTCAAGGAGGGCCAGAAACCGAGTGCTAAGTTTATACACTGAAGATGGTTCCAAGATAACTGACCAACAGCTCATCAAAGACGAGTTCTTGAACCACTTTAGGGTGTTGATGGGCACAACAATTAACCCTCAGTCTGATGATCTCCCCCCCTTCGAGAGGAAGCTCCGACCTGACCAAGCCCAAACACTTGAAGAAGACATCACCGCGGATGAGGTTAAGGCCACTATGTTCCAACTCAAAGATGATAAGTCCCCTGGGCCTGATGGCTTCACACCCGCTTTCTTTAAAAAAGCATGGTCCATTGTGGGCACAGATATAGTGAAAGCCATATTGAGTTTCTTCAGTTCGGGCAAGCTCCTCAAGCAACTGAATCACTCTTCTATTACTCTTGTCCCTAAGTGCCTTAACCCTTCTAAGGTATGCGACTTCAGATCGATCTCATGTGTCAATACAGTTTATAAGTGCATATCGAAAATTTTGGCAAACAGGTTCAAGCATGTCATTGGTGACCTTGTGGGGGACAACCAAACTGCCTTTATCCCGGGAAGGAGTATTATGGACAATGTTTTGCTTACGCATGAGTTGTTACATGGCTACCATCTTCGGTCTGGTGTTGCAAACTGTGCAATTAAGGTGGACTTGAGGAAAGCTTTTGACATGGTGGAATGGGGCTGTATCTATTCCATCTTGCGTCACATGAATTTCCCACAAAGCTTCACCAAGTGGATAATGGAGTGCATATCTACACCATCCTTCTCTTTGCTCATTAATGGAAGCTTATTTGGTTTCTACCAAAGTTCCCGCGGCCTTAGGCAAGGCGATCCATTGTCGCCTTACCCAAAGGGTTGGGCTGGTGGTCAAGGCTTGGGGCCTGGGGGTGTGCTCCCTCCAAGGTTTCAAGTTCAAAACCTTATAAGTGCTATTAATTCTTTGGGGCTACCTGCATAAGGTCTATGGGCCTTAGACTTAACTGGACCATGTGGGTTGCAGGGTCTTGCATGGGCTACTTTTTAAAAAGAGGATGTGATATGCTATTGCCACAATAGGTGTAGAGAGTGCTGGTGGTCTTGAGCATGGCCTGGAGGCGTTCAGATGTGCTGGTGGTCGTGAGTTGCTGGTGGCGTTCAGTGTGCTGGTGGTGAGGTGCTGGTGGTGCTCGTGAGGTGCTCGTGGTGAGGTGCTGGTGGTCGTGAGTTGCTGGAGGCGTTCAGTGGCTCGCTGGTTCTGGTTTTCAAGGCAAATTTGGTGTTGTTCGTGGTAGTCTGAGGTGCTGGTCTGAGGTGGTCTGAGGTGCTATGCGTGGTGGTCTGAGGTGCTGTTCTGAGTATCCGAAGCTTTGGACCTGCCGCCTCTTCTCCTCCTGTTCGTGAACAGCTTCTCCACCTGATTCGTCCGTGGTTTTGTTCGTCAGCAGCATCTGGTTTTTTGAAGTGTGTTTCGTTTCTGTTCGTGGAGCATTGTTCGTTTCTCTTCGTGGAGCATTGTTCGTTTCTGTTCAACTACTTCGTGGACCATTGTTCGTGGCTTTCGTTGCTGTTCGTGGAGCATTGTTCTTTTTTATTCGTGGTCTTCGTCTGGTTTACTGTTCGTGGCTTTCGTTTCTGTTCGTGGGTTCATTGCTTCGGGCTCGGGTGTTATCGCATGTGGGAGTTGGCTTTCATCTGGTTTTCTGTTCGTGCTCTCATCGCTTCATCAGGACCTGGCTTTCTGTTCGTTGCTTGGGCTTTCGTTTCTGTTCGTTTATGTTCGTGGCTTCCATCTTCTGTGCATGGGTATTTGACCGTAGCTTTCTGAGGTTGCTGTTTTTCTGGTATTGTGGGGTTCTCGTGATGCTTGTGGACGTTTCCTAGATTATTGTTCGTGATTTTTCTGTGCGTGGATTGTGGATTTCGGATTTCGGATCTCCTGTTCGTGGACTATTGTTGTTCTATTCGTGGTTACTTTGGTGGATTTCTATTCGTGGGTCTTGGAGGTTTTCTGTTCGTGGGTCTTGGAGGATTTCTGTTTGTGGGTTTCCATTTCTGCTTGATCTATTGTGCGTGGGATTCTGTCCGCCACTTACTGTTCGTGATTTTTGGCCTTCGACCTGAAGCTCCTGGTCGTGGATTACTGTTCGTGGACTATTGTGATTTCTGCTCGATTGATATTCTTGTTCTGGCGCTACTGTTCGATTGGCTTGCTGGATTTGACGCTGCTGTTCGCTGGATCTGAAGCTGCTGTTCATTGATTATTGGTTTTTTGTTCGTTGATTATCATACTGTTCGTTGCTTATCGTTTTACTGTTTGCTGATTATCTGTGACTGGACCTGGATTTCTGTTCCTGAGTTCGTGAAGATTTATTTGTGGTGTTTTTCCATGGAGTTCTCTGGTCTCCTGGTTCGTCGTCCTTGAGTGCCTGGTACGCGCCGGAGGGTTTGCAGATAGCGCCCGGGGACTTTCCGGTTGAAGGTTTAAGCCCCCTTCCAATGGCTGGCGCTGCTTTTGCCAGACCTGCAGCTTCTCAGTCTGCCATTGGATCAGAAGAGCCAGAAGGTGCTCCTGGTATCTCTTGTTTGCGGCCAGGAGCTTCTTTCTCAAGGGAGCCGATTATTTCCTCTTCTGGCACTTCTTTCTCATGCCGTGACTTTCTGCCATCGGGGTGCTCTGTAGCACCTGCTGTAGCTGCTGCGGTTGACCAGGCTCCTATAGCAGAGACTAGCACACCTGTTGTGGTTGCTTCTGAACTTGCCATTTCGGGTGTTGTAGTTGCCGGTGCTTCTGAGCTTGCCATTTCGGGTGCCCCCAGCAACTTATGCATTAATGCGCCCCCTGCTGCTTCCATGGATAAGGCCCCCCCTGTTGTTTGCATGGAATTGGCTCCCTCTCCTGCTCGCATGGAAAAGGCACCCCCTTCTGAGCATACCATTTCGGGCAGCCCAAGCAACGTGGGCTGCAATGTTCCTCCCATGGATAACACCTGGGCAGCTTTATTCAGTGCTCCTCCTAATGCAAAATCAAAGCTGCAGTACCATGCACCTGATGTTGCTAATGGCTCGGTTATTGTGAAACCCCCTCCTGAGGTGGCTGCAGAAGGTGCCAAAATGTGGAGTGAATGCTTGGTGGGCCACTTCCTTGACAAGAAACTCCCACTGGCTGTAGTGAAGAGCATTGTTAACAAATTATGGGGAAAATTAGGGTCCGTCCAAGTGGCTGAGGTTGGGGATGGATTCTTCATCTTCTCATTTGCTAGCTCCCAAGCGAGAGACAAGGTGCTGCATGCTGCTCCTTGGCACTTGGCGGGCCGTCTATTGATCTTAAGAAGATGGGAACCAAACATGCAAATGATCAAATCACAGCTGGGGAAGGTTCCTATTTGGGTTAAGTTCTTCAACATTCCAATGGAGTATTGGACCCCAAGTGGACTAAGTTATATTGCAAGTGGAATCGGCAGACCACTATGGCTTGATGAGCCAACTGAGAAAAGAACCAAATTGCACTATGCTCGTATCTGTGTTGAGGTGGACACCGATTGCACTTATCCATCATCTATTCGCTTAAGTACCCTTGAGGAGGAGCTGGACATTGACATTGATTATGATTGGAAGCCACAAAAGTGTACTGCATGCAAGGTATTTGGTCACTTAGAGCCTAAATGTCCTAACACAACTAAAGCTTGGGTGCCCACAACCATGGTGAAAACAAGCATCTAGTCGTCCAATGACCTCCATCTGACCTCCATCTCCACCTCCGTCTTCATCTCCACCTCCATCTCCACCTGATTTCTTTTCTCCACCCCCATCTCCTTCTCCTCCTTCTTCTCCATTCTGTTCGTGATTCTTTGTGCGTGGATGTTCTCGTTTGTGAGGTCCCAAGAGCAAATAGGGTTCGTGGTTCTGGTTCGTGAGATTGTCATTAGATACTGAAGTAACCCGTCATTTCCACCTCCACCTCCACCATCTTCAACCCCACCATTTCCACCTCCACCTACCACCTCCATCTCCACCTACCATCTCCATCTCCACCGTCTGTTTCCATCTCCGCAACCATCGTTTCCACCTGTTCGTGAGCAAGTCTTGGTCTTCTGGTTCGTGAGTGAGCAAGATCTTCTGGTTCGTGGCTTTCTGGTTCGTGGGTGAGCAAGGCCTTCTGGTTCGTGGGTAAGCAAGTTCTTCTGGTCTATGGTTTTCTGCTCGCACCCCGTGCTTGTTCGTGCCTTCTTGCTCGTGGGTTTTCTGCTCGTGGCTCCCTGGTCGCGCATGTCCTTGGTTTCTCGTGGTCGCTTGTTCGTCATTTCTGTTCGCCATTTCTATTCGTGGTGAGCTCGTCATTGCTGTTCGTGGCTCCGGCTTGTGGTGCTTATTCTGCTCGTGCTTATTCTGTTCGGGGTATTCTATTCGGGACCTGTTCGGGCTTCCACTGTTCGTGAGTTCGTGATTTCATGTGTTCATGAAGCCTGCTTGTTCGTGATTTCAACCTGGGTTCGTGGTTATCTGACTTGTCCATGATTATCTTCTGGTCTTCTGTTCGTTGCTCGCGGATATCTGATTTGTTCGTGATTATTTCTACTGGTCTTCTGTTCGTTGCTCGCGGTTATCTGATTTGTTGGTAATTTCGTTCGTGGTTTCTTCTGGTTTGTGGATTATTGCTCGTGGATTCTTCTGGTTCGTCAACCCTTGGCTCGCGAGTTTCGTTCGTGGCTTTGTTAGTGATTTTCGTTCGAGGATTCTTCTGGATTACTTCGTTCGTGGTTATCTTAGTTCGTGGTTCTTGGATTATTTTCGTTCGTGGTTCTTGTTCGAGATTTCGTTCGTGGAGTCTCTTCTGTTCGTCGCAACCGGGCTTTCTTCTAGTTTCTGTGTTATCTTCTGTTACTGGTGATTCCGGAATTGTTCTTCGCAGTGCTGGGTTAGCACCATCCGTCTGTTGTTCCAAGCACTGTTGGTGGTCTTCTGTTCGTGGGGATTTCTATTTTTTGTTACTGGTGATACCGGATTTGTTCGTGGGGATTCCAAGCACTGTTGGTGGTCTTCTGTCCGTGGGTCACCAAGAACTTGTGCTTCTTTCTTTTGGCCTGGGGCATTCAGGTTGGCGAATACCACTATTGTTGGAACCTGGTAATTGGTTTTCATGTCTGGGTTTCGAACCTGGTAATCGCTTTGCTGAAGTGTCGGCTGCTTCCACCAATGGAGAACAACCTTGCTATTTCTGAGTTCCCGCCCCTTTGTCCTTTGGACAGGCCTTCTGCTGCTAAGGTTGACTCTGCTGTTCCAGCAGACATCCAGGCGCAGGTGCCTGGTTCCTCCTGCTCCCATTCGCAGCTAGTTGCTGTGCCAGCTATGTCTGACTTGCAGACTGATCCTCCTGGTGCTCAGCACCTCCTCTTCTCTGATTCGGCTGATGCTCTTCTCCTGCAACAGCCTGATTCGCCCAATGCCCAGCACCTGCCCCAGGCTGATTCGTCCAACACCTAGCAGGTTGCTTCACCAAATAAGAGGCCTCATGCCCCAAGAAAAACCTCTGGTACTGCTGCTCCCATCAGATGGGCTTCTCTTTTCGGACAGAAGGCTTCTAGCAGAACTAAGCTCCACTATCACCCCCCATCACAGGTTGATGGACATGTTATTGTTTCCCCCCCACCAGAGGTTGCTGAAGAGGGGAAAAAACTATTGGAAGGGTGCCTTGTAGGGCACTTTCTTGATAAGAAGCTCCCTTTCCCTGTTGTCCAGAGCCTTGCTAATAGGCTTTGGGGTAGAGAAGGTGGAGTCCAGGTTTCTGATGCTGGGAATGGCTTCTTCTTATTCAAGTTTTCTAACCCAGCTACAAAGGATAAGGTGCTTCGAGATACTCCTTGGCACCTTGCTGGCAGACTGTTCCTTCTCAAGGAGTGGCACCCCGGAATGCAATTGCAAAAGTCTCAATTGAATAGGGTTCCGATCTGGATCAAGCTATTCAATGTCCCCATGGAATATTGGACTCCTTTAGGTCTAAGCTTCTTGGCAAGTGGAGTTGGACTACCACTCTTTATGGACGAAGCAACGGAAGGTAAAACCAGGCTCACCTTTGCTAGGGTGTGTGTGGAGGTGGACATCGACTGTGTTTTTCCTCAAAGTATACTCTTAAGCTCAAAACAGGAGAATGATGAGGAGGTCAATTTGCAAATTGATATTGAATATGCGTGGAAGCCACCTAAGTGTTCGCATTGCAAGGTGTTTGGTCATGATGGAGGGAAGTGTAAATCTCGTGGCCTCAACATGGAATGGGTTCCTACAGGCCGTGTGGTGCAGCATGAAGACAACCCTATACATGTTCGGGAAACTGATGGCCAAGAGAATGCATCCACTCATTGGGAAGTTATCAAGGCCAAAGGAAAACAGAAATCCATTGAGCAATCTCCCACCAGCCCTGTGGCGGCTCCTGGGGCACCTAGCACCATTGAAGCAGAAACATCTGATCCTTTGCCAGCAAGTGCCCATACTCTGGATCATGTTAACCCCATCCCTTTGGATGTGGAGAAGTCTGCCACACCAGCGGATGATCACTTGGAAGCTAATGATAGAGTTACGAAGGAGGCACAGGGTGTTATCTTGCATGAAAGCCAATCATCAAAACCTGGAAATATGGCAACGCCCGTTAGTCACAACAAGTTCTCCGTGTTATCGCATGAAGATAATATGGCTATGAATGACTTCTCGTCTTCAGGCAGTGAAGGAACAAGAGCCAAGAAGAAGAAAAAGAAGGGACTGATCTTAGTTGATGAAATTGCGATGAAGGAAGCCAAGAATAAATCATTGAGAAATAAGTCTCACTCTATTTCCACCGGTGGTGGAGGCCCTTCCCTACTCTAATTTTGCTTATGGTTAGTTGGGGACTTTGGAACATAAGGGGCTTGAATGATCAAGCCAAGCAAGTGGAGGTCAAGCATCTAATTAGTACATGCAGGCTTAGTCTTCTTTGTATTGTGGAAACAAAGGTTAGAGAAGTTAATAAAGCAATTACTCTTGCTTCAATCTGTCCCACATGGCAATCAATTGATAACTACTCAAAAGCATTGAAGGGTCGTATATGGGTGTGCTGGGATCCATTCCAGCTTGCTATTCACCAATTGATGGTAACTGATCAGCTGATCCATTGTGGTGTCAAGATCTTGAGCACTCAAGTCCATTATATGGCATCATTTGTCTATGGAGCAAATGATTTGTACCAAAGGAAAGCGCTATGGCATGACTTAAAGAGTATAATACCGGGTTGTCCATGGATTGTAGCTGGAGACTTTAACTGTGTTCGGTGTTCTGGTGAGAAGATAGGGGGGAAACAGATTCATCACAAGGCCTCCAAGGACTTCAATACATTTATTGATGATTGTATGCTAACTGAATTAAGACACAAAGGGTTCTCTCATACATGGAGTAACAAGAGTTCGGGAAGCAACCTCATTCTTTGCAAGCTTGACAGGGCATTGGTTAATCATGAGTGGTTGCAGACTTTTCCATGCTCAGAAGCTGAATTCCTTCCCCCAAACATCTCTGACCACTGTCCTTTTTTTTTTTTGGAAGATAAGTCCAAATGTATTAATGATAGAAAGATATATACAATGATAAGCCCAAACAGGTTGAGGCCAACCAAAGCCCCTTGAAGAGAGGAGGCATTACAAGACCAAACAATGGGCATACCCACCTAAACCATGAAACAAATCAGAAAATGACCCTAATGGGAACAAAGCTGTCAAACTAAACAAAAGAGACAGATTACAAGAAAGGCAATAAGCTCAACATCCTAAGCGCCAGTTTAAGCCCCAGCAATCAACCACTTGCCTGCTTCTTGGAGAATCTGGTATCATAAGGTTCCTATTTTCCAATCTGGATTGCACGTCCCACTTTATATGTTGCATGACAACATGTGGAGGCAAGTAGCTAGTCTTGAACACACGTCTATTACGTTCCATCCAGATGTGATAAACAGCAGCTCCCAGTGAGACTCTTGCTATTGGCAAAGTTGGGTCAACCCCCACAAATCTGGTTTGCGCCCATTCAATAGTTTGAGGCCATGATCTGGGATGATAGGAGAATCCATTCCATGAGAGTACCTGTTGCCATATGGCTTTGCTGTATGTGCAAGAGAAAAAGAGATGGTTAATGTTCTCAACTTCGCATCTACAAAGAACACATACTTGATGACGAATGATCCCCCATTTTGCTAGCCTTTCCTTAGTTAAAAGCTTCTGGTGGATAGCTAACCATAGCATAAAGGAATGTTTGGGGATTGAAGGAGACGACCAAACCAAGTGAACCCAAGGTACAGTGGGCCGAGATGCATCCATAGTCGTGTAAGCGCTCTTTATGTCAAAAATACCTGAGTTGGTTGGAGCCCATAATGCTACATCATCCCGATTGATATCAAGAGGAGGTAGATGAGATAAACCGGCCCAAATGTCCATTAAGTCGATCGTCACAGCAGCAGGTACATTCCATTGACCATCTTGAACAATCATGTCAACCAAGGCAGTTTTGGGAAGTCTAGAGTCATAGATAATTCTGGTGCCAAACTTTGTAACTAAAGGCCCCTGTGGGTGCCAGTTGTCATACCATAGGAGTGTTGATCTTCCATTATACACCCTCTTTTTGATAAGACGGGCAGCTATAGGCCTTGCTTTCAAGATTTTTTTCCATGCCCAAGAGCCTCCAGGTGGAATTGGCATGTCCCAGAAGATGTGATGTCTGATTAGGTGATGGTGAGCCCATTTAGCCCATAAATGGGGAGCTTGAGTAGCAATAAGCCACACATATCTTAGAATAGCACTTTTGTTCCAGATCTGCAAATTGAACAAACCAAGGCCACCCTCATGCTTTGGAGAGCATGCAAGATCCCAACTAATTGGAACAATTTTTTTTGAGCATAACTGGGGGCCGGACCAAAGAAATCTCATGCATATAGATTCAAGTTCCTTAAGAACTCTTTTAGGAAGAATGAAGGATGTGAGCATTAATGGAAAAGAGAACGGATTTAACAAGGGCTAACCTACCGGCATAGGAGAGGGACCTACCCTTCCAAGATTGCGCTTTTGCTTTGACATGGTTGATGAGTGGGTCACAGTCTCTTTTTGATAGTCTTGACGAAATCAATGGTAGACCCAAATACTTCACTGGAAGTGTAGCCAATTGGAATCATGTTGCCACAATAAGACTATTCACTGTGTCATCATCGACTCCTGAAACAAACAAGCAACTTTTGAGCCTATTGACACAAAGGCCCGAGAGGAGCTCAAACTCTTTAAGTGCAACCATTAACCGGGTAACCGATGATGTATCACCATGAGAGAACAAGAACAAATCATCTGCGAAGCAAAGTATCTTAGTATTAGTTCCTTGGCATCTGGGGTGATACTTAAAGCTTTGTGATGTGCTTCTTTCCACGACCATGTACAAGAGTTCCATCACGAGGACAAAAAGATACGGTGACATTGGGTCTCCCTGTCTGATCCCTTTCTTGCTTTGGAAGAAGCCCTCCATGCTGCCATTGATCAAGAGAGAGAAGGAGGGAGTGGTCACACATTCCATAATCCAACTAGTGAACTTCAAGGGAAAATTTATGCCTTGCATAACTGCCTTGATAGTACTCCAAGCGATAGTGTCAAAAGCCTTTCGCAAATCCACTTTAAGGGCACACTTCTTCTGAGGCTTCGTTAAGTGATAGTTATGAAGGAGTTCATGAGAAAGCAAGACATTGTCTGCTATAGTTCTGCCAGGGATAAACGCAAACTGGTAATCACCAACTAGATCAGAGATAACTCCCTTCAACCTGTTTGCCAAAATTTTGGAGATGCATTTGTATAAAGTGTTAACACAAGAAATGGGCCTAAAGTCCTCCACCTTGCTAGGATTCATACCTTTAGGGATTAGTGTAATGACCGTACAGTTCATTTGCTTCAAAAGTTTGCCTGAAGAGAAGAAGTCACTTATAGCTTTCATACAGTCCTCCCCCACAATCTCCCAAGCCCTCTTAAAGAAAAGAGGTGTGAAACCATCAGGCCCAGGGGCTTTGTTGTCCTTGAGAGAGAAAAGTGTTGCTTTAATTTCATCATTAGAAACATCAAGCTCAAGCTGCTGTTGTTGACTTGAATTGAGTTTACGCACAAACTCCGGAAGATGTACCCCGTCATCACAGCTAGTAAGCTGGTCATGGCCAAGCAAATGATGGTAGTGGTTCAGGAGCATTTGCTTTATGATCATTGGATCATCTTCCTTGGATCCATCATCCCTGTACAAGCTCAAAATGCTGTTTCTAGCTCTTCTTGCCATGAGTGAATGGTGAAAGAAAGTTGTATTAGCATCACCCTCCTTTATCCATTGGATCCTGGATTTTTGCCTGGTTTGTGCTTCTTCATCCTTGAGGGCTTGTCTCAATGCCTCCATAGTATCTTTCTCTGCTCTTGCAAGGGCAATGTTAGACGGATAGAGTTGAAGCTGTTTTTGGCAATCCTCTAGATTACGTCTAAGCTGTTGGATTTGCATAGATAACTGGGAGAAATGCTTTTGACGACTCCATGCTTTGAGCTTCAGCTTCACGGCCTTAAGCTTATTTACGACCTGAAACATAGGGGAGCCTTTCACTTTAATTTTCCAAGCATCAGCAACAAGAGGCAGAAAATCCTCATGATCCACCCAGAAATTAAAAAATCTGAAGGGTCTAGATGATGAAGAAATAGCTGGGTACAACGCCACCACAATAGGGCTATGATCAGAAATAGTAGGTGGTAGCACCTCAGCTTCAGATAAAGTGAACTCGTGAAGCCAAGCCAAGTTGACAAGAGCTCGATCAAGCCTGCATGCAATTCTTCTAGTGCCCTCACTACGGTTACTCCAAGAATGAATAAAACCCTTGAATTTCATGTCTGTGCACCCCACATCATCAATGAATTCATTAAAATCCCCAACGGCTCTAGGATGAATGGGTTTACCTCCTTGCTTTTCAGCTGCAAACCGAACACAGTTGAAATCACCAATAAGTAGCCATGGATGAGTAGTAGAGCAGGTTTTAAGATCACTCCATAGCGCACATCTTTGCCTATAGTCATTGCTTCCGTAGACGAATGAGACAAAGAAGTGTTTATTAAGGTTAATAACCTCAATCGAGCAATGAATAAGTTGGTCAGTAGACACCAACTTAGAGATCGCCACATCCACAGGATCAAACAGAATCCATATTCTCCCTTTCAGCGCCTCATTGTAATTAGTAATCAGCTCCCAGTGTGGAGCAATGAGATTTTTTATAAACCTTGCATTCACTTCTCTTATCTTAGTCTCAACCAAGCAGATAAGCTTAAGATTGTGAGCTCTAATCAAGTACTTGATTTCGAGCTGCTCTGACCACTGTCCTGTTGTAATATCTATGGCTCAAGGGGATTACAAGGGCACAAAACCTTTTAAGTTCTTCAATAATTGGTGCACTCATGATGATTTCTTACCCCTAGTTGAGCAAGCCTGGAGTATTGAGATTCCTGGCACTCCCATGTTCAAGCTTGTGAAGAAATTGAAAAATGTTAAGATAAAGCTTAAGGAATGGAGTCGATTGAAGTTCCATAAGTTGGACCAAGTTGCTGCAGCAAGAGAAGAGTTATCATGCTGCCAACGTAGGGTCTTTTCCTATCAAGGTGACACCATTGAAGAAAAGCTCTTGGTGGACAAGCTTGCCCGGTTGGATGCTGATCTTGAATCCCAAACACGTCAAAAATCCAGAGTTCTTTGGCTCCATGAAGGGGATTCCAACACTTCTTTTTTCCACAAATCCTTGATTGGAAGGAGAGCTTACAACAGAATTTCAAGTATATACAACAATGAAGGTCTCAAGCTCACAAATTGGGATGATGTGAAGAATTGCTTTGAATCCTATTACTCAAATTTATTGGGAGGACAGCCGGGGAATTGTGACAATACCGAGGCTTCACTTGACCCATTCATATCAGCTAAGCTATCTGACGCACAAGCTAATGACATGGCCAAAGATGTTTCGGATGAGGAAATCAAAGATGTGCTTTTCAGGCTTAAGGAGGACAAAGCTCCTGGTCCCGATGGTTTCACATCTAAATTCTTCAAGATTGCATGGAACATAGTTGGGAAGGATACAGTGGACGCTATCAGAAGTTTCTTCTCCTCTGGTGCTATGCTGAAGCAATTAAATGCAACCCTCATTACTCTTGTGCCGAAGTGTGGGAACCCAACAGTGGTAGGTGATTATAGACCAATCTCATGCGTGAATACTATGTACAAATGCATTTCAAAGATTATTGCCAATAGGTTGAAGGTTTCTATTGCCGATATTGTTGGAGACCACCAAAGCGCTTTCATCCCACAAAGGTCAATATCTGACAATATCATGCTTGTCCAAGAACTTGTCCATAACTATCACTTGAATAAAGGCAGTCCGAAGTGCATCCTCAAAGCTGACATTATGAAGTCATTTGACTCAGTCAATTGGGAGATTATTCCAAGTATTCTGCAATCCATGAACTTCCCTCAAAGATTCATTCAGTGGGTGATGGCCTGCATATCAACGACCTCCTTCTCTCTTATCATCAATGGTTGTTATGTTGGATACTTTAAAGGAGCTAGGGGTCTTCGCCAAGGTGACCCTATATCACCTTACCTATTTGTCTTGGTAATGGAGCTCTTCCATGGTATTCTTAAGAGCAGATCATCCGGTGGATTCATTTATCACTCCAAATGCAAGAGAGTGGACTTAAAAGCCTTGACATTTGCTGATGACCTCATGATCTTCATGAATGGAGACCATGGATCCATCTCTACTGTGATCAATTGCTTGGAGGAGTTTGGAAGCTTGACAGGCCTCCATATGAACCCGACAAAAAGTGTGATGTTTGCAAGTGCTGTCCCCCAGCAGGTACTTGATTTCATCATTAACTCCTTGAAGATTCCAATTGGTAAGCTCCCTATTCGGTACCTTGGACTCCCTATCATCTCCACAAGGCTTTCAATAAGGGATTGTGAACCTATTCTTACAAAAATTCAGACCAAAATCCAGTCATGGAAAGCCCGATTACTCTCATACGCAGGAAGGACGTTGCTGGTAAGAACTGTTCTTTTTTCCACCATGGTGCACTGGCTTTCTACTTTCATGCTTCCCAAGCAGGTTATCAATGAAATACAGAGGCTTTGCAGAAACTTTCTTTGGTCAGTGGTGGACAACCAAAGGAAAATTGTCCCTGTGAAATGGGAAGTCGTGGTCACCCCAATCGAGGAAGGAGGCCTTGGGCTAATTGATATGCATCAATGGAACAAAGCGGCAATTGTTAAGCACCTATGGAGGCTTGTCTCTTCGAACTCTTCTCTTTGGGTTCATTGGACAAAGACATACTTGCTCAGGGGAAGAAATGTATGGCAGATCAACACTCCACAATCAGCAACCTGGGTGTGGAGGAAAATCCTAAAGAGCCGTGATATTGCTGCGGATTTTGTTAAGTATGAGATTGGGAATGGTATGCACACCAGCCTTTGGTGGGATATCTGGCACCCCAAAGGTATTCTTCTCAAGGCATATGGTGAGAGAATAAGATACGATGCTGGGATCCCCCTAGCTGCCCCTGTGGCAGCCATTATTTTTGGAAATGCATGGAGTCCTCCTATCGCACAAAGCCATGACTTGATTGAAGCTTGGGAGGACCTTCACAACCTCCCAAATCCCGACCAGGACAGAAATGACAAGGTCATATGGAAGCTCAACTCTTCTGGTATGTTCTCTATCAAGTCCACTTACAATGCTATTAGAATACAAATGCAAAAGGTTCCTTGGAAGAAGATTGTTTGGTTCAAAGGATGCATCCCCAAGCATGCTTTCATCCTTTGGCTCTCTATCCACCAGCGACTCTTGACCCAAGATAGACTGTTGAAGTTGAACGTGAGTGCTATAAGTGCATCTATATGTGTCTTATGCCAGAATAGCAATGAAGACTTGAACCACCTTTTTTTCCATTGTGAGTATTCTAAAGCCATATGGACAGCAATCATGACAAGGAATTGTGCCTTGGTGACCTTAAATCAATGGATTCTGGTCATCGAATGGGCTACACGCCACTGGAGGGGGAAAAAACTCCAGCACCGTATTGGCAAATGTTCCTTGGCTGCGATGATCTACCACATTTGGAGGGAACGAAATGCAAGAATATTTCAAAACAAAGCAACTCCAGCTGATGCACTTCTTAAGACAATCATTGCAGATATTAGAATGAGGTTCGGCCAACCACAAGAAGCTGTGGAGGACAACAGCGCCAATAGAAGGTTCTTTGCAAATTGGGAGATTACCCCTAATTTTGTTTAAGTCATTTTGAGAGCCTTTTGTGTAAGGCATTTTGAGTGCTTTGTTATTTTGCTTTGGTCTTAGTTCGTTGAGGCCATGTTTGTTTCCCCTTTTGTGCGTCACTCCAACGTTGTTTGAGCGATCATTGTACATATTTTTTTCCTAATACATATTTGGACTTACTTTCCAAAAAAAAAGCTTGGGTGCCCACAGGGAGAATACTTAATGATGATCCACATGTGGAGGAAAGTGTTGATAAGGTGCATGTTGAGGCCAACCAAGCTCAAGTTCAAGAAGACACAGTTGTACCTGATCCGGTTGAGCAATGGGTGATAGTTGACCGCAAAGGAAAATCCAGCGAACTCCATCATCAAGCTTCTACTACTCCACCTGCAGTGCCCCATCATAGGGGCGAGCCTAGTAATTCCACGGACCAACAGCATGTTATGGAGCCTATAACCCAACAAGGAAATGATGGCAATTGTGTAGATCTCCCACCTGAACCAATGCCAATTGCTGTAGCTTCTCCAGAAGGCCATGACCCCATCCTAGTAACCCTAAACAGATTTAATTTGCTTGAGCAGTTGCAGCAGTCGTGTAAAGGCAGTGTGCCCTCCAAATCATCATCTAAGAAGAAGCATAAGAGAAAAAAACAGCTTTTGGTTGATGAGATTGCAATGAAGCATGCAAAGGGCTATAAACATGTTGACTCAGTTCTGAGCAAGGACGGCAGCCAAGCACTTTCCCATGATTAATATAGCAATGTGGAACATTAGGGGTTTGAACAGCCCCGACAAACAGTGTGAGATAAGGAGTCTTATAACAATGAAAAAGCTTAGTGCGTTAGCTATTGTGGAAACCAAGGTGAGACAGGTGAATGCCCAGCTCGTCAAGAACTTAATTTCTCCTCATTGGGAACTTATTACCAACTATGATTGTGCTCTCAAAGGACGCATTTGGATACTTTTTAATCCTCATGAAATAAGGATTTCCAAAGTTCAAAGTAGCAATCAACATATCCATTGCTTGGCAGAGATCATTAGTGTAAACAAGAGCTGTTTCTTGACTACTGTGTATGGATCGAATGAGGCGTTGGAAAGGCGCCAACTGTGGAGACACCTAATAATATCCTCTTCAACACAGCCATGGATAATTTTGGGTGATTTTAATTGTGTTAGAACTTCAGACGAGAAGCATGGGGGCAACCATATCAACACAAGAGCTACAGAGGATTTCAATGATTGTGTGGATGCATGTGGCCTAGTTGAGCTAAGGGCCAAAGGGTTCTCTCATACATGGTGTAACCGGAGTGAAGGCCAGCAAAGAATAGCATGTAGACTTGATCGAGTGCTGGTCAACCTCCCCTGGCATGCTAGCTTCAGCCCTTCTGAGGTTGAAGTTATTAATCCTGGCATCTCGGATCACTCGGGATTATTGGTCACAATCTTCCCTCAAAGGCAACAAGGTAAGAAACCTTTTAGATTCTTTAACTTTTGGGCCTCTCACCCGGATTTTCTTCAGCTTGTTGATGAGGCATGGTCAGTGGACGTTTCTGGTACCCCAATGTACAAAGTGACAAAGAAGTTGCAATCAATCAAAGCCAAGCTAAGGGAATGGAGCAAGAGATTGAAATTTGCAGATATAACTTCGCAGGTTCATGAGTTGAGGACACATCTAGCTGAAGTTCAGAAGTGCTTGCATGATGACCCACATAGTAGTGCCTTGTTCCATCAAGAGAAATCCCTCAGGCACCAATTATCTCTAAGCCTTCGCCAAGAAGAGTCCCAACTAAGGCAGAAATCACGGGTGCAATGGCTTGCGGAAGGTGATAGGAATTCGGCTTTCTTCCATAACTCCTTGATCTCTAGAAGGGCAGCCAATACAGTATCTAGTATAATGACTGATGAGGGGCAGAAATTGTGTGACCCAGCTGAGGTGTCCAACCACATTATACAATATTTTCAGACCACCTTAGGGGTAAGGCACGATACTAGCACAATGGAGATGCCTGAGTTTGATTCACGAGTAACTGTTGAGCAAGGGGAGAGCTTGAAGGAGGAGGTAACTTCTGAAGAGGTAAAAGCTACTCTCTTTTCCTTGAAAGATGACAAGGCCCCAGGACCAGATGGGTTCACCTCGGCATTCTTTAAGAAAGCGTGGGATATTGTGGGAAATGACGTCGTCCAAGCAATTCTAAGTTTCTTCAATTCTGGCAAGTTGTTAAAGCAATGGAACACTTCGGCTATTACTCTGGTGCCCAAATGCCACAATCCAAGTAAGTTTTCTGATTTCAGACCAATTTCTTGTGTCAATACTCTCTACAAATGTATCTCTAAGATTTTAGCTAACCGGCTGAAGAGAGTTGTTGGGGACCTGGTGGGTGACTATCAGTCGGCCTTCATACCACGAAGATGTAGTGCAGAAAATGTTCTCCTCACTCATGAATTACTCCACAATTACCACTTGGGTAGCATCCACAAAAAATGTGCATTGAAAGTGGACCTTTGCAAAGCCTTTGATTCCATCTCTTGGAGTAGTATCAAGAAAATGCTCATTGGAATGGGATTTCCAACCCGCTTTGTCACTTGGATTATGGAGTGTGTATCTACACCAGCTTTTTCAGTTATGATCAATGGCTGCCTCATGGGTTTCTTTAAGGGAGCAAGAGGTCTTCGCCAGGGTGATCCTATGTCACCTTATTTGTTTGTGATGATGATGGAGGTCTTCAACATGGTCCTACAGCAACATACACTCCGGGGCTTCTCCTACCACTTTAGATGTGAAGCAGTAGGCCTGAAACTTCTATGCTTTGCAGATGATCTCTTCCTTTTCTATGCTGCTAATAAAGACTCATTGGATTGCTTGAAGAAAGCTCTCCACGACTTCCAAAGTCTTACAGGTTTGCATGTGAATAATCAAAAGAGTGCCATGTTCTTAAGTGGGGTTGATGAGAACCACCAGGAAGAATTGAGCTTATACACAGGTTTTCCCCTTGGCAAGCTACCGGTGAAATATCTTGGACTTCCCCTACTCTCTACAAAGCTCACTCGGAGAGACTGTGAACCTCTCATCAACCAAATCAAGATGAAGGCACAATCATGGAAGGGAAGATGCCTCTCGTATGCGGGTAAACTCTTGCTCATTAAAGCTGTTCTCTTTTCTATCAAAGTCCATTGGATGTCATCTTTTATCTTACCTAAAGGAGTGATTGATGAGCTTGGAAAGATATGTAGAAGATTCCTTTGGACAGGGCCGCAGCTCAAGCATAAAATGAATCCCATAAGTTGGGATGTAGTTTGCACGCCATGCAAGGAGGGGGACCTTGGGTTGTTTAACCTATGCACATGGAACAAAGCTACCACCATGAAGCACGCATGGAAGATTCTCTCCTCCCATGACTCCCTATGGGTTAGATGGGTGCACAAGTACCTTGTAAAGGACCGCAATTTCTGGACTCTTAACATACCATCAATTTGCTCTTGGGCATGGAGAAAAGTGCTTCGAACACGGACTTATATGGCTTTGCAGGTTAAGAGGAAGATTCATAGTGGCCAACAAACATCGTTATGGTATGACAACTGGCATCCTGATGGTCCTTTGTACTCAACCTATGGCCAACGACTTATTTATGATTCTGGGCTTCCAAGCAACGCCAAGGTGAGTGCTATTATTGCAGGAGATGATTGGGACCCACCAGTTGCTGTGTCCCCTGATTTGCTTGAGGTATGGGACAAACTTGACCAGCTTCCCAAGCCAATAGCTGATATTGATGATGTTTTGCTTTGGGTACCTTCAAAGACAGGGTTCTTTAGCATCAATAGTGCCTACCAAAGCTTACAAGTTCGAAGGGCCTCAGTTGTGTGGCATGACTTGGTATGGTTCCACAACCACATCCCAAAACATGCTTTCCTTTTGTGGCTGGCCATAAACCAAAGGCTTCTCACATGTGATCGGCTTCATAGAATGGGAATTGTGCAACAGCCCAAGTGTGTCTTCTGTAGACGAAGAGAGGAATCTCACGATCATCTATTTTTTGATTGTGATTACTCTAGGGAAATCTGGAGTCGTATCATGTCACTTAATTGTGTTCACAGTCCAACCCAGCCTTGGAGGGACCTTGTGCAATGGATTGCAACACTTCGGGTGGGAAATGCCAAAACACGTTCACTTCTCCATCTTTCATTGGCAGCCGCGGTGTACCATATTTGGAGAGAAAAAAATAGGCGGATCTTCCAAAATTCCTATCTTCCATGGCAAGTACTTGAGAACGCTATCATCTCTGACATTCATACAAAAGCCAATATGGATCGAGTGCGACTACCAGACACACCTTTCCATAGGCAGCTCGTGAGCAACTGGAGATTGGCATGGGAACTGGTGCACTAAGCTAGTCTAGTTGTACTTGCTTTCATTAGGTGTTGTTGTCTTGCTTCTACCCACGGTTGGGGCTCTTGTATTTGTTTGTCTTGCTTTAAGGCACTGGTTGGTTTAAACCAGGATGGCACCTCATTGTAAATTTCTATTTCATTAATACACTTTGGACTTACCTTCCAAAAAAAAAATGATCTTGAAGCATAGCACGCTGCAAGGGTTTTCCTTCCATGCCAAGTGCAAGAAACTAGGCATCTCTTCTCTATGCTTCGCTGATGACCTCTTCCTATTTTCCAAGGCCGATTGCAACTCCATTAATTGCTTCTCTGATGCTTTGTGCAAATTCCAGCTTATTTCAGGTCTTCATGTCAACAATAGCAAGACATTAATGTATGTTAGTGGTATTGACAGCCAGTTGAAGCAAGCTCTATCCTCATGCTCGGGTTTCTCTCTTGGCGCTCTACCAGCTACCTACTTGGGGTTGCCATTGGTATCTTCGAAATTGACTCCTACAGAGTGTGAGCCCCTTCTTAACCGGATTGCTGCTACTACTCAAGCTTAGAAGGGGCGCCACCTCTCCTATGCTGGCCGCCTTGCCTTGGTGAAATCTGTCCTCTTCTCCATCAAGATTTATTGGTTATCGGCTTTCATGCTCCCAATGAAGGTTATTAGAGAGCTTGAAAAGCTTTGCAGAAATTTTCTTTGGAAAGGACCCGACATGAGAAAGAAGATTATTCCCATCAAGTGGGAAATAGCATGCTCACCTTATAAGGAGGGTGGACTTGGTCTCTTCAAGCTGCGCACTTCGAACAAAGCTGCCATGTTAAGGTACTGCTGGATGATTACAACCGGAGCACAAAACTTATGGACTAATTGGGTCCACATTAACCTCATCAAGGACCGAAGTTTCTGGGCTATTAACCCTCCATCTCACTCTTCATGGGCTTGGAAGAAAATATTGAAAATAAGACCAACAGCAAATGCACTTATTAAGAAGAGGGTTTTCAATGACCGCTGTACTTCTCTATGGTATGATAACTGGCATCCGGTTGGCCCATTGGTGGTTGCTTATGGTGAACGACTCATTTATGACTCCGGGCTTCCAGTAAATGCCAAAGTGGAAGCAATTATCACTGGCAACGATTGGGATGTGCCCTTATCTAGATCCATGGACCTTATTGAAGCTTGGCAAAGACTTCAAGATCTACCCGGTTTGGATAGTTCAAGAGATGATCAAACAACATGGTTACCATCAAAATCGGGTATGTTTACAATGCTCTCTGCCTACACCTCTCTTCTTGAGGTTAAACCCGACGTCCCTTGGCACTCATTGGTTTGGCACCACCTACCTATCCCGAAACACTCTTTCCTCCTCTGGTTAGCTATTCATGAAAAGTTGTTAACTAAGGAAAGGTTACTCAAATGGGGAGCCATCAACCAAGCTACTTGTATGTTCTGTAGAAGGGATGTGGAGACCCATGACCACCTCTTTTTTGCATGTGTCTACACCAAGAGAATTTGGAAGGATGTACTCTCTAAAAATTGCATAAGGCTATCTAATAGGTCATGGAAGGACACAATCGACTGGGTGCAACGCAAGGCGGCTGGTAAAGGTTTCTCATCAACCCTTCTCAAGCTTTCTATGGCAGCAGTCATTTACCATATTTGGTGTGAGAGAAATAGAAGGGTCTTCACCAACAACTACCTTCCGCAGGATAACTTAATGACACTCATTATTCTTGATATCAATCTCAAGCTATGCTCTGCCAACTTTACTATCATTGATACGCCCAACAACAAGGAGCTTGCATCTCATTGGGGACTTGAGGGGATCATCTCCCACCGTGCACCGTAATTACTTTGTTTTGGGTTTATGTTTGTAGTAGCATTGTTCCCAGTAGGGTTGTTTTAATGTAATTTGTTTCATTGTATTAGGTGGGTATGCCCACCTTGGTCTTGTAAAGCAGCTCCCTTTACTAATGGAAAACTTACTTACTTTCCAAAAAAAAAAAATTATATGTAAATTCAAGCAATTTCTTTTTGATTAAAATCTCTTGGGAATTCATTAAGAGTTTGGAGTTTCCTCTTTGAAATGGGTCCACGACAAGACCAGTAATCTTTGGGTAAGTCACCCAACAATCTCATTTAGACTTATGAAGTGGTGCCTCTCGGCACTTCCTGCGAGGGTCTCAACATTTTTTGCCTTCAATAGCATGCTCCAGGTTGAAATAAGAGGAATTGTTTTGGTCCAGGGGGTTTCTTTGGCACTACCCTTTCCCCAGCTCTTTGGCCTTCCTCTCTTGTTTTTACTTTACCCACCCTTGTCTGAGGGTTATGGAATGGTTTTTCTTTCAATTGGTTCCTTCTCTTAGGTTTGGTGTCTTGCCCTAGTCTGAGGGTCCTGTCAATTTCCACGGATCATGATCCAACGATCAGAGAGGACTTATCAGTAGGACAAAATGTAGGCTTTGGTTCCAATGTTCTGAAATGAAGGATAAACGGGCTCAAACCCTATATAGCTTCATTTTATGGGTAACCATTATGTCTAGCCAAAGTTCTTCTCCTGCATGTGACGTCGGTATCCCATTAGGCGGGTGCTACCAAGAGACTCGTTTGACTTACCAAATGGAGGATACAGGATTACTTTCGGATGTGGCATTCCCGCCCTTAGTGCCTTTGCATGGAAATGGTATACACCTAGACAGCGGATTGGCAGGGGTGGCAATGGCGGCAGATGGCCCGGGTTGTGATATGGCAGGGGTAGCAGATGGTCCGTCTTCTGATAGGGCAGGGGCAGCAAATGGTCCGACTTGTGTTATGGCAGGAGCGGTAGTTGGCATGTCTGAACAGACTGTTGCTGGGGACAAGCAAGCTCATTTGGAGACTCATAGGAGGGCTGCAAACTCTGTGATGTCAGCTGGAACATCAGGATTTAACTCCAATTGGGCTCGACTGTTTGGACATCAAGCTTCGTCCAAGTCAAAGCTCAGCTTCGTGCCTCCCTCAGTGGTTGATGGTAAGGTGACAATCTCCCCACCTGCTGGGGTCGTTGAAGAAGGTGTCAAGCTGTGGGAAGGGTGCCTTGTGGGCCATTTCTTGGACAGAAAACTCCCTTTCTCAGTTGTGAAGAGCCTGGCCGAGAGAATGTGGGGCAAAGATGGGGGGATCCGAGTGTCTGAAGCTGGCAATGGCTTCTTCATCTTCAAGTTCTCCAATTCGTCCATCAGGGATCGTGTCCTTCAGGAGGCGCCATGGCATTTTGCTGGGAAGCTCCTCATTCTCAAGGAATGGCAGCCGGGTATTTTTTTTTTTTGAATGTTAATTCAAAATTGCATTAATAAACAAAAATATACAATGAGCCAAATCAAGCGTCCAAGGTGGAGGCAACACCCAGACGCATGGCAATATACATAAACCTACAAGGAAACACTAGCAAACTCAACGAGTGCCAGAACAAAAACAGAAAATAGATCAAAAACATCATCAACCAAACACATGGGGTGAGGAAGCCCCGATGACGTTGAGTCCACCAGTATCAACTACCCAGCAGACAAGCTAGATACGCACTTGCCAATCAAGGCCCCAATCATGAACAATCTGCCGATTGCGTGGTGAATCTCTAACCACAATACTCCAGTTACAGCAAACAGCTTTGACATCTGTAACAATAAAGTTGGCAACCACTTCTGAAGGGAGATAGCTATTCTTGAACACACGTCGGTTTCTTTCAATCCAGACATGATACACTAGAGCTGCAAATGATAGTTTGGCAAGTCTTATAGTAGGGGACTTACCCATGAACCTCCTTGCTGCCCATAATGCAACCTCATCCCAAGGCCAGTTAGACGTGGCAATAGCATTCATACGCATGACTTGCTGCCAAATTTTCGAACTATACTCACACTGGAACAAAAGATGTTGTTGGTCTTCATCACACCTTCTACATAACACGCATGCAACCTGATTAATCACTCCCCATTTTGCCAATCTCTCCTTCGTGAGAAGTCTTCGGTGCATAGCGAACCAAAGAATGAGTGCATGCCTAGGAATGTGGCCTGCAAACCACACCAAGTGATACCATGGGACTACTGGCTTGTCCTCCTCCAAGGCTTTGTAAGCTGAGGCCAGCTGAAATGTGTCTGAGTTAGTAGGGCACCAGATGGTTCGGTCTTGTCGTTCACTGTTCAGGTCTGGGAGCTCATTCAAATGACTCCATATTTCCAAGAGATCTGGAGAAACAGAGACTGGGATGTTCCACTCATTGTTTTCAATGATAGCGTCAACACAATCAGATCTGAGAAGTCCCGAGTCATAAATAACTCTCAACCCATACCTTGCTACCAACGGTCCATGAGGATGCCAGTTATCATACCACAATGAAGTACTCTTGCCATTGAACACCCTTTTCTTGATGAGGTTGACTGCATGCTCTCTGATTTGGAGAACTTTTCACCATACCCACGAGCAACCATTGGGGCATCGTAATGCCCAAAAATTTCTATCCCTTATGAGATGTCTCTGCACCCACAAGACCCACAAATTCGAGGATTTAGTCACAATAAGCCATACATACCTCATTATTGCACTCTTGTTCCACAGCTGCAGGTTGAATAACCCAAGACCACCTTGATTTTTCGGCGAACACACAGTAGTCCAATTAACTGGAGATATTTTCTTTCCCCTCATCTCTGAACTTGACCATAGGAATTTCCTACATATACTCTCAAGCTCCTTAATCACCTTCTTGGGAAGAATGAAGGTGGACAGCCATTGGACCTTGATGGAAAAGAGGATGGACTTGATAAGTAACAGCCTACCAGCATATGACAAGAAGCGACCCCTCCAAGAGTGGGTCCTAGCCTTAACTCTTTCAATAAGAGGTTTGCAATGGGCAGGTGTTAACTTTGTAGAGATTAATGGCAGCCCCAAGTACTTCACCGGCAAATCAGCAACTAAGAACTCAGCTACCTGTTTTACCAGATCTAACGTGTTCTCATCCACACCGCTAGCAAAGATTACGCTCTTGTCCTTATTAAAATGAAGGCCCGATACTTCGGAAAACAATCTCAAGGCCTCAACTGTACAAGCAACAGATGTGGGGTCTCCATGAGAGAAGAAGAACAGGTCATCTGCAAAGCACAGCATCTTCACATTTGGGTCACGGCACCTGAAATGATGCTTAAACTGCACTACCGTTTTCTCTTCAAGGATGACATGACAAAGCTCCATCACAAGCACAAATAAAAACGGGGATAGAGGGTCCCCTTGCCGTAAACCTTTAGTGCTTTTGAAGAACCCCACCAGGCTGCCATTCAGCAATATAGAGAAATACGGAGTAGACACACACTCCATTATCCATGAAATGAAATTCGGGGGGAAATTCATACCTTGGAGGGTAGCTTTAATACATCCCCAATCAATCGTGTCAAAGGCCTTCCTAAGATCCACCTTGATTGCACATTTCTGATGGTTGCTTTTAAGATGGTAGTTATTCATAATCTCATGAGTGAGCAGCACATTGTCCACAAGTCTTCTTCCAGGGATGAAGGCTGACTGATAGTCCCCCACTAAGTCACCCACAACACCCTTCAATCTGTTAGCCAGGAGCTTTGCTATGCACTTGTATAATGTATTCACACAAGAGATTGGTCGATAATCACCAACCTTCGCTGGGTTCACAATCTTTGGTACAAGAGTTAGTGATGAACAGTTCATTTGCTTAAGCAACTTACCCGATTGGAAGAAACTCCTTACTGCTGCCATACACTCCTCTCCAATGATGCTCCATGTTTTCTTGAAAAAACAGGCAGTAAACCCATCAGGGCCAGGCGACTTGTCATCCTTGAGAGCAAACATAGTATCTCTAATTTCCTCATTAGACACATCTTTATTTAACATCTCCCATTGCCCCAAGTTAAGGGTTCTTTTAAACCTGGGTAACTGACAGGAGACTGAACTCTGGCCTCCACAAAGCAACTCCTTGTAATAGTTAAGAAACTGTACCTTAACTCCTTCCGGCTCAGTGATTTTCTGCCCCTCCTCTGTACAAACACTAAGGATGCTATTCCTGGATCTCCTTTCCATTAGAGTATTGAAGAAGAATGCATTATTGGAGTCCCCCTCCTTCAACCATTGTACCCTGGATTTTTGTCTTAGTTGAGCCTCCTCATCACGGATAGCCTTGGCCAATCTATCTCTAAGAGCATAATCTTGTTGAGCTAGGTCACAGTCAAGTGGATTAGCATGCAGTTTGTCTTGACAATCCTTAAGCTCACTGCGAATGGCTTGCACGTGATTGGATATATCTTTGAATTTCTTTTCTCTACTCCATTGCTTGAGCTTTGCCTTTAACAACTTGAGCTTACTTGTAACAATGAACATTGGGGAGCCCCTAACATGTGTTGCCCATACCTCAGCAACAAGCGGCATGAACTCATCATACTTAGTCCAAAAATTAAAGAACCGGAAAGGTACACCACCCCCCAACCGCCGCTGGAATATAGTAACCACTATAGGACAATGGTTAGATATTCCCTCATTCAAGAAATCAGCCTCTGAACAGTTAAATTCAGAAAGCCAAGATGAGTTAACCAAGGCCCTATCCAGCTTAGAGCAAATTCGTCGCCCACCACTACTGCAGTTCGTCCATGAATGCAAATTACCCTTGAACTTCAAGTCAAAACATCCACACAAATCAATACACTTGTTGAACTCCTCTGTGGCCCGTTTATTAATTTGCTTACCCCCTATCTTCTCCGATGGATAACGAACACAGTTGAAATCACCAACTATCATCCATGGAAGGTTTGTAGTAAATGATTGCAGATCACTCCACAAGTTATTTCTGAGACTAGCATCATTATCAGCATACACACAGGATAAGTGAAACATCTCCCTTGAACTCACATTTTCCACATGGCAATGAATGACCTGGTCAGACTGGGCCATCCTCCATAGTTTCACCTGCTGAGAGTCATAAAGCACCCAGATTCGCCCTTTGAGAGCAGCACTATAGTTTGTTAACATGTCCCACGTAGGACACACAAGGTTCTTTATCATCATTGCATTAATTTCTCTTACCTTCGTCTCCACCAAACATATGAAGCTCAACTTTTGGTTGTGAATCAACTTCCTTACTTCCCCTTGCTTTGCAGGGTCATTAAGACCCCTAATGTTCCATACGGCGAACTTAAACATGGGGGGAAGAGTAAATGGATAATGCACCTCCGGAACCAGCAACGTTCACCACCTTATTATGTCCTTTCGCTTGCCGCATAGCCATTTCATCAACCAAGATTGGCTTCTTACCCTTCCTTCTTTGCTTCTTTTTTGAAGATGAAGATGAGGCTTCATGACGGATTTCCTCTGATCCCAAAGCTTGGAATCGGTTGGGGCTCACATTAGGAACCTCATTACCTTCACTACCTTGGTTCTCGACTCCTTTTTGAGAATCATGAACCCCTGAAACAAAGGTATGCGTGCTATTAACAGACTTGTCCCTTTCTGGCATTGCATTCAACTCACCCATTTCCAGGCTATTAACAAACTTGTCCCTTTCTGGCAGCCGGGTATGCAACTTATCAAGACTGAGTTGAGCAAAATTCCTATATGGATAAAACTCATGAATGTACCCATGGAGTTTTGGACTCCATCTGGCCTGGGTTTGCTGGCTAGTGGAGTGGGGAAACCTTTGTTTCTTGACCAAGCAACAGAGAGTAGATCGAAATTATCATATGCTAGAGTGTGTGTTGAGGTTGGGATGGATTGTTCCTATCCGCAGGTGCTGTTCCTTAACTGTGAAAATGAACAACTTCAAATTGAGGTGGAGTATGCATGGAAGCCGCCCAAGTGCAGCCACTGTTGCGTCTTTGGCCATACTAATGCTAGGTGCTCACTTGCGAAACACAATAAAGTGTGGGTTCCCACGGGGAGATTACTTCAGCTTGAAGAGAGGCAAGATGAGAATGGACAGAGTGAGCACCCCTTTCCCCCAGACGCAATGGAGGAAGAGCAGCAACCAAATGAGGTAGGTGACCCTCAAGCCCAAGAATGGGAAACTGTGGCAGCTAAAGGGAAGTACAAGCTCGTTTAGACTGCATTAACTAGTGGGCACGATATGACGCCTGTTGACATAGTTACCTCCCCCATCACCATCCAACCCGGTTGTGTGCGAGAGGATTCTGGTTTTGCCGCCTCTTCGTCCAATACGGTCTCTGAGCATGCAAACCAATCTGTTGACTCCCCCAACAGGTTTAATTGTCTTTTTGATGAGTCGTATGGTAATGAGGAAGCAACGTCCACTAGGAAAAAACATAAGAAGCAAAAGAAAAGGTCGAAGAAGACCATTCTTGTGGACGAGGTGGCTATGAAGCATGCTAAAGGAGATGCAAGATGTGCTGGGTCAGACGTGGTCTAGGGGGTTTCGGGCTCCTCTATTGACCATGTTTAAGGTCGCTTCATGGAATATTAGGGGTCTTAATGACCCCTCCAAACAGCTCCAAGTTAGAAATCTGATTGGGGCTTATGATTTAAGTGTTTTATGTCTGGTTGAGACCAAAGTGAGAGAAGTTAATGCCAATTTCATTAAGAATCTTGTTTGCCCTAACTGGAACTTGATATCTAACTATAATGCGGCCTTGAAGGGCAGAATTTGGATTCTTTTTAACCCAGTTGAGGTCAAGATGACAAAGCTGGCGTGCTCAGACCAATTCATTCATTGCTATGTGGAGATGGTGCTCCATAAGAAGTGTTGTTATGTATCCTTTGTCTATGGCAGTAATGATATCGTTATGAGAAGAAGTTTGTGGAATGATTTGAAGGCATACTCAGCTGATGTTCCATGGATGCTCCTGGGGGATTTTAATTGTGTTCGATGTGCCGATGAGAAGATTGGGGGTAAGCCGATAAGTTCAACGGTATCTGGAGAGTTTAATGACTTTATTGACTCCTGTAATTGCTCGGACATGAAGTTCAAAGGGCTGGTGCATACATGGTCCAACCAAAGTGAAGGCAGCAGAAGGATTGCTTGTAAACTGGATTGAGTGTTAGTCAACTTGGCTTGGCTCCGGGAGTTTACTAAATCTGAAGCCGAGTTCTTGGCGCCGAACATGTCCGATCATAGTCCTATTGTTGTATCCTTCTTTGATGATGTTACGCCACTTAACAAGCCATTCAGGTTTTTCAATTTTTGGACTAATCATGATGAGTTCTTGCCTTTGGTCACTGCAGCCTGGAACACTTATGTCAAAGGAACTCCCATGTTTAGGGTTGTGAAAAAGCTCCAAGTTGTCAAGCATAAGCTGAAAGAGTGGAGCAGGCAAAGGCGTTTCTCGTCTCTAGCAGGAAGAGTTCAAGTGCTTAGAGCTGAGTTGGATGATTGCCAAAAGAAGCTTCAAGACTCCCCCACTAATGTTAACCTTGCTCGGGAGGAGAAGGCGATTAGGGATGAGTTGGCTATCTCCTTGCGGGATGAGGAAGCCCAAACAAGGCAAAAATCAAGAGTTCAATGGATGAAGGAAGGTGATCAGAATACATCGTTTTTTCATAATACCCTCATGGCAAGGCGGGCAAGGAATTCTATTCTCAGTATTTATGCTGATGATGGTACCAGAATTGATGAGGCCACCCGTATTAATCAAGCATTCTTGGAGTATTATAAGCACATTCTGGGTTCTCATTCACTTGAAGCTACTAATCATCATCATCATGTCTTTTCTAGGCAGCTCGGTTCAGACCAGGTAAGGGAGATGGAGTGTGATGTAGATGCTGAAGAAATTCGTGACACCTTCTTCTCCCTTAAGGATGATAAAGCCCCTGGACCAGATGGGTTCACGGCTCTTTTCTTTAAGAAAGCTTGGCATATTGTTGGAGATGATTTCATTAAAGCTATTAGTAGCTTCTTTTCCTCAGGAAAGTTATTAAAGCAGTTGAACAGTACGGCTATCACCCTCATTCCCAAGGGCATCAACCCCTCTAAAGTGGAAGAGTTCCGACCAATCTCATGTGTCAATATCTTATACAAATGTATCTCTAAAATATTGGCAAACAGGTTAAAAAGAGTAATATCTGGTTTGGTGGGTGATTATCAAGCAGCTTTTATCCCGGGGAGGAGCATTGCTGACAATGTGCTTGTAGCCCATGAGGTTCTCCACAAGTATCACTTGCAGAGCTCACAGAAAAGATGTGCATTTAAGATTGATCTACGGAAAGCTTTTGACACAGTTGCATGGAGTGTTGTTAGGTACACTTTGCACGGTATGGGGTTTCCACCAAGGTTTATTGGGTGGATAATGGAATGTGTAACTACTCCATCTTTCTCACTTATGATCAATGGAGGCATGGTGGGCTTTTTCAAAAGTACCAAGGGTATCCGGCAGGGTGACCCGATATCTCCTTACATGTTTGTGCTCATTATGGAGTTATTCAATGTGATCTTTGAGAAGAATACAGTGCAGGGCTTTAAGCATCATTTCAAGTGTCAAGGTACGAATACTAAATTACTTTGCTTTGCCGATGACTTGTTTATATTTTCCCATGGGGATATACAGTCAGTTTCTTGCATGGTATCAGCATTGGGAGAATTTGGAGGATTATCTGGGTTACAGGTAAATAATGCTAAAAGTTGCATGTTTGTGAGTGGTTGTGATGAGGCATTGGTGAATCAATTAAAGACCTTAATTGGTTTTACATTGGCGTCCATGCCCGTGAAGTACCTTGGTTTGCCTTTAATCTCTACCAAATTGTCCAAAGTTGACTGGGAGACTCTTACTTGTGAAATCGGTTTTGTTTTCTATTAAGGTTCTTTGGTTGTCTGTGTTTATCTTACCAAAGAGGGTTATTAGGGAGCTGGAGCTAATATGTAGGAGGTTTCTTTGGTCTGGCCTGGATCTCAACTTCAAGAAAATTATCCCAGTTAGCTGGGATATTGCATGTACGCCAAAGAGGGAAGGAGGCCTTGGCTTATACAATATCCAATTGTGGAACAAGGCTGCTGTATTCAGGTATGTGTGGCTCATTGCTTGTGGTGCTCCTAACCTGTGGGTCAAATGGGTCCAAAAGCACTTGATACGGCATCAAAATTTTTGGTCTATGAATATTCCTACTGGAGGTTCATGAGTGTGGAAGAAGGTGCTAAAAGCCAGGGAAGGCGCTGCTTCGCTTATCAAGAAAAGGATCTTCAATGGTAGGACAACATCTCTTTGATATGATAACTGGCATCCTCATGGTCCTCTTGTTGCACGGTATGGAACAAGAATCATATATGACAGTGGACTTTCTATGCATGCTTGTGTAGACACGATTATCCATCATGATGAATGGAGCCCTCCCGTAGCTGTCTCACTTGATTTGATTGATATTTGGAGTAGATTACCTGAGTTACCTCACCTTGATAGCAGTCAAGAAGATAGCACATTGTGGTTACCAACAAATGCAGCGGTGTTTGATGTCAAGTCTGCATATATCTCTTTGGACACGCAGCGAGGTAGTGTCCCCTAGTATCATTTGGTTTGGTTATCATTATCTATCCCCAGGCACGCCTTCATCCTATGGATGGCAATCCATCACAGATTGCTTACAAGAGTAAGACTAGCCAGGTGGGGCATTATACAACAGCAAGTTTGTATCCTTTGCCGCAGGTATAATGAGAACCATGACCACTTATTTTTTGAGTGTAGTTTTAGTAACTTCATATGGAAGCAGGTGTTGGCTTTGAATGGGTTTGTGTACCAGAACCGCTCTTGGTCTCAAGTTATTGTTTGGGCACGCAAAAGGTTTGTAAAGTCTGACCCAGTTAGAACTATTGCTAAAGTATCTCTTGGAGCAACAGTTTACCAAATATGGAGCGAAAGGAATAGACAAATATTCAAGAACAGCTATCTTCCTCCTGAAGTGGTGTGGAGCTACGTGCGTGGGGATGTCCAAACCAGGTTAAATAACAAGGACCTCATGGTTAAAGACTCGCCAAGGAACATGAAAGTAGTGGGCGACTGGGATCTGAATTGGGGATTTGGTTTATAGCTTTGGGAGATTTTTTGCCCAGGTTTTGGTCTTGTTTGTGTTTTGAACTTTACCATTTGTTGTGGTGTGTGCTTATGTTTCCCTAGTGAGTTTGTTTTTTTGACCCTATGATGAGGGCGTCCAGCTAGGCTCGTAGGTGGGGTGTCTTGCCCTCTTTATGTGACTCACTGTACATCTTTCTTGTTAATATTATTTTTTGGCTTACTTTCCAAAAAAAAAAAAAAAGTTTGTCTAAAATTCAGTGTTACATTCTCTGTAATCAGAAAGGACTTCATAATAGGACGAAACGTAAGCTGGGTTCAAGGGTCCAGAAGAAATGGTATAGAGGCTCAAAATTGATGAGTGGGGTAAGGGCCATGTTCTATCCATTTTTCTTGTTAGGGCTTGCTTCATCTTTTGTATCCTCAACTTTGTGCCCAACTTTGCTTGGTAGTTTTTTCTTCTTTTCCATCTTTGTTCTTTTCTCTTCTTCTTTCTTTCTTGGGTTCTTTATCCCAATTTTGACTTTTCTTTCGGGGGTTTGCCCCAGTTCTTGTTTTTGCCTTTTTTTCAAAAGATTGTCCCAGTACCTTTTTCTCATTCTCGTTTCCTGGGGTTCACCCTGTTCCCCCCCTTTTTGCCCTTTGTTTTTAGGGTGATTTTCACTTCACCCTATCTTCACCTTTGTCTTTCTTGTGTCTCCAATTTCATGAAGCTTCATGCCCCAGTTCGAGGATAGAACATGATAGGGTTGAGGAAGAAATTGTTAGGCCCAAAGTGTCTTGCTAGGGTTTCATCTTTTGTTAGATGATTTTTGGAGAAAACCAAGGATGGCCTTTCATCCCTTCACAAAAATGTAACACTTACTTGTCTTTGCACGATTAATTGGCTTAAGAACCATTCTCATCTTTATTCATTTTGTCTTTTCTTCTTTGCTTTTTGACTTTGCCCCAATTTGGGGTGGCTAGACATAACGTGGGTTAGAAATGAGACGATCAAGCTCAACATGTTTGACTAGTGGAATTTATATGAAGTATCTTAGCCAAAAATGGCCTCTCATCATTTCATCGGGATCATTGATCCTGGATCGTGTCAGTGACCCCCGACTGGTATGGGGACCTTGCCCTTTTCCTTTTTCTGTCTCCAATCACAGCTTGCCCCAGTGTTTGGCAAGGTAGGTTTCAAATGTGCGGGGGATCCCTTGGCTAGGTCGAGACCCGCACAGTTTGTGCTATTTGGCACGCTCCATCTGTCAAATTTGATTGGCCAGGTTTATCCCGAGATCACGGTCATGCCTTGGTGTGGTCCAACACTCTAGTGATTTCCCAAAAGATTTCATTAGTTGGCAAAAAGAAACATGCTGTCAAGTTCAAAATTGAAATGAAAAGAAAAGATAAACAAACAAAAAAACAGCAGACTATGCAAGGAGTGGCCCATGCAAATCGGTGTTCTTGGAATTCAGCTGCGTGCCATGGGAGGAATCCTTTAAGTGCTCTTCTTGACACTTTCTTCCTCATTATCTCCTTCCTCCAGTAGGGAGATAGTCAATTCAGATATCGGGATCCAGGCTAACTTGTTAGCGATGTCTTGGCCTTCAACAGATCTTGGTTGCTTGACAAGTTCCTTTAGGAACCCTTGATCAATCAAATCTTGTATGTCGTGCCGCAGATCCCAACATTGCTCTGTGCTGTGTCATGGGGATCCCGTGTGGTAAGCACAAAATACATTTGGATTGTATTTGCAACTAGCTGATGCTCACGGGCTAGGCCGCTTAGGCTGCAAGAGGCCCTTCTTTAGTAAATCAGTTAGGATCTGGACTAGTTGGATATTGAAAGGGGTGACCTACTTTTTAAGCATGGCCTTCATTTCTTTTGGGGTCCTCCTTGGGAGATCCTTCGAATGATTCAGCTTCTGCATGAGTTGGGGAGCCTCTGCTGCTACAGCTTTTCCTTTCCCTTTTTGCATTCGACCATCTATTAAGGCGGGTGGAAGGCTCACTTCTTGGTTTCTCCGATTTGTCTCTTCCTTCATGTTTTTCATCACTTCTTTGAGAACCCTTACTCGGGATCGCAACTTGAAATTTTCTTCTCCTAATGCTTCCCAGCACTTGTTCCATGTTTCTTCCTTGATTGTTATTGTCCACAGTAGGCTTTTTAGAGAAGCCACTATGCTGGTTATTTGCTGGGCTGCATCAAGACTTGTTCCTAAGGTGCGGTCCATGTCTGATTGTTGACGGGGTTCCTACCAAGAGAACCAAATGTTAGAAAGCAGAGTTCATGATGTGAAATACCAAGATGCAAGATGATGATGATGGTGGTTCTTTTCTTTTTTTTTCTTTCTTCTCTTTTTTTCTCTTTTTTTTTTCCTCTTTTTTTTTTCTTCTCTTTTTTCCTTTCCTCTTCTTTTTTTTTTCTTTTTTTTCAATTTGGTGGAGGATTGATTTTGAGTTCCCCAGCTTCAAGGAGGTCTTGGACTACATGCTGAAGGCCCCAACATCCATCAGTCTCATGGCCTTGTGCACCCATGTGGTACTCACAGTTTTTGTTTGGATCATAGCCCTTCAATTTTTACGCCTTGGGATTTGGCGTTGCCAGTTGCAGGTGTCCCTCTCTCAAGAGCGTTGGTAACAATTCAGCCAACGTATATGGAAGCGGAGTGAACTCCCGGTTCTTTCTTTCCTCCTTGGTGAGACGCCTCATGAGTTGAGATGCAATATTGCTTGTGGGGAGAAAGCTCGTGCTTCTTGAGGAAGCACTACAAGAAAATTAGTATTTAGTAACATTTTGTAGTAGCACTTAAAAAATCAAGGAAATTTAATTTTTAGTGGTACTTTATCAAACTATTTAAGATTTAGTTGGAAAAGTTTTGAGTTTTAACTTTTAGTACACCTTTATCAAAATAATTAATTTTTAGTGCTATTTCACTATTACAAATCAATTATTCCAAAAATTCCCTTACATCACTTATCCAAATGACTTGTACAAGTCACTTTATTGACTTGTACAAGTTAATTTATTGACTTGTACAAGTCATTTTATTACTTTTACAAGTCTAAAATGGCTTATACAAGTCAATTTATTGCTTGTACAAGTCTCGGAAGTAAGTTGTATAAGGGTATTTTTGGAAGAATTTACCCGTAACAGTTAAATGACACTAAAAATTAATTATTTTGATAAAGGTGCACTAAAAGTTAAAACTCAAAACTTTGCCGACTAAATCTTAAATAGTTTGATAAAATACCACTAAAAATTAAATTTCCCTAAAAATCAAACGTTGCTATATGAGATAAGTAGTAGCAATTTAAATAAATTGTCACTAATTATATTATTTGTAACGGTTTTTCTTGAAAATGCTACTGTAATTATAATTAATAGCAGTTTTAAGAGAAACCGCTACTCAGCTTAAGCGCACTACTTTCTTATAAATGCGGCTAAAAACCAATGCACCGTTACTATTAATCCCCGTTCCCAAGAAACCCGCGTGAGCATTATCGTGCGCTCGATTCTTCTGTTTTGTTCATTCTCTTCTTTAAGAGTATGAAAACCCTATTTCTATTGATAAAGCTACAAAACATAAACATAGACGAAGATGGAGAAGGAGAAATCCGTTCGCAACTGCTTCATTGATAAAGCTAAAAAACAGAGATGAAGATGGAGAAGGAGAAAGCCTTTTGCATCCGCTTCATAGAGATGCTGAAGCAAATGATGAGGCCGAGAGAAAGGATAAGAATAAAGGGGAGATTTAGTTGGAACCAGCACTTCCTCCGTTCACTATCCATCTACCTTTACCTATGTAGCTTTCCTTGTCCTCTTCATATTCAAAAATCAAGAAGTCACTGGTTGCCTACTTTGCATCCAGGTATGAGGGCCCTTGATCGTGATAAAAAACATGGTGTCCTTGTTTCTATTTTCTATTATATTTTTCTGTAATTTTGAGAAATCTTATTTCAACTCAATTACGAAAAATTTGAAATCTTATTTCCAATTGCAGCAATATTAGTGGGGGTTAGGTATTCTAATGTTTTATGAATATCAAATCGACAATGCAGGATGTGATTCCTTGATTTATTTGATAATTGCCATGATTAATTCTCATAGAAAAGTAGGGTTTTACTTTGTTGTTTAATTCTTTTTCTTGAAACTTTTGTCTATCCACGGCAGGCGAAGCATGAGAATTCATAGCGTTTTTAATGGTAGAAGTATGTTGGTTTCTTGGCTCTCATGTCCATCCTCAAATATTGTTATCAGTTGGGGATAAACTATGTAACAATCTATGCCTTTAGCATTGATAATTTCAAGCAAAAGCCCGATCAAGTTCAGACTGTGTTGAATTTGATGCAGGAAAAGATTGAGGGTTTGCTTAATCAAGAGAGCATTGTGAATCTTTATGGAATTAGGGTTTATTTCATCGGGAACCTAAAGCTGTTGAGTGATCCTCTCAGAATGGCAGCTGAAAAGGTTATGGCAGCCACTGCTAAAAACACCAAGGTCGTGCTCTCTGTCTGTGTGGCCTATACTTCAACAGATGAGATTTTGCATGCTGTTCAAAGATCAGTGGAAGAAAAGCAGGGTGAAATCCAAGAATTAGATATAAATGGTGCCGTTGATGATTCAATTGCAGGAGATGGGGACATGGAAATTGGTGAAGAGCTGCAGCACCCCATTAGCTTGATGGATATTAACAAGGACATGCATATGGCTGTGACTCCTGATCCAAACATATTGGTTCGTACTTCTGGTGAGAGCCGACTAGGCAATTTCCTTCTATGGCAGACTACATACTGCCAACTGTATTCTCCAACTGTGCTTTGGCCGGAAATTGATCTGAGGCACTTGGTTTGGTTGATCTTGATCTTCCAGCAAAATTCTTATTATCTAGAGAAGAGAAAGAACGAAATGTGAACAGCACATTCGTAGTTATGTTATTCGCTGTGTGCATTCCATGTGGAATTTATTTGACCATCTGAATATTCTTGAAAGCTTGGCGGTGAGCTCCTGAATTTCAACTCAATCATATAAAACATGAGTTCCTCTGCATTAGGTATGGCAGCATGGATGATGTTTGTCCACTCCATCTTTGGATCTTTGGTGGGTCATGAAGTTAGCTTCTCGCAATCCACAATTTCCTTTCAAAAATGTAAGAGTTCTCTTTTTTTTTTTTTTGAATTCTAGCATGTCAAAGGACGACAATGTTGTGGGGGAAACATAAAGTCCATTGTTCATCTGTACTTGCTTGGTGACAAATGAGCAACTGCCGTCAAATCGTGCCAAAAACAATTCCTTATGTATCTTTTGTTTCTATTTTTAAATGTGCAGCTATATGCTTGTAGGCACTTTCTTTTTCCACTTTAAAGTTGAGGAATATGACCTTGTGATGTCCAATAGGTCATTGCAAAGCACAGGTATGCCTATATCATTCTATGAAGACTCTTCAGATAATGAAAGTCCTCACAAAATTATTAGGATTAACTACCTTATATTTTTTCTTTAATGACATGTGCTCATTATCATGTTTACTAATGATCATTGTAGTTGTGAAGGGATCCCTCCATGCTTGAAGTAATTTCCCTTCCTCTCATAACCTTATTTATTTATTTATTTGGATCTACTTTGTTCTCTATATCAGTGTACTTATTGATAATAGGGAGCTGTAGTTAACTAGTTATCATATATGCAGCATAGGATGAGTGGATTGGAGACAGTTATGCGATCTCCTATGCATATATCTGTCCGTCAAAAGCTATGTTTGTTGCTTTGTAAGTGTTAAATTGATCTGGAAAGCATAAATTTTAATATCTTTCTCTTTTATATGAACAAAAGATACATATATTATAGTATCAAACATTCAATTGATTGACTTGTTGCCAAATAATTATGTTGATGCTTGTGTCAGATTTTGCATTTCAAGCTTTTAACAACCAAAACAAGAAAATAAAACCCATCTTCATTTCAAGCATTTTCGTTTATTATGGTAAATATTTTGTGCTATCTTTAGCACATACTAAAGCTCTTGTTTTCTTGTACAACAGATCAAACGAAAATTTGTAGGCCAAGTGATCATTGTAATCTTTGCTAATTGTCAGCCTGGTCGATGATACCTCATTTTGGAGCTCGGTAAGATGGTTATATATCTTTACTTCTATGAATTTAGATTTAAAGCTATGATTATTGAAAGAAAATTTCCCTGCAAACCTGTTTACATATCGTGGGTGTTTATCTTTTTAATTTTCTTGTTGGATGCTATGGTGACTGTTAACTGTCAATTGGCATTAGTGTGCACCTTGCATACCCTCCTGCATAGAGATAATTATGGGGACTTTTTCCTAACTGGCTCCTACTTTGAGACTTTCCTAAGGACCCAGCAGGGAGTTTTGACAAGTTCAAAGACTGCCCTTGGAATCTTGAAAGTTTCTTTACTCAAACCCTAATAAAGTCTGTGGACAAGTAGAGTCACTTCATGTTACCCAAACTCTTTAACAAACCATAAGGCCTGAGAATGGCTTAAAAAGCATTTTTTTATCCATGTATTTGGTGTAGCCCAATTATCCTAGTCCATTTGCTTCATTGTACTCTTGTTAATGCGGATCTATTTCACTTGAGATTAGTAAGTGAATTTTTATTCATTCCTATCCTTTGTTTGAAACAATTTTTGGGTGAAAAGTTTCTAATGTACTCTGCTGGTTGGAGGAAAAAAATTGGCCTCAGAATATGAAATGAATCTGGTCTCCATTGCCTTTCACAGTTTAGGTAGGCAATCTTTTCCTTTTGAGCCTTTACTGAAGCTCAAGGGTGGTCTATCTGACTGGTTATTCCCTTGGTCTGTTAGCTTCTTAAGCATTCTCAAAAAATTTCTCCATTCCCAGCCTCCTCTATCATCAGGGATGAAGAGATATTGACCCGGAACTCCTAATAAAAGTAAATTTAACAAAACAACCTTAATCATTACCTTCTATCTCCATTAGACACAGGACACTTTTCATCATAAGGAAATGGCCCTTGTTCAGGACTTCACTATTTTGAGGGATTACAGGAGGCCAGACTTTAGGTGTTTAATATTTTACATGTATATGGAATTTCTGCACATGTCATTTCATTGATGTTGTCAATGCATCACTCAAGGAGACTCTCACTTGAGTAGATGCTTTCGCTGTGGCCGTGTCTAGGAATATGAACTTGCCTTTTCTTATGTTGTCCCAACATTGGCAAGTAATGGTATAGTGTTTGACTGGAGTTGTTCAGAGAGAATCATTGTTGCTAGGCGCTCCTTCAAAATCTTTTATTAGGGTTCCATTTATTGCCATGACTGATGTCTTATCGATTATATGATCATGTTTATCTATTCTTTAGCTTTTGAGCTCTAGTTTTTGTTTTTATATCTCTCATTGTTTTATCTTCATTTTCTGTTTTGCCCTCTTCGTAAATTCTTTTTATATCTCTCATTGTTTTACCAAACTTTGTAATTATATAAATGAACCAAGAACTAAATTGGTGTACATAATAGTTTCTGACTTTGACACTTCTTGTTCAACCCACACCTCTTGGAATCTTGAAACTAAATTGGGGAAGAGATGATATAACTCTTGCTTTTGCTTTATTGTTATTATTATTGTGGCTTATTTGCATAATTCATTTATTCACAAATGGTAAAAGGCTTATAGTAGCCAAGTTTATTGTTAGGCCTTTTTTCTATATAAGATCTATCTTTCTATTTCTATATCTCTACAAAGATCCTCGATCCGATTCACATCATATTTTGCTTCCTTTTTTTCTTTTTTTTCTGACTTACAATTTGCATCTTATTTGCTTTTGAATTGTAGGTGACTCTCATGATTTGGACTTTAATTGTATTTTGCTAGTTCAAGATCAAGCTTTTCTTCTCCAGCATTAGAACTTCTCATCCATCAACAATTCACTAGATAAACTACTTTTGTCATTCTAGATAGATTTTATTTTGTTTTAATTAGTTTAGTTGTACAGGATTGATGGAAAATAATGAATATTTTGGTGCCTTGTTATGACACTATTATTTTGAATTGTACCTTATATGGTTATAAGGTTTAACGAGAATTTTTTTTCCTTACTATTGTTCAATTAATTTTATTAATGTGGGTAATTGAATTATAATTGCATAATTAATTATTTGAGATGCAGGTTCCTTATAACTTATGATAGCATTTCAATAATTTGGAATTTTTTTAAACAAAAAAGGAATTAATAGTGGCTAAAACAAGCCATTTCTAGATAGGTTTTATTTCTAGGAATTCATACCGGTTTTTATTTAACCGTTGCTATATATTGGAAGAATTAAGAGCGATTATTGAATAAATGTTATTATACACCCAAAGCATTATTTAACCTTTGCTATATATTGGAAGAATTAAGAGCGATTATTGAATAAATGTTATTATACACCCAAAGCAATAGTAGCATTTATTTGAAAACCGCTACTAAATGTTTGAACAATTAGTAATGGATTTTTTTGAACTGTTTCTATTTATTAAAGGAATTAGTAGTGGCTAGCCAATTAGTAGCGTTTTTCCTGTGTTGTAATTTAGGGAATTAGTAGCAATTGCCGAAACAAACGCTATTATATGTGAATAGAATTAGTAGCACTTTTCTATAAAATTGTTACAAAAACCCTTTAGTAGCCCCTGTATTAGTAGCAGTTGTGAGACCGTTACTATGACTTTTAGTAGCAGCCACCGCTCATTTAGTAGCGGTTATCGACCGCTACTAAAAGGCTCATTTCTTGTAGTGAAGGGATGCGAAACGGCGCGAAAGGTTGTACATGGTTAACCGTACTTGTGTTGTTGTCATTCTCTTGCTCCTTGCCACTTGAGATTGTTCCATGCAACAAGCTCGTCATGAAGCCTCCGAGCTTCTCCATTTTAACGGCATCCTCAATTCGATCTGCCGCCATAATTAGGTCGGTGAAGCTTACAGCGCACTGTCCCAATAGCATTGTGAAGTAAGGTTGCCCCAATGATGATATGAACAAAGAAGTTCACTCTTATTCAAGAAGAGGGGGTTTCACCACATTGGCTAGCTCCATCCACCTTTTGGCGTAGTCTCTCACAGACTCGCTATTCCTTTTTTACAACCTCTGCAATTCTGTTCTGGTTTGAACCATTTGGCTATTTAAATGGTACTGTTGGGTGAACACGGCGGCGAGGTCGTTCCACGTCTTAACCCTCTGCTTGTCTAGACATAGAACCAAGAGTATTCTGCCCCAGTTAGAGATCTCTAGAAGAATTGAACCATAATTTTCTCATCCTTCGCGTATTGGCACATGTCACCAACATACGATCGCAGGTGTATCAAGGGACAGCCAGTGCCGTCGAAACTATGCAGTTCGGGACATCGGAATTTTGCTGGCAATTGGATGTCTAGGAAGAAACACAGGCTCTCTAAAGTGGTTTCATCCTGCACCGGGTTGGGTTGGAGTTGCTTCAAGAGGTCCTTTTTCATTTCAGCCATTCGGGCCTCATTGTCTTCCTTTATTGCTGCTAAAATTTCCTCAAGCTGGACCTCCCGTGCCCTATTTCGGTTTTGCTCTTCTTACCCTAGTCGAATAGGCACAAATGGTTCTTGTTGTGGAGGATGGATGGGAACCGCTGCCGGGTGTGGGAATGGAGTGTCCGGTGGTGGCGGATGTGTTGCCGTGGGTGCTGGCTAAGGTGGTTGCCCCTGCTAGATTTTCGGCATTCGAATCGCTGTGGCATGCATCATGGCCACTTGTTGGCTTAGATCTATTATGACTGGCTGCTCTTCGGCCCTTTGCTGTGATGGAGTTGGAGCCTCAGAAGAATTCATTGCAGTCCTCTCTCACTACGAGTGCAATGTTTTGAGTGGTACTCTCAATGTGAAATATACAAATCGTGCCTGTTTACCAGGAATCTTGATTAATTCATTCTTTAACTATGAATAAGGTGTCGTGTGTGACGAGATCATTACACTGTGAGTGATGCTCTTGTGCCGTGGTTGCAAAACAAATACAACGAGGTTCATGCATGAAAGTCATGGCTTGACAAAACAACACTGTGAAGAGTATGTGAAGGTGCCCCAGCCAATCAAAAATTCCTTCTGAGAATTGTGCAGTTTAGAACTTTACAATTTGATCTTTCAGAGGTCTAAAGCTCGGGAGACCATGTCGTGTTTGATGGTTTTCAAAAATTGTTCAACACATGTTTTATGAGTGGAAATCCTTGAAAACATGTTGCGAGGGTTAAACCTCGAAATCCAATGCCTTGATTGGCAACGATTGTAAATTCTTTTGAAATCATGCAGTGGTAAGCAAATTATAGAAAACGCGTCCTGGACAGCTCGTATCGTGCCATGAATGGCATGGAGAATGTAAGCCACAAGATTGGCGATTTGATTTACGTCTATATGGCTAGCTCAATATAACCACAAATGACGGTTTATTGTACGTTGCAAGAGACGGCGTGAATGTACGCCATGGAAGACGATTCAATGTAGGCCTGAAGGCCACTTTATTGTGTGCTTTGAAAAGCAACTTTGATGTGCACCTTGGAAGGCGGCTCGATGTACGCCCAAAGGCGGCTTGATGCATGCCCTCAGCCGATTTGATGTACGCCCGGAGGCGATTTTGGTTTTGGAAATTCTTTTGTGCATTTTTTAAAACAGTTTGACCAAACAAGCTTGTGTAAATGATCTCGAAGTGCATGCACTTAACGCGTGAACAGGCATACACAAGTGAAGTGAAGGTTAAGTACTATTACCATCCTGAAAGTCTATGTTAACAGAAAAATATAAAAAACACACCCAAAAGTGTGCACAATCCTAAAAAAGGTTGGTGCCTATCAATGCACGACTCCTAGACATACTTGTGTAAGGAAGCACGTCCAAGTCCTAATCAGCCTTTGTTTTTCATCTGTTCTTTCGTCTGCTCTTGGCGTCGAACCTTAGCAAAAACTTACAACTTGCCATCGAGGGAGAAATTTACATGTTATTGACAAAAATCTGCAAAGAATTCATCTTTAGGGCTGTTGGGAGGCCAAAAAGAAGGGTACACATTGCTTCAAAGGTAGGTGAGCTGAATTCCTAGATCTAGGATTTTGTGCCCTTGTTCTAATCTAGCTCACTTTCATCTGTTTGTCTGATCTGGCTGGCTTTCATCTGCTTAAAAAGGCCGATTTGGACTCAGGGTGCTTCCAGCGGACTCAATGGGTCAAGTCCCATGGCTCACAGGACTCTATGCATGGATCTGGGGCGGCCCCCTGATCAAAGTTTGGTTGGCTTCCTAAATTAAGGCTGAGGTAGCCCATGATCTAGGGTTTACTCAGTTTGATGCAAAAAAGACGGGGGTTATTGCCCCTGATGGACTCTTGGGTTTTAAATTGATTTTATTCTTCTTATTTCTATCATTCAAGCACATTCACAAAATCGCAGTTTATCCAGAAGTAATGGGTGGGGAAGGATACCCAGCCCGAGACATTTGCCTACAAGGGTCTGAGCCAAATACTAGACCCTTGCGTACCACGGCAAGAAACCAATGGCGCTATAGGAATCCAGAAACCTGGGGAGATGGGTTTACCCTGCTTTCCCCGGCAAGCCACAGGAGCGTGAGGCTAATACCATCCCAAAATTTGTTTATATGATAAAGAAGGGTGGCTGCTAGAGAAATCTAGGTTTTGGTAAAGAAGAAATGCCATATCATTCAATCGGATCACCCACACGTGCTCCCTTGCACGTGTCACCCCACGCAATTTATATCAAAGCATGTAAACAAACCATAGTGTACGTGAGTGGACATGTGTGTATGGGAAGGAATTTTCGTTGCTTCATATATTAAAGTGATGAATTGGTACACAAAACGATGTTCCGGGAGAGTTCCCAGGTAATTGGAGGGGTCACAGTGGTCCCGCTTAAAATCCAATTTCATTAGGCAATTATCTCGTCCTTTATGACAGAACTCCCCAGAATATGTTTTTGTGTATATTCAACACTTACTAAGTAAGGCGGCAAATCTTCCTTGACCAATTTGTGCAAGTGTGTGCATATGTACAAAGACAGTGTGAGTGCATGTGCAAGTGTGTGCATATGTGCAAAGAATAAGCCCGTTATAATCCAGTTAATCAAACCAGGTTGGGTCAGCCCCCAGCGATTCCGGGTTCGATCAAACCAGAGATTCTGGGTTCGATCCCCAATGGAGTCGCTAAGCTGTGCGCACCTCGGGCGCGCGGTAAAAGCGTGTTACATGTATTATGGAGTCGCCACTACCTGAAATGGTGCAGGTAGATACCTTGTTGATTTTCAGTCTGCAACAGTGATTCCGAATAAGTGACCCGATTACAACCCAGGGAAGTCCTTAAACACCCTGGGTTGCCCTACCGAAGCGGGTTCCCTTAAATTAGTTGGATAATATTTTGGTTGATTTACTATTATATAATTTTTTTTATCTTTTATCTTTTATATATTTTTTATTTTTTTTTATGATCACATGTGTACAAACATTGGAGAAATGGAGATTGCTATGCTACAATGCTATACAACATATAATACATATATAAAAAATCCAAAATAAAGAAATCTAAATCAAATATTTCAACATGGGGTAATGCACTTGGTTATTTAAAAAAAATTATTTATTTATTTATTATTTTTTATTTAACCTAGCCACATCATTTATTTTTTTATTGTTTTCTTATGTTTTTTCCTTTTTTTCTTATGATAATTTATTTACACAAAGCATGGGTTAAAAAAACTCAATCATATTTGGTCATTGAAAATTACACTTTATTTTCCATATTTTTTTTACTCTTATTTCCAAGGATTTGGAGGCAAGTAGAGGTGTATAAAAGTGACAAATGTTTAAGCATATGATTTAAAAAATAATTAAGAAAAATAAATAAATATGTTAGTTTGGCATATTATCTAAAAAAGTAAGAAAAGAATAAAAATCTGATTATTATAATTAAGTATGTTAATTAAGCATATTATCTAAAAATAATTAAGAAATTAAGAAAAATTAAGCATGTTAGTTAAGCATATTATCTAAAAGGAAATTAAGAAAAAAAAAATTAAAGAAGTAACATGAAAGAAATAAAAGAAATAACAAATGAAAGCTAGAGTTATTAAAAAGGTTTTAAAGAAGAACTAAAACATGAAATAAAATAAGTTCTTTTTAAATCCTTTAACTTTTCAGAATAACAAATTAGGCACCCTAGTTTATCAAATGCTCAAAATTCAACCCACATATTCATTCATTCAACAGATTCGGCTGGATAAAAGACATGCTTTGTATACTTTCATTTGTCAATTTAACAACATTGAAAAATTCAGATTCGGCCATAACAGTGACATGCTTTGTATTATTTTCATTTGACAATCTAACAACATAAAAAAATATTTTATTAAAGAATCAATAAACAAAATAATGAAAAAACTTGGTATGGAGTCGATTTCCCGGAAACTGATGTGCTCAACTTCAGATGTTCCCTCCTTTCTCTTGCACAACCTCCTTCTACCCCTTTTTCTCACTTCCCTCTTTGCTTTTTCTTAAGAAATCTCTTCTTTTGATCCTCTTCCCCCCTTTGCTCTCAACTTCAAGCCTTTTTTATAGAGAATTCCCACCCTTTCAACTTCTTAACTTCTCCTCTTAAACACCTAAACTCTTAACTCCTCCTCTTCCTCTCTTGAACCTCTCATTTCCTTAACTTCTCCTCTTAAACACCTAAACTCCTAACTCCTCCTCTTCCTCTCTTAAACCTCTCATTTCCTTAACTTCTCCTCTTCTACTCTTAAACACCTAAACTCCTAACTTCTCTCTTAACCACCATCATTCATTTAGGTTTGGTCAAAGTCTATTTTGTCCCATATTTTTTAGGCTTATATCTTTTTTTAAGCTTAGTCTCAATATCTAAATGGAATATGAGTTGGACCAATTCGTCCAACTCATTTCTCTTTGTTTTTATTTTTTTTATTATTTTCTTTTAATCTCAAAACTTTTATTAATTTTGTTATTAAATTTTTTATTTATTTGCATAACAAACCCCATTAGGAAACTTACTTATTTATTAAAAGAACCCCAAACTTTTTAATTTATCATTGGTTACATGGCAGCCACCATGGCGTACATGTGGCTGCCATGTGGCATCCAATTTCGGTTTTATTAAAATCCCCAAACTACCCTTTATTTCTTTTATTCATAACTTAGCCGTTTGAGATCCGATTTAAGCACAGTTTGGTGCATCGGAATCAGCTCAGAATTCTCTTTATTATGGGCTTGTTATTTCAAAAAGACGGGTCCACTATAAAACCTCGATTTACGTGCCCAAATATATGCTGGTTTAAGATATGCTTCTTAGGCAATTCTATGGTGCAAAAATAGGGTGCTGACACCCCCAAACCACCTTCAAGCTCCACCAAGCCTCTTTCATCTTCTTCCTTCATTTTCACTCCTTGAAAAGGGTAGGAGCTGCTGTCTTGCTTGGAGAAGAGGAGTCCAACCACTGTTCTTGCCTCAAGGGTCTTCAACACTTCAAAAAGGATTTCTAATCCCAAGGTAAGTGTTCTTGCGGTATTATATTGAACATATATGAAAATAGTTAAGTTATGAGCATGTGTTCTTATCTGCTGTTTTCCCCCATTTGAGCATGATTTTCCCATTTTATTTTCCACCTTTCCTTCCATACCAAGTGGTTAAACTCCCATGGAGGTGGGAGAGTCGGTTCGACCAGCAAGGAGAGAGGACAAGAGGTCAATTAGTAGGGTTTAAGGATGGTTCTCAAGGCATGAGTTCATTTGAAATCCTTTTAGCTACCTTTCTTTTTATTTCAATGAGGGAAGCATGTTCCCCTCCCCCTCTTATCTAATGTATCCTTAAAACCCCCCCATCATCCCTTCTTTATTAGCATGCTAACTTATGTTATTGTTGGTTTTCTTTTACGTACTTGCCATACCATGAAGTATGTATGTTTAGGATTAGGAATTTCATGTACATGTCTTGAGTAGCATGTCCCCATATCCCCCTTACCATGGCCTTGCTACCCATTGATTTGGAATAGCATGCATGCCCCCATTTCCCCTTCCATGGTCACCAAGCATGTACGAATAACCCCCCCCCCCCCTCCCCTCTTCCTTTTGCTGTTTTTGAGCCCCTTTAGCATGATCCCCCTCTCCTTGAACCACTGTGGACCCACACAGGGGCCCACATAGTCCCTGAAATCCCCCAAGAAAACCGGAATCCAAACCCACCCAGAAAATCTGCCAAAAGCCTTTTTTAGGCTGATCCGACAACTCAGGTCGGATCAACCTGCTTTATTGTGTAGCCGAAATTAGATTTCGGCTACACTGTTTCTATTGTGTAGCTGAAATCTAATTTCGGCTACACTGCTTTTTTGTGTAGCTGAGATGCAATTTCAGCTACACCCCCTGAAACCCCAATTCATGATTTTCTGTCCCTTAGCCCATTTTGGAACCCATTTCAATCAAACCATGCTACCCAGTAGGGTTTCTGGTCAATATGGGCCATGGGCCTTCCTAGTCCAACTTGATTCACCGTGGGCCTTCCAACGGGGCCCACTAAGCCCAATGAACTCATTTGAATTTAAGCAAGATAATTAAATAAGTCAAGTGGGTCATACCCTTTGAAGCCCAACTCAAGCCCAATCAAATTGCATGCCGGTTTAGGGTTAGATGATTTGGCCATGACCATGGGCTTGGGCCTATCGGGTCCAGCTCCCTTCAAGGGAAGCCCACAAACCAAAGGAGGGGATCCATTATCCCCAACCCTAATGCCTTGGGCTTCCAAGCCCAAACCTAGGACATGGGCCCCAAGCCCATGCCTAGCCCAGACGGAGAATAATTTAACCCAAATAATCAAAACACAAGGCAACCACTGTAAGGCCCACCCAATGGGCCCACAAACCGTTCCGGCCCACCAAAATAAAATTTAACTTAATCTTTCACTTAAACCCTAAATAAAACTAATCAAACTAACAAAACCCCCAAAGGGCTTTTAGGGTTAGACTCAAGCCCAACAAGGGGACATGTGGGCGAGACCTAGTCCACTAGGGGATCCGTGGGCCTTCCAACGGGGCCCACCCAATCAGACTCAGATCACATAATAAAACAAGATAAAATCAATTAAAGGGACCCACACTACTTCGGCGGTCCCCACTAGACTTGAACAAAATGTGAATGCTTGGCTTAGGAATCGGGTGAGATAGACCAAAAGAAGTTGACTCAAACCAGGAAACCCATGGGACCCGTCACTCGACAGGGCAGACCGGGGTGTCTACGGACTGTAACCGAGACCTTGCGCAGAATCTCAAGCCGCAGAACAACCTAAAAGAAAAACCTAGGCACCCAGGTGTCTGCCTGCACCCCATCAAGCAGTGGTGACTCCAAACCCCGATTTTCCCAAAAAGAAGGCACACACCTCCACGTGCGCCCCACCGTGTGACCCCGTGCACAGCAGTGGTGGCTCCCTTTTCCCCCAAATTCCTTTAGATCCCTAACCAAAGCCCAAGCAAACCTCTCACTCAGGTAAAGGGACGAGTGTGCCGGGTTCCCAAAGGAAACACCTCGTTTCCCACATGTGTGACGGATTGATGTGCACACAAGAGGTATTAGAAGATACTGGGATTTCATCAACAAGGCCCTTTCCTTTATTTGATGGTTTTGGAATATCACGAGATGCTTGTTGTGGTGTGGATCTAGATAGATTGATTGGCTCATGGCTTGATTCTCCAACAGCTTCAAGTTTACTCACAAGTGTTGCAATCTGGACATCCTTTTCTTGAATGAACTTAATGAGTCCTTCAATGGCTTTAGCCATTGCTACTACTTTCTTTTCAAGGGAAACGCTTTGGGTCATCATTAGAGCATAGCAATTGAGTATGATGAGTTAGCAGTATCTGAGGGTCTTGAAGACTTAGATCTTGTTGTTCTGCTGGGTGATACAGGCATAGAACCTGTGCTTCATCTTCCTGCATTATAGCTTTAATCCCCAAGTTTGAATCTTGAGAGAAAACCGGTTGAGCTTATATCCTTTCAGTAGACTTGGATGCAAATTCCTTTGCCTCCTGTGTGGCCAGAGTGAGTGTAGGTTGCGCAGATTTGGATGTGCCAAAAACTGGAACTAGTTTTGGCAAAGTAGTAATTGATTGAAGTGATTGAGATAGAGCTTTCGCCTTGCTTCTAGTTACCATGCCAACTACACCAGTTGGTGGAGCATGCATTAAGGCTTGATCCAAGATAGATCAAAGCCCCAGAATTAGATCCAATTGGCTTTTCAACAACATTTTTGAGTAGCCTTGGATGATGTTGACTTTTGAGCTATAGAAGTTGACTTTGAACTTGTAGAAAATCTTTCAGTGAAGAAAAGAGATGAGAGGCAGAAAAGTCCCAACAGGCGTGCCAAAAATTTGTATACACAAATTTCTCATTTGAAATCAAATGGTTTAGATGTGAGAATAAAAATAAATTTGTATTTTTATTCATAAAAAGATGTGGTACAAATCTATGTAATTCCTTGATTCTTTTCTTCAAAATCTTTGATTTGAAGGCTGAAATAGCTTATTCTCAAATTGGTGTTTGGTCTTCCTTGACGAATTTGATGAAAAACGAAGGAGATGGTGGATTTGACAGATTTTGCATACAAATCAATGTTGGATTTGGTGAAAAGTCTTCAGCTTGATCTTCGGCTTGTAGGCTTGTCAAAGATCTTAGAAAACTTTGGTCTTTGTTGTGGATCTCTGGGCTGTAGAGTGTATTAGAGATGAGATGATTGAATCTTCAGATCTTGAATGAAGTAGTTGGTCTACAAGGCTTCGGTTCTTTAAGGGTTGGGTATTCAGAGCAACAGGGCTTTGCTTCTTCTTTTGTAGATTTCTTGTATGTTTTGAATGGAGAGAGGACTACCCTATTTATAGATGTCGGGAGGATAGAGTTCTCCAGATCTAAAATTCAGTGGAGAATTATCATAGTTTGTAGATAATTCTCACTTGAAGAATTATCAATATTTGTAGATAATTCATTTATTTTTTGAGAATTATCAAAACAAATAATTCTTCAATGGGACCCACAAGCAATTTACGTAGCTTTTTTTTAAAGAGAAAATTCCTATTTAAAGAATTTTCTGTCTAAGTGGGGTCCACACTTTTCATGAGATTTTGCCATGTGGCATTTTTCAATCTAAAAAATTCTCTTCCTATAGATATACCTAAAAGCCACCTATACTTGTATCTGTAAACATATCTGTAAATTGAAATACCACGTAGAACTAAATCCTAACAGCAAATTTTTGCCACATAGAGTTGTGAAGTGGAGTAAGGATCAAGTAATGTTACAGGAACATTCAAAAGGTGAATTATTAATTTATTGGACATCCCAGATCTCCTCAAGTCAATATAAACTAGAGGAGAAGAAATTGAAACCAACGAAGAATAGAGATGTGGTTGTTTGATGAAGAACAGAGATTGAGATACTTACCTTTTAGTTTGGTGCTTTCCTCCTCACAAGGTCTTCGAACCCATAGCCTTATCGTTGCTAGAAGACGCCAGACCTAAGCTCAAGGGAAACTAGGGCACCTGCTCGATGAAGGTGTTTGCTCTTCTTCAAAAACCAAAGAAAGGACAGGGAAGTCACAAAGGTAAACTAAGGTCATTTTGGTCTTTTTCTTTGCACACATGAAACGGTATTAGGACTATTTTGACGGCAGAGGTGTAAGTGTACAATGCGAGACATCGGGGGAGGTTAGTGATCGTTTTTGAATCTAAGAGGGTTTGACTTTATTTGTCAGAAACCTTAGGGGTGTTTCTGCAAATTTTCCCTTTCTAGAATTATACAAAAAAGGATTGCAAATGGTTGACTAATTTTACGGAATTTTATACTTGAAATCGAGAAATTTTGGAGATCTTGGCTTCTCCACATTAAGGAGTGAGTTGTATATGGTTTGATCTCCATGATGGAGTGTGTTTGCCATGAGGGTAGTGTTTACTTGTTCTCTTCCATGAGGGAGTCGCTTAAGCGATGGTGGCACTATGGTTTTGGTTTGACATGTGTATGCGCACGTCCCCTCGCGGCGGCTGCGGCACAGAAATGTGCGGTTGTGTTGTGGGTTTTAGAGTTGCCATTGTTCATTGATTATGGGGTGTGAACAATCACCCAATATTTTGTTTTAATTTATGTGCATGGTCTATCTAGAGATTCAAGGCAAGTGGTTCAGTTGCAATCGGGGAAGTCCGTAGACGCCCCAGTTCACCCTGACGAGCTACGAGTTCCCAAGTTTTGGAGTTTTAGGCTGATTTTAACTTGGTCCTACACTTCCTATTCCAGCATGCTTTATTTTGCGCTTATTGATTGATTTATTTTACAACATAGGGACTTTTTGGGGATTTTTAAATTGCTGACTGCTGCACTGTACACTTAGTACGATTCAGTATATATATGTTTTGCACCATACTGAGTGTGCGGTGCAGGCAAGAATTCTTTTTCCAGCAACTTCTATATGGGATTTTTGGGGCCTTCTACTTGGGGGTTTTAGCATGGATTTGCAGGGCTTGAATTGGCCCTGCTATGGCTCACGAATAGGTTAAAATGAGGTAAGAAGAGGAAAGAATTTGGAGAAAACTCAAATTCTCCCATTCTCATTGCATTTTTAAACATTCAAATTCTTGCAAACATGTCTAAAAGCATGTAAATAATCTCAACGAATCAAAAAAAAAAAAGGAGAAAAACATGCCAACATGCTTTTTATTGAAAGAAAGCATATTTTTCTACAAGAAATGTGAGCTTGATTTAACATCCTAGAAATTTGCATAAGGGTAGTTTAGTAATTTTATAATTACCCTAATTATTTAAATAAGATAATTAAATAATCATTAGACTTAAAAAATTAATTGGACTTAAGATTGAACTAAATTGAATTAATATAACAAGATTTATGGCCTATAGAAAAATGACACTTTAGTAGAAAATTTAGAAATAGTAATTAGTAAACTGAATTAATATAACAAGATTTTACTTGGTTAGGGGTCCTAAATTGTGAAATTAGAAAATTTAAGGGTGGTTAGGTAATAATTTAAAATAGGAATAAATAATTGGACGAAAATAGAAAATAAAATAGCTACTAAAGGTTTTAGGATAAATAATCTTAGTTGAACTAGAATTGTCAAGTAAACTAGAAATACTAGTTAGATTAAGAAATCATGGTGAAATCTTAGTTGAATTAGGAGAGTTTAATTTGAACGGGGTTAGACCATGTTAATCTATTTGATAGGATAACCTAATCCAAGTTCTCAACAAATTTGGGTAGAATAGTAATTAGACAACTGAAACCCTACTATAAATACTAACTTTAAAACTAAAATTATGATTTTTATTCTCTTGATTAGTCTTGGGTGTGTAGTGATTCTTGGAGGAAACCCTAGAGTGTTGGACGTGCGTTTTTGGAGGAAGAAAGGGGAAGATATGGGGAGAAACCTTAAGAGGAATTCAAGAGATCTTAATAACCAAAAGTTAATATTGAGGTAGGTTGATCTATGGATTTTAACTAAAGAATTTATGGCTAAATATATTTCTGAAAATTTATGGGTGCATGAGATGATGTAAAATAGTGATCTTGTGATGAATATGTGAAGAATCCATGATTGACATTATGAATTATTGATTGAAAGCATGATTGTGTGAAATCTTTAGAGAATTTGCATGATAGAGTGAGATTTCAATTCCACAGATTAAGCCTTGTTTTTTTATTCATGGGTTTTGCTTCAAACATATTTAGAAACATGCTAATAGGCTTATTTGCTTGAGTGCTTGATTGTTTGATCGAAATCTTAAAATTTGGGTATGAAACCTAAACTATGAATCTTTAGGATTTCAATGGTGAGATAGTCAAATTCTAATCCGGGTGAAATTGATGCATATGGATAGTTAGGATATTGATATGGGATGCTTAGAAACTTGTTAGAATCAATAGAATTGGAGAAAACTAGGTTGGATTGCTTGAAAACCTAAAATCTGGAAATTTACGAACGGGCGCTTGATGTATGCTCGAGCACTGCATCAGGTGCTATCGCCTATGCTTTATTTATTTTCAAAACCCAAGAACTAATTTACGTCACTCGAAGTTGCGCTCGTGCGACGATATGTAAAAATTTGAATGCTCAATCCAATGTACGCGTGTTCATATGTTTTTGTTGGACGCCCAATACCTAGCTCGAGTGACCTATCGAGTGTAGGTGTTATGGGTTTGATTTTTGTTTGAATCCATTGGACGTACAACCTAAGCTCGAGCGTTAATGTTAGAGATAAGGCAAAATCTATGAAGTAGGTTGGGCGCTTGACCAAGCTCAAGTGGACCAACTCAAAATTTTGTAAATTGTGAGTTTTTGAGTAATTTGTACAAATATGAAGCTATCTATGGTTTGACTTCGAGAGAGTGTTTTTAGTAAACCCTTTTACCAGACTTGTGATGTTATTAGTTGAGATGGTTTGATGTTTCATTTAACCACGCTTATTTGATGATTTAGTTTAATTAATTCCACACTCTGATAATTTTTGATATTATAGTCTAGTATTTAGTTGCTTTGGGCGCATTGTAACACTTCAGGTTCGGGTTTGGTGCATTGGGGCATGTACCCAGATTCGGGGCGTTGCACACATGTACATACTTATAATGTGACTTGTAATGTCTATATAATACAACTATATACTTATATTACCTATATATTGAATTATAAATAAACAACTTGTATAGATATGGTAGCATTATTAATCCTCCAAAATGTAATGTCTATATAACACAATTATATAGTCATATTGTCTATATATTGCATTATAAATAAACTTGTATAGATATGGCATTATTATTAACTCTCAAAATTAATAAAATATATATTATTCAAAAAAATAACTTAATGATTAAAGTCCTAAAAAATTAAATTAATGTACTTAATTACCTATATATTGCATTATAAGTAAAATAGAATACAAATGAGCCATAAGTGATCGAAATAAAGAGAAAAACTTAAAATTTAAACAATTTGGTTCGGGTTGACCCGTTTTTAAACATGTTGAGAAAACCTAAACACAAACCCAACCAATTAATAAAAGTGTCAATTCGGGTTGGGTTTGGGTGGGCAGCATAAAAGTGTAAATTTGGGTTAGGTTTGGGTGGTGGCCGTGTTGGATAGAAATTGTCGGCTCTAGTAGCGGAGCATATATCTTGTTAAATATTTTTTAACGTTTTTAAACAATTTCTTGGGCAAAGCGTACGCAAAGTTCAAACCGTAGATTTTATCCTCAGAGAGAGAGACATAGTCCTTGAGTTTTCAAACAAGCTATAATTTATCTCCACGTGGCAAACTCATCATCATACAAAGATAAAGATAAGTCCAATAGAAATGCCAACACAAATGCACGTCGACCCTTTCCCCTTCTACTATCAAAAAAGAGAGAGAAAAAACCCTTTTCCCTTCCCTTCACTTGAGCAGCTTTGCACGCAAGGCAACTTGGGAAGATCAAATCATGTCCATAGCCTCATACCATCAAAGCTTGCTCACCAATGCCCTCACTCCAACCCACAGTCCCAAGAAGAAGAACCCCAATACCTTAAAGATAGTCTTATATCAATCCACCCCCCCAGATGGAACCCATCACTCCCCAAGGTAAACCCTAAAGCTCACACACTTTCCCATTGCTAACTCTTTTCTTTCTTACTTTCTTTATGCAAATCAGAAGGTTGTTTCTTGATACTAATATATTAATTTTTACTGTTTTATTTGTTTATGTTTTTTGATTAACAGTAAGGAGTTCAAGATAGCGAAACTGGCGATCGTTACCTTAGCTGCCGGGGTTCTGACTCTGGGAACAGTTCAGGACGCATCGGCGGCGAAGACCGGCGGTAGAGTCGGCGGTCAGGCTTTCCGATCGTCGGCTCCTCGATCGTCGGCCCCGAGAATCGACAGGTCGAGGTAATGGGAGCTGAATCGATAATTATGTGATAAATCTTCGATTAAATTTTAATTAGGATAAGATAAGGCTATCAATGAGTCAAGCGAGCTGCTGAGCCTTCTCCAGCGCGGCTCGGGCGTGCAAACGTTAAGACTTGGGGGCTTGGAACAGGGCCATTAAAGTGTTTTGTGCTCAGGTTCACTAATATTTGTTTAGCTCTGAGTGGCTTGGGCTTTAGTATGAGCGGTACCGAGTTTGGTGGCCTGGGTGACTCGGTACCGATCTATACCTGGCCATAGCCATAAAATGCCCGGTCTATACCTGTGATGAAATGCCTTTCTTTAGAATAAATATTGGCCAGCATCAGTTCATATTGGCCGTTATGAGTTAGTACTGGCTATGGTCAATGTGGTGGTTAGTTCTGAGATTTTAAACCTCGCTGAGTGGAATAAGATAAAAGCCTGGTTTAATGCAATAATGTTAGTGAGACAAATGCATATTTGGGTTAAATCTTTAAAAGTCTCATCACCATCATCAAAAACCAATTTCCACCAAAGTAAGGTTGGCAGCATGAATCTTGTCTCACCATCTACTCTATCAAAAATCATATATTTAGTTAATTTATGTTTCTGTAATTCATGTTTTATTAACTCTATCCATGTCTTTTTAGGTCTTCCTCTTGATCTCTTAGGTCTTTCAATATAGGTACTCTTACATCTTCTGTATCTCTAGGTCTTTGCTTTATATGTCTAAACAACCTTAACCTAATTTCCGCCATTTTATCCCTTATGCATGTTATGCCTAACCATTTTTGAATATCTTTATTTATTTAATTTTTGCCTTCATTAGTTTTGCCATCTTAGCATTCCCATCTCGATAACACGCATCTTCTTAACATGTTAATTCTTTGCTGTTCAACATTATTTACGAAAATAATATGTTGTTTTAATTGACGCATTAGAGAACTTACCTTTATTTTAAGTGGAACACGCTTATCACACAAATTATAAGTAATCTATACTACTATTGACAAGCTACCTAAAGTGTTTTTATTTTCACATACCTAAAATATCCTCTTCTAGAATTCTTAGTTTCAAAAGTACTAAATCCTTGTTAGGCATGTATGATTTTTCTCCAACACTTATCTAACTAAAAGAATTCTAATTAACTGATGATAAAAATACTTATCGATAAGCATATCTGATCATGTTGCCATAAGATACTTATCTAACTAAAATAATTTTAAATATTTTGAATTACTAAATGCAGATAAGCATCTTCAATTATGAGCAATGAGACATATAATAATTATTTAAGATAGATTTATTTTTATAAATAGAAATTCTTCACTATTAAGTCCGTTATATTTGCTTTCTTTAATAATTCATTTTTAATAATCATTGAAAAAAAATTACGAATTAAAGAAGAATTTTAGTGAAGCAAGTTTTTATGAATCATTTAAGATAAATTAATTTTAATAATTAATAAGTAATCATTATTGTGTTCGAGAATATTTTCATATAATACTTGTATAGTTAAGATAAATTTGTTTTTAATATCTCTACATTTTGTTGATTTAATTAATACTTATAAAATTAATTAGTTTGTGCACTAATCCTATAAAAAAAGTTTAAGGCAAAGGCCTAAATGTTGAATTTTAAGTTTTGTAGACTATAATCATAAAGACATTTTTAAGAGATAAACATATATGCATCTAAACATATCCTATCCTCTAAGAAAAACAAGGCAAAATTTATTTAAGAAAAAATAAATTAGAAATAAACATAAAAAATTATTTAAGATAAATTACTAATAAAAATAATTTTAGTTAATCACATTAATTAATATTATTGATAAACATACATGAAGATAAGCATATCCAACAATTGAGTAATGATACATTTAATAATTATATTTGAGATATATTTATTTTTAATAATTAAAAATTAATCATTATTGAGTTGACCATATTTTATTTTTAAATAATTAAATATAAATTATTTAAGTTAAATTACTAATAAAAATAATTTTTAGTGAATCACATTTTTGAATTGTTTAAGACAAAGTCATTTAATGATTAATTATTATTGAGTACGTTATCATTGTTTTTTTTTTAATAATTGAGTCAGCTAATTTTTGTATAATAATTGTATATTTAAGATAAATTCATTTTTAGTTTATTCACATTTTTTTGAATTAAGTAATACACATAAAAGTAATTTGTTTATGTACTAATACTAAAAACATACATAACGATGTTTTGTTGAATTAATTGTATGACTTAAAAGTAAAACTTTAAGTCATACAATTAATTGTGGAATTTTATGTTTTGTTAACCATTGAAAACAGGTTATAAATCATAAAGACATTTTTTAAGGAATTATTAAAACAAAAAACATACATAACGATGCTACAAGGAAAATAAGGAAAAAATTAAGATAAACAAATGCAATAGAAGTTCTTGAAATCACAAACTATGAGAATCATTAACCACGTGCAATGCACATTCATCATTGCTAGCTAGTACTATTAAAAAAGAATTAAGTAGTACAAATTATAAGACTATTAAATTTAACAATATTATTTTAATCACTTCAACTTATGTTGCAGTAAGTAATTGCCACATAGAAGCTTGTTTTAATAGTTCAGTTTTTTCACGTGTGCTATAAAACAACCTTAAATTCATAAAACAAGCTTTTGGACAAAAAGAGATATAAACAAAAAATGTTTTTTAATGAAATGGAAGGCTCATCTAAAGCTAATATTTTTCTTTCTATAGACTTAAGAATATTGAAAAAGGTTGAATGGCCATTATACAAGTCAAAGCTTTGTGCGGATATGGTACTTATTCTTACATAAGTTAAGACATTTATTACATAGTTAACTATGAGTGTACCTATCAAATAGATGGTCTAGATTGACCAGGTCATGCATCAACCTAGCCAAAATAGTCATAATGAAACAACAAGCTAAAGCTGAGGGTGTGTTATTATTAAATAAAAATCTTTCACTGTTTTGAAATTATGAACATAATATTTCTAATGAAGTAGATGAGCCAAGTCCCCCTAATGGAGCTCATCCTAGCTGGGCTTGGGCTTAATAAGAAAATGAGCTCGTCTAGTCTCAAGCTTTGATTTTGAGCCTATCTATTGAACTCAAGCTTTGTTTAAATGAGTTCAACTGAATCTCAACGTGATTTAACTCAACTTGTTCACAGCCTAGTGATTAGGGCATCTACAAGTTAAACTGGGGTTTATTCATATTAAACAAGAGAGTATGGTTATGTTTCGAACTACTTTGGACTGTGAGGTCAAAATAGTATGGTTATGTTTCCCTATTACCTTGGATTTTATGGATCAAAATAGTCTATGGCATGATTGCAAGGTGCTTTGTGTGGTGCAATTGTGATTGGCCAGTAGGGTAGCTAGTATGCGGGAAATTTCATAATTTGGGCTAAATCCAAGTTCAGTCAATTGATATTTGGATTGTAATTTTGAATAGAGATTGCCCTCATAATTTAACTCCTAGTGCTTTTCATATAGAAGTTCCTTTGAGACCAACTTTTTTCTCCTTGGTCTATAGCTATGTTGTGCACAAGTAGATATGTGGGTTTATCCAAATCATTTTCTCATCTTTTTCATATTTGACATATGGATAATAATTTGACAAACTACACTTGTCCAAGTGTAACCCACTTTACATCCTTATTGTATTTACCAAATATATGTATCATGAATATTTCTTTTGGGCAGCTATACACATCAGCCATGGTTTGTGACATACACAGTCTCTCATCATTTGGTAGTACCATTAGTAGCAGATAAAATTCTATATTTGTTTTACATATGAAAATTAATCCTTAAACAGAAGGTACTTTATTATCTTGTTTCCATATATCTCTTTTTTTTTTTTTCCATTAGGAAGAAAAGTTAAAAAAATTAATTAGGAGAGAGAGTCATAATTTGAGAGAAAGATGAAAGATTTGTTGAAGGATTAACTTGTTAATTAAACATCCATAAATAAAGGTGGCACTAATAGGTGGTTTTAAGTAGTTTTATTCTTGAGAAAAGTTGTTTTAGGCTAATTCACTAGAGTTATATAGTGATAGCATTATCACTTAATGTCTTACTAAAATATATTATTGTTGTGGCCATTTGAATAGTTGGGCTCTATATTTTGATTTTAGTCACTATCAAAAACTCCTAAAAGAGCCTCGTAAAAATTATATTGAGCTACAGAGAGACTTCTGCAACGTACCCATCAAATTAAATTCCTATTTTCTAAATGTGTCAAACAATACTAAACTTTTTCTAACTGTCAAACAATACTAAACTCACTTACAATTAAATTTCCTATTCTATTCAAATTCTAAAGTATGGGATGCAAGTATAAAATTTAAAACATATCATAGCATGGATCAGCTTCAAATGATCTTTATAATGACTTGCAATAATTACAGCCCTGTTATTACCTTTTTCTTTCCATAAGTTTCTCTTACTCACATATAGTATCATACATGCCACTCTATAGTATGTATAAATTATATTTTGTATGTAAATCAATATAATTCTGTGTATTTATAATTGTGTTATATTTATTTATTTAACGTTATATCTTTGTCATTAATTTTATATTGAAAGCTTACTTATCTATGAAAAATTGTGCACATTTTTAGGTTTTTTAAAATAATCATTCTATTTATTAATATTTTTATTTTTGATGGGTATCCTTTTATTTATTTTTTAATAAAAGATCAGGATGAGAATGGTCTCTCTATGGCTCTTTGACTGCTTTTTAGGAATATATTTACCAAAAGAAGGTGACTTCAAATGGCTGTTTCATGTCAGCTGCCGCCACTCTATGTTCCATCAGCTGTTACATGTATACATTTCAGTTTCATACACGGACATGTACTGCTGTACACATGTTGTCCCTGTACACATTTTTCATCATTTGAACAAAATAAATAAATATGGAGTCGCTCCAACTGATATTTAGTTTGGCCTAAGTGGCAATTTTACATTTATTTTGGGCCCTTTTGTGATTGTGCCTAACATAGTTGGTATTTTCATATTTAGTGATAGAGTGTGATCAAGTCATGCATTCATAAAGTTCAATCCACAGGTTTAAAGTAAATTCAGTCTGAAGTTACCAAACATGGACTTTGAGACCAGGTACATCACCGTACACATGCATATTTGCTAACTAGGGATTTTGGTTATTTCATGTCTTAAATACTAACTTTAGTATTTTGTTAGTCTTATTAGGAAGTTTTAAATATACAATCTCCAATATTATTTTTAAAATGATCCAGACCTGAAAATGTGGTAACTTGTCCACTCCAAAAGTATATAATTAGTCACATATAAGTAATTTTGATATTTGAAGTTTATTGATATTTAAAGAATGAGTTTTCTTTGATATTTGGTAGCTTCAGAAGTTTAAGGTTCTTTTTCTCCCATCTCATTTGCATATTTTTCATTTTGAATAAGGCTGCTACATTGGGTCATGTTAGTCAGGACTAGGTAGTCTAGTAGTTTAATCCATTGATTTTTCAAGCCTTATGTAATTGTTCATAGGCTTAGGCCCAATTTTGTCAGCTTTGTCAATTCATAAATTCATGGGTAATGCCCATGAATGGTCTTGCAAGCCATGTTTTTTGGATCTCTCTTAAATGATTTATTCTAATTGGGATTTTGTTATTGTTTTTGAGAGTTCTAATGGGAGATGATGTTTAATTAGGATATTAGCTATTTGATGAGAGTTCTATAGACAGAAATTTAATTTTTCTACTTGATGATATATTTTTTTTTATTAGTGAAAGGTTTTGGTAATAAGACTTAGATTTTCACCATTTCTTAATTTTTATTGTTTTTTTTCCCCTTTAAATATTGTCTTTTGGATTAGTTAATGAGATTGTATTCTATAATAGATGTAAGTGAGACTCTTCTTCCCTACTAGTGGTTAAACTCCATTGATGAAAAGTTTTGGTAGTAAGACTTGGATTTTCTCTTGTACACTAGTTAATGGGATAATTATAAGTGTGACTCTTCTTCCCTACTAGTGGTTAAACTCAATTATCAATTCTTATTTTAGATTGGTGATACTGTAAAATTTTTAGTCATGAGATTTAGATTCTTATAATTCCTTGTTTTTATTATTATTTTTTTTCAAATATTCTTATTTTCTAGCCATTTATCATTGCTATTCTTTTCCACTTTCTCAACTATCTGATTAGCTTGTATGATTTTCAAATTTTCTTATTTTCTAGCCATTTATCATTGCTATTCTCTTCCACTTTCTCAACTTGTATGATTTTCAACTATCTGATTAGCTTATTTCATCAAACGAATAAAATTATGTTTGACACCACTTAATTAGATGATTATTTTTGCTTTTAAGTTGTCAAAAAATGTCCTAAGTACATTTAATGGCATTCAATGGGGAAGTTCTTACGCAGAAGCAATACAGGACAACCTGTATAGAAGAGTTAATAAGAGAAATTTCTCCTTTTCACTTATATGCTAGAAGTTGTTCTTTAGATATTTGTAGAACTACTAAAATGACACTTTTAGTTCCAAATATATCCATAAATCTTTAAAAATTAATATTTTTACTCCCAAAATTTGGCATACTTTTTTGTTGACAAGGAAACTTAATTACATGTATTTATTAGCATATTCTTTTCATAATAAACAACTTATTCCTTCTGTGGATAAGTTCTCTTATTGAATGACTTGTCCGAAAGTATTTACCCACAAAGCATAAACACAGCCGAAAATCATTTCCAGGTTGATATTTGTCACCAACACCCTAACGATGGCTGAAAACTTGTGTCATAATCTCAAATAGGGACTCCTATGGATTCCCAAGCTCTACAGGTTTGATTTTGCCTTCAGCATTAGTATTGTGCTAAAACGTATCAAGAAGTACCTACTTGTCTTTAATCTTTTATTGCAAGATGATATTCCCTTCTAATTGCTGCAAATTGCTTCTTGAACAGGACTAACATCTACGTCAACCCACCTATTGCGCCGCCACTTGTTGGTGGTTATGGATTTGGTGTGCCGTTCTACGGCGGATGGGGTTGGTCACCATTTTCATATTTCACTCCTGGTCCTAGTGTAGCCATTGGTGTTGGAGGAGGGTTTGAAGTCTTTGCATTGTTGTTGTTTTTGAGTGTTATTGCTGCAGCAATAAGGAGATTTATCGGACCAAGGAGTGAAGATGATGACTATTAAAATACATTGTCTTATGAAAGAAAAATGTGTAAATTACCAAAATTTATGATGTGGAGCTTGTATTGTTTATAACTTCATGTAAGTTTAGAAATTGAACGTAAACATAGCAGGGGTTCAATGAGTATGCCAAAATGAAATCATCCAAAATGCTTCGGAATAGATAATAGATTTTAAGTCATCCAAAATGAAATCAAAGACCGTTTGGTAACTTATTTATAAAAACAATTTGAAAACCAAAATCTTTTCAAATTGTTTTTGTGTTTTGGAAAACAATTTAACAGAATCCTGTCTGCTAATGTTTAAAACAAAATTACAATTTTAAAACACTAAAAATGCATTTTGTAACTAATTAAAAATTGATTTTGTTTATACTACATTGCAACATTACATCATAAGATGGATAAACAGGCAAAGCAATACAACCCTCCACTCTAAAATCTCAAATCCTTTAAAAAAAACCTAGAAATTGAACCCAAAATAATCAAGAATTGAACTACAGTCTCATGACCGGTACTTGAAATGCACCAATTCCAGTAAAAGACAGAAATATCGAACCCCTAGAAGACAATGAAATCAAAATATTAACAGTGCTCCAATTCCAGTAAAAGACAGAACACACAATAGTTCTATTCTTTTTCCTCTTTGAATTGGGTAATAATTGTGGAACCAAGTTCTCTCTTATCTCCAGAGACCTCACATAACCTAAGCAGCAATCCGAACCATGATCATGATTAGTAGAAAGGCGTTGGAACAAGAGAAAAATATGCACAAAACACTCAAGCATACGGTGAGAAATGACTACACTTCGTTGAACAAAACAACTTTCAAACATCCATAAAGCCTGCTAAATAATTATGTTCTCTATTGGCATTTGAATCAACATAAACAAGACAGTCACAAAAAAAACAGCCAAATTGGTTTTTAGTGATGCTTTTTAGAAGTAAACTAGATTCAGTCATCTAATTCTTAGTAATTGAAAAGCAGTGATACTTTTTTAAAATATTTGAGAATGAATGTCATTTTACTATCAATGGAAGGGTTCTTCCAAAAATGCCCTCAAAAGACTTCCATCTGAGAATTAGATGACTGAATCTAGTTTACTTCTAAAAAGCATCACTAAAAACCATTTGATGGAATCTCTGATTGATATGGAAAAATCTACAAAGACACGATTTGTAGTTACCTTGACAGAAACGATGCCTCGACCTGGATCTCTACTTCGTTCTTGTGTTATGAGCGACAGAGGTGAGAGCTTTGTGAGGAAGACACAAGGTAGGTGTCGAAGAGATAGATGGAAGATAACTACAAAAACGCCATCCAAACTGAAAGAAACCCGATTTGTTGTTTTTATAGACCAAAGTTTCAGCTTTTAAAATCGAGCATGTTCTTCAATCGTTTTTTTTCATATAAACAATTTGAGAAGCATGCTTGCTAAACACGATTTTGTGTTTTTCGTTTCAAAAAAACGGTAAAATTGTATTTGAAAATATTATCAAACATCCTCAAAGAATTTTGTTTGATTTTATCTAATTATTTGCAAGACGTGTTAAGAATCAGGTTCATGTCAAAGCAGTAATGGTAATCCATAAGGTAAAATTAATGAACAATGAATCTATTCGTTGCTTAGTATCGAAAGGTAAAGTCTTTCTTTTTGATGTAAAAGGGTGTCGAAAATTAATCTTAGAATGAAAGTAAATAATCTAAACATAGAATTAGGATTAGAATCTGATTGAGGTTTCGATTAGGGATGGCAAGGGAGCGGGTTTTGTTAAACCCGAACCTGCCACCTATAATGGTTTTGCCAATAACAAATCCTGACCAGCCCCTATTAGGTTGGCAATAGAGCGGGCTAAAAATGTGTGTTTTTTATAAGTAGAATATATAAATTAATAATATTTAATAAAAAATTCTAATAGATTAAGGTTGGGATAAGAGCAAGTTAGGCTAAACCTGATTTTGGCAATACCAAACTCTAACCATTAAGGGAGGGACGGAGTAGGTTTATCCATTTTATCCGTACCATTGTATCCCAGCTGTTTTGATCCAACTTCCCATTTTTACAATTCATGCTATTAATCAAAAGCATCAACCTTCCCAAGTGGTGGCCATATACATGGTCTTAGCATAACTACAAGAAGGTTTGGGTTCAACATTTATCTAAAGATAAATTATAGAAAACTCTCTTAATGTTTGCACCAATCACACACTCCCTTCACGTTTCCAAAATAATATATTCCCTCTTAAAGTTTGTAGAAAGGTCGTACTCACTGCTCTCCATTAAATTACCATCCAAGTTTTTTTGATTCTAATTTCATTAATCTTTAAGTATAAGAAGACGAATTTATCCTTCAAATTAATTTTTTAGTAAGTTAGAAAAAGGAGTAAAGAAAGATAAGACTAATTTTATAATAAATAAAGGGAGGTACTTTTCTGGTAAAGTAGAGTGTATTTAAATAATCAAATAAAAACTTTAAATTTAATAAGGATGGGCTCTTACAAGGGGGAAAGTGTTATTTCAAAAACGAGAGGGAAGGCATCTGAGTAGTGTGTATCTTAAGGAAGGCTTTTGTAATTTACTCTCTATTTAATGCATTCATATCATGTAATATCTCAGAAATTTAATTTGTTGTGTTAGAACCCTAATTTTGGAGGTTAAAAGAGTTAAAATGGAAAGAAAACAAAACATCAAAAGTGGGTTTTTTGAAATATAAGTTAGAAAATGAGGTAAAAGTGAAATTCTTGAATTTAATTTTTTACCCTAAAGTTTTCAAAATACCAAGAATGGAATAAACTTTTTCAAATTTACAAAAACTTACCCTTGAATCTCAAAAACATGCATATTACTTGCTTTGTTCGTGGGTTGCCATTTTGCCAACCAAAATCAAAGGAAAATGCATGCAAATAAATCCCATGTCAAATAAATTCACTAAGAGGGGATATAGAGAGTTTCCAAAACCAATAGAGCATTATCTGTGTTTTCAGAAACTCTCGATCGACTATTGCAACAGTCGATAAAACCAGATCTCTTTCAATCTCTTTGGGAATCTTTCCAATTTCTACTCTCTCTTGGATTGGAATCTTCCAAAGTGGTTGAAATCTTTCCTCTTGGCGGTTGAAGATTCATGCACTGATTCTCCCTTCCAAAGTTGCGACCACCTCTTCCTTTAAAATGGCATCTTCTTCTTCTGAAATGGGACATCTTCTTTCACTCTTTCTCAGGCAATCATCACGCTCAGTCACCTCTCTCTCCTCTTTCGCAATCTCTTTTATCTCACAATCTCTATGTTTCTCGCTCACAACCTCCCTCTCTCTGTTCGATACTCTTCCCTCTCTTGTCAGCAGTCTCTCAGTCGTACACCTCTCTCCTTTGTTGAGTTCTCTCAATCTCACCCCTCACTCTCGCAATCTCCCTCTCTCGCAGTCATAGTCTCTCTCTTTCACTCATTCACAGTCTCTCTTCAACTCCCTCTCTCTCTCTCTCTCTCTCTCTCTCTCTCTCTCTCTCTCTCTCTCTCTCTCTCTGTGTCGCAGTCTATTTCTCACACAATTTCTCTATTTGCTTTCTTTTTCTTCCGAATCAAAGAAATCATAAGGCACAAGTCATCGCACCAATCCGGATCTCTCTCTCTCTCCCATGGAAGTCAAAGCCTATCTCTTCTGGTTAACACTTAAGTTAGTAGACATCTATAATGCCCTGAATACAAATATATTCCTCATGAATAATCCAAACCCTAAGTGCTAACTTTGTGGGCCCAAAGCAACTAATTGTGGAAACATGATCAATTCATAATCCAAATAGTGTCAAGTCTGGATAATGGGAAAGTCAACTAACTTTTATGTAACACCCCGGATCCGGTTCAACAACCAAACCCGGAGTGTTACTAAACATCTGGGGTCAGAACAAACTAAAATTTATGCGGAATTTAAAACTTTTATTTATATCAGAGTACCATTGGAAGCATAGCATATTAAATTCAAATTAATTTACAATGAGAATCTCTTTATTCTGAAATAAATCTAGATTTAAAATCACAATTCTACCCATGTGCTTACTACCTCAGTCATGACGATCTTTCCAAGCATACCTGAAAAATAGGTGAAAATAGGAGTGAAATTTACATCTCAACAAGTAGCAAGGTGCATGCAATTAAACAGTCTAACTTAAAAAATAGTCATGAGGTATAACGATAAATCAAAGCAAAAGCAATAATTCAAGTCCATGTATACAATTTCAATATAAACAAAAAAATATACACAAAACCACATATGACATCACAGGACTCATGAAGCAAGATAAGTTTTTGAACAGATACCCTTCATTGCTATGCCACCATGCATCTTATGAGCGAAGCTACTAAGACCCTCAAACCCGTATAATCAATTAAGACAAGAGGCGTAGTCATTAACTTATTGCGCACAAAACTCACAGAGTTCAGCATGAACCACTAGCTGTAGATACCCCAAAATTGCACGATTTTTGATAAATCTTGAATGAGAGAAATATTTTATTGGAATTTTCAATTCTTAGAATTGGGTTTGAGATCCTTAACCCATTTGAATCCAAAACCACAAAGGAAACGGCTCAAATTCAATCTTTTGTGCAAAGTCAAACTTTTTCCGGTTGAATTTTGTTGACTTTTGACCCCAGAAAATGAAATATTTTTTAAAGCAAGATTACAAGATAATTTTTCCCGGTAATAAGGTTTTTAGCAATGTTATTGCATAAATGAATTTTTTGAGATTTTAAATCTTGACGAATACTTTGGTATTAACATGTTGAATCTTTTTACCGGACCTGAAAACCCGGAATTTAGCCTGGAACTGGAAAATTGACTTTTTATTCACTTGGAATTTGGGTCTGGAACTATTTTTAATGGATTCAAATGGGGGGGTGTTTGCTTATTTACATGTAATATGTAAAATCCCTAATTTTTAATGAAATTAAAAATTAATAGGTTAAGTAATTAAAGTAAGACTAATTAGTAATTTTGTAGAGGAAGGAGGCCAAAGAGTCAAACTAGGAGAACTTTTGGTCAAACTGGATGGGAAATTTTATTTAAATAAGTAAGGAATCTTATTAAGTTTTATTTGGTTGGTTGTGGATGTTAGATGATGTGGCAAATATGTGGTTATGCTTAAATAAGGGTGTTGGTATAGGGAGTTTTGGTGAAGTGTCACTTAGGAGATCATGATTTAAGTTGTTGGAGGCGGCAACTATAAAAACTTAAGGTTGTTCAATTCGTGAGTTCGGTTGGGCAATTGAGCAACTGAAGTGGAGATCTCAGAGAGAAGGAGAAGGAGAGCTAAGGTTTGGTGTTTGATCTGGAGAATTTTTGGTGATCGGAGGGTTTATCTGGTGGCCATTTGGTTGCTGTTCAAGAGGAGTGAAGTCACATGCGGCAGCAACTCAATTTCATCCAAGAGCTGAAATCTGAGCCATCTTGATCCGAAATTCAGGTGAGTTTGGTTAATTAGATTCTACTTAGTTGAGTTCTATCAAGAGAATTTCGGATCTAAAGCTATCTAACCAGAAACTGGATTTTAACAGTAACCTGTTCATGCGACCAGTTTTGGAGGCAGAATTTTGGAATTTCATTTGAATAATTGAGGAGTTTCTTAAACAAGATTTGCTTCTAATATGTAAGTAGCACTCTTGTTTTAATTTTATAATGATTAAATCGAAGTGTAGTTTCACATGAGTACAATCTGCAGATTTCCCTGTTTTATTAGTTTTGGCATCAAAACCTGGTCAACGATGAGTTTTTAGATTAATGAAATTTCAGAGCATGTTTACTATTTTACTGGTTTGTCATTGAGTTTTTGGAGATGAATTAATGAAGAAAACCAGATCAGAATATATATTATAATTCAAACGTACTTTTGTTTTGCTGTATTCTCTGTTTTTGTCAAGTTTGACGCCTAAGCATGTGTATCAAGAAATTTTAATTCAAATAAATGCAAATGCATGATAATTGATTTGGTTAGATGATTAAATATATGCTGGACATGAAATGGAGGAAAATATTTAGATCAATTCACACAAAACTGATTTTTCGTTTGATAATTTCAGAAACTTTGTTTGAAAACCTCCTGGTCATCTAAGGTCATGCTGAATGTTAGGATTATTGAATTAAATCCAAATGAGGTTAGTTATACTCTTTGAAGGGTCTAGATCATCCTAGAAATAATTCAAATGCAAGGCATTAGATCAGTCTTGATGTTAATTCCATTAGCAGTACTTAAATCTGGAAATATGGCCTGGGTGCTGAACATTGCTAACTGGCGCCAACCTCTCTAGAGGTCAGCGACCAGTTAAACCCCCAGCCTATTTCCTCTAGCTTTTAAAGTGCTATTTCAATCCTAATTAGAGATTTATGTTAGGGATCCTAGGTGAAGGTAAACTTGAAGGATTTTGGGTTGATTAAGAGGTGCCGAAATGTAATTCATGAAAACAGTGTTGCTGAACCTTGTGGAAGCAGGAGCAGCAGTTAGAGGGCTAGGAAGGATATGTAAATGGTTTAGAAGAGAAAATATAGGTTAGCTCTTTGGGGTAAAAGATTTGCCGCAATGTATGGCATGGAATGGCTAGAGCGCCTAGGATGGCCTAGGATTGCTCAGGATGGCCTACCTAGGGGAGGTAGGCGCTAGTGCAAAATTTGGAGAGGGCCTAGGATTGCTCAGGATGGCCTACCTAGGGGAGGTAGGCGCTAGTGCAAAACTCTTCATCCATGTACGGGTATTCTCTCAAAAACATTATTTTATTGATTTAATGCTTAGAACCTAATCTATGATACCTAAATAGATGTTAGAATTATCTTGTAAAGGTTTTGGCTTAGGAAATTTCATTGGTGTTTATTAAAATACCTTGGCTAATTACTAGACATTAGGAATGGGATTACTTTGAAGTTTCAGTTAACCAAATCAGAAGTTGTATTAGTAATAATTTGAGTGTTCTTATGAGGTCTAAATTCTGTCCAACTCTTGTGCATAAATTTAGTTTGTAAAACTCATTTGGGAAACTACATAAAGGATAAAATTGAGATGATTTAAATGAACTGGAGTGAGAAATGAAGTGTTAAAATCAGGGTATGAATGAGGTGTTTAACCACATGAAAATTTGTGAGTACCTCTATATAGGACATTAATGTTCTAGTTCATTGGGGTTCCAAAGTCAAGCTTAGGGAAATGTTTCTTTCTAGGTTCAGATCATACCTAAGATGTGGGAACTTGTTTAATAAAGAATAACTACAGAAAATTAACTTATTAAAGGGTGGACAAACTATATATTCATGAAAATTGAACTAGAAGAACAATCTATGCTAAAGTGAGTGAACTAAGGATTATAATCTTATTAAAAATCTGCAGTTTTGAATTCGAAATGAGTAGAACCAACCTGAACTTAATATTGGGATTAAATCTTAGTTTTAACATTCGGATTTGCCGATTTAACTAAAAATTGACACTTTGATAAATTCTGATCTATAAAGGAACCTTTATGAAATATTATTGGAAAATCTCTTGTTTGGACTTATAATGAGTAAAACAAATATGAACTTATTATTATAAGGTTGAAATCTGTTTTTTTTTAGTATACGAAACTACCAGTTAAGTCTAGAATAACACTTTTACCTAAACTTTGTCTCTCAAAGGGATTTTATGGAAATTAATGAAAGGAGCTTGTAAAACTTATTATTGGAATAAAGATGTGTCTATAAATTCTGATTTTGTGAATACGGTTGAACCTTGACTTATTAGCACTGGATTTCACCTCAGATTTGATGGGATTGTCATGATTATGTAATTTTTACATTGCACTGGTTTTATGCGGATTCTACGGAAAGAGAATTTTAAATTGAATATGAATGATTGGTTTTCTGGTTTGGAATTGGTTTTCCTCCATGTACTTGGAGAGACAGTTGTGATGCCCATGTACTTGGGTAGTGGTGATACCTCCGTGTACTCGGGGATGCCCCATGTACTTGGGATGTTGATACCTCTGTGTACTCAGAGATGCCCCGTGTATTCGGGATGATATGATTGAGATTGAGATGAGTTGTGCTTGCTAGATTTCACGGTTGGTTTTGATTTTAGAGTCTAGTGGGCATAGCTCGATATGGATCCATGTTAGGAGCTAGTTAGTGGAAGGGATTGTTCTTTACTAGTTGTAATACTTTGTTCACTCACGAGTTTCCACTGTGTACTCAGTGAGGCCTGATCGTGTACTCGGCTGATTGCGGCTATCCCTCATTTTATCGTGTACTCGGACTGTGATTGGATTAGTACATGCCAACCCATCACTGTACTGGGTGGGTTCTCCTGTAATAAGACGATGATCGTGTACTCGGCATATCGCACCTAAGCCGGGAGGTAGCATAGTGGACATTGGCATTACCCTAGTTAAAGGCAATCTTATTTCATGAGTCCTGCTGTGACTTATCAACTGCTGATTTGATGTTACATGTATGTTTGTTTAACTGGATTATTCTTGTATCTCATACTGATAGATGGATTACTGTTGAGTTACTCGGATTATTTGAAACTGAGGTGTTATCGCTACTGTTGCATGATTTCCAACTGTATCATATTTTAGAACTGATGAACTGTATTTGAGCATGCATGTGTTGCTTACTAGGATATTCGTATCTCATTACGTTTTGTTTTCAGTTTCTGGTAAGAACGGCACCAGCGGGTATATGTTTGGTTCATGTGAGTTAGCCTCGGTTATGGTATTTTATTTTGGAGCTTGGGTTATAGTGCACTATGATTTTATAGTTATTGTATAATTCATGTTTTTCCTTTACTCTGATTTGCTATCCTGGGTTATATAATAACCTTCGAAGATAAGTTAAGGTTTTATCTATGTAACTTGGATCTGGGGCGTTACATAATATCTTAAGTAAATGGAGATTAAAAAAATACGAGGACATTTACTTAAATGATATTACATGTAAATAAGTATTGCCTGTGCAGAAACATGTCAAAAAAGTGTAAAATTTGGTAAAGCATGAAATGCCCATAACTTATTTACGGTCTGGTTGTGCCCATATTTAGTCTACGGTCATGTCGTGATCGTATTGTAAATACGGTCAAAGCATGACTGCAGTACATATACGGGCGCGAGTTTTTTTGAGCGAATTTATCTTTTCTCGATTTCTGAGCCTTATCTGCACTCAAATCTCTCTCTGGGAGATTCGAATCCTCTTGTTTATCGATTCGAATCCTCTTGTTTATCCTTTATGGTTCAATGGATTGGCATTATCTCTGTTTTTAACTCAATCTGGAATCTTCTGGAACTCTATCTTGGCATACCCCTTGGACCAACCATGCCCCTGGGTTTGCCTATAAATAGAGGGCCTCTCCTCAAGCAAAAGGCCAAGAATCTAAAGCTTGAAGAGCTCCAAGTGAAGAAGGGAATCCCTGCTTCTCTGCTTTCTCAATCCAGGTAAGTCCTTTTTCTCTTTTATTTTCTGTTTTTAATTCTAGAAATAGTCTAATCTTCTCCATTTCAGTAGAATAAGGCCTAGTTTATACTTGTATCCCCAAACCTATCTCCAAGTACCTCAAGACTTCTCTCTAGCCGTAAAACGTGAAGAGAGAGCTAGGGGAAAGGGGAACAGGTGGATTCTTAGAATAGAACCCTAAAATCTGTTCTTCTCTTTTTTGTAGAATAAGGCAGTTTGATTGTGTTTGTATTCCCAAACCTACCTCCAAGTACCTCAAGACTCCTCTCTAGCCGTAAAACGTGAAGAGAGAGCTAGGGGAAAGGAGAATAGGTGGATCCGTAGGGTAGACCCCCATGTGCTATAATATGTGATATGTGGTTTTTATTACTCTGTAGGTGTTATGTAAGTGTTTTATTATGAATCTGGAGGAATCCTATGGATCCAGGTTGTTTACAGCATGAGATCCCCATTGCCTCCTATAGTTTGGATTTTTCACACCATTGCACCTACATCACTGTTTTCTTGATTTTGGTGATATTTGGCTAGGATTCTGGATCTACCATGATCTATATGGTAGACCTGAAATCAAAAGCCTAAAAGTAACCTCTAGGGTTTCACGATGTGATTTTGAAGTTGTTGTAATCTTGGAGAGAGGACCCTATGATCCAAACTCTCCCTTTTGGATGTTTTTTTTATCAATTTGAGTGTACCTGGTTAAGATCTCTCAACTAATGAGAGATCTGGTACAGATTTGTACCCTAAACAGTTCAGGTTTATTTTTCAATGTTTCTTTCAAAGGTTTTTAACTGGTATCCTTGTTTCAAGATTTTAATGATTTAACCTAAGGCTACTTTTCCAAGTTTTGCTTTATGCTTATTTTCATTGATGTTTATTTTGATTCTTTATTTAATCGTGAAACCCTAGGAATGGTATGATCATATTGAATGTTCTGAATTAATCGGGATATTCATATGAAAAACCATACACTTTTGTTACTTTTATGATTTTTTCTTATTTAAACAAGCTTTCTTTGTTTTTAACATGAACAATACCTGGCAACCACCTTGTGTGGATGAATAGGGGTGCCTAACACCTTCCCCTGTTCATAACCTAATCCCCTTACCCATCTCTGGTTGTTTTTGTTTTGTATTTTAAATTAGAGTTATTTTACTCTAATTTTTGTTTCCTTTATTTGATTTGATGGTTTTGGTGTCCATTCACACCTAAACAGAATGGTGGCGACTCCTTGTTTTAATGAATCCCGTGTGATGATTAGGAAGTCATTAAATTGATTTTCCATGTCTCTCACCAGCATGTAGCACCTTAATCAATACATGAAGATGGCCACTTATCCGCTCATACAGGGTACTCACTAGCAATAAAAGCTTGAAATGAGACCCTACAGACATGAAGACCCCCCAAATGCAAACTAACTTGCAAAGGAAGTGCGAGTGCAAATGGGAGTGATCAACCCAAAATAAGTACCTATCCACTATCTAGCTTAGCCTATGGATCCATATACAGCTATGCCCGCTAGACACAACTCACACGTAAAACATGATTTTAAATCAATTATCATAACTCAATTTCAAGTGATATACATGTCTCAATCTTCTTAACCCGAAATCAATCCCGTTGAGAAAACACAGTCGAAACCACGAATAAATCTCCAAACCAGATTCCATAAATATTGACGCACCCAAAACATAATTATTAACGGTTTATATAGGTTATAGTTCACAATCATGAGCAAAAGTAAGATTCCTATGACTTGACTAAAACTTCCCTAATTAAATTACCTGTTAATGCCCAGTTTCTGTATTTAACACATAAAGCATTACATTTTGTAATTACTGTTATTCTTCACTTTCAGCAGATCACACTGACCCATATTGAAGCTTAAGAGTTGGTTCAAATCCCCAATTTTATGTTTAACTAAATCTAATCCTCTATTTCCAAAACCTTGACCTTTAAGACACCCAATTGCATTCGTTGTTCCAAATTATTAGTTTTAATACCAAAATAAATTACGTCAGTTCCTACACCTCAATTTAACTCCTATACAGGTGTTCCAATAATTAAATTACTAGGAAAAATTATTAACCATTAAATTATACCTAAAATCCCCAAAATTTTAAAAATGCCTTAGGTTGCTTGAGCGACCTATTGAGTGCTTGTACAAATTTCTGCAGAATTCGTAGATTTTCCAATTTTTTTATTTTTGGGTTATTTCTTCGGTTTTAATTGTTCTAAATTTATTTCTTGTGAACTTAAATCATACTTACAACACCCTAGACTTATTTGTATCAATTAATTGCAATTCCTTGGTCATCTACAAAGATCAAACCAAATGTATCCATGAAATATATTTTCGTCTAATCAAATCAATCATAAACAAATAAAAAATATAGAAATCATGCAATTCCTCCAGTTTTCAAGTGATTGCTACTTGCCTTATCATGCAAAAATCCATATTCTCTTGTATTCCGAATTGAATCCAAACTTCTGTTATTTTTCGCACCAACCTAGGGTTCTCCAAACAAGATCTCCATTGTTCATATTGTAGTCCTACCAGTCGTGAACAAAACCTACAAATTTGAGACCGATCCAACAGTTGGATTTCTTCCAATTTAACTTTGATGGCTGCTGGTCAAAGGTTTCAACAACAATTCCTTTCTCTTGAGACCTTTCTATTTTTCTCTTCCTCTTTCTCTTTACTCTCCAAACGTGGGAGCTACCTTTTTCTCATCTTTTTCTCCTATATAAATTGATTAAAAGAAACCCTAAACTTGCTTTAATGACTTGCATAAATAGACCAACCTTAGAGTTCTGAGTCCTATTAGGATTAGGAAACTTTTCAATTAATTCCTACTTTCTCTCCTCCTTCCAATTCTCTTTTTAGTACTTTACCTATTAAGACCCTTACTACTAAACTCCTTCCTTTATCAAATTTTCGTTCATAGATTATATTACCTAAACACCCTATTTAGTTAATTTTTCTCCTAATTAAGGCCACTAATTAAGTATAATTACCCAATTGCCCTTTTCCCTTCTATTATGCTATAATTATTACTATTCAACTTCAAACTTAACCCAATAATTTTTAAACTTCTATTTTCCAATTCTATTACTTATTTAATAATTTAGTTCATCAATTGCCAATTTGGAATTTACTAAATGTAACGCCTTGGTTCTGGGTCAATTATTACAGACCCGAGGAGTTATTGAATGTGGCCAAAGCAAATAAAAATCTAGAACAACTTAAAACTTTTATTAATTCCATTATCAGAGTTATGTGTGGAAACATGTTATAATGTTTAATAACAGATAATCTTTAACATTTACAAATTCTTCTTGAAACTCATAAGCTAGTTTATAACTACATTGACTACCCGTCTTACATACTAGTCCAATGCTCGTCGTCCTCGCCAAGAGTACCTGAAAAATGGGGAAAACTGGAGTGAGATAAAATCTCAGCAAGTAGCAATCTGCATGCATTAAAACAATCCATAATTTTTATAAAATAAGTCATGAGGTGTGCGAATAAACCAGATCAATAATAATAGAAATGATAATAAAAAAACCACGGCAAACAGTGTAACGCCCCGGTTCCGGGTCCAATTCTCAAAACCCGAGGTGTTATGGTAAGTAACAAAAACAACTAAATCCCGAATAATTTAAAACTTTTTCTTTCTTTAATATCAGAGTAAATGTGGAATACTGAAGTAATTTCATTATTTATTAATGATTATATATACAAAAGATTTCAATACAACTATAAAACTATCCCGTTGTAACCAGCCCAAAGTTTATCGTCTTCACCAAGAGTACCTGAAAAATGGGAGAAACCGGAGTAAGAATAAATCTCAACAAGTAGTAATGTGCATGATATAAAACAGTCCATAATTTTTCAATAATAGTCATGAGGTGAACGATAAAACCAAAACCATGATAATACGATGATGTAATAATAACAATTTACCAATCCAAAACAAACATGTGTGACATAACATGACTTATGAACTGAAACCACTTAATAAGATATTCCTGCTCCCATATTTCGCCACATCACGACTTACATGATAGATGGAGCCCGCACCAGCAGTCACTGCCATCTCCTCCGTCAACCATCAACGCGGACCACCCACGAATGGGGTTGGCGAGTACAATCCTCAGTCCAAAAGAAAATCAATCAAAAATACCGCTTCCGCAGAGGCCATACCAATCCGATCAAAGATTAATGGACCCACGACAACACGTCTAATACCAGTGCATGTGCAAGTCACAAGTGATCCTTAAGCACGGCCAAATCATCGCTCCAACGTGCGAGTCACAAGTAACCTACCCACATGACCAATATAAAGCTCGTGAAAGTCGATGTCTCATTGAAGCATGCGGTGGTAACCTGAATAAAAAATAAAACCGTTGCCCAACAACAAATTCGGCTAAGACCAAGCCGCATCTGCAGTGGTCAAGGATTGCTGCCAACGTCGCCCGCACCTTGCAAGTACGACGGAACGTATACTAGGGAGTTCCGAACAAGAATAACTTACCAGCCAATTCCCTTTCACTTCCTAGCTAAGCTATGGATCCATACTAAGCATTGCCCACTAGACACAACGCACAATCAAAACCTCGAATAACTCAAAGATACAATATTCAGTGATAAACCTCGTACCAGTAATCATAAACATGTCCCAAATGATGTATCCACAATATTTTCCAAAACCACGGTGTCCAACCAAAATATATTCAAAACAGCTTTTAAACAGAGTTCTAGGTCATTTAATAAGAAATGTACAAGAGTATACATAAATTCTAAATAAAAGGTTTAGATTTTAGTCGTGTTAGTGTGGGCATACTTAGTTTATTTTTCTAATTCAATATTCAGGTTATTCTTTATTTCCTACAAATTTTACTCCAAATCCTACACTTTGGTTCATCCTAAAATCCTTACTTTTAAATCCTTATTTACCAACTAATACCCTAAATTTCTAAAAACCTTTGGGTTATGCTATTGATTCTTTCCAGAAGTTAATTTAGGTCCATTATGACTTGTTAGACTAGGTTCCATACCTAGAATCCTAACGAAAGTGGTCTGAGTGCATAGGTTTACCTTAACTAGTCTACTTTGATTCTTATTTCATTCAATGTCTCAAATAATTACCCTTTAATCTGAATTTAATTCTGTCACTTCCTACATCTCACATTCCTCTAATTACAGGTGTTAAAATATTAAAATTCCAAGAAAATTCATTAAAAATTGAATCTGGGCACGAATCCCAAGTTTTGAAATTTCTGACAGATGATCGCTCGAAGGGACGCTAAAGCGACTGCTCTAGCGGTTTAGTTCCAGGTTATGTTATTTTTCAAAGGCCTAACGCTTGAAATAACGCTCGAGCAGTGTCTCGAGCGCTTCGACTATTAACACCAATTTCCTTAGCTGCGGGAATTTTCTAACTTTCTAACCCAAACATTAATTCAATTTGATTCTAAACATCTAATTTCCATCCTAAGCTAGTTCTGAGACAACCTTAAACTAATCCCATCATCTTTTTACTTATCTTGAGTTTCCTTTTTAAGTTTAAACTCACCAAGATCAACTCTTCGTTGGTTTTTAAAGAAAGCTAAAACACCAAAACAATTCTTTATAACAAATAAGCTTTTCCCATGAAATCCAACTTCAAAAACAATACGATCGAACATAAAAAACCCAAGAAAATATGCAGTTCCTCCAGTCTCAAGGGTTTGCTACTTGCCTTTTTTATGAACCTAGATTTTCTGAAACTTCTTCTGTGCCCATTTTGGGAGCTCGACTGCACCCCTTTAGACTTCACCAATTAAAATCTCCATCGTTCAGTTTGAAGTCCTCCATGATTAGAACAAACCCTAAAATTTTAGCCCATTCCAACGGCTGGATATTCTTAGCTCGTCATTCGAAGTTGGCTGGTCGGCCATCTCTGCAATTTCTCTTCTTTCTAATTTCCTCCTTTCTTTTCTCTCTTCTCTCCTTCTATTTTGTCTGCTATCACTTATGCACGAATTTTCCACTCCTAACTTGTTTTCAAAACCTAAAACACTTTTTAAACCTCTCTTTTATAGCCTCTCTCTAATAGACCAATTCTAATTAGGTTTAGCTTACTCTAATATACTAAGTGTATTCCCTCTTCTACCCTTCTCCTTAATTTAACTCCTTTAACTCTCTTTTAAGGAATCTCCTAATTAATTTTCGGACTTAATCCTATTCCTAATTTTAAATTGTAACTAGACTTTTGTTATCTACTCAAAATACTAAAATTTTGGACCCTAAATAATATAATTACCATTAAGCCTTTTGTCCTCCTTTTAAGCCTTAATTTCATTATTTTACATCTAACTAAGCTAAAATTTTGTTTAATTGAGTTTGTTGACTTAATAATTAATTATCTTATTTTCTTCCTGAATTTAACTAATTTGAAATGACCAAATTGCCCTTTCTCTTTAAATTCCTATTTTAACCTTTATATCTCTCTTTAATTCTCCTACCATTATTTATCCCTTAATTATTTATTTTATTTTAAAGAAAATCTAGGGGTTTACATTCTCCCCCCCCCCCCCCCCCCCTTAATAAAAATTTCGACCTCGAAATTTAAAACAATTATACCTCATGCAAATCCAACACATACAAATTCTAAAGAAAAAGTTTTTCCTTATATTTTTACTCTTTCAAAATATCTCTTATTCAAAAATACTTTAGAAAAAAAAATTACTTTAGAAGAAACCCGCAACTTTTCTTCCATCAATCTTTACATATAAACGCGTCCGCTTATATGAAAGCTTGTGGAGAGCATTATAAAATTTCTTCAAGCTTTAATTCGTACCAAAAGTATCATATTTTACAATACATACTCACACATCATATATATACTTTACATATCCCATGTTGTATAGGGTTCACACCCGAGTAATTGTTCCACATTGCGCGCTGCTTCACAATACTCAAACATGTCCTGGTACAACCGGCTCATCAAGCATCGACCAATATTTCAATCAATACATATATATATACCATTACTTCATCTACAAATATATCCATATAATATGATCATTTTTATTATTTCAATTATTCCCAGAAATTGCATGCTCTAATTTAATTTCAAACAAGATACAATTACACACATTTTTTTTACATGGGCGCTCGAAATGTCGCTCATGGGCGCGAGAATAGCCACTTACTGTACCCTTTTAAAACCCGATTTTTCCCTCTTTTTATTTTTACCTTCACTTTCACTTTTTACTTTTTACTGTTTCATTCTACTGTGTTCGAAAGAAACCCTCCGCTCGTGCGCGAGTGCTCAACCCAACTTCCAAGAGCTTCATTCGACCATTTCTATTCAGTCTAAAGGTAAGGTTTTGTAGATTTAATGCTCAACAACTTGAATCTAACAAGGTTTTTTGTTAGTCTCCAAATGCCCTAGGGTTTTTATCTCAAGATTTCTGTTTTGGCTTTATTACTGAATGGTTTTCGCTCAAATTAGTTTCTTTTAGTTCGTCGCATGTCCTATAGTTGATTTCGAGTGGATTTATGGAATGGTTTTTGCGATTTAACGATTTGTGTAAAAATCCCCAAATCTGGGCATTCTCGGTTTTGGGCGCTTGATCTGTCGCTCGAGCGACAGACCTGAGTCAAGTCCTAGATTTCTGTTTCTATTTTCTCCTATTCGGCTTTTGATTTTTCAGTTTTCCCAGGAGTTCTTCTATTGTATCTAGGCATGCTTTATCTATCATACAATTGTGCCCTTTTTAATTTAAAAATTAAAATTTTTTTTTATATGTTATGCCTTAATTCCTAATTTTGTCTCTAACTTCCAACTTCTTTCCTTTTTTCTGTTTTTATCTTTATTTCTTCTTCTATTCAATTCCTATTCTTATATGGATAGAGCCTCTAGTAGTAACCCTTCTATGAGACCCAGGGTTGAGGTCGATAGGAGGTTTAGATCAAATGATCACAAGAAGCGCTTTATGGAGCACTTCCAAGATCGGATCGTCCTCCTAGAAAGGGAAGTGTCCTCTGAAGCCTTTGACTCCAATATTGAGGAAATCTTTTTTTTTTTTTTTTTTTTTGGAAGGTAAGTCCAAAGTGTATTAATAAAATAGAAATTTACAATGAGGTGCCATCCTGGTTTAAACCAACCAGTGCCTTAAAGCAAGACAAACAAATACAGACAAATACAAGAGCCCCAATCGTGGGTAGAAGCAAATGTGATAGACAACAACACCTAATGAAAGCAAGTACAAGTAGACTAGCTTAGTGAACCAGTTCCCATCCCAATCTCCAGTTGCTCACGAGCTGCCTATGAAAAGGTGTGTCTGGTAGTCGCACTTGATCCATATTGGCTTTTGTATGAATGTCAGAGATGATAGCGTTCTCAAGTACTTGCCATGGAAGATAGGAATTTTGGAAGATCCGCCTATTTCTTTCTCTCCAAATATGGTACACCACAGCTGCCAATGAAAGATGAAGAAGTGAGCGCGTTTTGGCATTTCCCACCCGAAGCGTTGCAATCCATTGCACAAGGTCTCGCCAAGGCTGGGTTGGACTGTGAACACAATTAAGTGACATGATACGGCTCCAGATTTCCCTAGAGTAATCACAATCAAAAAATAGATGGTCGTGGGATTCATCTCTTCGTCGACAGAAGACACACTTGGGCTGTTGCACAATTCCCATTCTATGAAGCCGATCACATGTGAGAAGCCTTTGGTTTATGGCCAGCCACAAAAGGAAAGCATGTTTTGGGATGTGGTTATGGAACCATACCAAGTCATGCCACACAACCGGGGCCCTTTGAACTTGTAAGCTTTGGTAGGCACTACTGATGCTAAAGAACCCTGTCTTCGAAGGTACCCAAAGCAAAACATCATCAATATCAGCTATTGGCTTGGGGAGCTGGTCAAGTTTGTCCCATACCTCAAGCAAATCAGGAGACACAGCAACTGGTGGGTCCCAATCATCTCCTGCAATAATAGCACTCACCTTGGCGTTGCTTGGAAGCCCAGAATCATAAATAAGTCGTTGGCCATAGGTTGAGTACAAAGGACCATCAGGATGCCAGTTGTCATACCATAACGACGTTTGTTGGCCACTATGAATCTTCCTCTTAACCTGCAAAGCCATATAAGACCGTGTTCGAAGCACTTTTCTCCATGCCCAAGAGCAAATTGATGGTATGTTAAGAGTCCAGAAATTGCGGTCCTTTACAAGGTACTTGTGCACCCATCTAACCCATAGGGAGTCATAAGAGGAGATAATCTTCCATACGTGCTTCATGGTGGCAGCTTTGTTCCATGTGCATAGGTTAAACAACCCAAGGCCCCCCTCCTTGCGTGGCGTGCAAACTACATCCCAACTTATGGGATTCATTTTATGCTTGAGTTGCGGCCCTGTCCAAAGAAATCTTCTACATATCTTTCCAAGCTCATCAATCACTCCTTTAGGTAAGATAAAAGATGACATCCAATGGACTTTGATAGAAAAGAGAACAGCTTTAATGAGCAAGAGTTTACCCGCATACGAGAGGCATCTTCCCTTCCATGATTGTGCCTTCATCTTGATTTGGTTGATGAGAGGCTCACAATCTCTCCAAGTGAGCTTTGTAGAGAGTAGGGGAAGTCCAAGATATTTCACCGGTAGCTTGCCAAGGGGAAAACCTGTGTATAGGCTCAATTCTTCCTGGTGGTTCTCATCAACCCCACTTAAGAACATGGCACTCTTTTGGTTATTCACATGCAAACCTGTAAGACTTTGGAAGTCGTGGAGAGCTTTCTTCAAGCAATCCAATGAGTCTTTATTAGCAGCACAGAACAGGAAGAGATCATCTGCAAAGCATAGAAGTTTCAGGCCAACTGCTTCACATCTAAAGTGGTAGGAGAAGCCCCGGAGTGTATGTTGCTGTAGGACCATATTGAAGACCTCCATCATCATCACAAACAAGTAAGGTGACATAGGATCACCCTGGCGTAACCCTCTCGCTCCCTTAAAGAAACCCATGAGGCAGCCATTGATCATAACTGAAAATGCTGGTGTAGATACACACTCCATAATCCAAGTAACAAAGCGGGTTGGAAATCCCATTCCAATGAGCATTGTCTTGATACTACTCCAAGAGATGGAATCAAAGGCTTTGCGAAGGTCCACTTTCAATGCACATTTTTTGTGGATGCTACCCAAGTGGTAATTGTGGAGTAATTCATGAGTGAGGAGAACATTTTCTGCACTACATCTTCGTGGTATGAAGGCCGACTGATAGTCACCCACCAGGTCCCCAACAACTCTCTTTAGCCGGTTAGCTAAAATCTTAGAGATACATTTGTAGAGAGTATTAACACAAGAAATTGGCCTGAAATCAGAGACCTTACTTGGATTGTGGCATTTGGGCACCAGAGTAATAGCCGAAGTGTTCCATTGCTTTAACAACTTGGCAGAAGTGAAGAAACTTAGAATTGCTTGGACGACGTCATTTCCCACAATATCCCACGCTTTCTTAAAGAATGCCGGGGTGAACCCATCTGGTCCTGGGGCTTTGTCATCCTTCAAGGAAAAGAGGGTAGCTTTTACCTCTTCAGAAGTTACCTCCTCCTCCAAGCTCTCCCCTTGCTCAACAGTTACTCGTGAACCAAACTCAGGCATCTCCATTGTGCTAGTATCATGCCTTACCCCTAAGGTGGTCTGAAAATACTGTACGATGTGGTTGGACACCTCAGCTGGGTCACACAATTTCTGCCCCTCATCAGTCATTATACTAGATACTGTATTGGCTGCCCTTCTAGAGATCAAGGAGTTATGGAAGAAAGCGGAATTCCTATCACCTTCCGCGAGCCATTGCACCCGTGATTTCTGCCTTAGTTGGGACTCTTCTTGGCGAAGACTTAGAGATAGTTGGTGCCTGAGGGATTTCTCTTGATGGAACAAGGCACTACTATGTGGGTCATCATGCAAGCACTTCTGAACTTCAGCTAAATGTGTCCTCAATTCAAGAATCTGCGAAGTTATATCTGCAAATTTCAATCTCTTGCTCCATTCCCGGAGCTTGGCTTTGACTGATTGCAACTTCTTTGTCACTTTGTACATTGGGGTACCAGAGACTTCCACTGACCATGCCTCATCAACAAGCTGGAGAAAATCCGGGTGAGAGGCCCAAAAGTTAAAGAATCTAAAAGGTTTCTTACCTTGTTGCCTTTGAGGGAAGATTGTGACCAATAAGGGAGAGTGATCCGAGATGCCAGGATTAAGAACTTCAACCTCAGAAGGGCTGAAGCTAGCATGCCAGGGGAGGTTGACCAGCACTCGATCAAGTCTGCATGCTATTCTTTGCTGGCCTTCACTCCGGTTACACCATGTATGAGAGAACCCTTTGGCCCTTAGCTCAACTAGGCCACACGCATCCACACAATCATTGAAATCATCTGAAGCTCTTGTGTTAATATGGTTGCCCCCATGCTTCTCGTCTGAAGTTCTAACACAATTAAAATCACCCAAAATTATCCATGGCTGTGTTGAAGAGGATATTATTAGGTGTCTCCACAGTTGGCGCCTTTCCAACGCCTCATTCGATCCATACACAACAGTCAAGAAACAGCTCTTGTTTACACTAGTGATCTCTGCCAAGCAGTGGATATGTTGATTGCTACTTTGAACTTTGGAAATTCTTATTTCATGAGGATTAAAAAGTATCCAAATGCGTCCTTTGAGAGCACAATCATAGTTGGTAATAAGTTCCCAATGAGGAGAAATTAAGTTCTTGACTAGCTGGGCATTCACCTGTCTCACCTTGGTTTCCACAATAGCTAACGCACTAAGCTTTTTCATTGCTATAAGACTCCTTATCTCACACTGTTTGTCGGGGCTGTTCAAACCCCTAATGTTCCACATTGCTATATTAATCATGGGAAAGTGCTTGGCTGCCGTCCTTACTCAGAATTGAGTCAACATGTTTATTGAGTCCCCTGATGTTCCAGGTGTCCCAATTAACCATAGATCCGATTAGAGATTGGGAGAACCACCACTGCGGGTGGAGGCCATCTGAGAATTACTTCTCACCGTCTTACTCTTAGCTTCTCTAATAGCAATTTCATCCACCAAGATGGTCCGTTTCTTCTTTTTCTTCCGCGACTTCTTACCCTCACTAGTCGGCGAGGTTTCATGGTTGACCATACTGCCCATATCCGACAGCAAGGAGAATTGGTTGAGGTAATTGGAATCGGTCTTCTCAAACACCGCATGCACCCCTTGCAGATCCTCCAGTGTATTCTTGGGCGCCCCATGCATATCCTCCGCTAAGTTGGTAGGCGTTCCATTTGTATCAACAACTGAATTGCTAAGCCCAGCTTGGCACTCGATGGCAGAATTCGAAAGCGCCCCATGAGTCTCGACCTCCCTAGCTACTTGTGACTCCACAGAAGAAACTGTATGGGGTCTACTGGTTTCCGCTGGAGGAGTAGTGATCACATCCGATCCCCCTTCAACAACAAGGACCTCCTTCCCTTTGCACATGCGCTTCCATTCCTCATTGGGCCGATTGTTCTTCTCTATAACCTGGGAATCTCTAGCCGTGGGAACCTCTGCTGCTGGAGAGATCACCTTCTCTTGGGGTTCAGTTCCATCCGCATTGGGCTCTCCTTCATGGATATCAGAAATTTCGGCCAGTGAAGTGAACAACTTTCCTGTAGGCTTCCAAATTCTGGCTCTAACCCGACTACACCGGCTTTCCAAATGACCAAAGACGCTGCATAGGGAGCACCTCGCAGGTTTCCATGCATATTCAACTTTGATATCAGAAGACAGCTCCAATTCTTTACCATATCGCATGTGGATTGTTTCTGGGAATGCACATGAAGTATCAATCTCAACACATATCCTAGCAAACCCCAGCTTCGATCTTCTCTCTGTAGCTTCATCCAGAAAAAGGGGCTTCCCAACTCCACTTGCAATGAAACTTAAGCCTCTTGGGGTCCATAACTCTAATGGGACATGCCTTAACTTGATCCAAATGGGAACTGAAGAAAGTTGGGATCTCTCAAGAACGAGATTGGGCTCCCACTCTCGTGTAATAAAGAGTCTTCCAGCCATGTACCAGGGGCCTTGCATGAGCACTTTTTCTCTAAGCTGAGAATCAGAAAATCTGAGAAGGAAGAAGCCATTATCAATGGCTGTTATATCCACGGTTCCCCACAATTTTGCTGCTATGGACTTCACTACATTAAAGGGGAGGCTCCTGTCCAAAAAATAACCAACAATACATCCCTGCCATAGTCGATGGCCTTCATCCACTACCTCTTGTGGGGGGCAAACAACGACCTTTCCATCAACTATCTCTGGAGCATGAAAAGTGAGCTTCGTCCTACTCGCTGCAGCACAACCGAAAAGTTCAACCCACTTTCCCGAAGTAGAACCTCTGGGACGTGCAGATTCGGAAGGGCTAGAAGGTGTAACATCCCCAGTCGTGAAAGAGGCCAGGCCAGCAGGCAGGCTGCCAGGAAGACCTGCAGGCGAGCCTGGAGGAGCTGGAGCAGAACTGAGTGTGCCAGAGCTGCGCTCAGACACAGGCAGATCACACAGGCCATCGCGCAAAGGAGGGAATTCCAAATTAAAATCTGGGCATGACCCGAGAGCTCCAGACCGATTGCCCAGGCCCGGATTACGATCATCATCTCGACCCGAGCATCTGTTCTCAGCACCTGACCTACTGTCATCAATAACCAGCACCTCAGGGATAGGTGAGGGATTACGTCCGACAGTCTCCATGAGCAATGCTGACTCACTTCACACGACCCTCAGCCCTGCTCATGGTAGCAAGCAACCTCCAAACGGAACCGCCACCCCAGCACGATGGCACCGCGCACAACCTCGACGAGCACACAAGCTCTGGAATCGACAGTTGTCGCACAACCAGAAACACACCAGTGACGACCCACGAGCACACAACTTCCACGAGCCCCAACAATAACGAAGCACAGATCCTCCACGAACACAGATCCTCCACGAGCAAGGACCAGTCGCGAACACAGATCCTCCACGAGCAAGGATCCGTCGCAAACCAGAACTGTTCCAGGCGATAATGACGACCTGCAACTCCACGAACTCCAACGAACAAGAACCAGATCCTACAATGAACAAGAACCAGATCCTCCCACGATAACCAAGCACGGATCCTCCACGAACACAGGTCCTCCAACGAATAAGAACCAGTCACAAACACGGACTCCAGCACTGTTCCAGGCGATAATGGCGACCTGCTACTCCACAAACTCCGGTCCCCACAGCGGCCACTCCGGTTCCAGAAGGCAACCTTGACACCCCACGGCCACAAACAGTGCGGGAGGCGGCGACACACAACCACAAAGAGCACCACACCACCACGAGCTGCTCGTCACCACCACTAACAGAACCTCTCCACCATGGACAGCACCACGAACAGTGCGAAACAGGGATTTTTTTGTTTGATTATTGAGGAAATCTTTACTGCTAGGGGTTGGGTTTCTTTGTTTGATTATTCCATCCTACCATGTGCCGACATGATTAGGGATTTTTTTTTTTTTTTTTGGAAATTAAGTAAATTCCATTAATAGAAGAGAAAGATAGGAGACTAAACAAGTCTCCAACAAGCTAAAAACAAAAAAAGAACCTACTCAAAGTTGTAACATGATTACAATAAAGACCAATGAAGGTCCCAATTGCTAACAATTTGCCTGTTCAAACTTGAGTCTTGGAGAACCACTTTGTCAAGTCCACACTTGAGCTGTATCTCAAATTTTATTTGGTGAAGGATCCAATCATGTGGGTGATAAATGTTTTTGAAGATACGCCTGTTCCTTTCAGCCCATATGTTATAGATTGCAGCTCCCAGAGAGAGCTTGAACAGGTAGTTAGTTTTTGTAGATGCCACGAAAGCATTCGAAGCCCAATCAACCAAATCCCTCCATGGCCTATTGATTCTGGAGATACAAGAAAGCCTTAGAAGACCTTCCCATATGTGACGGCTGAACTCACATTCAAAGAATAGGTGCTGGTGAGATTCTCCATGATTAGGGATTTTTATTGTAATATCGGTGCGGTTTCACCCGATAGGACCTTCTTTCAAGGGTATGTGAGGGGCACACATTTCCCTGTTACACCTATCTCTTTTGCCTCTTGCCTTGTTATTCCCCATGTGGAAAACCTTGTCTACCCTTACACTACTCCCCTTGACTTTTCTACCATTGCCACCTACCTCATGGAGCAAGAGTGTGCCTATGATGGGGTAAGCTCCTTTACTACTTCTCTCCTTCCCACTAACACTCATATTCTTCAGAGGATTACTTTTACTAACTTCTGGCTTGTCTCTCACTTCTCTTCCCTACCTAGCTCCAAACTTCTCTTTCTTTATGCCCTTAAGAAGGGTGATTTTATTGACCTAGCCTCTCGTATTATTTCAGTCATTCTTGGGAGTCATGATGATCCCAAGAAATCTTGTGCTCTACCTTTCGGTTGCTTGATTGCTCGACTTATCCGCTCATTTCCCGTGGTCTATCCACTTTACACTCTTATGACTCTAAGGCAGCCAATTAATAAGAAGACCATGGAGTCTAGTATTTCCCACTCTAAGAGAGTTGGGATTGGGGATCATGCTCCTCCTAGCAGTTCTCGACGACGATCGGCCCCTTATCCTAGTGTTTCTTCCACTTCCTCTACTCCTACTTCTTCTTCTACTCCTACAGGTGACACAACAGCTCTTCAAGAGCAGATTTCCCGGATGGCTCTCAGCCAGAGCCGCATGGAGGATGCACCTGAAAGCATTGCATGTACATTTTACAGTATGGAGTGTGCTTTAAGTCTATTTTGTTTGAGCTTTGTCAACATTTGAGTTTGCTGTTGTGGAGCCCTAGAAACCAAAACAGGGACACCTCGGTCCCTATTTTAGTGTTGTGCATGATCCAAAATGTGAAAGGCAATCCCATGCCTTTCCCCCCTTCTCTCTCTTGTTGCTAACCCACAAAAGTGACCCAATTAGGCCATCCCCCACTCCCTGAACCAATGTGGGCCATCTCTGGGGCCCACACAATTTTAGGGCACCCTTGGGAAGCCCACAAGCATGATCCCTTTGAGAAAATCCGAAAAACAGCTTGCTGTTAGCTGATCCGACAACTCAGGTCAGATCAGCAGGGGCCCATTTGTAGCCGACCAACCTGGTTGGCTACATGTATTTTGGTGTGTAGCCGACCTAAGAGAGGTCGGCTACAAGTAAGTTTATGTGTAGCCGACAACTCAGGTCGGCTACACTGTTACAAGTGTTGTTTTGTGCCCGTCTTGATTGTATGTCGCTTTAATGCCATTGTTAACTAAATTAATCAAGCCAATAGGGTTTCCGGGTCACCCAGAAGCCCAACGTAGGACTCGGACTATCCATCCAACCGTATACATTGTGGGCCTTCCAATGGGGCCCACCAAGCCCAATGAACCCTAATACATGTGAATAAGCAAGATAAGCAAATTAACTAACCAAGCCGGGCGGGCCAAACCCAATGCGGCCCACCCGAACCCGATTTGTGGCATGATCTGGTAATCTAGCATGGTTTGGCCGAGACCATGGGCTAGGGCCTATTGGGCCCGCCAAGCCCATAACCTACCAAGTAAGGGTTCAATCCCTAACTTCGAGAAAACCTTGGGCTTTCTAGCCCAAGTCTGGACTAACGGGCCCCAAGTCCAATGACCAGCCCATTTTGGCAAATCTAAACAAGATAACTTAAAACACTCGGTAACCTTCATGGGGGCCCACCCAGGGGCCTGCAAACCAATGCAGGCACACTCTTTGCATGAAAAATTACTTAAATCTACAAATTTGAACAAATAAATGAAATCAATTTATTTAACTTGAGCCCAAAGGGCCTCCCAGGTTTAGATGGAGGCCCACTAAGGGACATGTGGGCTTAACCAAGCCCACCAAGGCATCTGTGGGCCTTCCAACGGGCCCACCTAACCAGACTCAGACCACTTAATTAAGCAAGATAAAATCAATTAAAGGGACCCACACCACTCAGGCGGTCCCGCTAGACTTAACCAAATTGCATGCTGGATTAGGAATCGGGTGAGAAATCAGTGAGTTGACTCAAACCAGGAGAAACCTATGGGACTCGTCAACCAACGAGGTGGACTGGGGTGTCTACAGACTTCCCCGGACCGTAACCGAAACCCTACTTAGAATCTCAAGCCGCAGACCAACCCAATAGGCAAACTTAGGCACCTAGGTGTCCGCCTGCACCCCATCAGGAGGTGGCGACTCCAATCTTCCCGTTTTACCCTCCTGGAGGCACACACAAATCCGTGCTCCCCGTGGTGTGGCGTTCATTCCGACACGCACACAACTTTAATGGAACAAACAAGAGAAAAGAATGTTATCAAGTGTTTGGCATCAAAGCCGAAATAGGTTGGCGAGCTTAAGTTCGATCTTATCTCTTTCAAACATGAACTAAAGGCCGAGGAGCTGCTCCTGGAAACCCAAGAAACAAATTGTAAGGAAGCTTCGAAGCCAGGAAGTGACACCATATCATTTGGACGCATCCCTTTCACTGAAAACTTCAAACGACTAAGCTCGTCGACCATGTCGGTAGAAATGCAAGACGCAAAAACAAGGTTCTTTTATTCTTTGCCGTTCATCTGCAAGGTGACTTTGGCAAAGAGGGGCAGCTGTAAGCACCTCATTTTTGCACCTCCCGGAAGTGCCGGAAGTGAAAACCCTAAAAGTCAACTCAAAATCCTAAGGAGCAAAAATTGACTTTTTGATCAAATTCAAAGTGGCTGCCATACCCTATCGCAATGGATAGGAATTTCTAACACGGTTCCAATGCAACTGAGTTTGCTTGAACCGAAGTCTAAATGGAGAAGTTATGGTCAGGTCAACCCCCAGGGGAGAAGAAATTGACTTTCTGCTCAAGCCAAATTGACTGCTATACCCCATCTCGAAAGAAATAAAATTTTGACATGGTTCCGGCACAATTAAGTTTGCTAGAATCAGGGCCCAGACGGAGAAGTAATGAGCAGGTCAAACCCCGGGGGAGCAGAAATTGACTTTCTGCTCAAACCCAGATTAATTGCCATCCCTATCCCAAAAGATAGGAAATCCCGACGCGGTTCCGACGCAATCAAGCATATTAGAACTGGGGTCTGAATCAGGAAGATATGAGCAGATTAAAATCCAGGGAGCGGTTTTGACCATCGGCCCAAAAGATGAATTAGCTGCCTCACCCTGTACCAGTGGATAGAAAATGCCGACCTGGTTCCAACACAACTGAGCTTGCTAGAATCGGGGTCCAGGTGAAAAATCTGTGAGCAGTTCAAACCCTAGGGCAAAATTGCAAAAAACTACCGACGTGGCGAATGTGTAAGTCACATCTACCACGTGGCAAAGAAAAGGACAGAAAATAAAAATATCTTGAAAATAATATTAATTTCCTTAAAAACATCTTGATTTTACTAATTAAAATAAATAAGAAATCCCAAAATTCGGATTCTCTCATTTAAAAGAGAGAATCCCATCAAATCAATCAAATCAATAAATAAAATCCATCAAATCAAAGGGCAAAATCGCCTTTTTTTTACAAACTTTTGCCTATAAAAAGGCACCAAAAACCCCCCTCTCCAACCCTCTTCTCCCTAACCTCTAACCCCTCTCTCCCATAAGCCCCTCTCCTCTACCCCATACGAAATCTCTCAACCCCTCCGTTACCCCCAAGCCACCAAACCTCTCTAACACCTCCCTTGATCCACTTCTTACTCTCTTCTTCTTCAACTTGGAACCAAGGAGGAAGCAAGAAAGTGTTGGAGAGCTTAAAGAGGAGAGTCTCAAGGTGCTGTCCAAGCTTCAAGGGGACTTCAACACTACTCTTGAAGGCCTAAAAACCCCCAAGGTAAGATTCCTTGGTCATTTTATTTAACATATATGAAAATAAAAGGAATTTGAGCATGTTGTGATATTTTGTTCTTGGTATGATATTTTCTTTTATTTCTAGCATGTTTGATCCCTCTTTTCCTCTCTTCTCCTACTTCTTTACAAGTAGTTGATCTCTCATGGTAAGGAGATGTGAATAGGCCTCACGGGAAGAGATGAGAGTCTACTTGTTGGCTAGGTCATATCTAAGTCCTCATTTCATGCACTTACGTACTTTATAAAATGTAGGGAGAGCATGTTCTCCTCTTCCTCTTTCAATCTTTTGTACCCTTTAAACCCCCTTATATCCCTTCTTTAATGTTTTTATAGGTTAGTACCATGCTTGTATATCCTTGTTCCCTTTGTGTGCTTTGCATGAATTTGTTATTATTATGCTTCTTATTTCCATGAAGCATGCTTGTGCAATAGGGTATGTGAGCATGGGAGATCGTACGACGGGGTGCACGCGATTTGCGCATGCCTCCGGATGGGTAATTTGGGAAAGTTGGAGTCGCCACTGCCTGATGGGGTGCAGGCAAACACCTGGGTGCCTAGGTTTGTCTATTTAGGTGGTTTGCGGCTAGAGATTCTAAACAAGGTCTCGGTTGCGGTCTGGGGAAGTCCGTAGACACCCTAGTCCACCTTGTTGGATGACGGGTCCCATGGTTTCCTGGTTTAAGTCAACTTGGTCTACTCACCAGATTCTCAATCTAGCATGCACAATTTTGGTTAAGTCTGGCGGGACCGCCTGAGTGGTGTGGTTCCCTTTACTTGATTTATCTTCTTAGCTTAGAGTGATCTGAGTCGGATCGGGTGGGCCCTGTTGGAAGGCCCGCGGGTTCCTTGGTGGGCTAAGTCCAGCCCATATGCCTCTGGTTGGGCCTTAGTCTAAACCTGAGAGGCCCTTTGGGCTTTGGTTCAATGAATTGATTTTTATTTTAAAGTCCAATTGTGGAGATTAAGTTCAATTCCATGAAAAAGGTTAGTCGGATATGCTTGTGGGCCCCTGGGTGGGCCTCACGAGGGCTGCCAAGTATTTAAATTATCTTGATTATTCTGTGCCAAAATGGGCTAGGCCTTGGGCTTGGGGCCTGTAAGCACCCAAATTTTGATCAAACCAAAAAGAAAAAAAGAAGAAAACAGAAAATGTGCTAAAAGACAGCAAAAAAGTCAAACCCTGAGGGGACAAAATTTGACTTTTTGATCAAGTGCAATTTGGCCACCATACTTCTTCCTAATGATTAGGAAATTCTGACACGATTCTAACGCAATTGAGTTTGCTCAAATCGAGGTCCAGATGAAGAAGATATGAGCTGGTCAAACTTGAGGGGGAGCAGAAATCGACTTTCTGCTAAACCTTGAATCAACTACTTAAACCTATCCCAATGGATAGAGGACTCCGATACGGTTCTAACACAATTGAGTTTGCCCAAATCGGAGTCCAGATGAAGAAGATATAAGCAGTTGAAGTTCTAAGGCAGCGGTGCCAGAAAACTGCACACATGGCAAAAGTCTATACACGTGGCAAGCAGCAGAGCAAAAAGGTCTCAGGGATTAAATCTGTAAATATCCAAAATTAAGGAAAATATCTCAAGGGTTGATCTGCAGATATCAAAAGTTGAGAAAATATCCCAGGGACCAATATGAAAATGTCTGAAAATATCTAAATAAAATAATATTTTTTCAAAATATCTCAGGGACCAAATCTCAAAATATCCAAAAGTATCAGGAAAATCTGCAAATTTCACAGGGGGCAATCCGCAAATATCCAAAAGTGTTAAAACAATTCAATGTTTGCAATGATTGTGTTTGTATCCGACACTTTATGTTGGATACAAAGGGAAGTGTGTGTATCCGACCATAAGAGCATGTGTATCCGACCTGAGTTGTTGGATACAAGCTGTTGCCTTTTATAGGCAACAGCAGCCCCATTTCGGGGGTTGGCTCCCCTTTGCTCATTTCCACCCCTTCCTCCCCCTTTGTTCCTGCTCCGAAACCCTCCCATTCCACCCCTCCTTGCCTTCCAAGTTCCTCAAACACTACCTAGAAACCATCTTACCTCTCCCAACTCTCTTCTCCCTCAATTGAGCCTTGAAGAAGAACAAGTGTTGGTGTTCTTGGTGCCAAGAGGAGGAGATCCAGCTGCTTCCCCCACTCCAAGGAGGCTCAACACATCTTTTTTTTTTGGAAGGTAAGTAAGTAATTAAATAAAGTAAACAGGATGTACAAGATTAGGGTGGACCTAACCACCATAACAAGAAAGGGAAACCTCATTGGTCATGGAAACCAACAAGTAAGAAAAAAACAACTACAAAGATTGCAAATATGAGACGCTCAACCGGCCTAATTAAGAAATATCAGAAAACCAGAAAACCTAAGGAAGGCAACACCAGCAAACAAAGAAGTATGGGAACTGGAGTCCCTAACCGCGGTCCCACAATGCTAGGTGACAAAGATTGGAAATATTTCCCAATTTCCACAAATTTCCCTATGAAGCAGTGTATCTTTAATCCGATCTTCCATGTTTGCAAACTTGAACTTGATATCCCAGCCAATGAGCTTAACTATTTCACCTTGAGGAAGAGCTTTATTTTGAAAAAGACGCCTATTTCTCTCTCTCCAGATGTGATAGACTGTGGCAGCAAGAGCAACTCTTTTAATCTTTGTGATAAGGGTCTTACCAGTGAGATTTTGGGATGCCCAATGGACCTCTTCTACCTAAGAAGAGTGGTTCCTATAACAACAGTTTTTCCTTTGTATGTTGCTCCAAATTTCCAAGGAGTACCAGCAGGAGAAGAAGAGGTGGTTGACATTTTCTTCATGAGCTTGACAAAAAAGGCATTTTGAGGTGGAGATGATGTTATAACTAGCAAGCAAGCTTTGAGTTAGTAATCTTCCATGAATCGCCATCCATACGATAAAGGCATGCCGGGGAATGTTACCATTGAACCACACGATATCCACCCACTGCACCTTTGTAGATCTAACTCTTGTAAGTTCATAGGCTTCCTTGATATTGTATGTACCTGTAGGCGAAGGCTTCCATATTATGATATCTTTGTAACTCTGATCAGGTTGGTCCATATGCTGCAAATAACTCCAAACATACACTAGGTCATGTGTAACCGCCACCGGAGGATCCCATAAATTATTTGTAATGATCGAAGAGACCTTGGCATCCAATGGTAAACCTGCATCATATGCAAGTCTCCTACCAAATTGCTGAAACAAAGAACCTGTTGGGTGCCAATGATCGAACCAAAGCCAAGTGTCCTCACCACTACATATTTTATACTTGATTTGCTGGTAGAGAAGCGGTCTTGCCTTTAGAATCTTCCTTCAAATCCACGATGAAGTGGAGGGAGTCTTGAGACTCCAAATGTTCCTACCTCTCAACAGGTACTTAACTATCCATGTCACCCAAAGTGATTGTTCTTGTTGGATAATACGCCACAGGTACTGTGTAATTGCCGCCTTGTTCCACACCTGCAAGTTTATTATGCCTAGACCACCCTCATCCTTTGGCGAGCAAATGCGTGACCAGCTAATGGGAGCCATCTTCTTCCTCAAGTCAGAACCCGCCCAAAGGAACCCTCTAGAAAGAGCTTTGATTTCTTGAACGATCTTACTTGGAAGCTGGAAAATTGATAACCAATATACAGAGGAGGAGAATAACACATACTTTATCAGCTGTAACCTCCCAGCATAAGAGAGAGACCTTGCCTTCCAAGATTGAATCTTATTTCTGATGTTATATAACAAAGGCTCATAATCCGCAACCTAGTTGTGATCAGGGGCAGACCCAAGTACTTGATTGGAAGAGTGCCGATAGGAACATGGAAAGTGTTAACGATCTGATCTTTAATCTCTTGAGAAATGGCACATGGAAATAATAAGCTCTTCTCCAAGTTGATCCTTAAACCTGAGATTCCAACAAACTCATTTAGGCTATTAAAGATACATGAGAGGGACTCCATACCTCCTTTAGAGAATATCATCATGTCATCCGCAAAGTAAAGAGTCTTGATGTCATGCACTTTACACCTGGGATGATAGCTGAAGCCTTCTGCCACCCTACTTTGAAGGATACCCGTGAATAGCTCCATTACTAAGATGATGATATAAGGCGATAAAGGGTCGCCTTGGCGGAGACCTTTTGTGCCCTTAAAGAAACCAACTAAGCACCCATTCATGTTTATGGAAAAGCTAGTGGTTGTAATACATTCCATTGCCCACTCGATAAATCTGCCAGGGATATTCATGGTTCTGAGCAAGAGTGGCAAAACCTCCCAATTTACCGAGTCATAGGCTTTCATAATATCTACTTTTAGTGTACATCTAGGGGTGCCCTTGTTTAAGTGATAGTCATGAACAAGCTCCTGAGTTAGCATGATATTGTCTGATATCCTCCTTCCGGGAACAAATGCACTTTGATGAGGTCCTACCAAGTCACCGACCACTGCCTTTATTCTATTCAACACATCTCACACAAGGGTTTAGACCCCAAGGTAATGTTCCCTGTAACCTTTTGTTCAACATAAGTCAAAATGAGCACATTTCAAGCATGTTGGGGTATTCCCCATCTCTAGCATATCTCTCATCTCTTTTCTAGCATGTTACTACATTTTTTCCCTACTTATGATCTTCATCTTGGCACAAGGAAACTCCCATGGTAAGGGGAGTACATACATTTCTTCAGAGGGAGAGAGTCCCCTTTACTTGATTTTAATGACTGCTATGCGATCGTTTGGTCAGCATCTACTGCTCATTCGAATGGGGGGAGCTTGTTCCTCCCTTTGTGTGCTTATCTTTTGTACCCCTTGTATGTAACCCCCAATGTCCTTTCTTTTGTTACTTTCCTTTTTTTTTTTTTATCCTCTATGATGCATGGTTCTAACATGTTTTAAGGTGTGTAAAATTTGCATGTTCAGATGTGAGAAGACCTTCTTTTTATGCTTCCCCCCTCCCTTCCTCATCCAACCACCATGATGTCTTCATAGCATGCTATTGTTGCATGTTCCTCCATCATGATCACTCTCCCGATAGCCACTATTTTTACCCCTTTTACAGCACATCTTTTTCATACGTATATAGCTCATTTGCTGCACGTTTACTTACACTTATATAGCAAGCTCCCTCATGCATGTACACCTTGAGTACACTGATCCATTAGAAGCATCCTAGGACACCCTCTTCTTGGTTTTGTTTGCGGTAGCATCTAACTTTTGTTTATATGGGCACACACTTCACTTTTCATGCACATAGCTCGTAAAGAGGCATACGCATTCGTCTTAGTTTAAAAGCATGCATATTGGGGTTTGCTGATTTATGCATATTTTGTCTTGCTCGTTTGTTGGTATGCTGTAACGACCCGGAACCAAGTCTGCCCCTCCAAGGCCCGATCCGTCCCAGACCGTGGCAAGTGGGTCAATTACTTGATAAAATGCGGAGAATTTTAAAACTTTTTCCTAGCAAGTGCAAGTGTTAAGACAATTTATGATGTGCATATCAAAAGTGTTGTAAAACCCCGAATTTTCCTTAAATAACATAATAAATTAATAAATAATATCTTTGGGAATTTTAATTGATGGAAATATTTTATTAATGTAGGGGATGATATAATTAGTGGAGATCCAGAGTTGGACGCAGATCCGACCGTCCGATCATGAGATATCGAGATATGATTCAAATTTTAAGTTGATGTGTTCTGATTGGGCAGTGTGTTTAGGAAAGTTTGTAAGTGAGCTACGTGGGATCAAGGGATATATATATATATTAGTTTAATACCCTAATCGCATACCATTGGAATACTCGTTCGTATTCTACAGCTGCAAGCGACAAACGTGAGCGACTGTGTTACCGGGAGAGAAGAAGAAGAAGAGGAAGAAGGAAGGGCATTGGCTTGTGTTTTTCATAACCTAGGGAGTATCTCGCGTCTGTGAATACTGCTGGTTAGAGAAGAGAAGGAGAAACAACCGTAGACAGAGGTAGGTGACACTGTTTTACGTTCGTTTTTGTATTTACGTTCGTTTAATCTCCAAAGCATGTTTTTATGTGATATATTCATGTATTTAGTTTGATAGCAATGTTAGAAGTATGTTAGAATGATATTGTATGAGAAAAATCACGTTTTTAAACTGTTTCTGTTCGATTTCAAGTGACCCCTGACCTCGACTGTGCTTGGCGATCCTCGGCGCTAGTTAAAAATTTTATACCACTCAAGATCGCATGACGACTTATCGTCGGCGATCGAAATTGCATTACCGTTGACCTTTGACCGTCGGGGCGATCCTAGGCGCTCTGTGCAGAAATTTCAGAATTTTGTAATTTCGAACGTGATTCAATTCCAAACTATTTTTAGTAAATTTTAATGATTAATTAAGATGTTTAAAGACCAAAATAAATTATCTAATTCCCTGTTTTACAGAAAAATAAATTAGGAAGATATTTAGGACATTAGTTGCCAAACTTTGAACGTAATTGAGAAATCTAGTTTTTGGAAAACTTGACTATTATTTAATTATTAGAACATCTCTAATCTACACTATGATTCAGATAATTACATAAAGAGAATTCAGATCATAAGTTCAACTCAGTTAACCCGAATATTGAAGTAAATGTCAGATTTAACCTTTATATGCCGCTAGGCACCAACCCTTATAGAAATATTATACTTTAGGGAATTTTTGGAGTCTAGTGGGCATAGTTGGTTATGGATCCATAGTTGTTGCTAGATATGTAAGACCCTGATTTTTGGTAAGTTTTATTGTTTGTTTATTTATTTATTCTTATATATATAACTGTGTTTATCAGGTGATTTTGTGGTTTGAGGGCTTAGCCCATACTCGTATGTACAGGCGTTATATAGTCATTTTTCTGAAAAATCGTATTATTATCATTAGTATTATTAAAGTATAGTTGTGTGCTTATTAACGTAAGTGGATGCGGAACATGTAGTGTTTCCGGTGGGCGAGCATGCATAGGATCAAGGGGTTAAAAGGGTTGATCGAGCGGCGTATGTATCTCGCAAGGTAAATGTGCAAATAGGGAAAGTAGGGTTTTGGGTTTAAAGGAAATACGCGTATTACTTACGGAAACATTTTTTTTGCTAGTCTGAGTATCAGGAGAATTGAGCGATTTCGGTTGGAGTGGCGATTAGGGCTCTGCTCGTGAAGAACAAGCATCGCAAAGGCTAAGGGAAGGATTTTGGAGTTTAACTTTAGTGGGTTATCTCTCTCTGCTCGAGAAGTTTTGTTCGGAGAGATTTTTCATTCGCGTGCGTGGTCGGAGTGGTGATCGGCCGAGGTTTTGCTTCTGGAATAAGCACATTCATGTGAGTAGCACTGATTTACAACTGGGTTTTGTGTTTGAGGTTTTCGTGAGCTTATTCTGATGCATGTTTTGTATCTTAAATGATGTATGAGTTTTCTGGTTTTCTGGAAATGACATGAACAGAGTTCGGAGATTGAATTTTATCTTTTATTTAAAAGTGTTTAGATTAAATCCAAATATGGTTGGGAAGTCTTCTGGGAGTATTAGGAGTGTAGTGGAACAATTACAGAGATAAACAAACCGGCCAGTCATGTAGATCTTGAAATAACAGAGAAATGAAAATCACAGGGGGTATCCGCTCACCTCGCGCCCACTGCCGCTCACCTCTTAGGTAGACGCCCCGTTAAAAATTGACTTACCGCCGAGCTCGTGTGAATCTGGCGCTCAGCTCGCGTGCACCTGAAAACAGACCGCTCGGCTCGCGCGAACCTGGCGCTCAGCTTGCGCCTATCTCGCGCTCACCTAGCGTCGAGTGAGCGGAAGCAACTTTTACCCAAATTTTCTTACCGCCGACCGACGTCCACCTGGCGCCCACCTCAGGAAGTGAGCGCCTACCCTATTTTACTTACTGAAATGGAAATCTGAATTAGCCAAGAGTAATTGGGTGTCTTAGGGGTTAAACCACTTCACTATTCACTTGTTTGGGAACTTTGGGATCTACCTTGCCTATGAAATTATTAGAGGAAAATTTAGTTAACTTCTTAAAAGCTTCCAAGTTGAATTTAGGTTATTTATGAGTGTTGTGCCGGATGCCAAACCACTAAGAGTTACCAGTTACATTCACTCTGTTTTATACACTGTTTTGATTGAGGAGTTATTCTATTCTGGTTTCACGTGTTTGGAAACTATAAATGTGTTGTGAGGATTTCCTTGGTATGAATGAATTGAGTTTTGTTTCTGAATGGCATGTGTTACGAAAATGAGAAAATGCTGAAAGTACTTGAGATACTGCTTGGTCCAGAGGGACAGGTGATGAACTGTGATGGGTTTTACATGATGTGAAATGAATGGTTTTTCTTTGATATTGGTATTGAGATTATACGATGTTTTACTGTTTTGGTCTAGCTTGTCCTGGATCTAGATGTTTAAGCTTAGTAATGTGATGTTATTGTTGGTTGTTGGAATTGCATGGCCTTGTGTGTTGCCACGACCGGTGTAGAGCAGCCAGAAACCCTGAGTAGGCCTGGTTGTCAATGCAGAAACCCGGGGAGTAGGCCTGCATTGGATGACGAAACCCTGAGTAGGCCGTCATTTCAGAGTATCCGAAACCCTGAGTAGGCCGGAACTGTGTACATGGAGGTGTGGAGTGTCTACTTGGCATGTTTAATTTATCAACTAAACGATAGTCATGACATTGACCAATCGATGTGTTGCCGTACTTAACTGAGATGTGATTTGTTTGATTAGAACAAGTCTTGATTTCGATTCGAGAATTGATGTTGGTTGTTTAACCGTATTAAGTGTTTGTCGATGCATAGTTTAAATTGTGATCAACTATTTCTGCATGCATGTGCTACTCGCTGAGATATTCGTATCTCACTCCGTTGTTTGTCTTGTTTGTTTTTCAGATACTCGTGGTGAGGCGATTACTGGGGTAGATCCTGCTGAGGCTTATAGGGAGGAGGATTACTATTACCTTCCTTAGACTAGTAGGTTATCTGTTCTGAATTTGAGAACTTTGAATTAATTGAGATGTATTAAAGTTTAATTGGGGTTGAACCATATGATTCTAGTTCAGTTCAATGTTACAATTTTGCATAAATGGAAATGTGCACTCTGTCAGGTTATAGCTATATGATTATCCAGCGATCATAAATTGATTAACGATCCTTGCCTAACCTCCGTGAGACGTGTTATATCTTTATTGAACAACACGGATCCGGGGCGTTACAAGATAGCTAAGAGATATTTAAGTTGGGTTGAGTTTCTCCCTTGTGCGAGCGTGCTTCCTTTGCAAGTTAGTTTGTTTGGGAAGGTCCTATGTTTGGAGGGATACCCCGGTGAGCCGCTGGTGATTCCCTGTACATGTGGATAAGCGACCATCTCCATGCATTGATTCTGGTGCTGCATGCTGGTGGTACATGTCAACTCTGATGGGTACGTGTGCAATAAGTCAGTGACTACAGCTCTTGTCTAAGTTGCGCTGCATGGGACTTGAGTATCATTAGTAGCATTGCTCCTAAGACACACGGTGGTATAGCGATTGGTCGAGAGTCATCTCAAAAGGTTTATCTATCTTTGTGAGTCCTAAAATGACACTAAAATCACAAACCCTTGTTATTATTATCGTATACATGCTGGAGGCATGTGATTGAGATATTGGTCTGATGTAACTATTTAGTTCATCTTAGCAAACTATGAATTATGTTATTGATTCTGATATTGGATTCCTATAATAGAACTTGCTGAAATTCATATTTAGAACTATCTAACTATATTGTTTTGTATTCATGATCGATATGAATGATTATACAAGCCTGCTTAGTCGATATTTTAATCGTGCATGAATTGTTTAAACATGCATGTGTTACCTACTAGGATATTCGTATCTCACCCTACTTTTATTTCATTTTTCAGCTGATACGCGAGAGGGGGATCATAGTATTGATTTCCAGGGAGAAGTAGCTGAGTATTCACCGGAGGATTACTTTTACCCGGATATTGTCTGAGGTTGTGGATTGTCATGGATTTAGATACTTTATCAGATTATTCTATTTTATTTGGGTTTGATGTATTAGAGAGATGAGAGATTAGTGACATTTTATTTTTCTAGACTTAATGATTGATTTTGATGGTTAACTATATTAGTTGTTTGAGGATTTTAGACTATACTTCCGCACATACATGTTTCGCACTCTGATAGTAAATTTAATTGAATGGATTATTTATTTCTTTAGTCTGGTATATTCTTGATGATTATTTGATATGGGCCAGTAACACCTCGGATTTGGTTGTTGAATTGAATTCGGGTTGTTACAGTAGCGAATCGGGTTCGGGTCCGGTGCCGGTTTGCACCGACCCGGGTTCGTGGTGTTACAAGTGTGTTCTATATATATATGAGATGTAATAAGACACATGATCTTGGTTGCAAAATGACGGGTGACTATATCACTCCTCTCAAATTGAAGGTGTACAATCCAAAAAGATACTATACATTTAGGACAGGAATAAAACCCAAGACCTACAGAATTCCTCTCAATACCCGAAGGCTTTATCTTTGCCTCTATCCCCAGTCTGGTGCTTCACACCGGACGTCGATAGATCTGAAAAATAAGATGAGAAGCAACTGTGAGACGAATGTCTCAGTAAGCAACACATGCATGATTCGGTAAAACACAGTTTATGCAAATATCTCTCGATAAAACCATGGCATGCGGGTAGTTCTTAATAATACAAAATCCACGGCATCTTAGTGTCATAAAATTTGTGCCTACATGTACCTTGATGTACAGATAATCCATTTAATAGTAATCATGTAATCAATATTATCACTTATTACCTAGGATGTTTACATATATACGCATGGCCACATCTAACTCTATAGGTTTCCCATATAGGTTAGGCATCCAACCCGAATCCCTTTGGTATTGGGCATCCTAACGCCGATTCCCCTTAGCGTAGGGTATTTAGACGAAGCTTGGGCATCAGCCACCGATTCCCCTTGGTGCTGGAATTCAATACAATCATCGGCTCAAGCTGGAATCAATAAAACCTCGGCCTCTAGCCGGAATCAATAGAATCAACATATAGTGAGACAATAGTATCAAGAACAATAGGCCATGGCATACATACATACATACATACATACATACATACATACATACATACATACATACATACATATATATATATATATATATATATATATATATAAACATTCCCATTTAAGTTTATGGATCCATACCTTAAGGGTTCATTATGCTGATGTTTTCATTATCCAATTCACAACAAGTGTAACAATAAAGAACACAAATATAACATTCAAGTATCCAAGTTTGAGTGGAGGATGCTAGTTCTCTATCTCCAAGTTGGGAGGAATAAGGGTCCACTACCCCAACCGAGATGAACTGCTCACAACACAACAAGACTTATTGGTCAGTTACTCATATCAATACCTCATTCCACTAGCATGGAAAATGCTCAAGGGTAGCCCATGGCCTTACCCGAGTCATTCTTGGGCCACTGCCCTCTGCTCAATTCATCTCAATGTCATTGGGGCCACTGCCCTTTTTGGTTTCATGGTGGTACAAGCCATGGGCCAAAGCCCTTATTGTGGTGTAAATGTAATACGGGCCACTGCCCTTCACTCTATGTGTAAGATACCAGGCCGAAGCCCATTTGGTCATGAGTGGTGTACTCACATTGATGGTCATTGATAAAGGTTTGGTTTTCTAGAAATTCTACGTTTCATGACCCACTTGGCAATCTATGCCTCAATCCTATTGAATTTATGCAATTTGAATTTTGTCCTTGTATTCAACTTCCATAAGTTATTTGGAAGGAAATTGAAGTGGTGGAATCACTTTACCCCACTTCTATAACGATCTGGAACATAAACTCTCTATAAGACCTATTCTAGCAAAACGTACCCACAAAATCCCTCAACGAAATCCCTCTCATTTGCCCTAGGACTCATTTTTACATCTCAACCCTAACATTCATCTAAACATGCAATTTTGGCCGAAATTTGAAAACAAGGTAGGGGTGGTGTTGCTTACCTCTTGCAAACACTTAAGCAAGCCTTCTTGCTTCCAAATCAACCCACGAACAGCACCCTTGGTTGCTCTTTAGTTAGTGCTCCTCCAACTTCTCCTACACATCAAGCTCACTGGTTAGGGTGTGCTAGGGATATTGGAGCGGGGTTTCACATATGCGGAGTGTGAGGAGCCAAGACAGGGACACTTAGGTCCCTGTCACAGTGCTGAAACATCCTAGAAGACCCAAGAACCCAACTCCATAGCAAAAAATCCGAAAAAGCAACTTTTTGAGCTGATCCGACAACTTAGGTCGGATCAGCAGGGTCTCCTGTGTAGCCGACCCAAGATGTCAGATACAAAGAATTTTGTGTGTAATCGACATCTCAGGTCGGCTACACTGCTGAAATGTCAATTTTTTGCTATTTTGTGCTCTTTTGCTATTTTTGTGTTTTGTTTGATCAATCTAGCTAAACTAGAAGGGTTTCCGGGTTACCCAGAAACCCAAAAGGGTACTCGGATTGCCCGGTCCAATTTGATACACAGTGGGCCTTCCAACGGGGCTCACCAAGCCCAAAAAACTCATATCGTCTTAAATAAGCAAATTAAATCAATCCAGTGGGCCAGACCATGTGAGGCCCACCAAAGCCCAAATTGAAGCATGCTTGCTACTCTAGGCCTGGTTTGGCCGTGACTCAGGCTTGGGCCTATCGGGCCCAGCTCCCTTCAAGGGAAGCCCACAAAACCAAAGGATAGGGTCCAAAGCCCTAATCCACTATTGCCTTGGGCTTTCAAGCCCAAATATGGGTAATAGGCCCCAAGCCCATGCCTAGCCCACTTTGGCACAAATAAATCAAGATAAATTAAAATCACCTGGCCACCACTGTGTGGCCCACCCAATGGGCCCACAAAAACCATCCAGACCGACTTCTTGCATGAAAAATACTTAAAATCCCAATTTGAATTTCAAATAAAATCCATCAAATCAACCAAAGCCCAAAAGGGGTTATCCAACGTAACCCCAAACGGGACTTGGGCTTCCACTAAGCTCAAATTGGAATCCTGTGGGCCTTCCAACGGGGCCCACACACCAAACCCAGATTACTTAGGTTAAAAAAGATAAAATCAAGTAAAGGGATTCACACCAATCAGGCAGTCCCGACCAGACTTAACCAAAAACTGCATATCGGATTAGGAATCGGGTGAGATAGACCAAGACCAAGTTGACTCAAACCAGGAAACCCGTGGGACCCGTCATTCGACGGGGCGGACAGGGGTGTCTATGGACTTCCCTGGACTGTAACCAAGACCCTACCATAGAATCTCAAGCCACAGACCGCCTAATAGAAAAACATAGGCACTCATGTGTCTGCTTGCACCCCATCAAGCAGTGGCGACTCCAATTCCCATTTTACCCATCCGGAGGCACGCGTGATTCGCGTACGCCCTGTCGTGTGCCATTTTCCCGTGCGCACAGGGCCCTTAGCCTAGGGAATTAGTGTTTCGACCCTTTTGATTTGGTTAATGGGCTTGGCAGGCCCGATAGGCCCTGGCCCATGGTCTTGGCCAAACCACGACTTATTCTAATCCAACATGCTCCAAAATTGGGCTTTGGTGGGCTTCCAATGGTATGGCCCACTCAATCAGTTTGATTATCTTTATTTAGCAAGAAGTAAGTTTGTTGGGCTTGGTGGGCCCCGTTGGAAGGCCCACAATAGATCAAATCAAATCACATTGGTTCAGGTCTCATCTTGGGTTTCCGGGTCCCCCAGAAACCCTATTGGCTTGCTTGGTTTGATTGAAAGAATGTGAAAACGATGCACAATCGAGGAAAGCACAAGATGGCACTCACAGCAATGTAGCCGACCTTGCTGGTTGGCTACACACAAGTAGTGTAAGCACCTCATTTTTGCACCCCCGGAAGTGCCAGATATGCAAACCCTAGCTGAAAAGTCAAACCTTGAGGGGAAAAAAGTTGACTTTTTTGATCAAGTGATAATTGGCCACCTTGCTTTATCTCAATGGTTAGAGAATGTAAAACCCCGAATTTTCCTTAAATAATAAAATATATTAGTTGTACGTGAGATACATGGGATCAAGAGGTATATATATTACTTTAATAACCTAAAAACGTATTCGTTTGTATTTCGCTCGTCAACTTTAGCCGCAAGCGACAAATCGAGCGACCGAAGGAGAAGAAGAAGAAGAGGAAGAGGAAGAAGGAAGGGTGCTGGTTTTGTGTTTTTCATCACCTAGGGAGTACCTCGCGCTTGTGTGAATCATTGTTTAGAGATAGAAGGAAAAACAATCATGGAAAAGAGGTAGGTGACACCGTTTACATTCGTTTTTGGTATTTTATGTTCGTTTAATCGCAAGAGCATGTTTGTATATGATCTATTGATGTATTTAGTTTAGTATCAATGTTATATGTATGATAGAATGAGGTTAGACGAAAAAAAATCACAATTTAGAACTGTTTCTGTTCGTTTTTGTATGACTGCGGACCTCGACTGTACTCGGCGATCATCGGCGATCCTCGGCACTAGTTAAAAATATTAGACTGCCAAAGACCGCTGGAAGACGTATCGTCGGCATTCTGATTTGAACTACCGTCGGGGCGATCCTAGTGATTAATTAAGATATTTTAAGACAAAAATAAATTATCTAATACCCTGTTTTACAGAAAAATAAATTAGGAAGATATTTAGGACATTAGTTGCCAAACTTTGAAAGTAATTGAGAAATCTAATTTTTGGAAAACTTAACTATTATTTGATTATCAAAACAACTCTAAATGACACTATAAACCAAAAAACTTTATAAAGAGAATTCAGAACTCAGATGACCGAATATTGAAGTAATTGACAAATTTAACCTTTATATGCCGCTAGGCACCAACCCTTATAGAAATATTATATTTTAGGGAATTTTGGAGTCTAGTGGGCATAGTTGGTTATGGATCCATAGTTGTTGCTAGATAGCTGAGGGACATGTCATTTGGGTTGAGTTATCCCTATATGCGACGCGCTTCCTTTGCAAGTTAGTTTGTCTGGGAAGGTCCTATGTCTGGAGGGATACCCTGGTGAGCTGCTGGTGATTCCCTGTACATGTGGATAAGCGATCATCTCCATGTATTGATTCTGGTGCTGCATGCTGGTGGTACATGCCAACTCTGATGGGTACGTATGCAATAAGTCAGTGACTACGACTCTTGTCTAAGTTGCGCTGCATGGGACTTGAGTATCATTAGTAGCATTGCTCCTAAGCTGCATGGTGGTATAGCAATTGGTTGAGAATCATCTCAAAAGGTTTATCTATCTTTGTGAGTCCTACAATGACACTGAAATCACAAACACTCGTTATTATTATTGTATACATGTTGGAGGTATGTGATTGAGATATTGATCGAATGTGACTGTTTAGTGCATCCTAGCAATGTATGAATTATGTCATTAATTTTGATATTGGATTCTTATAATAGAACTTGCTGAAATTCATCTTTAGAACTGTTTATCATATTGTTTTGTATTCACGAATGATACGAATGATTATACGAGCCTGATTAGTCGATATTGCTTAATCGTGCATGAATTGTTACTTTACTTATATTAACTGTTTAATCATGCATGTGTTACCTATTGGGATATTCGTATCTCACCCTACTTTCATTTCATTTTTCAGCTGATACGCGAGAGGGAGATCTTAGTGATTTCCAGGGAGAGGTAGCTGAGTATTCACCGGAGGATTACTTTTATCCGGATCTTGTTTGAGGTGGAGGATTGTTTAGACTTAGTCATATTTGATAGACTATTATTCATTTGGATTTGATGTGCTCGAGAGATGAGAGAGATAGTAACCATTTTATTTTACTAGACTTTGACATTAATGATTGATGATTAACTTTAATGTTTATTTGAGGATTTTAGACTACACTTCCGCACATACTTGTTTCCGCACTCTGATAGTATAATAAAGTGAATGGATTATTTAAATTCTTTAGTCTGGTATATTCTTGATGATTATTTGATATGGGCCAGTGACACCTCGGATTTGGTTGTTGAACTGAATTCAGGTTGTCATAGTAGCGAACCGGGTTCGGGTCGGATGCCGGTTTGCACTAGCCCGGGTTCGGGGCGTTACAAAAAATCCCGACACGGTTCCAACGCAACTAAGTTTGCAGGAATCGAAGTCCGGATGAAGGATCTGCAGGCCGGTTAAACTTGAGGGGAACATAAATTGACTTTCTGCTAAACCCTGAATCAGTTGCTCAACCCTATCCCAATGGATAGAGGTCTCCGATACGGTTCTAACGCAACTGAGTTTGCCCAAATCGGAGTTCGGATTAAGAAGATATGAGCAGTTGAAGTTCTAGGGCAGCAGAGCCGGGAACTACACACGTGGCAGGAAACGCAGATAAATATCTCAGGGATTAATCCATAAATATCAAAAATCTGCAAAATATCTCAGGGACTGAACTAAAATTGTGCAAGGGGCAATCTGCAGTTATCTTAAGTGTCAAATCGGTCAAATCCGAGGGGCAATCTATAAATATAATAAATTCACCTTTTTGATCCGACAAAACATGCCGGATACAAAAAAATCTTGGCCAAATCTTGTCAGGATTTTCCGACAGATTTTCGGTCGCATTTATTTTTCGTAATCATGATGTTTGTATCTGACCTTGTATGTCAGATACAAATATACCTTAGTGTATCCGGCCCTAGTGGTTGGATACACTATCAAATTAGTGTATCTAACCTGATAGGTCGGATACATTCTGTTGCCTATAAAAAGGCAACAGCAGCCCCATTTCGTGGATTGGCTCTTCCTGGCTTGTTTCCATCTCTTCTCCCCCTCTGCCCCTGGTTCGAAACCCTTCCCTTTTACCTCTCCTTGCCTCCACAACCACCCCACATCACCTTAAGCCCATCCTACCCTTCTTTACCTTCTTCTTCTTCACTTGAGTTTGGAAGGAGAACCAAGGTTGGTGTTCTTGGTGCCAAGAGGAGGAGCTCCAGCTGCTTCCTTCACTCTAAGGAGGCTCCACACATCTCATTCCAGGGTTTTGACCCCAAGGTATTGTTTCTTGCTACCATTTGTTTCAAATATATAAAGATGAGTTGATTTCAAGGAAGTTTTAGGATCCTTGTATTTCTTATTTGAAAGGTATCTTTTAACATGACTTCCCTGTGTCCCCTCTTCACTTCCATCACATAAAATGGCTCCCATGGTAAGGGGAGTGTGTATAGCTTCAAGGGAGGAGGAGGTTCCATTAATATGTGCTTTTAATGGTATTTAAGGTGCTATGTTGCCATGGATTTGTCTCATTCGGATGGGGGAGGGTGTTCCCCCTTGTATGCTCTTCTTTTGTATCCCCATATAACCCCCCTCCTTCCTTTCTTAAAATGCTATTCTTAAGTTAGATGATGAAATATATGGCTAGGTTACAAGGCATGCATAATGTAGGATCATTTTCTCTCACATGTGTAAATTTAGGTATGCATGAGATTTTCCTAGCACTCATCATGATGCAAAGCATGTGTGTTCTTGTTCTAAGATCATGTGGACACTTTTTTCCTTGTTGTTCTGTTTTATCTTGATTGTCACTCCACCTAAGCTACTGATTTTGACCATCTAAGGTCACTCCCCTTTTGTTTTAAATATGTATCTTGCAAGTATGCTCCTTTCTTTCAATTATGAACTCGTCCAAATATCATGTATGCATCATTGCTAGTGTGATTGTACAAGTGCATGAAACCAGTCCCCTTGGTAGTTTCTCAACACAATAGGCACACGTATGCACTTTGGTACAAAGCATATCCAATAATGCATGTTCATTTGTTTGCTTTGCATAGCATGGTTGCCATTATCTGTTTGGTGAAGAGAGACCAAAACAGATTTTTGGCCTCTCTTCCTTTGCTAAACTCGATCTAAAGGAAAAAGGAAAAGGGAAGTCTTGTTCATCTCCTTTAATTTTGAGTTTTGAATCCCCAAGAAGGAGCCTTCTAGGCTCTTTGAACCACTGTGGGCCCACATAGGGGCCCACACAATTGCTGGAACATCCTAGAAGACTCAGGAACCCAAGCCCATTGGCAAAAATCCGAAAAGACCATTTACTGAGTTGATCCGACAACTTAGGTTGGATCTACATGGTTTTCTTTGTAGCCGGCCATCATGGTCGAACACAAGTAGCTATGTTTGTAGCCGACAACTAAGCTCGGCTACACTGTTGAAATGCCAGTTTCTATGTTTCATGGTCTTGTGCAATTTTCATACTTTGTTTGATCAAACCAGCTGAACCAGAAGGGTCTCCGGGTCAACCGGAAACCCAAGAGGGGCCATGGACCAACCCAGCCCAATTTGGTTTCTAGTGGGCCTTCCAATGGGGCCCACTAAGCTCGACAAACTTACTTTTTGCTAAATAATGATAATCAAACTGATTGAGTGGGCCAGACCATCTGAAGCCCACCAAAGCCCAATCTGAGACATGCATGCTTAGAATAAGTAGTGGTTTGGCTGAGACCGTGGGCAGGGTCTGTCAGGCCCACTAAGCCCATTGAACCAAGCAAGGTTAGGGTTTACAAACCCTAACTCAGGAAGTCTTGGGCTTTCAAGCCCAAGCCCAGGTAAAGGGCCCCTAGCCCAAAGCCTGGCCCATTTTGGCATAACTAATCAAGATAACTCAAATCACTTGGCAACCAATTATGTGGCCCACCCAGGGGCCCATAAAGCAATCAAGCCCGGCCCACTTTGCATGAAAATCATGTAAAATCCCAACTTGAACTTTAAAGTAAAATCAATTCAACTAAACCAAAGCCCAAAGGGCCTCTCAGGGTTAGACTAAGGCCCTACCAGAGGCATGGGGGCTGCACTTAGCCCACCAAGGAATCCGCGGGCCTTCCAATGGGGCCCGCCCAATCAGACTCATCTCATTTTAAGCTAAGAAGATAAAATCAAGTAAAGGGACCCACACCACTCTGGCGGTCCTGCCAGACTTAACCAAAATGTGCATGCTGGATTAGGAATCGGGTGAGTATACTAGAATTGACTCAAACCAGGGAAACCTATGGGACCCGTCATTCGACGGGGTGGAGTGGGGTGTCTACGGACTTCCCCAGACCACAACCGAGAACTTGCTTAGAATCTCTAGCCACAGACCAAGCTTTAATAGACAGACATAGGCACCCAGGTTTTTGCCTGCACCCCATCAGGCAGTGGCGACTCCAACTTCCCATTTTACCCATCTGGAGGCACGTACGATTCGCGTGCGCCCCGCCACGTGCGATTTTCACATGCGCACAAGTAGCAATGTAGCCGACCAGCATGGTCAGTTACACACAAAAAACAATGTAGCTGACCTGCCTGGTCGGCTACACAGTTTCTAGCTGATCCGACTTGAGTTGTCGGATCAGCCTGAAACTGTCTTTTTTGGGGTTTTTCAACTAGGATGGATTTCTTGGGTTTCTTATGGTATTCCAGCAAATATGTGGGCCCCTGTATGCGCCCACAGTGGTACAGAGAAGGAGGAACACCTCCTTTTGGTCTCTCTTGAGCTTTAAGGTTCAAAAAAAAGGGGGGAGGCTTTGGTCATGCCTTCTCTTGTTTGGGTCACAATCAACAGGGAAATAGGGACTGAAGTGTCCCTATCTTTGTTCCTTTCATACCACACCGCAGTGAGCAAAAGGGAATCTACCGATCAATGCCAAAATGCACACTTTTAAGCTATGACGAACACATGGGTATTTTTACAGATTGCATGCATGGAAACCGAAGTGAATGTGAGTGAGCATACCAAGTGTGTGTGCATGCATTAAAAGGGAAGCATGCATGTCATTCACCAGCCACTAGACGGTGCTAATGTGAAGGTGCTAGAGAGCATGTATCCTAAAAAACATGCATGTATGGTCTAGGGTAGACCAACTAACCCTGTCACTAACTTCATGCTCAAAACAAACCATAATCATGTAGATAGAACTATATGATGAAAGGGAAGAGGGGTTTAATATGGGGGTACAATGGATGAGCACACAGAGGGGGAACACCCTCCCCCACACGAATGGCATACACAAGGGCAACATAATACCCTAATGGCTATTAAAGACACACTTTAATGAAACCTTCCCCTCCCTGGACCGTACATGCATCTCCCCCTTACCATGGGGCTTTTCCCATTCTTAAATGAAGAGCACAAGTAAAGGTAAGAGATGGCAGCATGCTAGTACAAGGAAGAAAGAGAACAAACATACTAAAGGTGGAGAATATCTTAACATGCTTGTAACTAACTCATTTTTACTTATGTTGAACAAAATGTCACCAGAGACATTACCTGGGGGTTTAAAAACCCTTGAGTGGTGTATTCGCCCCTCCTTGAGGCAAGCAAAGTGGCTGGACAGCCCTCCTTCGGTAGCAACAGCCCGTTCTCTTCCTCCTTCAAGTTTCCAAGTAAGGGAGATGGAGAAGGGAAGAAGGGTGGAGGGTTAAGATGGTCAAAGAGTGGTGTTTTTTGGTTTGGGGGAGCAAGGTGGAGCAAAAGAAGAGGATTTCGGCTCAAAGGCAGAGGGGGAGAAGAGGTGGGAACAAGCAAAGAAGAGCCAACCTCGGGCAAGCTGCTGCCCTTTTATAGAGGGGAATTTGTATCCGGCCTTGGAGGTCGGATACAATAGTTATTGTGTGTATTCGGCCATCAAGGCCAGATACAATAAGCTCCCTTTGTATCCGGCATAAAATGCCAGATACAAACACAATGATTTCAAAATTTTAATGCTATCCAAAAATCTGTCGGGAAATCCTGCAAGATTTTGAAAAAAAAATCTTTTGTATCTGGCATGTTATGTCGGATACACAGAAATACATGCATATCCGGCATTTTTCGTTGGATCAAAAAGGTGAAATTTTGATATTTGCATATTACCCCCGGATTTGACCGATTTGACATCTAAGATAATTGCAGATTGCCCCCTGCGCAATTTTAGTTCAGTCCCTGAGATATTTTGAGAAGTTTGGATATTTACAGATTGCACCTTGAGATATTTATCTGCTTTTTTGCCACGTGTGCAGTTTCCGGCATTGTTGCCCTAGAACTTCGACTGCTCATATTTCTTCATCAGGACTCCGATTTGGGCAAACTCAGTTGCGTTAGAACCGTATCGAAGCCCTCTATCCATTGGGATATGGTTAAGCAGTTGATTCGGGGTTGACAGAAAGTCAATTTCTGCCCCCCCCCCCCCCCCCCTCAAGTTTTACTGGTCCATAAATCCTTCATTCGGACTCCGATTCCAGCAAACTCAGTTGCGTTGGAACCATGTCGGGATTTTATATCCACTAAGATAAAGCAAGATGGCCAATTTTCACTTGATCAAAAAGTCAACTTTCGCCCCCTTAGGGTTTGACTTTTCAGCTAGCATTTGCAATTTCAGCACTTTTGGTGGTGCAAAAATGAGGTGCTTACAGGGTAGGACTTCATGTACTTAAGTAGCATGCTCCCCCCATCCCCATTGCCATGATCTCCCCACTTTTAGCTACTGTTTTGGAAGGTCTTTAATACCCCCCCCCCCCCCCTCCTCTCTTCCCACACACCCTACACATGCACATGTATGCCATACTTAGAGAGCATGCTAGGTTCTCCCCCGTAGTTTTATTCCACTTGCATACATGCTATAATAGCACACATACACACACTTTAAGTCTTTGTTTTACAACATGCCTTGTGTTGTTTAAACTTGTCTTGCATGTACTAGAGGATTGCTTAAGCATGATCATGGTTTGGTCGTGAGACTAGTGCAAAGGCCTATCAAGCCATCCCTTTTTGCTCCCACCATGGAGGGGAAGAGGTGCACTTAGCACAAGAACAGGGACACTCAAGGTCCCCTGTTCCAAAGCTTGAGTTTTAGCTCAAGGAGAAGGAGGAAGGCCCCAAGCCTTAGCCCCCCTTCCCTTTTGCCAAAGAAAGCCATGAAAATGGCCAAATGAGGCCATCCCCTCATTTTTTAACCATGGTGGGCCCACTCAGGGGTCCACACAGTGCCTAGGCATCCCTAGAAGCCAAGTGGGTCCAACTTAAGTACCCGTGGGCCTTATAATGGGGCCCATCTAGTCCAATCAATACACTTTAATTAAAATCAATCAAATAACTTAATTGAAAAGGCCACACCCCATGGAGGCCCAATAAAAGCCCAAAGAAATGCATGCTGGTTTAGGATGAGGTGGTTGGCCGTGACTTGGGCGTGGGCCTATCGGGCCCACTTACCCAAAGAAGGGAAGGGGTCCAAAACCCTAACCCACAAAGTCTTAGGCTTTCAAGCCTAAGCCTAGGACATGGGCTCCAAGCCCATTCCTTACCCACTTGGAGATGAAAATAATCAAGAATAACAAGTCTTAAGGCAACCCTTGTGAGGCCCACCCCATGGGCCCACAGACCATCCAGGCCCACCAAAATAAGTCTTAAAACTAATTCTTCACTAAACCCTAAATAAAATCAATCAAATTAGCCAGACCCTAAAGGGCTTTCTAGGGTTAGATTAAAGCCCACTAAAGGGACATGTGGGCTATGCTTAACCCACCAAGGAATCCTGGGCCTTCCAACAGGGCCCGCCCAATCAGACTAAGATCACCTTAATAAAGTAAGATAAAATCAAATAAAAGGGGCCCTACACCATTCAGGCAGTTCGCACATAGACTTAAATAAAGAGTGCATGTCAGATTAGGATCGTGTGAGATAAACAAATTGACTCTAAACCAGGAAGATCCGTGGGACCCATCACTCGACGGGGCGGACCAAGGTGTCTATGGACTTCCCCGAACTGTAACCGAGAACTTCGCTAGAATCTCAAGCCACAGACCGCCTAATAGACAAACCCTAGGCACCCAGGTGTCTGCCTGCACCCTATCAGGCAATGGTGACTCCAAACCCCAACATTCTCCCTTCAAAGAGAGGCATCGCACCCGCGTGCGTCTCGAGTCAGCAGTGCGGTCCGTGGATCACCATGATGCGTGCACAGCTATCTCATGCGGAATCCTGCGGTAGAGATGTGCATTCTCTTGCGGGGGAGATGTGGATACTATGTGTTTACATCCTACGATAGAGGTAAACTACCATCTGAGGTTAAAATTTAATTACTAATAATGAATGATTTGATTCCTTTTAAAGAAAGAGATTAATCTGTTTAACCATGTATTGATGAGAATGGTTTTGAAAAGAGATAGTAGAATTACATGATTGACATGGTAAATTGTTTTGGGAAAAACTATTTGTGTTAATTTGGGAAACTTGTAGATTTGATTTATATGACATTGTCTTTTTGTTTTAATGGTATTTGTGATACTGTTTTGAAAATCATGAAAGGTTTGTAAAGGATATATATATATATAAACTATTTTCTTTCATGTATGTTGCTACTTGCTGAGATTTTATATCTCATCCTTGTTTTCAAATGTTTTGTTTTTAGGTATTCTTAGAGAGGACGTCATGGGTTAAACTGATAATGGGCTTATAGAACCAGGGTTACATAGGATTGAATCAAAGATATTAAGTTGTATTTCTTTTATTTGGTAAGAATTTTAGTACTTGTTTAGGAAGTAGTTTATGAGATTATTGAAGTTCTAGTTATCCTTTTATTTGAGTAATTGATGCAATGAAAATAAAGGTTTCAATGATTGAGATATTACTTTAGCGTATTTAGATATTACTTTAGTGAAGTTCTAGTTCTTTTATTCTTATTCCTTTAAGTTGATTTGAGTTGTATCACCAAGCAATGCCTTGATCTAAGGAAAAAAAAGACCTTTATTTGGGGTGTTACAGAGGGATAATCACCCAAGGCTCCTGGGAGCGAGAACCTCCAGCAGCACTGTCAAACACCTCCTCATCCCTGTCAAAGTCCTCAGCCAAATATGCTGTGCTGCCACCATCAGAAAATTTGTCCTTTACTGGCTCTAGAACTAGCTCAACATCAACTCGTCGCCAACAGGCTCGACTCCGAGAGTAGAAGGCTGATTGAGCAGGAGGAGATGTAGCTTGTCATCTCCTAGCCATCCTAAAAAACACAAGGAGAGATATATTAAAAAAAAAGAAGTATCTCTAAATTCTTTAAATGGGAATCCCTTTAAATTCTCCAAAATGGAATTAGCCAAAATGCACTAAATTTGCCAACTAATTTCCAGGAATTTAAAATTTTTTAAAATCTCTTTCTAAATTCCCCAAAATGGAATTAGCCAAAATGCCCTAAATTGTGCCATCTAATTCTCAGGAATTGAAAATTAAAAAAATCCCTTTAAATTCCCCAAAATGGAATTATCCAAAATGCACTAAATTGTGCCAGCTAATTCCTAGGAATTTAAAAATCTCTTTCTAGATCCCCCAAAAATGGAATTAGCCAAAATTCACTAAATTGTGCCAGCTAATCCCAAGAATTTAAAATTTTAAAAATCTCTTTCTAAATTCCCCAAAATGGAATTAGCCAAAATGCACTAAATAGCACCAACTAACTCCTAGGAATCTAAAAGTTAAAAAAAAGCCCAATAAATGCCCCAAAATGGATGTAAGCACCTTATTTTTGCACCCCTGGAATTGCTGAAAATGAAAACCCTGGCAGAAAGTCAAACCCCGAGGGGACAAAAAGTTGACTTTTTCATTAAGTGATATTTGGCCACCTTGCTTTATATCATTGGATAGAGAATCTCGACACGATTCCAACGCAATTGAGTTTGCAAGAATCGGAGTCCGGAGGAGGGTTCTGCGGGCGGTCAAACTTCAGCGAAGCCAAAAGTTGACTTTCTGCCAAAATCCGATCCAGAGGCCTTGCTTTATACCATTGGATAGAGAGTCTCGACACGATTCCAACGCAACTGAGTTTGCAAGAATCGGAGTCCGGAGGAGGGTTCTGCGGGCGGTCAAACTTCAGCGGAGCCAAAAGTTGACTTTCTGCTAAAGTCCGATCCAAAGACCTACCCCTAAGTCATGGGATAGAGGGCTCCGATACGATTCTAACGCCACTGAGTTTGCCCAGATCGGAGCCCGGGTGAAGAAAATATGAGCTGGCGAGGTTCCCGAGCAGCAAAACCGGCGAACTGCGCACGTGGCAAAAAGCTGCACACGTGGCGAGTTGCGCAGAAAAATATCTCGAGGATCAAATCCATAAATATCCAAACATTCAAAATATCCCAGGGACCAATCTGAAAGTATCTGAAAATATCTAAATAAAATAATATTAAACCTAAATATCCCAGGGACCATATCCTAATTTTCAGATTTTTTAAAACAAACGGGCGGCCGCATTAATGGCTTTTTAATCATTTGGTCGCTCAAGCGGGCGTGGCAGGGGGTATGCGCTCACCTTGAGCTGGGCGCCAAGGTGAGCGGCACCCCATTTCCCTTGCCTATATAAGCCGCGAGGGTCTTCAGTGCAGGGGGTTGGCTGATTTCGGGGTTGGAAGATTTTTGGAAAAAAGCTAAGTGTTCGGCATTTTTGCTTGGCAGCTCTCGGGTTGGAGGTTTCTGGGTGTCGGCTACATTTGCTCGAGCCTTCTTCCTCACTCCCCATTGCTCAAAACCCTATCGGCATACCTCTCCTGGCCTCCACCCTTTGACAGAAACCCCTCCGACCCCATTCCCTCTCTTCCTCTTCTTCCTCATCAAACCCGAAGGAGGTAAACCCTAAGGAGATCTTGCTGTGGGCGTGGAGAGGTGTTGCTCCGGTGGCTGCTCGCACAAGGAGGCTCCACCCACGTCGGATAGGTGTTGAAACATCCAGGTAATGTTCCCGACGAACTCCTGTACAAAATAAATAAGTTCATTGCGATATCCTGTTTTCCAGCATTTTTGTTTGTCACCGCTATTACTTGTCTGATTGATTCGAAGGGGGAGCATGTTCCCCCATGAGTTCTCCCTCTCTGTTGTATCCCATAAAGCCCCCAGTCCCCTTCCTTGCATGTTCTGTTAGTGTTTAGGCGTTCGGATTTGCAGGTTTGCAAGGAGGTTTGATTTTCATAAAAATGTGTTTAGATTAAATCCAAAACTAGTTGGGAAGTGTTCTGAGCATGTTAGGAGGCTAGTGGAACAGTTACAGACGAAAAAAAATCGGCCAGAGATGGAGATCTAAAAAAAAACAGAGAGTTGAAAATTGCAGTGACCTGCCGCCCACCTGGCGCTCACCTAGGAGGTGGGCGCCCCTTTCATCTCACTTCCCGCCGAGCTGGCGCCCACCTGGCGCTCAGCTCGCGCCCACCAAAAAACAGGTGAAATTCTGGCGCCTTTCTCGCGCCCATCTCGCGCTCACCTCCCGCCCAGCTCGCGCTCACCCGGTATCGGGTGAGCGCCAGGTCAAAATTTCGCCCGGATTCTGGCGCCCATCTGGCGCCCACCTGGCGCTCACTTCAGGAGGTGAGTGCCAGGTCCAAAACAGGCCGAATTGTTATTTTTTTTGAAAATTCCAAAAATACCCTTTACCATACCGCGGGGGGCTTCGCCCCCCGCACCCCACCCCTTTGTTCGCTGCGCATCCAACTCGTACCTTGGTACGGGGAGGTACCCCACCCCGTGGGCTCCGCTTCGCTTCGCCCACAGGGCCCCCGGGTACCTCCCCTTGGACCTAGCACAATGAGCCAATTTTTTCTTGATAGGGTTTCAATTTTGTGTATTTTCTTATGTGATTATTGCTGAATGTGGGCTTTATTTCCAAACCGAACCGGATGAACCAATAGGGTTCCCGGGTCACCCGGAAACCCAACATGGGCCATGGACCAACCCGGTCCAAATTGATTTCCGGTGGGCCTTCCAACGGGGCCCACCAAGCCCAACCAACCCATTCATGCTTAAATAAGATAATAAAAGATTTGAGTGGGCTAGACCGCTTGAGGCCCACCCAAGCCCTAATTGGGCCATGCATGATTAAAGTGAGATATGGTTTGGCCGAGACCACGGGTAGGGCCTATCGGGCCCACTAAGCCCATGAACCCGACCAACTTAGGGTTTCCAAACCCTAATTCAGGAAGCCTTGGGCTTCAAGCCCAAGCCCAGGTAAAGGGCCCCAAGCCCAATGCTTGGCCCATTTTGACACAGATAAGAAAGATAAAATCAAAATCACTTGGCAACCAATTGTGGGGCCCACTCAAGGGCCCACAAGGCAATCCCGGCCCACTTTTTGGCATGAAATCCACTTAACTAAATCAACTTGAACTCCAAAAGAAAATCAATTCAAATTGAACCAAAATCCAAAGGGCCACACTTGGCCCACCAAGGAACATGCAGGCCACACTTGGCCCACTAAGGGATATCGTGGGCCTTCCAACGGGGCCCACCCCACTAGGCCCAGATCATCTTAATTAAAAAGATAAAATCAAGTAAAGGGACCCACACCACTTTGGCGGTCCCGCCAGACTTAATCAAAATTGCATGCTGGAATAGGAATCGGGTGAGTGAGAGACCAAAGTTGACTCAAACCAGGGAAACCTATGGGACCCGTCACTTGGCGGGGTGGACTGGGGTGTCTATGGACTTCCCCAGACCGCAACTGAGCCCCTACTTAGAATCTCAAAGCCGCAGACCAAAAGCCTTAGAAGAAGAACTTAGGCACCCAGGTGTCTGCCTGCACCCCATCAGGCAGTGGCGACTCCAAACAAACCCCGAGGCATGCATCATCGTTTTGCGTGCGCCTCGTCTTGCGACCGAAATCGGGTGCGCACAATGGAATTAGCCCAAAGTGCACCAAATAATGCCAGTTAATTCTCAGGAATTTAAAGGTTTAGCTAGTTTCCAGGAATTTAAAAATTAAAAATCTTCTAAATTCCCCAAAATAAAAATTAGCCAAAGTGTGCTAAATAATGCCAACTAAATAAATAAATCTAAATTCTTAATTAAATAAAAGAAAGGGAGAGAATACTAAGAAAGATGAGTCGAAATTTCAATAGCATCTCTTCTAAAATTGAAGGGTTGACTAAACCCAAAAAGGTCCCAAAACTCTGAAACCTGCAAAAATTACCAAATTCACCAAATCCATCTTATTTGTGGACATCCCATCCATCCAATTCACCCCATTCATACCCAATCAATCCTTCTCATTCATTCTCAAATAAAGCAAGAAAAGAAATGAAGAAAAAAAGAAAGAATTACATGAATAAGGAGAGGGAAAAATTGCAATAAGAATTGCAAATTATACACTTGTGGTCAATAATAATATCATGCTTTCTTTGCAGGAGAAAGAATACAAGAATCACAGCAAGTTAATGAGAAAAAATTCCAAGTTCTAATATAAAATTATCTATTGGATGCAAGAGTCGAAATTGCATGGAGTGAAATTCAAATGTATTATGGAGTGAAATTCAAATGTATTGAAGGACTTCATCTGATAAGAATAATCGAATTATCATCAAAAGCTATTTCAAATTGGACACAAGCATCAATTCCTGTCAAGGAAGCTTACCAGAAGTGCGTCGAGTTACTCGGAACCAAAGAATTGGCCTTTGGTTGACGATCAAATAGCAAAATTAAGTCACGCGGAGATCACCCGGAATTGCACTCAGCCAGTAACAATTGCCTGAAGTTGCCCAATTCACCGAAAAACCACAACCAAGCCACGGCCCAAGTGATCGGAATGAAGGAAAACATCGGCTAGAAAAGGCTAGAATTGCTGCTTGGATCAAGAAAAGCCGAACATAGTCAACAGTGGTCAATGACAGTCACTGGAATTGCTCAGAAAATGACTGGAAAATCAAGGCTTTACCACTTGAAATTGACGTCTGCAGTAGTGAAGAAGGATGTCAGAGACCATGCAAAGGTCTCCAGAACATGGGGAAATAGTGCCGGAAGCGAAGAATGAATGCTGGAGGTATGAATCGTAACGCCCCGAATCCGGATCTATGCAAAACATGCACCAAACCTGTATCCGAGGTGCTACTGGGCCCAAAGCAAACTATATACCAGATATTTAAATTCAAACAATTCCAATTAATAATAGAGTACGGAAGATAAAACATCAGATTCACCAGTAAACGTGGTTAAGTGCAACATCAAACTATCTCATTAATATAAAATCATAAGTCTGGTAAAAATGGGTTTTCTAACACGCTTGTAAGCACCTCATTTTTGCACCCCCTGAAAACGCTGAAAATGAAAACCCCAGCTGAAACCCTGAGGGGACAAAAGTTGACTTTTTTGATCAAGTGATAATTGACCACCTTGCCTTATCCCAATGAGTAGAGGGCTTCGAAGCGGTTCCAACACGATTAAGTTTGTAGGAATCGGAGCCTGGATAAAGAAGATATGAGCAAAACAATCCCAGGGGCAAATCAGTCAAAGTTTAATATCTTAATTAAACTAATTAAGATAAATGAGAAATAATAAAAATTGGGGAAGTCTAATTCGTCCGAGTGGGTGGCTGAGTTGCCTCAGCAGTCAACTCAACCAAAAAAGAGAGGAGAAAACGGGCAAATCTGAAAGATTTCGCAACCACATATGATGTGCGGTTGATTTTTCGGCCACCTCTCACGCCAGCCAATTAGCGAAAGCGGCGCGCGAAAAGTAACCGCGCCAGACTGCGCCTGACCAGTTTGTCCCCTAACCATTGCTGAAAAGACAGGGCCAAAACCGCACATACCCTACGATTTTGATTGAACTGCACAGTATGTGCGGTTACTGTTCATTTTTTACCAAACCGCACTGAGTATGCGGTTTTGTCCCAGTTTTCTATAAAGGCAAAATCCGAACATGGGACAGGGGTTGGCTTCTCTTGGCTGATCTCCATTGCTTCTCCCCCATTGCCTCTGATCCGAAAACCTTCCTTTTGCCCCACCTTGTTGCCCCAAGCATAATCCTAAGCCTATTCTACCATCCTTTCTCTCTTCTCCTTCATTTTTCACCCAAGCAAGAAGAGGGAGAGTTGCTATTGGTGGTCAAAGGAGGAGCTCCAGCTATTTTGTTTGCTTAAAAGGGGTTCAAATACCCCTCTCAAGGGTGTGTAAACCCCAAGGTAATGTTCCCTCATACATTTCCTATCATATATATGAGAATGTGTTCCTTCGCATGAAGTCTAGAAAAGTGTTGTTTTTATTCTGTTTTAAGTTACTCTCCTTCGTGATCCCCATGTACTTGCCCTCCACTTCACCATGAGAAGGTCTCCTGGTAAGGGATGAGATGTTCGTATGGCTCCAAGGGAGCATGAATGAGGTTTTCACATGTTTCCTAAAAGGGTTTTAGGTGCTGATCTAACATGCTTCTCTTTATTGGTTTTTACTTGTTCTTTTTACTCTCATTCATGTGGGGAGCATGTTCCCTTCTTGTGATCTTCTAATGTACCCTTAATGCAATCCCCTTTTATCCCTTCTCTAGATGGTTGCTAGGTTGAATGAATAGTTTACATTTATAGAGTTATATTGTAAACCATGTATGATGTAGGTTTTAGTTCCTTTATATGACATAGCTACTGTTTTGGGTGTGCATGCAATTTTTCATCATTCACAAGCATTTGGAACATGCGTGAGGGTAAAGCCCCACGTTTATACACGGCCATACACTAGAGCCACAGGAGCATATCTTCTCCTCCCTTGTTTTGTTGGGCGTTTTAACATGTTCTTTGTTCATTTAGTCTATTCCTTTTGCTGTTGTTTCGCATATTCAAAATCCGTCTTACTGTCCTTTTTTATGCATTTTGTATGCATGTTTGCACTTCCTTTCATTGGAGGCATGGTTAAAGCATACTTTGTTCATTCTTTTATCTGGTTTTTCCCATGTGCATAAGCATATTTCTAGCTCATAAGCATAGAAAATTCTCGTGTATGCATATTGTTGTGAAGCTTGATCATTGAAGTCCCTGGATTGGTTCTTGTTAAGGCATGCTTGTTGCTGATTTCTAGAATGGAAAAGACCAAAACAGGGACACTTAAGTCCCTGTTTCCTAGCTGAACTTAGTTCAAAGAGGGAGAAGGCAAAACCTCCAGCCCTCTCCCATTATTTTGGTTTTCCCTAAAGAGAAGCCCATTTTTCTCTATTTGAACCACTGTGGGCCCACACAGGGGCCCACATGACTGCTGGAACACCCTGGAGAGAAGCCGAACTAAATCCCGAGGCCATTTTGGCCTTTCTTGGATTTTTGGGCCCAAACCGTATACTCAGAGCGGTTCGGGTGAAACCGCACTTGATCTGCGGTTGTGCCTTGACCGCACTAGATGTGCAGTCAGTTCCCAGAAACCCTTAAGAAATCCATTTTGGGACCCGGTTGGCCCAAACCGACCTGAATGCACAGGACCCGACTCATGGGGTTTTTATGGTCAACCCAAATCCATTTTGAGACTGTGGGCCCGGATGGGCCCACCCTGGCTTCGCTGGGGATCCTCAACCTAGTCGAACCCTGGTTAGAGAAAAGAGTCAACTCACCTAGTCTAGTGCACAGCACTGAACCACAGGCACACAATATGCACTCACCACACTGTGGATTGTTTTACTGCTTTCGATATGAACTGTGTGGGGTGACACGCCTGAGGGAGTCTGCGTGGGTGATCTGACTTGAATGGATATATGATGGAATTGTGAATGCTCATCTTCACCAAAACCTAGATCTCTTTAGCAGCCACCCTTCTTCACCGTATAAACAACTTTTGGGATGGTATTAGCCTCACACGCCTTTGACTTGCCGGGGAAAAGCGAAGGTAAAACATCCACCCAGGTTACTGGATCCCTATAGCGCCGCTGGTTTCTTGCTGTGGGACGCGAGGGGTCTTGGACCTGGCACAGACCTTTGTAGGCATTTGTCTCAGGCAATGTATCTTTTTTCCCACCCAACATTTTGATACACCTTTAGGATGATTGTGATTGTGAATGATGATACAAGAGGAGTAAGATCAATCTAAAATCTAAAGAGTCCATCAGGGGCAACAACCCCCTACCCTCTTTGCATCAAATTGAGTGGACCTTGGACTCTGGGCTATCTCAGCCCAAAATTAGGAAGCCAACCTAACTTTGATCAGGGGGCCACCCTAGATCCATGCATAGAGTCCTGCGAGACATGGGCCTCAACCCATTGAGTCTGTTGGAAGCAATTTCAGTTTGGATTGGCCTTGTGAGCAGATGAAAGCCAGCCAGATCAGACTATCAGATGAAAGCAGGCCAGATCAAAGCAGGGACAAAACCCAAGATCTAGGAATTCAGCTCACCTGCCTTTGAAGCAAATTTGTATCCTTCTTTTTGGCTCCCAACAGTCTTAAGGATGAACCCTTTGCAGATTTCTGTGATTATCATGTAATTTTCGCCCCCACTGGCAAGTTGTAAATTCTTTTGGTCTGGCACCTAAGGTCGAAGGCAGACGAAAGAACAGATGAAAGAGAAGCTGACTGGGACTCAGATGTGCTTCCATACTGTCAGAACCCCATTTTTGCACCATAAAATTGTCCAAGAAGCATATCTTAAACCGGCATATATGTGGGCACGTAAATCGAGGTTTTATAGTGGACCTATCTTTTTGAAATAACAAGCTCATAATAAAGAGAATTCTGAGCTGATTCCAATGCACCAAACCGTGCTCAAATCGGATTTCAAACGGCTAAGTTATGAATAAAAGAAATAAAGGGTAGTTTGGGGATTTTTACAAAACCGAAATTGGATGCCACATGAAAGCCACGTGTATGCCATGGTGGCTGCCATGTAACCAATGACAAATTAAAAATTTGTGGGGTTGTTTCAGTAAATAAATAAGTTTCCTAATGGGGTTTCTTATTCAAATAAATAACAAAGTTAATAAAAGTTTCAGATTAAAAAGTAATAATAATAAAAATAAACAAAGAGAAATGAGTTGGACGAATTTGTCCAACTCATATTCTCTTGAGATATTGAGACAAAGCTTAAAAAATATATATATATAAGCCTAATAAAAATGTGGGACAAAATAGACTTTGACAAAACCTAAATAAATGAGGGTGTTTAAGAGAGGAAGATGAAGAGTTAAGGGTTTAAGAGAGTAAGAGGAAGGGTTAGGTGTTTAAGAGAGGAAGATGAGGAGTTAGGAGCTTAGGTATTTAAGAGAGGAAGAGGAAGAGTTAAGGGTTTAAGAGAGTAAGAGGAAGGGTTAGGTGTTTAAGAGAGGAAGATGAGGAGTTAGGAGTTTAGGTGTTTAAGAGAGGAAGTTAGGGAGAGGAGAGGTTTAGGAGAGGAAGAGGAAAGGTTAGGGGTTAAGAATTTGAAGGGGTGGGAATTCTCTATAAAAGGGCTTGAAGTTGAGAGCAAAAGGGGAAGAGAAAGAAGTAAGAGAGTTCTTTGAAAAAAAGAGAGAGCAAGTAAGAGAGTTCTTTGAAAGAAAAAGAGCAAGTAGGAAGAAGTAGAGAAAATAAGAGGGACGTCTACTAGCAAGGAGGGAGAAAGGAAAACTGCTGTTCACGACACACCAAGGTTCCAAGACCTGATTTAAAGTGTCAATCTATAACAGGTGAGTCATTTTTTTAATACATTGTATGAGACCTCTTTTTCATTATAATTTTTGAGATGAGATTACATGATTGGTGAGAGACATGTATATATGTTTGATGGCTTTGGGTAATTTTATCATGTAAAAAAAAAGACAAAGATGTAAAGTTCTGAGTTTTTTTTTCTGCATTAGGTTTGCACCTGTTTTCTAGATAAACCAATTTTTTTCACCTAGTTCTAGTTTGATTCAAGTCTAGAGTCCTTCATGAGATTTGTGGTATTTTTATTTTAGTTTAATCTAAAAATATACTCGAGACCCTACACTATGAGTAGGTATTTTATTTTTAATTTTCTTTGGTTCACATTTTCAATTGGAAATGTCTAACGGTAAATTTTGGAGCTTCATATCTCTTAAATGAAATGAATTTTTGAAAATTGCTATAGGTTATTTTAGTGCTTAAAGTCATGATTCTAAGGAATCAAATTTCGTACAATTTGGTTAAGAATTGAGGGAGATATGAATCTTTGAATGTGGGTAGCGCAGTAATTCAGGTTGTTTCATTTTTTTTGTTTCCTTTGTAAATTAGTAATTAGGCCATGGTTAAATGTAGTTCAGGTGGTCTCATTTTCTTGCCTTGTAAATTAGTAATTAGTTAATCTTGTATGATAAAAGCAATAGAAAACAAAACAAAACAAAAATAATAAATAATAAGAAAAGGAAAAAGCAAATGAAACAAGTATTGAAGCGATGATTCCTTCTTGTGGTTGAAAATGTTTCTTCTTTTGTCTCTTGTGATTTTTTTTTTGTTCTTGTTTTGTTTTCTTACTACATGAGATGTCCATAGTGGCCCTCCAATCTCCCAACATAGATATGTTATTATTAGAATTTGTTAAAAATAAAAATAATAAATAAGAGAGCCCATTAAATATCCAACTAATTTAAGGGAACCCACTTCGGTGGGGCAACCCAGGGTGTTCAAGGACTTCCCTGGGTTGTAATTGGGTCACTTATCTGGAATCACTTGTTTAGACCAAAAGTCAACAAGGTGTCTACCTGCACCATTTTAGGTAGTGGCGACTCCATAAAACATGTAACCCCTTTTACCGCGCGCTCAAGGTGTGCACAACTTGGTGACTCTACTGGGGAATGACCTAACTCGGTTTAATTAGTTGGATTATAATGGGTTTATTCGTTGCACATGTGCACACACTTGCACATGCACGCACACTCTTTTTGTACATATGCACACACTTGCACAAATGGGTCAAGGAAGATTTGCCGCCTTACTTAGTAAGTGTTGAATATACGCAAAAACATATTCTGGGGAGTTTTGTCATAAAGGACAAGATAATTGCTTAAGGAAATTGGTTTTTAAGTGGGACCACTGTGACCCCTCCAATTACCTGGGAACTCTCTTGGAACATTGTTTTGTGTACCAATTCATCACTTTACTATATGAGACAGTGAAAATTCCTTCCCATGCACACATATGCACTCACGCACATTGTGGTTTCTTTACATGCTTTGATATAAATTGTGTGGGGTGACACGCGCGAGGGAGTCTGCGTGGGTGATCCGATTGAATGATTACCAAAACCTAGATCTCTCTAGTAGCCACCCTTCTTTATCGTATAAACAAATTTTGGGATGGTATTAGCCTCACGCGCCCTTGGCTTGCTAGGGAAAGCAAGGTAAAACATCCCCCCAGGTATCTGGATTCCTATAGCGCCACTGGTTTCTTGCCGTGGTATGCGAGGGTCTAGTACTTGGCTCAGACCCTTATAGGCATTTGTCTCGGGCTGGGTACACTTTTCCCACCTAATGTTCTAATACACCCTACTATGTGAATGTGAATGTGAATGATGAATGAAGTCTAAAACCTAAGAGTCCATCAGGGGTAGCAACCCTTGCCTCCTTTTGCATCAAATTGAGTAGACCCTAGATTTCGGGCTACCTCAGTCCTAAATTAAGGAGCTTACCTAAACTTTGATTAGGGGAACCACCCCAGATCCATGCATTGAGTCCTGAGAGCCGTGGGCCTCGACCCATTGAGTCCGTAGGAAGTATCTTGAGTCCGGATCAGTCTTTAAGCATATGAAAGCAGGCCAGATGAGAACAAAGAAATTTGAACCATAGATTTAGGCCTTTTCAACCTACCCTTTTTGGAATCAAATGTATCCTTTCTTAGAGTTCTTAACAACCCTAAGATTGCATTCTCTTTCAGCTTTTTGAACATCATGTAATTTTCGCCTTAGCTGGAAAGTTGTAAGTTTTTACATTAGCAGATGAAAGAGCAGATGAAAGGATAAGGCTGGTCAGGACTTGGGTGTGCTTCCTTACACAAGTATGTCTAGGAGTCGTGCCTTGATAGGCACCAACCTTTCCTAGGACTGTGCACACACTTTTGAGGATGTGTTTTGATATATGTCTATTGACACAGACTTTCAGGATGGTGCAATGAAGAACAAGCCAGTCTCTTGATGTAATCTTCAGACATTTCACACCAAGACCACCATTCAGAACAATGTACTCGCAGTAAGAAAGGATTACGATGAATTCTTCTGAGGTACCAACTCCGTCATTCTCACAGCAAGGGGTTGAAGAACAACCGGTCATAATGGATCTAAGCCAATAGGTGGCCATGATGCAAGCTATGAAAATTCAAATGCCAGAAATCCAGCAGGAGCAACCCCCTTAGCCAGCACTAATGGCAGCACATTTGCCACCGCAGGATACTCCGTTCCCATGTTCAGTGGCAGATCCCATCCATCCTCCACAACAGGAACCATTTGTGCCTGTCCAATTGGGGCAGAAAGAGCAAGACAAGAATAGGGCACGGGAGGCCCAACTTGAAGAAATATTGGCAGCAATGAAGGAAGACAATAAGGCTCGAATGGCCGCAATGAAGAAAGATCTCTTGAAGCAACTTCAGCCCAACCCAATGCAGGATGAAACCACTTTAGAGAGCCTGTGCTTCTTCCCAGACATCCAACTGACAGCAAAATTCCGATGTCCTGAACTACATAGTTTCGACGGCACTGGCTGTCCTTTGATACAGCTGCGATCGTATGTTGGCGACATGTGCCAATATGCGAAGGATGAAAAGATAATGGTTCAATTCTTCCAGAGATCTCTAACTGGGGCAGCATATTCTTGGTTCCTAAGTCTGGATAAGCAGAAGGTTAAGACATGGAATGACCTCGCCGCCATGTTCGTCCAGCAATACCGCTTAAATAGCCAAATGGTTCAAACGCGAGCAGAATTGCGGAGATTATCAAAGAGGAATAGCGAGTCTGTGAGAGACTAAGCTAAAAGGTGGATGGAATTAGCCAACGTGGTACAACCCCCTCTTCTTGAACAAGAGCGGACTTCCTTGTTCATATCCTCGCTGGGACAACCATACTTCACAATGCTGTTGGGACAATGCACTGCAAGTTTCACCGACCTAATCATGGCAGTAGATAGAATTGAGGATGCGGTTAAAATGGAGAAGCTCGGGGGCTCCATGACAAACTTGCTGCATGGAACAATCTCAAGTGACAAGAAGTAGGAGAATGACGACGGCACAAGTACATTTAACCATGTACAACCTTCTGTGCCATTTCACATCCATTCCTCAAGAAGCGTGAGCCTTCCCTCCGCTAATGATACCGTGTGTAAGCACCTCATTTTTGCGCTCTCGGAAAGCCAGAAATGCAAAACCCGGCTAAAAAGTCAAACCCTGAGGGGTGGAAAGTTGACCTTTTAATCAGATAAAATTTGGCCACCTTGCTTTATCTCAATGGATAGAGAATCCCGACACGAGTCCAACGCAACTAGGTTTGCAGGAATCGGAGTCCGGATGAGGGTTCTGCGGGCGGTCAAACTTGAGGAAGAGCCGAGAGTTGACTTTTCCTCGAATTCCGTGCCAAGTACCTTGCTCTATACCATTGGATAAATAATCTCGACACGGTTCCAACACAACTGGGTGTGCAGGAATCGGAGTCCGAATGAAGGTTCTGCGGGCAGTCAAACTTAAGGGAAGGCCAAAAGTTGACTTTTCCTCGAACCCCGTGCCAAGTGCTCAGCCCTATGTCATTAAATAGAGGGTTCCGATACGAGTTCAACGCAATTGAGTTTACTCAAATCGGAGTTCAGATAAGTAAGATATGAGCTGTCGAAGTTTCCGAGCAGCAAAGCCGGAAGCTGCACACGTGGCAAAAGTCTGCACACGTGGCAGGCAGCAGAGCAAAAAGGTCCCAGGGATTAAATCTGTAATTACCCAAATCAGTGAAAAATATCTCAATGGTAAAGCTGCAGATATCCAAGGGTATCAGGGACTAGATCCATAGCATCAAAACTTGAGAAAATATCCCAGTGACCAATCTGTAAATATCCAAAAGTATCAGGGACTAAATCTGTAAATACCAAAAGTATCAAGGACTAAATCTGTAAATATCCAAAAGTATCAGCGACTAAATCTGTGAAAATCCAAAGTTCCAGGGACCAATCCGTAAATATTAGGATTTGATCATGATTGCTGTCCCCTATGGGCATACATGGGCATCACCCATGCATGCCACCCCTCATACATCTCTCTCTCCCTCTCTCTCCCACATGGGCATCATCACCATCATACATGCATGCATCATGCATACTTTTTCTCTCTCTCCCCCTAATGATTAATGTTCCCTATGCATGCACCCCCCATGCATCATCCATGCATGCCACCCCTCATACAACTCTCTCTCTCTCTCCCATGATTGTACCCCCCATGCATGCATGCCCATCCCACATGCCACATAATGAAACCCCCCGAAGCCACATACGTAGGGGCTCTCTCACTTTTTTGAGCAACTTTTGATCTCCCACCATCTTCTTCTCGAAAAGGCTCCAACCTCTCTCCCATCTCTCCCAAGCTCTCTCATCTCTCCCAAGCACCTCACGTTGCTCCTTCTACCACTTTTTTTTCTTCTTCTTCTCCACTCTCACTTGAGCAAAGGGGGAAGGCTTGCTGTTGGTGGTGCCAAGAGAGGCTCCAGCCTTGGTCCTAGCTCCAAGGAGGCTCCACACATCTTCTACAAGGGTTCAAAGCCCAAGGTGAGTCCTCTTAGATCATTTTATTGAACATATGTAAGATTTGACTTATTCAAAGCATGTTGAATATTATGCATGTTGTGGGATTTCTGTTCTAGAGTGTTATTTGTATTTATCTCCCCATCATGCTCTCTTTTCTTGATTTTATGTGAGTTGATACTTCCGTAAGATAAGGGATGGATTTTGGTTGATCTAAAGAGAGAAGAAGAGATTGTATTTTTCTTGCTTGATTTCCAATATTTAGAAGTTGCTGTTTCTATCCTCTTTTCATTCAAGTGGGAGTTTGTTCCCATCATTTTGCATCCAATGTACCCCTTGAGTAATCCCCCTTGTTCCCTTCTTTAGATGCCCTTTTTTTAGAATAACTGAATAATCTGCCTTGATAGGATATTGCACATTGAGTTTATGTTCTAGTTTTTATTTGCACATGGTCTAAGTTGAGGTTGTATGCATGCATGGATTAATCAATGTTTAAGGCATGTGTTTTACCATTTTTAGGGATCATGTCAACATCTACTTTTACCGATTGTTTGGTGTGTTTACACCATGATTCCACTTCGGTTTAGTCACTGTTTTGAGTCATAAAAAGTCCCATTCGGCCTTGTACATATTCATGGATAGGTCTACTTTTGCATGCATTGAAGATATACCTAGGTGCTCCGCATATTCCATTGTTTACTTAGTTCAATTTTAGCTTGCAACATGCTTAGGGATTCCTTAGTTTGTTTGTTGCTTCATGCAAAATTAATGATGTGTTTGTGTGGAAAAAAGAAGTCGGAATAGGGATACTTGAATCCCTGTTTGTGCAATGATTGGGGATAGAAAAGAGGAGGAGGCAAATCCCAGCCCCCATCTTTTCCCTTTGATTCTCAAAACACCTTCAAGAGAGCCAAAGGGCCTCACCCGAACCACTGTGGGCCCACACAGGGGCCCACACCATTACTGGAACACCCTAGGAGACCCAAGAAACCAACCCCATCAGAAAAATCCAAATAAATGGATTCTGTATGTTGATCCGGCAACTCAGGCCGGATCAACTGAAGCCCATGTGTAGCCGGCTAAAGATGCCGGATACACAGAACCCTGTGTGTAACCGGCATCTCAGGCCGGCTACACTGTTAGATTGCATTTTTGCTAATTTTCTGATCTTGTGCTGTTTTTTGGGTGTGTTTGATCAACCTGAGTGAACCAGAAGGGTTTCCGGGTCACCCGGAAACCCAAGATGGGCCTTGGACACCCGGTCCAAATTGATTCCCGGTGGGCCTTCCAACGGGCCCACCAAGCCCGACAAACTCCTTTTGTTAAATAAAGATGAAATCAATCCATTTGAGTGGGCCAGACCACTTGAGGCCCACCCAAGCCCTATTTGGGCCATGCATGCTTAAAGTAGGTTGTGGTTTGGCCGAGACCACGGGTAGGGCCTGTCGGGCCCACTAAGCCCATTAAACCAAACAAGTCTAGGGTTTCCAAACCCTATCTCAGAAAGTCTTGGGCTTTCAAGCCCGAGCCCAGGTAAAGGGCCCCAAGCCCAATGCTTGGCCCATTTTGGCACAGATAAGAAAGATAAATCAAAATCACTTGGTAACCGACTGTGTGGCCCACTCAAGGGCCCACAAACAGTCCCGGCCCATTTTTGGCATGAAATCCATTCAAATAATCCAACCTAAACCTTAAAGTAAAATCAATTCATTTGAACCAAAGCCCAAAGGGCCTCTCAGGCTAGACTGAGGCCCACAAGGGACACGTGGGCTCAACCAAGCCCACCAAGGAATCCGCGGGCCTTCCAACGGGGTCCGCCCAATCAGACTCACATCACTTTAATTAAAAAGATAAAATCAAGTAAAGGGACCCACACCACTTTGGCGGTCCCGCCAGACTTAAACCAAAATTGAATGCTGGATTAGGAATCGGGCGAGTGAGAGACTAACAGAGTTGACTCAAACCAGGGAAACTTATGGGACCTGTCACTTGACGGGATGGACTGGGGTGTCTACGGACTTCCCCAGACCGCAACCGAGAACCTACCTAGAATCTCAAGCCGCAGACCAAGCCTTAGCAGAAAAACTTTGGCACCCAGGTGTCTGCCTGCACCCCATCAGGCAGTGGCGACTCCAAACAAATCCCGAGGCACGCATCGTTTTGCGTGCGCCTCGTCGTGCGACCGAAATCGGGCGCGCACACCGTGTCTCGCCTCAGGAGGCGTCTCACCAAGGAGGAAAGAAAGAACCGGGAATTTACTCCGCTTCCATATACAATGGCCGAATTATTACCGACGCTCTTGAGAGAGGGACACCTGCAACTGGCAACGCCAAATCCTAAGGCGTAAAAAATGAAGGGCTATGGTCCAAACAAGAGCTGTGAATATCACATGGGTGCACAAGGCCATGATACTAATGGATGTTGGGGCCTTCGTCATGCAGTCCAAGATCTTCTTGAAGCTGGGGAACTCAAAATTGATCCTCCGTCAGATTAAAAAAAAAGAGAGAAAAAAATAAGAAAAGAAAAAAAAACAACAAACAAAACAAAAAAAAAAAAAGAAAAAAAAGAAGAAAGAAAAGAGAAAAAATCATCATCATCATCATGCATCTTGGTATTTCATATCATATACTCTGCTTTCTAATGTTTGTTTCTCTTGGCAGGAACCTCATTGGCGATCAACATGGACCATATCCCAGAAATAAGTCTTGATGCAGCCCAGCAAATAATCAGCATAGTGGCTTCTCTACAAAGCCTATTGCGGATGATAACAATCAGGGAAGAAACATGGAACAAATGTTGGGAAGCATTAGGGGAAGAGAATTTTGAGTTACGATCTTGAGTAAATGTTCTTGAAGAAGAAATCAAGAGTTTGAAGGGAGAGATACCCTGGAGCAACCAGGAAGTAAGCCTTCCACCCACCTTAGCAGATGGTCAAGAACAAAGAGGGAAAGGAAGAGTTGTAGCAACAGATGGTCCCCAATTCGCGAACAAGCTGAGTGCCAACTATGGCAAAGGGAAGCATGACAGATTGATGAATCATTCGAAGGATCTCCCAAAGAGGACTCCAGAAGAAATGCAGGCTAGGTTTAAGAGGCAGTTCACCCCTCTGAACGTCCAACCAGCCCAGATAGTACTTGACTTGCTAAAGGGCGGCCTTTTACAGCTTAAGTGGCCTATCCCACAAGCAACGGCTAGCCGCAGTTATAAACCAGGTCAATTTTGTGCTCATCACATGGCTTTCCCGGGGCATAGCACAGAGCAATGTTGGGATCTACGGCATGACATTCAAGACCTGATTGATCAAGGACTCTTGAAGGAGCTTATCAAGAAAAAAAGATCTGCTAAAGGACAAGACATTTCCGACAAGCTAGCACAGATCCGGATATCTGAATCAGCCATCCTCCCACAGAAAGGAGGAGATGATGTGAAAAAGAATGACAAGGAAAGCAATTAAAGGATTCCTCCCATGGCATGCAGCTGAATTCCAAGAACACCGATTTGCGTCGGCCACTCCTTGCATAGTTTGCTGCTCTTTTTTTGTCTATCTTTTCTTTTCGTTTCAATTCTGAACTTGACAACATGTTTCTTTTTGCCAACTTATGAAATCTTTTGGGAAATCACTAGACTATTGGACCACACCAAGACATGACCGTGATCTTGGGACAAACCTGAATAATCAAATTTAACAGATGGAATGTGCCAAATAGCACAAACTGTGTGGGTCTCAACATGGCCGAGGGATCCCCCACCAGCACCACATTGGAACCTTACCTTACCAAACACTAGAGCAAGCTGGGGTTGGAGACAGAAAAAAGAAAAGCAAAAAAAGAGAGAAAAGGGGAAGGTGTCCATACCGGTCAAGGGTCGCTGGCATGATTCAAGATCAATGATCCCGATGAAATGATGAGAGGCCATTTTTGGCTGAAATAATTCAAACAAATTCCGCTAGTCAAACGTGTTGAGCTTGATCATCTCATTTTTAACCCACGTTATGTCTAGCCACCCCAAACTGGGGCAAAGTCAAAAAGCAAAGAAGAAATGACAAAATGAACAAAGATGAAAATGGCTCTTGAGCCAGTTAATTGTGCAAAGACAAGTAAGTATTACATTCTCTGTAAAAGGATGAAAGGCCATCCTTGATTTTCTCCAAAAATCATTTGACACAAGATGAAATCCTAGCGAAACATTTTGGGCCTAACAATTCCTTCATTAACCCTACCATGTTTTTGTCTTCAAAACTGGGGCATGAAGCTTCTGAAATTGGAGACACAAAAAGACCAAGGTGAAGATAGGGCAAAGCGAAAAGCACCCTAAAAAACAAAGGGGCAAAAAGGGGGGAAACAGGGTGAACCCCAGGAAACGAGAATGAGAAAAAGGAACTAGGACAATCTCTTGAAAAAAGGCAAAAACAAGAACTGGGGCAAACCCCCAAAAGAAAAATCAAAGATTGGGATAAAGAACCCAAGAAAGAATGAAGAAGAGAAAAGAACAAAGATGAAAAAGAAGAAAAAACTACCAAGCAAAGTTGGGCACAAAGTTGAGGAGACAAAAGATGAAGCAAGCCTTAACAAAAAAAATGGATAGAACATGGCCCTTACCCCACTCATCAATTTTGAGCCTCTATACCATTTCTTCTGGACCCTTGAACCCAGCCTACGTTTCATCCTATTATGAAGTCCTTTTTGATTACAGAGAATGTAACACTGAATCTTAGACGAATTGGCGATGACGGAACCAAAAGGACAAAAGAACTTTGGCTAGACATAATGGTTATCCATAGAATGAAGCTATATAGGGTTTGAGCCCGTTTATCCTTCAGTTTTGAACACTGGAACCAAAGCCTACATTTTGTCCTACTGATAAGTCCTCTCTAATCATTGGATCATGATCCGTGGAAATTGACAGGTCCCTAAGACTGGGGCAAGACACTGAACCCGAGAGAGGGAACCAATGAGAGAAAAACAATTCCACAATCCTCAGACAAGGGTTGGAAAAGAAAAATAAGGGAGAGGAAGGCAAAAGAGCTGGGGAAAGGGCAGTGCCAAAGAAACCCCCTGGACCAAAACAATTCCCCTCATTTCAACCCGGCGCATTGTAAAATCCCTAATTTTCTGGAAAATTAAAGCTTTATATTGTAGTGATTAAATAAATGTTAATTAGTGAATTTTGCAGAGAAAGGAGATTATTGATTTAAATTAGAAATGTTGCTTGAGCCGGTTGGGCTATTTAAGTATTAAGGTATGAGAAATTTCCAAAATTTTAATTAGTTGATTTTTTCTCGGATGAGGTGGCAATGATAAGTGATACTAACTCTAATTGAGCTGCTGATATAGGGAATTTGGTAGTGTGGCAGGACAGTGGATCATGATTTAAGTGGTTGATGGGCGGCAAGTATAAAAATGAGCAAATCTCAGTTAGCTGTTTCGTTTGGCTGTGATCGAGCATAATTTGGAAATCTTAGAGAGAACAGAGATCCAGAAGCTAGGGTTGAGGAGGTGAAAAAATCGGATTGCTGAGGTGATCACCGGGAGAATTGATATGATCGGGAGGTTGCCTAACAGTTTAGAAGAGAGCTGCAACAGCAACTTTCGGTTGTGCAGGAGCAAGAATTTCTGCAATCTGGATTTTGGTGATTTGAAATTCAGGTAAGATCCACAAAAATTAGCTCTAATTTGTGGACTTTCAATCATAATTGAAGAATAAATTCAGATCTGGAGGATGTGATCTGGTTATAAAATCCTGCAGAACAGTGAGGTTCGTCCATATTTTTGGAGGGAATTTCAGAACCTACTTTGTGCAATTGAAGGTTCAGCAACTGGAATTCGTTGATTTGAGGTGAGTAGCACAAATCCTAATTGATTTGAATGGTTTAAACTAAGATTTGATTCAGGTATTATATGTATAGCTGAACCTCTGTTTTTGAATTGATATTGGCGCATAAGTATGAAGAACCTGATTGTATGGTTAAATAAGAAATTAGTGTATGGAAATAGATTGTTAAGTTGAGCAATAAAGTGCTGGAAATGAACTAGTAAGACACAATAGATCAGATCAAATCAGAATTCGAAAAAGCTGTATATAGTTGCTGCCGAAGTTTTGTTGGAGAATAGTTGAATGACAAATTTTATGCATGTGTTGTGAGTAGATTAATTAAACTCAATTCAGGTTAGAAAGGCCATTGGAAGAGTCTAGATTATGCTAGGAAAGTTTTGAATGCAATGTAGCAATCCATTTCTGGTGTTATGTTTCATTATCAGCATTCGAACCAAGAAAACATGGTCTAGCGCTGAACATTGTTGAGGATCGCCTACCTCCTTTAGAGGTCACCGCCCAGCAGGTTTTGGTCTTTAAAGAATTTAGTTTTCTTCTAGTAAAAAATTGTGAGAGTTAAGGAGGTGTAAAATGGACTTAATTTGGAGTAGGCAAGAGGTGCTGGAAATCATGGAATGCATGCTCAAGTTGCTGAAATTTATTTGAATAAGGAAATAGGTAGCTATACTAGGTGTCTATGTCTTGGTAAATTAAATTGATTAAATTGAATAGCAAAGTATCTTCTAGATGGTTAAAATTATGATGAAGGGAGTGTGAAAGCAAAACAGTAGCTCAATATAGACAAATTGAAGTTGCTGTCACTGAATTTGGAAAAAATGAGAGAGCACCTAGGATTGCTGACTGGCGCCCAGCTCATGCTCAGGGTGATTCAAACCCAAATTCTTAGTTCCAGCAATGGGAAAAATATTTGGGAAGCTAACTAGGAGTAATTAAGGGATTACTGGAAAATAAGAGAGGTTGGTCTGAGAAATTATTCAGGTACTAATGTAAAATCAGCAACCTATCTAGGTAATAAGAGGAGTGTTTTATAAGTTCTGAGATTTTTCCAGCTATTATAAATCGGGGTTTGCAACACTTGTATGGAGATATTATCTACAGGAGAAATGGGAGATGAAGAAGGGAAAATGGTGTGAGATATAGGTGCTGAACCTGGGGTTATACTTAAGTATTAAGTTTGGAAATCAGAAAATGTAGTGAGTAATGAGTTGAAGATTATAAAGAAATCTGAACTTATGTATAGTCTCTATATTGTTCCTTTTGTAAAACATATTAGGAAAGATCCTCTAAGGATACTTTATAAATGATAAAAGGGATTGAAGTACAATAATAAATGCTGAAATGAAAATATTAAAGAGGGTTTATACGAAGTAAGAGAGTTAAAGAAAGAGTTGAGAATATTAGATTAAATAAAATTGAATTAGAGTAAATTCTATGGGGAAAAGTTTCTTTTTGAGTATAAAATAAATGTGTCAAGTCTGAATTTAATATTATTACTAAATTTGGATATCTATATGCAGATTTGTCGGTTTAACCGAGTTTTGACAGTTTTACCAAATTTTAACTATAAAAGAGGATTTTAAGCACTACCTTGGAAAGGGCCTTTTAAACTAATTTGTTATGGACAAATGTGATTTTTGGAAACTTTTGAACACTTGGAGGTTGTTCTTGTGAGTTTTGATGGTTTGATGGTTACCTTACCTCCATGTACTCGGGGATGCCCATGTACTTGGGATGGTGTTTCCTCTGTGTACTCAGAGATGGCCGTGTGCTCGAGATGGCATGTTTTGGGTTTTGGAACAAGTTGATATTAATGAGATTTCTGTTTTTGGCTTTAGCTCGAGTCTTAATGGCATAGCTCAGTGTGGATCCACATTTGTCAAGTTAAGAGCTAGGTAGTGGAATAGATTGCTTTCTTTGCTAGTCATAATGAGTTGTTCATGCATGCGTTTCCACCGTGTACTCGGTGAGGCTTGATCGTATACTCGGCTGGCAGCGGCTATCCCTCATTTTATCGTGTACTCGGACTGTGACTGGATTAGTACATGCCAACTCATCACTGTACTGGATGGGTTCTCCCGCAATAAGACGATGATCGTGTACTCGGCTTTGCACCTAAGCCGGGAGGTGGCATAGTAAACTTCGGCATTACCTAGTTAAGGGCAATCTTATTTCATGACTCCACCGTGGACTTGTTTTTATGATTTCATTAATGAATCGCTGTTATGCATTGATTTGTTGAGATTGCTCTTTATCAGTATTTATGTTGTATTTGGATTATTCGGATTACTCTTAAAGGTTGGTTCTCGTTACGAATGCATGTTTTAGAACTAATATAAATGTTTTGTGCATGCATGTGCTACTTGCTGGGATATTCGTATTTCATTCCGTTTGATTTGTTTTGTTTTCAGATCCTGGTGAGGACGATATACGTGGGGTTAAGCCAGACGCAGATTATCCTGAGTATAGGGGAGAAGATTATTTTTTCTAGTGATTTCTGAGATACATTTTAGTTGTTATTTTCATTTGAGATAGTGAGTAACTTTTGAATTGTAATTCTTTCAATTCATTGTGGTTTGGTGATTGGGATATTCTAGCGAACTCTGATATAGTGATTGATGATAATAAATGAAATGTCATGTTTCTTACACTCTGATATAGATCCTGCGGTTTTGTTATCTAATCCTCAGATACGAGTTACGGTTCCATTACGTAACTCGGATTCGGGGCGTTACAGGCATGCTATTGAAGGCAAAAAATGTTGAGACCCTCGCAGGGAGTGCTGGGAGGAACCACTTCATAAGTCTAAATGAGATTGTTGGGTGACTTACCCAAAGATTACTGGTTTTGTCGTGGACCCACTTCAAAGAGGAAACTCCAAACTCTTAATGAATTCCGAAGAGATTTTAATCAAAGAGAAATTGCTTGAATTTACATGTAATTTTGATAAGAAACAGATGAAGTCCAATTGATTGAACTCCACATGAACTTCTGCAGGTACTGACAAAACTTGAAACAGACAGACAAAGCTACCACAGCGCATCTCACATGTTGGGTGCGAGACAAAATCATTGCAATGTAGTCACACATTGGACACAGAAGAAATCCATCACAGTGTACTCACACATCGGATGCAAGACAAAGATATCCCCAGTACATCTCATGTGTCAGACAGAGATTGAAGGAGGAAGGTGTCTCCTAACCCTAAGGAGCAAGGTGTCTCCCAAAATTGAAGAATTAAGGAGCAAAGCGTCTCCCAAGACATAAGGAGCAAGGTGTCTCCTAACCCTAAGGAGCAAGGTGTCTCCCAAAATTGAAGAACTAAGGAGCAAAGCGTCTCCCAAGACAGAAGGAGCAAGGCGTCTTCCAACCATAGAGAGCAAGGTGTTTCTCAAGAATAAAAGGGCAAGGCGTCCCTGGAGCAAGGCGACTCCAAAATTAAGAAGCAAGGCGTCTTCGAACCATAGAGAGCAAGGCGTCTCTCAGGATTGAAAGGGCAAAGCGTCCCTGGAGCAAGGCGACTCTGAAATTAAGGAGCAAGGCGTCTCCTAACCACAGAGATCAATGCATCTCTCAAGACTAAAAGGGCAAGGCGTCCCTAGAGCAAGGCGACTTCGAAATTAAGGAGCAAGGCGTCTCTCAAGACTGAAAGGGCAAGGTGTCCCTGGAGCAAGGTGACTTCGAAACTAATGGAGCAAGGCGTCTCCCAACCACAGAGAGCAAGGCGTCTCTCAAGACTGAAAGGGCAAGGCGTCCCTGGAGCAAGGCGACTCCTAAACTAATGGAGCAAGGTGTCTCCCGAGATTGAAGACCTTCGAAACAAGGTGTCTCCCACATCTAAATGGACACGGAAATGTGTCCCTAAGGAGCAAGGCGTCTCCCACATCTGAATGACACAGAAATGTGTCCCTAAGGAGCAAGGCGTCTCCCACATCTAAATGGACACGGAAATGTGTCTTTAAGGAGCAAGGCATCTCCCACATCTGAATGACACGAAAATGTGTCCCTAAGGAGTAAGGCGTCTCCCACATCTGAATGATACTGAAATGTGTCCCTAAGGAGCAAGGCGTCTCCCACATCTAAATGGACACGGAAATGTGTCTTTAAGGAGCAAGGTGTCTCCCACATCTGAATGACACTGAAATGTGTTCTTAAGGAGCAAGTTGTCTCCCACATCTGAATGGACACAGAAATGTGTCCCTAAGGAGCAAGGTGTCTCCCACATCTAAATGGACATGGAAATGTGTCTCTAAGGAGCAAGACGTCTCCCACATCTGAATGACATGGAAATGTGTTCCTAAGGAGCAAGTTGTCTCCCACGTTTGAATGACATGGAAATGTGTTCCTAAGGAGTAAGTTGTCTCCTACGTCTGAATGACACGGAAATGTGTCCCTAAGGAACAAGGCGTCTCCCACATCTGAATGACACGAAAATGTGTCCTTAGGGAGCAAGGCGTCTCCCAAGACTGAAGGACATGGTGTCCTTGGAGCAAAGAATCTCCAAACCGCAAAAAAAGTTGAGGCCAAAGCCACCCGATTGAAGAACAATGAGCAAAGACCTGAAAAGGAGCAGAGCGTCTCCTAAGACTAAAGGACAAGATGTCCCTAAGGAGCAAGGTGCCTCCACAAAGTTGAACAAGATGTTCCCATTTTTGAAAATGATAGAGAATCAAGACATGAAGAAGAAAACAAAATGAAGAACTGCTGGGCACATGGCCCCTTTTGTAATTTTCATTTTCCCACTTTTGTATCATAGGATTTGAACAAGGATTCGGAGCTCTTCGGTGTGCTGGACAGCAGTGACACTTAAACCCTTTAGAAGCCAAATATAGGTAGTGTACCTACATGGGGGATAAAGAACTTCAAACTTAAAAAAAGAAAAACAAAACAAAACCAAAAAACCAAAAAACCAAAAAACCAAAAAACCAAAAAACCAAAAAACCAAAAAACCAAAAAAAAAACTTAAAAAAAAAAAGAAAAAGTGAAAAGATAAAAGAAGAAGTCAAAAGTCAATGAAAAAAACAAGAAGAAAAGAACACTGTTGAAGCACTTTTGCATCAACGCCGAAACAAGTCGGTGAGTCTAAGTCCAACCCATCTTTTTCAATTAAAACTAAAAAAGGGGAACAATTCTAAATGCCCAATGGCAAGGAAAATCCCCAGAACTTGGAACTTAGCCAAAGCAACACGGAGCTTGCACCGGCGCTTCCGCATCTTTGAAAACATTAAAGGACCTAACTCATCGGTTATGTCAACAGAAATGCAAAGTGCAAAAATAGGGTTCTTTTTATTCTATGTCATTCATCATCAAGGTGACTCTGACAAAGAGGGGCAACTGCCAGCACCCCATTTTTGCACCATAAAATTGTCCAAGAAGCATATCTTAAACCGGCATATATGTGGGCACAGAAATCTAAGTTTTATAGTGGACCTATCTGTGAGACATGGAAAAAATCAAATCCAATGACTTCCTCATTCATCACACGGGATTCAATAAAACAAAGAGTCACCACCATTCAATTTAGGTGTGAATGGACACCAAAATATTAAATAAGCACAAAAGGCAATTTTAGGGTAAAAATAACCCTCCTAAAAAAACAACCAGAGATGGGTAAGGGGATTAGGTTATGAACAGGGGAAGGTGTTAGGCACCCCTATTCATCCACACAAGGTGGTTGCTAGGTATTGTTCATGTTAAAATAAAGGAAAAAAGGCTTGCTATAAAATTCATGAAAAATCACATAAAGACAAAATTGTATGGTTTTTTCATATGAATAGTCTGATTGATCCAGAATTTTCAAATATGATCATACCATTCCTAGGGTTTCATGATTAAAATAAAATTGAGATAAAATCAAATAAAATCAATTTAAAGTGAAAAATCCAAAAAATCTGGCTTCAAGTCAAATTCTAGAAATCTAGAAAAATATGATTTTTATAAAATATTTCAAAATTGAACTTGAATAGTCCAGGACATAGGTAAAGCCCAAATTTCACATTAAATCTGAAAATAAAAACAAAAAATACCCCTTTTGATGAAGAACATCAAAAGGGGAGAACTTAGACCGTAGGGTCTTCTCTTAATAATGGAAAACGATTTAAAAACCACATCATGAAACCCTAGAATTTATTTTCAGGCTTCTGGGTCTAGATCTACCATATTGATCATGATAAATCCAGGATCTTAGCCTAAAATCCTAAAAATCACGAAAACAGTGCTGTAGGTGCAAAAGTGGTGAAAATCCAAGTTTTAGAAAAAGGTAGGGATCTCATGCTATAAACATCATAGATTCATGTGATTCATTTAGATTCATCATCAAAACCATTAAAACATGATCAAGATATTTAAAGCAGCCACATCTCACAGATTAGAGCACATGGGGGTCTACCCTACGGATCCACCTGTCCTCTTTTCCCCTAGTTCTCTCTTCACGTTTTACGGCTAGAGAGACTCTTGAGGTACTTAGAGGCAAGTTTAGGAATACTAGATACAAAAGATGGCCTTATTCTACAAAAAAGGAGAAGATCCTATTACTTCTAGAATTGAAGACAGAAAATAAAAGGGAAAAGGGACTTACCTGGATTGAGCAAGCAGACCAGCAGGGGTTCCTCTTCTTCTCTTGGAGTTTCTTAGACTTCAAATTTTCGTGGCCTTTTGCTTGAGGAAAGGCCCTCTATTTATAGGCAAACATAGGGGTATGGTTGGTCCAAGGTTCGGAAAGATAGAGTTTCAGTTTGAGTTAAACACAAGATCATGCCAATCCTTTATCCACAAAGATAAATGAGATAATTCGAACAGATAAATAAGAGAATTCGTTTATCCAAGAGAGATATTTGGGTGCAGATAAGGCTCAAAAATCAAAAAGGTAAAATTTGCACAAAGACCCCCATGCCCGTATATATATTACGGTCACGCCCTGCCCGTATTATTAATACGGGCACGCCATGACCGTATATCAACTGCAGGTGTGACCAATCCGTAAACAAAATACGGTCATGACCAGTTTGGCCAGGTTTTACACTTTTTTGATCTGTTTCAAATCTCAATTAATATTTTCAATTATTTTCTCATTTTTAGTGCAATTTGGGGTGTCTACAGCTGCCCCCTCTTTGCTGGTGATTGGAACCAATTACCATCAGAGAGTAAAAAGACCCACCAATTGCACTTTTTGAGATCTTTGTCTAACTAATTGCGTTTTGCAAGGATTAAATGGATGATTTTGGTAAAAAGAATTCATTGCGGAAGATTTGCTAAAAAGTCTCTCAGCTTAAGGGGCAAATCCTCCTCTTTCCTCTTACTGAGCACTCGTGGCTATGAAGTGAGATTTGAGACAAAAAATTTTAAACAAAAGGGGGTAAGGTGGTAATCCTTGCAACTTATAACTAAAATAAACATTAATCTCCTAAAAAGTGTGAAGAAAATAATGAAAAAAACAATTTTTCTGGGTGGCCTGCCGTTGTAGCACAATGAACAGTAAAGAACAGACACAACTCAAAATTACACATTTGAAAAACATCTCATTAATTGAACTTGCTTTGGTCAAACAAAGAAATGATAAAAACATGGATTCGAAGATAGCCAATGAAACCCTTGCTTGAAGTCTGATGGAGTGGCGTCTCTTCCTTATCTCAGATTTCTTGGAGCTCTCGTGGCTATGAAAAGAAATCTGAGACAAGCAAATTTTGAAAAGAATGTGGATTTGAAATTGACCACTGCAAACTCAATTAATTTTGATGTTTTTCACTTTTTTAATTTTCCTGATTGATTTTCTTATTTGATATACCTGGGTACCATTTGATGCCCGAACCTGTGCTTGAATATTTTGCAACTTGCTTTTGCTTCTTTATCTTCTTGCTCTCTCAATAACGATGTATGTGCCCTTACTGCCCATAACTTGTTTTCATGCTTTCTTACTGCCTTGGTAAAATCCTTCTCCATGATTGAAGAATTGGGAACCCTTGTTTAACTGAGAAAACATACAACTGCTTCGAAGCTTCCTTTTTTTTTTTCCCAAATCCAAAGACTAAAGCTTGACTGCTTCTTCCAGATGTTGTAATTCATTCCAATGAAAACCCAGAGGGAAAGACACTGAGCATGCCCCGGTTTTGATTGTTTGAAGAAGTATTTGCCCCTCAGTAGAGATGATCCTCTTTTTTCCTTTTTCTCTTTTTTTTTCTTTTTTTCTTTTTTTTTCTTTTTTTTCTTTTTCTTCTTTTTTTTTTTTTAACCTTTGCCAAAAAGAAACCATAATAAAAGAATGCAAATGCAAAAATAAGAAAATAGGTTTTATACTAGTGGCCTTAGAATTCTCTAATGCTTGCAAAACCAATGTTTTATGAAAAGATATAGATTTTCATCATAGGCCAAAAATATATTTTTTTGCTTTTTTGTGTTTTTATATTTTTTTGAAAAAAATGATCCAATCACTTATTAGCATATAGTCCAAAAGAATTAAAATCAAGTTGAATAATGAGAAGATTATTTCAGAAAATGAAGAAAGACCAAAATAAGCCTTCGGAACCTTTAGAATCATTCCCATAACCATCGATTTGTCAATTGATGCTCCAGATATGACGACTCTTTCAATCTGACTATTTTGCCCCAGTCTAGAAAGACATTTTCCTTCATCCAATTGAAGAGCAATTGTTTCTCCATTGTATCCATGATATGAGAATTTATGACTTCAACTTCAGCAATAATTTCCTAATGGCAATTTTGATGGCCATCAACTTGTTCATAGATGATTCATATCATAGTTCTGATTATGTTGCTTCAGTCTTGAAAAGAGAATTTTCCTCAATAACCACCAACATGAGGACTTCACCTGGATCTATGCCAATTCTGGGCTTTCCTCTCTGACGATTTCCTTCTTATAGATAACTGATTATTTGCCCTGTAGCGCCCTTCCGGGTTTTCACTACATTTCCTTCATTTTTTCTTTTTTCTTTTTTTTTCTTTTTTTTTATCCTTCATCACCAACAACCATGTAGTCAAAACTGCCTTAATTCAAAATTTCTTAATCAAAGAGGACTTATGAATGGGACGAAACGAAGGCTTGGTGTTAGTTTAGAAAGAAAAGGAATAAAAGGCTCAAATACCCTATGATCAAATGGGTTAACTGAAATTGTAATTTTTAAGGCATTTCTTCCCTTGGAATGAATACAAAATTGCTCCCAGTAATGAAGTTCGTCCCTCAATTTGATTTCTTCATTTGAAACTTATTCTCTAGTATTGAACTTCTTTTTTCCATTCTTTTCTTCATAATTTTGAAGACATTCTCCAAATAGCATTTGATTATCTTTTTTTTTTCTTTTTTTTTTTTTCATTTCTTTGCCCCATTATCTGAAAACATATTCAAAATCCCTTTTGAACTTCAATAATTGTCCCTTCATTCCTTTTTTTTTATGCCTTATGTAAACACCCCAAATTGCACTACAGAATGAGAAATTAATAAAAACATTAATTGGAAATTAAAATAGCATGAAAATCAATAATTAGAGCCTGGACCGTATTGCCACTACGGGCTAAGCATGCCTGAAGTTTGCATACGGGCACGCAGCGCCCGTAATGATCATACGGGCACCAGTGGACCGTAAATCATTTACGGTTACTTAAGACTCGTGTGAGTTCTGTTCTTCTCTCGATTTCTGAGCTTTATCTTTAGTCCAATATCCCTTTAAATGAGCGAATTACATATTTTATTCGTGCGAAATATCTTTGTGGAAAAAGAATGGGCATGATCTTGTGTTTAACTCAAACTGAAACTCTATCTTGCCAAACCTTGGACCAACCATACCCTTGTGCTTGCCTATAAATATAGGGCCTTTCCTCAAGCAAAAGGCCACGAAAATTTGAAGTCTAAGAAGCTCCAAGAGAAGAGAGGAATCCCTGCTGCCCTGCCTGCTCAATCCAGGTAAGTCCCTTTTCCCTTTTATTTTCTGTCTTCAATTCTAGAAGTAATAGGATCATCTCTATTGCAGTAGAATAAGGCCATCTGTTATCTAGTATTCCTAAACTTGTCTCTAAGTACCTCAAGAGTCTTTCTAGCCGTAAAACGTGAAGAGAGAGCTAGAGGAAAAGAGAACAGGTGGATCCCTAGAATAGAACCCCATATCTGTTTTTCTCCTTTTTTTCTAGAATAAGGCCTCTGATTGTATTTGTGTAACCAAACCTATCTCCAAGTACCTCAAGAGTCTCTTTCGCCGTAAAACATGAAGAGAGAGCTAGGGGAAAAGAGAACAGGTGGATCCGTAGGGTAGACCCCCATGTGCTCTAATTTGTGAGATGTAGCTGTTTTGAATATCCTGATCATATTTTAATTGTTTTTATGATGAATCTGAATGAATAACATGAATCCATGATGTTTATAGCATGAGATCCCCACTTTTTGATAAAATTTGGATTTTCCACATATTTGCACCTACAGCACTGTTTTCGTGATTTTTGTGGTTTTAGGCTAAGATCTTGGATTTATCATGGTCAATATGATAGATCTGGATCCAGAAGTCTGAAAGTAAATTCTAGGGTTTCATGATGTTGTTTTTAAATCCTTTTTCATTATTGAGAGAAGACCCTACAGTCTGAGTTCTCCCCTTTTGATGTTCTTCATCAACGTGGGTATTTTTGGTTTTTATTTCTGGATTTAATGTGAAATATGGGCTACATCTATGTCCTGGACTATTTAAGTTCAATTTTGAAATATTTTATAAGAATCATATTTTTCTAGATTTCTAGAATTTGACTTGAAGCCAGATTTTTGGATTTTTCACTTTAAATTGATCTTATTGGATTTTATCTCAATTTTATTTTAATAATGAAACCCTAGGAATGGTATGATCATATTTGAAAGTTCTGGATCAATCAGACTATTCGTATGAAAAAACCATACATCTTTCTCTTTTTGTGATTTTTTGTGATTTTTATAGCAAGCCTTTTTTCTTTGTAAAACATGAACAAATACCTGGCAACCACCTTGTGTGGATGAATAGGGGTGCCTAGCACCTTCCCCTGTTCATAACCTAATCCCCTTACCCATCTCTGGTTGTTTTTTTTAGGAGGGTTATTTTTACCCTAAAATTGTCTTTTGTGCTTATTTAATATTTTGGTGTCCATTCACACCTAAATTGAATGGTGGCGACTCTTTGTTTAATTTAATCCCGTGTGATGATTAAGGAAGTCATTGGATTTTCTGATTTTTTCACATGTCTCACAACTGGCGACTCTGCTGGGGAGTAGTGGATTTGAGCCTTTTGGTGTTTGTTCATGTTTTTGATTTTTTTTTGGATTTGCTTGCTATTTTGTGTTCTTAAGCTTGTTGGGTATGTTTTAAATCTGAATTATTGCTTAAGAGTTCATGGGGGTAGAAACATGCTTAATTTTGATTTATAGGATTGTTTCTACAAACATGCGTAGGGGGGTTCGTTTTGCTGAACCACATGATCATATGTTTGCATGATTAGATGATTTTTTATGAGCATGTTTTAGGTGCTATAGGATTGTTTGTGTATTATTTTACTTTAAATATGCTTCCCTATTATGCCTTGGTTTGTTTATGCGTTGCTGCGAAAAGAGTGGCAAGGGTTTGTGACGTTGTGAATGCACCTTATTTTTACAATGCACTGTGCACACTTTATTTTTTTACACAGCCTACCCTTAACCTATAGGAAGTTGAACCCGAATGTGTGTAGCTTGGCGCAACGAGGTCGATACTTCGGAAAGCAAAAGTGAAAACATTTACCTTAGAACTTTGGGCCAATGATGTGATGATAACGTGGATCTGGGATTCTGGTCATCACTAGGCTTGAGTGCTAAGTTGCTATTAAGCCAAAACCCAAAACCCCTACGCTTGAAGGTGGAGTTACACGTTTTTGGCTAAAATACACAATTACGTGGAGATATGGGTTTGTAAATTGTGGGAAGGCCGTTTGCATGGCTTACAAACCAGGGCATAATGCGGATGCCATATTGAAGGTAAATAAGGTAACAAGGTAATCCTATTTTTCTACATTGTATTCATGTCATAGGGGTGTCAGGGTGCCCATTGGTTTGGGGACAAAATTGGTCCCAAATATGCATGTTTTTAAGCATGGTATAGCCGATTGGAAGAGTCTTTAACTCTGTTTAGAATCAATCCTACCCAATGTTTGTACAAGAGGCAACAAAAGGGTACCAAAGTATAAGTATGGTGTCAATTTGGAGGGTACGTGTGCCCTCCTAAGCATGCGTTTTGCAAATAGGTCAAGGTCCACTTTGGGACAGTTTACAAGCTCTGCAATGGGTGAACCGTAAGTTTGGATGAACAATTAAAGTGATCAAACCATGTAAAACTGGAAAAGTATAACAAAGTTCCGTAAAACCACATTTAGTACATGGGCTGGGCTTGCCCGTATTAGTTATACGGGCTGGGCTCGCCCGTGATTTCCATACGGTCACCGCTTGCTCGTACTTTGAATACGGGCAGGGCTGGACCGTACTGTGCATGCGGTTTTTGCGGGATATTCAACTTTAATCAGTTTTTCCACTAAAATCTTCCATTAACCTTTAAATAATGATAAAGGGAAATGAGTTTGAATAAAATGCTTAAAAAAAACAAAATAATTGAATAAAAAAATGTGAGAGAAAGGCTCCATGGGCTTCTGAAAGCCTTTGAATTTCAGACTTGTTCAAAACTCCTGGGCCTTTGAAAGCCTTTGAATTTCAGATTTTTTTTCAAAACTCCTTGGGCCTCTGAAAGCCTTTGAATTTCAGACTTTTTCTCAAAATTCCCTCTGGGCCTCTGAAAGCCTTTGAATTTCAGACTTGTTCTCAAAAATCCCTCTGGGCCTCTGAAAGCCTTTGAATTTCAGACTTTATCCTTTGGGCCTCTGAAAGCCTTTGAATTTCAGATCTTTTTTCTGGGCCTCTGAAAGCCTTTGAATTTCAGACTTTATCCTTTGGGCTTCTGAAAGCCTTTGAATTTCAGATCTTTTGGGCCTCTGAAAGCCTTCGAATTTCAGACTTTATCCTTTGGGCCTCTGAAAGCCTTTGAATTTCAGATCTTTTTTTTGGGCCTTTGAAAGCCTTTGAATTTCAGATCTTTTTTGGGCCTCTGAAAGCCTTTGAATTTCAGATCTTCTTCCTTGGGCCTCTGAAAGCCTTTGAATTTCAGACCTTTTCCAAAAATCTCAGGGCCTCTGAAAGCCTTTGAATTTCAGACCTTTTCAAAAATACCCCTAGGCTTCTGAAAGCCTTTGAATTTCAGACTTTTTCCAAAAAAAATCCTTGGGCCTCTGAAAGCCCTTGAATTTCAGATCCTTTCTCTCTTTTTATGGGACCTGTTGGAAGCCCTAGAATATTCCAACAATTCAATTCAAAAAAAAAAAAGAAGCAAATAAAGAAACAAAATCCAAACTCGTGTTCACCCAGCTTGCATTCCTAGGCATGTGAAGGAGATTAATTGGGCACTGATTTTTTTTATTTTGCTAGGTACCAATACACTTGCAATCATAGCTCCTGTAACCAGATCAAGAGCTCGCGCCATTAATCCCATTGAGAATGAAGCTGATGCTCCTCATCCCGATGTTGCCCTGCTCCAAGAACAAGTAGCAGGACTAGCCCGAATGCTAGAGAACATACTATCTGTACAGGCCCAACAAGTGCAGGCCCAAAATCAAGCATCCACTTCCAACCCTGCACCTCCACCCCAAATCAATATTCCACCTCCAGTTCAACCAATTCCTGAACCTGTCTATGAACCCACCCCTGAACCTATACTGATTAGGGAGGAGACAGTTGAGTCAGACAAGGCTAAGGAAAAGGAAAAAAAATAAGGGAAGAGGTCGAAAGGAAGTTCCTGCATAAGCTAGGAATGATCCAGGATGAACTAAGAGAAGTAAAAGGGGTAAGCAACTTCGGGGGCATCAACTTTGAAGACTTATGCCTGTACCCCAATGTTAACCTGCCGGCTAAGTTTAAGTGCCCAGACCTAGACAAGTATGATGGCACAGGTTGCCCTATGAGCCACCTGAAGTTATACTGTGGCGCCCTATGCCAATTTGGGCGGGATGAAGGTGTATTGATCTAGCTTTTCCAAAGAAGCCTGACTGGAACCGCATTGAGATGGTTCGCTACTCTGGAACATGGAAAGATCAGAAGATGGAAGGACCTAGCAGATGCCTTCCTGGCTCAATACCGGTTCAATTCAGAGATCGTGTCAGACAGGTACGACGTAATGAGAATGAGCAAAGGAAGGGATGAGATTGTAAGGCAGCACGCCAAGAGGTGGAAGGAGACAACCTCTCAAGTCAGGCCACCTATGCTAGAGCAGGAAATGATTTCCACCTTCATCAGCACATTGGGCCAACCCTTCTACAGCCATTTGGTGGGTCAGACCACCACAAATTTTGCTGCCTTGGTTCAAGTGGCTGACCGAATAGAAGACGGGATCAGGTTAGGTAAGATAATTGACCACTCTGCCATGGTTAGTCAGCAAGACCCTAATCTGAAGAAAGGAAGTGGGATAAAGAAGAATGGGAACAAGAAAGAAGGGGAGGTGAACATGGTACAGCCACCATCTGGCCCTAACAAGCCCATACAAATCAACATACCTGCTCATTTTCCTACTCCATCTGTTCCATCCACCCAGGCCCCTATGAGGGTTAATGTTCCAGCAGCACCTTCAGACCAGAAAAGGGTTTTTACTAAAGAGGAGAAGGATGCCTATTTTGCAGCAAGGAGAAGTAGGGCTTTCACCCCTATTCCAATGACTCCTTCTCAGCTGTTGCCCACTTTATTGCAGGCAGGATATATCACCTTAAGAGAGCCCAATCCGAATGCATCTAAGGGGAGAAATTATGACCCCTCCACCACTTGTGATTTCCATATGGGTGCACCTGGGCACTCTACTGACAAGTGTTGGCCTTTAAAACATGCCATTCAGGATTTATTAAACCAGAATACCCTGTCTTTCAATACAGGGGCTCCCAATCCTCCAAGAACCGATATTGGACAAAACCCTCTGCCCCAGCATCACGGGGCAGGCCCATCTAATGTCATAGGAGTCATTTGCTCGGACAAAATAACCTTTGACCCATCTCAATTAATTGCTCCTATAGGGACAACGGTCAAAGTTTATTTTGACAGAAGAAATGAAGACAAAGAGGTAAATGTGATTTCAAAGGGGAATGATAGTGCTGCAAAGAACATTAGCTCATCTTTGGACTGGGTCTCATCTCTCATGGCCCAAATGAACATTGCAAAACCACCTTTGGTCATTAATTGCAGTCCATCCACCTTTACTCCACCCATTCAATCTAAACCACCCTTGGTCATAAACTGTGACCCTCTTAGTGCATCAGTCACTTCTACAACCCCTTAATCAAAACAACTTCCACCATTGGTTGTTAATGTTCCATTTACTTAGACTTCCACATCCAAGTCCAAACTTCCTCCATTAGTGGTAAATGTCCCTAGGCCTTCCTACTCTGAATCGGTTGTACCATGGAGCTACAGTGAGACATTCACCACTACATTCCCTGCAGTTGAAAGCAAGAAGGAAGTGAACCTCATGACAAGGTCAGGAAAAGGTATGGGGGAGGAAGAAAAACAGAAAGAAATGGCAAAAGAAAAGAAGGAAGAAGAGAAAAATAAAGGAAAGGCCAAGGTAGGGGAAGATGCCCCTCAGGTAGTTGACAGTGATGCTGCTGAACTCATCAAGATCATAAAAAAGAGTGAATTCAATGTTGTTGAGCAGTTAAATAAAGTCCCTGCCCAGATCTCAATTCTGGGATTATTGTTGAATTCTGAAAAACATAGGGAATCTCTGTTAAAGGTACTTCAGGGGGCCCATGTGCATAAAAATATTGAACCAGACCAACTAGGCCGGATGGTTGGTCAAATTTTATCCCACAATGTGATAACTTTTTCTGAGACTGAAATCAGTCCAGCAGGGTACCATCATGTTGATCCTTTGCACATAGCTGTGCTTAGTAAGGGTTGCATGATAGCCCGGGTTTTAATTGATAATGGGTCGGCTCTCAATGTCTGCCCATTGATAACCTTTGTTAAGCTCAATTCAGAGCAAAACAAAATAAAACAAAATGGAAGAATCATAAGAGCTTTTGATAGCTCTAAAACACACTCCCTAGGGGAGGTTGAACTGCCGGTCACAATTGGACCGTATATTTTTAACATCACATTTGAGGTGATGGATATACCTGCAGCCTTCAACCTACTCCTAGGAAGGCCGTGGATTCATGCAGCTAGGGCTATACCATCTACCCTCCACCAAAGAGTCAAATATATTAGAGGGCAAAAGGTGATTACTGTCCTAGCTGAAAACTTGGTTCCTCCCATGTGGTCCCCTGATGTACCTTACATAAACATGGAAATGACTGCAGACAAGTTGACATTTCACTCTTTTCAGTTTGAAACTGTGAATTATATACCTGGGGGTATCAGGAAAGAGAAGGAAAGTTAACCTGCGCTGAGAAAATGGTCAAGAATGTGCTAGAAAAGTACCATTTTCACCCAGGAAAAGGTCTGGGGGTTAACCTACAAGGAAGGCTGGAACCAGTAAAGGTTAAGAAGATGGTCCCTAGAGCAGGATTGGGGTCCAAGCCAAGGAAGTGGAGGAGTCAGAAGGAAATGGAAGACATGAAATTCCCTCACATCAAGGAAACTTTTCCAAAGCTATCTCATATGATTCAGCTGTCTCCTCCTGAGGATCAATCTAAACCCCCATACTACAATGTCAACCCATTCCAGAAACCCAAATCCTCAACCGTGCAACCATATGTTCCACCTCCACCTCCGCAAGCATTGGGTGGGCCTGGGCCACAGACTGAACAAGAGCAGGATTTTTCAGAGCACATTGGAGCCTTTTTTGCCATGACAGAAGGCAACCAAGAAGAAGTAGCAGAGGAGCTACCTTTTATTGATTGGGCTGCAGTAGAAGTTCCATCTGGAACCAGCCCTACCGAAGAAGCAGGCGATGCAACTCACCCAGTATTGGTGATTTTAGATGCAGACCCTGAGCTTGAGGAGCAGGCTTGTATCCCTGCCCTAGATTCTTTTATTCTGAATAATTGGGAGGAAACTCCGCTTACTTTTGAAGCCGCGTTTGTTTGGCAAACAGACATGGCTTCCAAAAAAAAAACTCCATTAGTGGAATGCCCTTTTCCTGAAGGTTCTAATGAGCCTTCGTCTTCAGGGAAAGATTTTGTAGAAGGCTCTCAAAAAACACAAAAAGGTTTTCCAATTTTTTATAGAAAAGATAAATTTTTCAAAAAGGTCCAAACCACTTATGAACCATATAAGCAAACGGAATTGGATCAGGATGAGTATGAATTTGACCTCGAGCTTGACTTTGACCTAATGGGGGTTGAAGAAGAGACCGAGGACGAAGAAGACAACCCTCCAAAAGAAATCACATATCAATTAGAGCGTCATGAAAAGGGGGTCCAACCCAATATTGAAGAGACCATATCAATAAACTTAGGGACTGAAGATGACCCAAAGATAGTAAAGATTGGGGTATGCTTATCTGAGGTACAGCGGGATGAAATGATACAGTTCTTGGCTAATTATGAGGATGTATTTGCCTGGTCGTATCGGGATATGCCAGGGTTAGACATGGACATGGTTGTGCACAGGCTACCCATCCTACCAGATGTTAAGCTAGTTAAGCAGAAATTGAGAAGGTTAAAACCTGAGTGGACACTAAAGGTCAAAGATGAAGTGGTTAAGCAATTCCAAGTCGGATTCTTAGCAGTCTCCATGTACCCTGAATGGCTTGCAAATATAGTACCAGTGCCAAAGAAGGATGGAAAGGTCAGAATGTGCGTAGATTATAGAGATTTGAATAAGGCAAGTCCAAAGGATGATTTTCCACTTCCACACATAGACATCTTAGTGGACAACACTGCTGTACATAGCCTGTTCTCATTCATGGATGGGTTTTCTGGGTACAATCAAATTAAGATGGCTAAGGTGGATCAAGAAAAAACAGCCTTCATTACACCTTGGGGTACCTTCCACTACACTGTCATGCCATTTGGGCTTAAGAACGTTGGGGCAACCTACCAAAGGGCCATGACAGCCTTATTCCATGATATGATCCATAAGGAGATGGAGGTCTATGTGGATGATATGATAGCCAAATCATGTGAAGAAGAAGACCACTTGATCAACTTGAAGAAGGTGTTTGACCGGCTCAGAAAATACAGTCTAAGGCTTAACCCTGCAAAATGTGTCTTTAGGGCTACATCAGGAAAATTGTTGGGCTTTATTGTAAGCAGAAGGGGAATAGAGATTGACCCAGCCAAAGCTAAAGCAATCATTGAAATGCCATCACCTAGAACGGAGAAGGAAGTTCGTGGTTTTCTCGGAAGAATTCAGTACATAAGCAGGTTCATAGCACAGCTTACTGCTATCTGTGAACCAATTTTCAAGCTTCTAAGAAAGAATAACCCGATGGTTTGGAATGACGATTGCCAAGAATCCTTTGACACAATAAAGGAGTACTTATTGAACCCACCTGTGCTAGTGCCACCAACTCCAGGAAGACCATTGATTTTATACTTGTCAGTTTTGGAGACGTCAATGGGGTGTGTCTTGGGACAGCATGATGATACAGGCAGAAAGGAGAGGACGATTTATTACTTAAGCAAGAAATTTACAGAATATGAAGCAAAGTATTCCCCTCTGGAAAAGACTTGTTGTGCATTAGTGTGGGCAACTCAGAGACTGAGACATTATTTCCTTAGTCATTCCACCTTATTGATATCCCGAATGGACCCTTTGAAGTATCTATTTGAGAAACCGGCTTTAACTGGCAGAACAGCGAAGTGGCAGTTATTACTCTCTGAATTTGACCTCACCTATATCACACAGAAAGCCATTAAGGGTCAAGCCATTGCTGATCACTTAGCTACACACCCTTTACCAGAATACCAACCCTTAAAGACCAACTTCCTTGATGAGGCAATCCTGTTTGCTGAAGAAGAAGAAGGTGAAAGCTCATGGCAAATGTTTTTGATGGGGCCGCCAATATGAATGGAAATGGAATAGGGGCTGTTTTGATCAAGCCAGATGGGGCACATATCCCAATCGTAGTGAAGCTAAGGTTCCAATGCACAAATAATATTGTAGAGTATGAAGCATGCATAATTGGGTTGCAAGCTGCCTTAGACCATGAAGTAGAGGAACTTGACGTATATGGAGATTCGAGTCTTATCATCTTCCAAACAACCGGTGAATGGAAAACCAAGGATCACAAATTGATCCCCTATCACCAGTATTTGGAAGAAATAAGCACCAAGTTTACTCGAATTTCCTTCAATTATATGCCAAGGGCCAAAAACCAATTTGCGGATGCTTTAGGCACATTGGCTTCAATGGTCAGTATGCCAGAAGGTGTTGATATTAGACCACTGGAAATTGAAGTCAGAGATGAACCAGCTTATTGCCTTGTTCTAGAAGAAACCCCAGAAGAAGAAATACCGTGGTTTCAAGATATTAGGAACTTCCTAAATGATCGGAGTTTGCCAGAAAGTGTCACCTCTACGGAGAAAAGAACAATACAGAGGTTGGCAGGACAGTTCTTATTAAGTGGTGGGCAATTGTACAAAAGATCACACAATGATATACTACTTAGATGTGTTGCCAAGACCGAGTCAGAAAGGTTAGTTGAAACTGTACATGGAGGAGTGTGTGGACCCCATATGAACGGGCACATGCTTGCCAAGAAAATTATGTGATTGGGATATTACTGGTCGACTATGGAGCACGATTGCTATATACATGTCAAAAGGTGTCATTTATGCCAAGTGTACGCGGATAACAAGAATGCACCCCCAAGTGAATTACACAGCATGACATCCCCGTGGCCCTTCTCCATGTGGGGTATAGACGTCATTGGAATGATCTCTCCAAAGGCATCAAATGGACATAGGTTTATACTTGTAGCAATTGATTACTTCACCAAGTGGGTAGAGGCAGCTTCATATGCAAACATTACAAGTAGTCACATTCTGAAATTCTTGAAGCACAATATCATTTGTCGCTACGGTCTGCCAAGTGCCATAGTATCAGACAATGCTTCAAACCTAAAGAACAAGGACATGAGGAAAATGTGTGAACAATTTCAAATTACCCATCATAAGTCAACTCCTTACAGACCAAAAATGAATGGGGCAGTGGAAGCAGCAAATAAGAACATAAAGAAGATTATTCAGAAGATGGTAGTAAGTTTCAAAGATTGGCATGAAATGCTGCCACTTGTTCTACATGCTTACAGAACCTCGATTCGGACTTCTACAGGGGCAACTCCATATTCCCTAGTCTATGGAGTGGAAGCAGTGTTACCAGTGGAAGTAGAAATACCTTCATTAAGAGTGCTAATGGAAGCTAAATTAGAAGAAGCTGAATGGATACAGTCAAGACGTGATCAACTCAATCTAATAGAAGAAAAGCATTTGAAGGCGCTTTGTCATGGCCAATTGTATCAGAAGAGAATGCCCAGGGCTTACAATAAGAAGGTGAAGCCCAGAACTTTCCAAGAAGGAAATTTAGTATTGAAGAAAATTTTACCCTTTTTGGAAGACCCTCGTGGAAAATTCAAACCAAATTGGGAAGGACCTTACATTGTCAAGAAGGTCCTATCAGGGGGTGCTCTCATCCTAACAGAAATGGATGGAAAGATTTTCCTGAGCCAATTAATTCTGATGCAGTAAAGAGATATTTTCCTTGAATGAATATTACTAGGAAATGATCTGAGGCCATTTTTCCTTATATCCCAAAATTTTCATCCCTAGTCAAGCCACTTTGAGCCTGTTCGTCTTCTTTGATAAACCTAAATCAGACTTACAATCTTATACTAGGGCAAGGCCAATAGGGGCAAAGCCAATAGGGGCAAAAAGAGAAAAAAAGAGAGAGAAAAAAATAGGGGCAAATGAAAGCCAAATACAAAAGAAGGGGAAAGGGATTGAATTCATCATGATTGTAAGTCCGAATGACCCATTTTCACACTTAGAAAATTTTGAGCCTTTAATACCTTTTCTTTCATAAACCAAGCTTAGCCTTTGTTTCGTCCTATTATTAAGCCCTCAGTGATTCTAGTATGTTCATTCAACTTCCAGAGTAAGATTGGTGATGATGGAATGCAGAAGCCGGCCCTAGTGAAAACCGTAATTGGCACTAGGGGCAATAGGGGCAAAAGAAAAAATAGAAAAAGAAAAAAAAAGAAGAGAAAAAGAGAAAAAAAAATCAAAGGTTGAGTTGATCATGTGGTACAAGTCTGAAGTCAGCATGAGTACTGGAAACTGAATAGATTAGTAGGGTCAGTCATGAAGAAAAAGCCATTAAGGGATGATTCTAAAGGCCACGGGGTAGACAGATTTGGTCTCTCCCTATTGCTTGGACCACCCTTTTCATTATTCAACCTGATTTTAATCCCTTTGATTATATATGATTAAGTGTTTTGGATCAGCTTTCAAAAAAAAAAAAACTATACTTTGGCCAGTGATGAGAAACAAATAATTTTTCATAAAACTTCTGTTTTTATAAGCATCTGAGAATTCTGAGGCCAATAATATAAAACCTATTTTTGAATTAAATCTATTATCTTTCCATTAATGGAGTTTGCTTTTGTATAAAAGTATGAAAAAAAAGGAGATAAAAGAATCTAATCCCTACTCTCTAACTGCTCCTCAAGCTCCTTAATCCTAGCTGCCTGAGTTGCAATGATTCCAGAAGCTCCCTCTACATCGGGGTCACTCAAAAAGGAGATGATCTCATCAGAAAGAGAATACTTGATCTTTAACGCCCTAAGGTCAGCCAAGGAATCCTGATATTTCTTCCGCATCACATGGACTTCAAAGCGACGGGCCTGTCTTTGTTCTTCAAGTTTCTTTTCCATGGCAATACGTGTAGACACCCCAAATTGCACTGCCAAATGAGAAAATAATAAAAACCTGTAATTAGAGCTTAAAACAGGTCAAAAAGCCCTAAAAATAGAATGAACAAGCTTTGCCCGTATTTTCTTCACGGGTCGATCTCTCCCGCAAAATATCTACGGGCAAGCGCGCCCGTAGTACCAATACGGTCACCATTAGACCGTAAATCATTTACGGGCATTAAAGACACGTGCAAGTTTTGTCCTTCTCTCGATTTCTGAGCTTTATTTGAAGTCTAATATATCTCTAAATAAGCGAATTACGTGTTTTATTCGCTCAAGTCACCTTGGTTGGCTATGGATAGGCATTATCTCTATATTTCACTCTATCTTAAAGACCAGGCTATATCCTTCTGGACCAACCATGCCCCTAGGTGTGTCTATAAATAGAGGCTCTCTCCTCTAGCTAAGGGCCACGAAATTTTGAAGAATCAAAAGCTCCAAGAGAAGGAAAGGAATCCCTGCTGCTCTGCCTGCTCAATCCAGGTAAGTCCCCTATCCTTTTTTATTTTCTGTCTTCAATTCTAGAAGTAATAGGATCATCTCTATTGCTGTAGAATAAGGCCATATCTGTTTTTGTATCCCTAAACTTGTCTCCAAGTACCTCAAGGGTCTCTCTAGCCGTAAAACGTGAAGAGAGAACTAGGGGAAAGGGGAACAGGTGGATCCCTAGAATAGAACCCCATATCTGTTTTTTCTTTTTCTTTTAGAATAAAGCCTCTGATTGTGTTTGTGTAACCAAACCTATCTCCAAGTACCTCAAGAGTCTCTCTAGCCGTAAAACGTGAAGAGAGAACTAGGGGAAAAGAGAACAGGTGGATCCGTACGGTAGACCCCCATGTGCTCTAATTTGTGAGATGTGGCTATTTTAAATATCCTGATCATGTTTAATGCTTTTTATGATATATCTGAATGAATTACATGAATCTATGATGTTTATAGCATGAGATCCCCACTTTTTGATAAAATTTGGATTTTCACATATTTGCACCTACAGCACTGTTTTCGTGATTTTTGTGAGTTTAGGCTAGGATCTTGGATTTATCATGATCAATATGGTAGATCTGGATCTAGAAGCCTGAAAATAAATTCTAGGGTTTCATGAGATGATTTTTAAATTGTTTTTCATTATTGAGAGAAGACCCTACGGTCTAAATTCTCCCCTTTTGGTGTTTTTCATAAACGTGGGTATTTTTGGTTTTGATTTTCAAATTTAATGTGAAATTTGAGCTTTATCTATGTCCTGGACTATTCAAGTTCAATTTTGAAATATTTTATAAAAATCATATTTTTCTAGATTTCTAGAATTTTGACTTGAAGCCAGATTTTTGGATTTTTCACTTTAAATTGATTTTATTTGATTTTTTCTCAATTTTGTTTTAATCATGAAACCCTAGGAATGGTATGATCATATTTGAAAGTTCTGGATCAATCAGACTATTCATATGAAAAACCATACAATTTTGTCTTTTTTGTGATTTTTCCTGATTTTTATAGCAAGCTTTTTCCTTTATTTTAAACATGAACAATACCTGGCAACCACCTTGTGTGGATGAATAGGGGTGCCTAACACCTTCCCCTGTTCATAACTTAATCCCCTTACCCATCTCTGGTTGTTTTTTTAGGAGGGATATTTTGCCCTAAAAATTGCCTTTTGTGCTTATTTAATATTTTGGTGTCCATTCACACCTAAATTGAATGGTGGCGACTCTTTGTTTAATTTAATCCCGTGTGATGATTGAGGAAATCATTAGATTGATTTTTTCCCATGTCTCACAATACGACAAGACTTCTGCTCTTCAAGTTGCCTCTCCAGATTAATACCCTTTATCCTAAGCTCTTGTGCTTCTTGTACCCATATTTGTTGAAGCCGCTTGTGGGTGGCCCTTTCAGACTCCAGGATGTCCTCATACGTAGGGGGAAGAACTGCAGGAGGATCCTCTGGTACTGGGGCATGACTCTGCACCTGCTCTTTGATCCAGAATTGATAATCCTTCACATGGGACTCAGAAAAGACTGGACCCCGCAGAAAACGAACATAGGACCACTCATTCATTAACTGAGCATTCAGCCCCATGGTGGCTGGTGTAAGTGGCCCTAAGAGCTTCTCATATCCAGTGGGGATCATAATCCCCTGGGTCGCTCTAAACTGCCGAAGAACCCTCAAAGGAAGATAAAGAACAGCAGATTTCAAGCCTGCTAGAACCAGAAAGTTCTTATCTCTAAAGCTGATCACTGTCTCTGGAGTAGGCTGATAAGTGCTGGGCCATCTCACATGATCATCCTGGAGAGTACCCAAGAAAGTGAACCAGCCCTGCTTGCCGCCTTGGATGTTAGGACACCCCCTATTGCTCATCAAAACAGGAACTTTCAATCTTGGAAAGAAGCGGCGAGTTATCTCTTCAACCTGGTTAAGGTGGTCAAGCAACCAAAGCTGCAGAAAAGGGGAGTATTTCAATTTATTTCCAAAAAGGAAAAAATAAAAAAGAAAAAAAAGAGAGAGAAGAAGAAAAAAAAAGAGAGAAAAAGAAAAAAAAAGAAAAGAAAAAAGAAAAAAAGAGAAGAAGAAAAAAAAAGGGAGAGAAAAAAAATAAGAAGAAAAAAGAAAAAAAAAGAAGAGAAAAAAAAATATAGAATTTATTTCTTTTACCTGAATGATAGGGGCGCAAGCAAGGAAGCGTTTCTTCTTTCTGAAATAACAGTCAGTAAGGGCCTGGTATATCTCTACTAAGATCATAGGGGCCAACCTCTCACGTTCCCTAACCTGGCAGATAACTGAGATGAGAGCCAAGTCAACCTGGTCATCACCCCGTGGAAAAAGCAACTGATTGACCACTATCAGAGTCAATGCATTAAACCTGGCATCCTTGTCTTCATTCCTTAGAAGTTTTTCAGTCAAAAAGGTCTTGGACAAGGTCAATAGTGCATCAGAATTTCCTAATTCTTTTTTCCCTATACCCAAGAAAGTGGAAGCCTCCTTTTTGTAACTAGGCTTTAGGGGTGGGTTCACAACTTTTTCAGAAAATCTTAGGCCAAGGATGGTTTCAATTTCTTCTATGGTAAGAGTCATCTCTTTATCATCAAAGCGGAAGAGATTCAGTTCGGGTACCCAGTGTCCAATCAAAGCTTCAATGATTTCCTACTTAAAGGGAATTTTAGGGAGGTGTAGGATATGCCCTAAGTGGATGGAATCCCAGCGAATCTCCTCATCAAGGGTCATGGAGTTAACTCATCTATCATAGAAGGAGTCCACAATATTGTACCTGGTAAGATTAGGAGGTTTTGATCTAACAGGGTGTCTTGCAGGAGGAGATTCAACAGCAGGAGAGAGCGGCGCAGGGGAAGCCATGGAAGCGCCAAAGAAGACAAGGAAAGCAGAAAACGGAAGGCTCAGGGAGTTTTCAAACTTTTAAAAGTGTCACAATGACGCTTCCCATGAGTTTATATAGAAAAAATCGTTAAGGCAGTAAAATCCGTAAATAAAATACGGGCATATCGCGCTCTTATAAAGAATACGGACAGACGGTGACCATGAAACCTTTACGGGCACAGTGCGCCCGTGTTCATATTACGGGCACGGCTTGCTCGTAGTCTAAGTACGGTTACTTCCGAAAAATGCAAAAAATTGGGCAGTTTCAATTTCTTTGTTTTCCTAAGCTTCACCTGTCCCTGTTTTAACATTCATCATGTAATAAAAACTGAAAAGAAAGAAGAAAAGAACACAAATGAATGAAAATTAAACTTCTTTTATATATATATGAATGTTTACATGACTTTTGTCAAAAATACAAATGTATATGAAAAATCCTAATCTATTGTCTATGCAGGTCCGCCCCTACGGCCACGGCCTCGTCCTCTGCCCCGACCACGGCCTAAAGATCGCCTGCGCTCAAAGACATGCTGCAAAATATTGCGGGCTGTGCTACGAGTCATCCTGCTCAAAACAGACTGAATATCATGCCACATATATAAAGGCACAAGGCCAGCAGTGGGATGATCAGGAGGAACGTACCCTGAAGTATCTACATATCTTGTAGACTCAGTATCCAAATCAGTACGGGATGAATCGACTGAAGGATCAGCAGCAGCAGGCGTCTCCTCTACAGCCTCCATAGCAGGACCAGCAGGAGCAGATGTCCCAGGTACATCAGCATCAGGACCAGGCTCTACAGGATCAGCTGTAGCCTCCTCCATCACCACGGCCTCCACGGTAGGCTCTACCACAGTGGCGTCCATAGCCGAATCCATATCTACATCCGCAGATGCATCAGGAGCAATCTCAGCTACTGGGGTCGACTCTAGCACATCCTCAGTAGCAGGTGCAATATCAGCCTCGACCTCGGGCTCTGCTGCAGGAACCTCTACCGACCTGGGAGAAGTCACAAACTCCACCCGTGCCACAGAAAAAACCTCACCACGAAGATGCATGGGCACGGGTGAAGTAGGTGAAGAAGGGCCGGTCGTGTCCTCCTGAAACTAAGAGAAGAAATTTCAGTCAGAACAAGACAAACTAATACAAGAGCAGGAATGGAAATAAAAGAAGAAATTAACCTGAGTATGAGATGGACCCGCCTGGTCCTGTGCATCAGATGGACCCTCCTGGCCCTGTGCTCTGGCTAGCTGCCCCCGAAGGTCTGAGATCGTGATATAGAGGGCGTCCCGCTCAGCAATCGCAGCATCTCGCTGGCGCTCTAGATCAGCATATCGAGACCGGATCTCTGCCAACTGAGCCTCCTGAAATAGAAAAGAAAGGGTCAGAAAATGTCAAGATCAAATGAAAATAGAAGGTGAAAAGGAAGAAAGCATACCGTAGTGTCATAAGCCCTAATCACTACCCCTCCAATCTCAGTGACTCCGCCACGGACAGGCATAGGTGGCATGAGGCACCCAACTGAAGCTCGCCTGAACCAGGCATCATAGTCACCCTCCTCCAATAATGTCTCTGCCTCAGTCCAATCTAGGAACTGGACAGGATCAACAGGCATAGGAGGGTAGGAAGGAGTAGTATCTGGCGGGATGGCAGGAATCCGCGGCTCTCCCACATGCTGAAAAAAGAAGCGCTCGCCGCAGTACCAGATGCTGCCCATCTGACTAATAAAGAACTGGTATCTTTGTCGTCTTTGGTCAGGGACAAATGCATCATCTCTGGCTGCATGTAGGGCCAGCACCTCATGAATGTCCTCCATCCTGGGGACAAACAGCTGAAAAAGAGAACAGGATATTAGATATGTGATTCAGGGAGAAAAGAAAAGAAGAAAGAAGAGGAATTAAATTAGATTACCTCAGACCGATACAGCCTGTCCAAGTGGGCCCGGGCGGACCTAGGACGACTCTTTTCAGAGTCGTGCTCTACATGACACCATCTACGTGCCATGGGATACGTCTCCTCAGACACCGTAGAGGTAGGGCGGAAATAGGGTATATAAACCCTAGCAAAGAACTGCAGAAAGAAGAAAAGATCAGAAGAATAGAAAAAGAGAAAAAAGAAAGAAAGAGAAATAAATATTTCAACTGCAGAAAGGGCCAGAAGAATCTGCATCCAACTCCAACCCCTCTGGAAGTAGAGAGGCCGCTCACGGATCGGCGCAGTCCGGCCAAAATGGTACCAAAAATGAGCGGGTCCCAGGCGTACCTCCTCGCTCACTGCAAGTCTCCCAATAAGCTCAGAAAATAAGGACTCACTGAAGTCGTGTCCTCTGGGAAGAAGTAGGAGCCCATCATATACAAAAAGATGAAACGGAAGGCAAATGGAAAAACGTGATCACCGGCGGCAAGCTGGCCCAACTGCCTCACCCTGAAAGTCTCTCTCAACCATGTCAGAGACAATCTCGCTCTCCCTCTATCCCATGCCTCAGGAGGCAGCACAATATATCCAAGGTAAGCAGCGATCTCATCAGCCTCCGGCATCACCATCTCAGGAATAATGTCACCGGTCATCCTAATCCCGGTGATAAGGGTGAAGTCAGAAGGCCGGATCCCGATCTCAATATCTGGGAAGTGGAAGCTCAAAGTCTCCGGGAAGAATCTCTCGAGCAGTGCAGCAATGAGGGCCCGATCCATGCGCACGTCTGGAATGGTAATAAACATGCCAAAGCCATATAAGCCTAACTCCCGACGGTAGGCCGAACTGCAGGCTCCCAAGAATCTAATAAAACTGGCCCAGCTCCCTCTATAGTGGGACATAGGATACTCCAAAGGGATATCCGCCCTAATACACGCTGAGGGATGAGTCCTCAAACCATGCAAAAGATCGGTATCCCTAATCTGGGTAGCCACCTCCTCAGGGACCTCACGGCCCCCTCTGCGGCCTCCTCTACGGCCCTCATCATGGCCTACATCTCTGCCTCCACCTCGGTGCCTGCTACGGCTCCTATCTCTGCCTGAAGCCTCAATAGTCGGCTAAGGAAACAAATTGAAAGAAGGAAAGAATCAGGAGGATGTATTTTGTGAAAGAATATTGAATTCAGAAAGGTTAGAATATACCTCTGGAGTCGCCTCGCGCGAATCCCCAGAAGGAAGATCAGGAATGTCTGAATCAGAATCCCTCTCGGCCCTCGAAGACGAGGCCACATCAGCAGGATCATGCCTAACCCTCGAAGAGGAAGGCTCATCTGCAAGATCCCTGGAAGCTGATCGAAGGCGGGCCATCTACGGTTCAAACCAGGGAGTTGGTTAATTATTCTTGTTAAAATTTTTTAATTGCTTTAACCAAGTTTAATTGATTGGCAGGAAAAAAGAAGAAGAAAAAATGGAGAATGGAAGAAAGTGCTTCAGAAACTCCCGATCAAATCAAGGATCAACTGAAGGAGTTTATTTTATGTCTTGAGATATTTTATTGGTCTTAACTTTAACCATGAAATTATATAGAGAAATTATTTAAGAAGTACAGGCTTCTTGTATGTTTTCTTTATAAGAAATGAAAAAAAAATGTGTTAAGGATTTATTCTAATTTTTGGTTTCAGGATAAAAGATCAAGCCTACTGGTGCTGATACTGAGCCACTCAAGGGCAAAGATTCCTAGCTCTCATATTTACAGAAAAATCAGATATAAAAGGGACAAGAATCCTAGTCTCTCAATCAAAGGAAATCAGCCATTGGTCAATACATGAGTTTATCAAGATACAAATCAAAGACTTGGGAAGCAGATAGGCATGCTTGGAAATAGTGAACATGAAAATAGAAATTGTACAACATTCAAGTTGATGGAATTGCATAGTAGAAGTTCACACATGCAAGAATTTTGCACAGCAGTTCTGGGGGAAGCATATAACATCCACAGCAATCAATCAGAAGCAAGAAAAATGCAAAAAGTAAATTCAGATGGTCAAACATGAAACTATCATTTGGAGACAAAAGATTCGTCTAGTGAATGCTATCAATGTTTAGCATAAACTGAGGATGCAGAAATTAGGCATGGATTGAATATGAACTAGTAATTCATTCTTGCAGAGACAAAGTACCAAAATTAGTCTAAGCAAGCTTTAAAATGAGGAATTCGTATCAATCAAAAGCAAGCAATGAGCATGGAATACAATGAGCATGGTATAGAAACAATCAGCAGCTCAAATTGCAAAATAGTTGGGGATTTCGGCCACTTACTGGATTCAGTCGAAATGGAGGAAAATCGGCAATCAAATGGGAGATTCTTACACTACCGAAGCTTCAAGGAGTGTCCACAGCTGGTTGAAGAGATTCGAAGCACACCCAAAAGCCTGATCACAGTCACGGCAGTGGATGAAGAAGCAAAGAATCCCCGGAGGAATCAGTCGTCGCTGGGTTCAATGGAGGAAACAGTGGTCGCCGGAGAAGTTGAGTGTCGCCGGAGAAGACAAGTGCGGTCAATGGAAGAGGAAAAACCGTAATAGGGTTTGCGGTCATAGAGAAATCAGAGAAGATAGGGCTGAAGTGCGGACAGAAATGAAGAAGAAGTCGCGGCCGCGGTTAAGAAAGGAAGCCAAAATCCGTAAAATCAGTATGGGCAGCAGACGCCCGTAGAGGTAATTCGGTCCCTTTCGCCCGTAGAACACTTACGGGCAGCATCTGTCCGTAAGGAAAATACGGGCGAAGCCAAAAATAGCATATTTTATTATTTTCTCCACTTTTTTTAGGAGATTAATGTCCATATTAGTTGTAAGTTGCAAGGATTGCCATCATACTCACTTTTGTTTAAAAATTTTGACTCAAATCCCACTTCATAGCAACGAGTGCTCAGTGAGAGGAGAGAGGAGGATTTGGCCCTTAAGCTGAGGGATTTTTTAGCAGATCTTCCAAAATAAATTCTTTTTTATAAAATCATCCATTTAATCCTTGCAAAGTGCAATTGGTTAGACAAAAGTCTCAGAAAGTGCAATTGGTGGGTCTTTGTGCTCTTTGCTTGTAATTGGTTCCAATTACCAGCAAAGAGGGGGCAGCTGTAGACACCCCAAATTGCACTACAGAATGAGAAAATAATAAAAACATTAATTGGAAATTAAAATAGCATGAAAATCAATAATTAGAGCTTGGACCGTATTGCCACATCGGGCTAAGCATGCCCGAAGTTTGCATACGGGCACGCAGTGCCCGTAATGATCATACGGGCACTAGTGGACCGTAAATCATTTACGGTTACTTAAGACTCGTGCGAGTTCTGTTCTTCTCTCGATTTCTAAGCTTTATCTTTAGTCCAATATCCCTTTAAATGAGCGAATTACATATTTTATTCGTGCGAAATGTCTTTGTGGATAAAGGATGGGCATGATCTTGTGTTTAACTCAAACTGAAACTCTATCTTGCCAAACCTTGGACCAACCATACCCCTGTGCTTGCCTATAAATAGAGGGTCTTTCCTCAAGCAAAAGGCCATGAAAATTTGAAGTTTAAGAAGCTCCAAGAGAAGAGAGGAATCCCTGCTGCCCTGCCTGCTCAATCCAGGTAAGTCCCTTTTCCCTTTTATTTTCTGTCTTCAATTCTAGAAGTAATAGGATCATCTCTATTGCAGTAGAATAAGGCCATCTGTTATCTAGTATTCCTAAACTTGTCTCTAAGTACCTCAAGAGTCTCTCTAGCCGTAAAACGTGAAGAGAGAGCTAGAGGAAAAGAGAACAGGTGGATCCCTAGAATAGAACCCCATATCTGTTTTTCTCCTTTTTTTCTAGAATAAGGCCTCTGATTGTGTTTGTGTAACCAAACCTATCTCCAAGTACCTCAAGAGTCTCTCTAGCCGTAAAACGTGAAGAGAGAGCTAGGGGAAAAGAGAACAGGTGGATCCGTAGGGTAGACCCCCATGTGCTCTAATTTGTGAGATGTGGCTGTTTTGAATATCCTGATCATGTTTTAATTGTTTTTATGATGAATCTGAATGAATAACATGAATCCATGATGTTTATAGCATGAGATCCCCACTTTTTGATAAAATTTAGATTTTCCACATATTTGCACCTACAGCACTGTTTTCGTGATTTTTGTGGTTTTAGGCTAAGATCTTGGATTTATCATGATCAATATGATAGATTTGGATCCAGAAGCCTAAAAGTAAATTCTAGGGTTTCATGATGTTGTTTTTAAATCCTTTTTCATTATTGAGAGAAGACCCTACGGTCTGAGTTATCCCATTTTAATGTTCTTCATCAACGTGGGTATTTTTGGTTTTTATTTCTGGATTTAATATGAAATATGGGCTATATATATGTCCTGGACTATTCAAGTTCAATTTTGAAATATTTTATAAAAATCATATTTTTCTAGATTTCTAGAATTTGACTTGAAGCCAGATTTTTGGATTTTTCACTTTAAATTGATCTTATTGGATTTTATCTCAATTTTATTTTAATCATGAAACCCTAGGAATGGTATGATCATATTTGAAAGTTCTGGATCAATCAGACTATTTGTATGAAAAAACCATACATCTTTATCTTTTTGTGATTTTTTGTGATTTTTATAGCAAGCCTTTTTTCTTTGTAAAACATGAACAAATACCTGGAAACCACCTTGTGTGGATGAATAGGGGTGCCTAACACCTTCCCTTGTTCATAACCTAATCCCCTTACCCATCTCTGGTTGTTTTTTTTAGGAGGGTTATTTTAACCCTAAAATTGTCTTTTGTGCTTATTTAATATTTTGGTGTCCATTCACACCTAAATTGAATGGTGGCGACTCTTTGTTTAATTTAATCCCGCGTGATGATTGAGGAAGTCATTGGATTTTCTGATTTTTTCCCATGTCTCACAACTTAATAAATTTGCCCCAGTGTGGGGTTACAATTCTCAGTTTAGGTTACTTGGAAAAATGTATCGAGCTCAAAGGGTCTAACTAGGGATTTCAAAATTTTTGAGGATATAAGAAAGAAAGGCCTCTTATCATTTTAAGAAAAATTTGAATTTTAGACTTGGTAGAGTTGCACTACATGACTGGCTCAGGATTTTTTCTTCTCTTTTTTTTCTTCTTAATCACCTTTTGTCAACATGAAAGCCTCTTTAAATATAACTTTTGTTATGAACAAGTTCTTCACCTTTTGATCAATCTTATGAATTTGGATTCTTTCTATCAAATGATGCCCAATTCTATTTCCAACGAAAATGTCAAATCTTCTCCCATATTTTCAAGTGCAAAGCCCCAAAATTTCTTCAAACAATATTATCAACTTCCCTTTGAACGAATCGGCAAGTGGTGCAATCCTTTCTGTATTCTAATGAAGAAACTTCAAATCGTCTTCTCTCTTTTCTGTTGAAGACTATGGGTCATCTTTGGTTCCAAAGGCCATAAAATTGGTCACTTCATAATTTTGCAGAATATTCTTCTTATGACACTTAAAAAGATTTGAATTTTCATATAAAGTGTCTTTTTCTTCGATTTTGGTCTCAAAATTGAGCCCAATGTGAAAGTCATATTCAACTCAATGAAATTCAATAAGATATATGATTCATAAGTAAAAGGACCTTGCTGAAAACTTTTTTTTCTAGAAAAAATGTTAAAGGGAAAAATCTTTTTTTTTTTTTTGAAGAGCCTTTATTGAAATCACTTCCTGAGAACAAGGCTCTTTAGGATCCTCAGGAAATGTGCATTCTTCTTATGCAGGTTTCTTTTCAGAGAACGTGGGAGTTCGAAAACTGCCCCTATTCTCAAAGGCAAAAGTTGAATTTTCTCCCTTTTCAGATAATTTCTTTCTCCTGCTGAGTAAGGCAAGCCTTCCTGCTCATAACCAGGAGCATTTCTTTCAAGATAAACCCTGACTGTTGGACCAATAGGAGTGATAAGCTGAGAAGGGTCAAATCTTCTTTCTCCAGAGAAAATTGTCCCTATTGCATTTGAGTTTCCTGCCCCATTTTTATCGGTAGATGGGATGGGTGTAACTGAATTGAATGATAAGGAGTTATTATCCAATAAATCCTGAATTGCATGCTTTAGGGCCAAGCAACGATCTGTGGTATGCCCTGGAGTGCTCATATGATAATCACAGATTGTAGATGAATCATAATTCTTCCCTTTGCTTGCATGAGGATTTGGTAACCTCAAAGTCACATAACCCTTTTGAAGTAAGGTAGGCAAAAGTTCAGATGGTCTCATAGGCAGTTTAGAAAATTCCCTTCTCTTCCTTACTTCTGTTTCCTCCTTCAGAGGTTGTGCAGAAGGGACATTAATTTGGATAGGCAGCAAAGGAACTTGATGAGTTGGCTTGATAGGAGGTGGATGGACATTGATTTGAAAGGGTTCCCTGGGAAGTTGTACCATATTCACTTCTGCTTCTCTCCTTTCTTCATTCTTTATTCTTTCATTACCATTTTCCTTTTTCTGTGTAGAGAAAGTGGCGGAAGCTTCTTGGTTCAACACTGCAGAGTAATCAGCTATTTTCCCAGACTTGATCCCATCTTCAATTCTGTCTGCCACTTGCACTAGGGCAGCAAAGTTGGTGGTAGTTTGACCCACCAAGTGACTGTAAAATGGTTGCCTCAATGTCATGATGAAAGTTGAAATCATTTCTGGTTCTCCCACGGGTGGCTTGACTTGTGCAGCCCACTCCCTCCACCTTTTAGCATATTGCCTTATGGTCTCATCATTTCTCTTCGCCATCCTCGTCATGTCATACCTATCTGGTATAATCTCAGAGTTGAACCTATATTGTGCCAAAAAGGAATCTGCTAAGTCTTTCCATCTTTCGATCCTTCCATGGTCTAAGGTGGCAAACCACCTCAAAGCAGTTCCAGTCAAGCTCCTTTGGAAGAGCTGAATCAGTATGCCTTCATCCCGACCTAACTGGCATAGGGCCCCGTAGTATAACTTCAAGTGGCTCATGGGGCAGCCCGTGCCGTCATACTTGTCAAAGTCCGGACACTTGAATTTGGCCGGTAAGCATACATTGGGGTATAGACACAAATCTTCGAAATTGGTGCCTCCAAAGTTATTCACCCCTTTTACCTCCCTCAGTTCATCTTGAATCATCTCCAGTCTGTGCATGAATTTCTTTTCCATTTCTTCTCTCATCCTTTATTTTTCCTTCTCTTTGTCCGATTCAACTGTCTCATCCCTGATCAGTATAGGTTCAAGGGTGGGTTTATAAATGGGTTCAGGAATAGGTTGAACCGGAGGTGGAATATTGATTTGGGTGGAGGTGCTGGGTTGGAAGTGTATGCTTGATTTTGGGCTTGCACTTGTTGGGCCTGCACCGATAGTATGTTCTCTAACATTCGGGCTAGTCCTGCCACCTGCTCCTGAAGCAGGACAATATCTGGGTGAGGAGCATCAGCTTCATTCTCAATGGGATTCATGGCGCGAGCTCTTGATCTGGTTACAGGAGCTATGGTTGCAAGTGTACTTGGTACCTGGAACTAAAGGAAAAAAATATCAGTACCAATTTAATCTCATTCACATACCTATGAATGCCTATGTGCAAGCTGGGTGAACACGAGTTTGGATTATTTTCTTTATTTGCTTTTTTTTTTTGAATTGTTGGAATATTCTAGGGCTTCCAACAGGTCCCACAAAAAGAGAAAAAGATCTGAAATTCAAAGGCTTTCAGAGGCCCAGGGATATTTTGGAAAAAGTCTGAAATTCAAAGGCTTTCAGAGGCCCAGGGATATTTTTTGCAAAAGATCTGAAATTCAAAGGCTTTCAGAGGCCTAGGGGTATTTTTGAAAAATGTTTAAAATTCAAAGGCTTTCAGAGGCCCAAAGATTTTTGAGAAAGGTCTGAAATTCAAAGGCTTTCAGAGGCCCGAGGAAAAAGATCTGAAATTCAAAGGCTTTCAGAGGCCCGAAGGATATGTGTCTATAATTCAGAGGCTTATAGACGGCCCAAAGGAGTTGTGTCTAAAATTCAGAGGCTTTTAGATGGCCCAAGGAAATGATTTGTCTAAAATTTAGAGGTTTTTAGATGGCCCAAAGAAATGATTGTCTAAAATTCAGAGGCATTTAGATGGCCCAAAGAAATTATTGTCTAAAATTCAAAGGCTTTTAGACGGCCCAAAGAAATGATTTGTCTAAAATTCAGAGGCCTTTAGACGGCCCAAAGGATATGTGTCTATTATTCAGAGGCTTATAGACGGCCCAAAGAAATGATTTGTCTAAAATTCAGAGGCTTTTAGATGGCCCAAAGGAAAAAGATCTGAAATTCAAAGGCTTTCAGAGGCCCAAGGATCTGAAATTCAAAGGCTTTCAGAGGCCCAAAGATCTAAAATTCAAAGGCTTTCAGAGGCCAAAAGATCTGAAATTCAAAGGCTTTCAGAGGCCCAAAGGAAAAAGATATGAAATTCAAAGGCTTTCAGAGGCCCAAGGGATTTTGAGAAAAAGTCTGAAATTCAAAGGCTTTCAGAGGCCCAAGGAGTTTTGAGAAAAAGGTTTGAAATTCAAAGGCTTTCAGAGGCCCAAGGAGTTTTGAGAAAAGGTCTGAAATTCAAAGGCTTTCAGATGCCCAAGGAGTTTTGAGAAAAAGTCTGAAATTCTAAGGCTTTCAGATGCCCAAGGATTTTTGAGAAAAGGTCTGAAATTCAAAGGCTTTCAGAGGCCCATGGATATTTTTGGAAAAGGTCTGAAATTCAAAGGCTTTCAGAGGCCCAAGGATTTTTGATAAAAGTATGAAATTCAAAGGCTTTCAGAGGCCCAAGGATATTTTTGGAAAAGGTCTGAAATTCAAAGGCTTTCAGAGGCCCAGGGATATTTTTGGAAAAGGTCTGAAATTCAAAGGCTTTCAGAGGCCCAAGGATTTTTGATAAAAGTCTGAAATTCAAAGGCTTTCAGAGGCCCAAGGAGTTTTTGAGAAAAAGTCTGAAATTCAAAGGCTTTCAGAGGCCCAAGGAGTTTTGAGAAAATGTCTGAAATTCAAAGGCTTTCAGAGGCCCAAGGAGTTTTGAGAAAAAGTCTGAAATTCTAAGGCTTTCAGATGCCCAAGGATTTTTGAGAAAAAGTCTGAAATTCAAAGGCTTTCAGAGGCCCAGTGATATTTTTGGAAAAGGTCTGAAATTCAAAGGCTTTCAGAGGCCCAGGGATATTTTTGGAAAAGGTCTGAAATTCAAAGGCTTTCAGAGGCCCAAGGATTTTTGATAAAAGTCTGAAATTCAAAGGCTTTCAGAGGCCCAAGGAGTTTTTGAGAAAAAGTCTGAAATTCAAAGGCTTTCAGAGGCCCAAAGATCTGAAATTCAAAGGCTTTCAGAGGCCCAAAAGATCTGAAATTCAAAGGCTTTCAGGGGCCTAAAAGATCTAAAATTCAAAGGCTTTCAGAGGCCCAAAAGAAAAAGGTCTGAAATTCAAAGGCTTTCAGAGGCCCAAAAGATCTGAAATTCAAAGGCTTTCAGAGGCCCAAAAGGAAAAAAGATCTGAAATTCAAAGGCTTTCAGAGGCCCAAAGGAAAAAGGTCTGAAATTCAAAGGCTTTCAGAGGCCCTAGGACATTTTTGAGAAAAGGTCTGAAATTCATAGGCTTTCAGAGGCCCAAGGAGTTTTTGAGAAAAAGTCTGAAATTCAAAGGCTTTTAGAGGCCCAAAGAGTTTTTGAGAAAAAGTCTGAAATTCAAAGGCTTTCAGAGGACCAAAGAGTTTTTGAGAAAAAGTCTGAAATTCAAAGGCTTTCAGAGGCCTACAGGGTTTTTGAGAAAAAGTCTGAAATTCAAAGGCTTTCAGAGGCCCAAAGGAATTTCTCACACATTTCTTTTTTTGAAGCATTTTATTCAAACTCATTTCCCTTTATCATTTTTTAATGGTTAAAGGAATAAGATTTAGTGGGAAAAACTGATTAAAATTGAATCTTCCGAGAAAACCGTATACACAGTACGGTCCAGCCCTGCCCGTATTCAAATTACGAGCGAGCGTGACCGTATGGAAAACACGGGCAAACCCAGCCCGTATAACTAATACGGACGAGTTCAGCCCGTGTATCAAATGCGGTTTTACGGAGCTCTTTTATGTTTTCTCAGTTTTTACATGGTTTGATCATTTTAATTGTTCATCCAAAAATACGGTTCACCCATTGCAAAGCTTCTAAACTATCCCAAAGTGGACCTTGGCCTTTTTGCTAAAACACATGCTTAGGAGGGCACATGTACCCTCCGAATTGACACCATATTCTAGAATTTGGTACCCTTTTGTTGCCTCTTGTATGAACATTGGGTAGGATTAATTCTAAACAGAGTTAGAACCTCTTCCTATGGGCTACACCAATTTTAAGAAACGTGCATATTTTGGGACCAATTTTATCCCGAACCAATGGGCACCATGACACCCCTATGACATGAAAATAATGCAAAACAATAGGATTACCTTGTTACCTTGTTTGCCTTCAATATGGCATCCGCATTATGCCCTGGCTTGCGCACCATGCAAACGGCCTTCTCACAATTACAAACCCATATCCCCACGCAATTGTGTACTTTAGCGAAAAACGTGTAACTCCTCCTTCAAGCGTAGGGTTTTGGGTTTTGGCTTAATGGCAACTTAGCACTCAAGCCTAGTGATGACTAGAATCACAGATCCACGTTATCATCACATCATTAGCCCAAAGTTCTAAGGTGAATGTTTTCACTTTTGCTTTCCGAAGTATCGACCTCGTTGTGCCAAGCTACACATATTCGGGTTCAACTTCCTATAGGTTAAAGGTGGCCGTGAAAAAAAATAAAAGGTGCACAGTGCATTGTAAAAATAAGGTGCATTCACAACATCCCAAACCCTTGCCACTCTTTTCGTAGCCATGCATAAACAAACCAAGGCATAATAGGAAAGCATATTTAAAGTACACAAATACACAAAACAATCCTATAGCACCTAAAACATGCTAAAAAAAAATCATCTAATCATGCAAACATATGATCATGTTATACACCCAAAAACGCATCATGGAGATCATGCTGAAAATTAAAACATGCTATCATAAAAATATAGCCAGAAATAAACATGGTTCAGCAAAACGAACCTCCCCTACGCATGTTTGTAGAAACAATCCTATAAATCAAAATTAAGCATGTTTCTACCCCCATGAATTCTTAAGCAATCATTCAGATTTAAAACATACTCAACATGCTTAAGAACACAAAATAGCAATCAAATCAAAAAAATCAAAAACATGAACAAACACCAAAAGGCTGAAATCCTCAAGTCCCCAGCAGAGTCGCCAGTTGTGAGACATGGGAAAAATCAAATCCAATGACTTCCTCAATCATCACGCAGGATTAAATTAAACAAAAAGTCACCACCATTCAATTTAGGTGTGAATGGACACCAAAATATTAAATAAGCACAAAAGGCAATTTTAGGGTAAAAATAACCTTCCTAAAAAAACAACTAGAGATGGGTAAGGGGATTAGGTTATGAACAGAGGAAGGTGTTAGGCACCCCTATTCATCCACACAAGGTGGTTGCTAGGTATTGTTCATGTTAAAATAAAGGAAAAAAGGCTTGCTATAAAATTCATGAAAAATCACATAACGACAAAATTGTATGGTTTTTTCATATGAATAGTCTGATTGATCCAGAACTTTCAAATATGATCATATCATTCCTAGGGTTTCATGATTAAAATAAAATTGAGATAAAATCAAATAAAATCAATTTAAAGTGAAAAATCCAAAAAATCTGGCTTCAAGTCAAATTCTAGAAATCTAGAAAAATATGATTTTTATAAAATATTTCAAAATTGAACTTGAATAGTCCAGGACATAGGTAAAGCTCAAATTTCACATTAAATCTGAAAAGAAAAACCAAAAATACCCACGTTGATGAAGAACATCAAAAGGGGAGAACTTAGACCGTAGGGTCTTCTCTCAATAATGGAAAACGATTTAAAAACCACATCATGAAACCCTAGAATTTATTTTCAGGCTTCTGGGTCCAGATCTACCATATTGATCATGATAAATCCAGGATCTTAGCCTAAAATCCTAAAAGTCACGAAAACAATACTGTAGGTGCAAAAGTGGTGAAAATCCAAAATTTAGAAAAAGGTAGGGATCTCATGCTATAAACATCATAGATTCATGTGATTCATTTAGATTCATCATCAAAACCATTAAAACATGATCAAGATATTTAAAGCAGCCACATCTCACAGATTAGAGCACATGGGGGTCTACCCTACGGATCCACCTGTTCTCTTTTCCCCTAGCTCTCTTTTCACGTTTTACGGCTAAAGAGACTCTTGAGGTACTTAGAGGCAAGTTTAGGAATACTACATACAAAAGATGGCCTTATTCTACAAAAAAGGAGAAGATCCTATTACTTCTAGAATTGAAGACAGAAAATAAAAGGGAAAAGGGACTTACCTGGATTGAGCAAGCAGAGCAGCAGGGGCTCCTCTTCTTCTCTTGGAGTTTCTTAGACTTCAAATTTTCGTGGCCTTTTGCTTGAGGAAAGGCCCTCTATTTATAGGCAAACACAGGGGTATGGTTGGTCCAAGGTTTGGAAAGATAGAGTTTCAGTTTGAGTTAAACACAAGATCATGCCAATCCTTTATCCACAAAGATAAATGAGATAATTCGAACAGATAAATAAGAAAATTCGCTTATCCAAGAGAGATATTTGGGTGCAGATAAGGCTCAAAAATCAAAAAGGTAAAATTCGCACAAAGACCCCGTGCCCGTATATATATTACGGTCGCGCCTTGCCCGTATTATTAATACGGGCATGCCATGACCGTATATCAACTGCAGGTATGACCAGTCCGTAAACAAAATACGGTCATGACCAGTTTGGCCAGATTTTACACTTTTTTGACCTGTTTCAAATCCCAATTAATATTTTCAATTATTTTCTCATTTTTAGTGCAATTTGGGATGTCTACACTATCTTTTTGAAATAACAAGCCCATAATAAAGAGAATTCTGAGCTGATTCCAATGCACCAAACCATGCTCAAATCGGATCTCAAACGGCTAAGTTATGAATAAAAGAAATAAAGGGTAGTTTGGGGATTTTTACAAAACCAAAATTGGATGCCACATGGCAGCCACGTGTACGCCATGGTGGATGCCATGTAACCAATGACATTAAAAATTTGTGGGGTTGTTTCAGTAAATAAGTAAGTTTCCTAATGGGGTTTCTTATGCAAATAAATAACAAAGTTAATAAAAGTTTAAGATTAAAAAGTAATAATAATAAAAATAAACAAAGAGAAATGAGTTGGACGAATTTGTTCAACTCATATTCTCTTGAGATATTGAGACAAAGCTTAAAAAATATATATATAAGCCTAATAAAAATGTGGGACAAAATAGACTTTGACCAAACCTAAATAAATGAGGGTGTTTAAGAGAGGAAGATGAAGAGTTAAGGGTTTAAGAGAGTAAGAGGAAGGATTAGGTGTTTAATAGAGGAAGATGAGGAGTTAGGAGTTTAGGTATTTAAGAGAGGAAGATGAGGAGTTAGGAGTTTAGGTATTTAAGAGAGGAAGAGGAAGAGTTAAGGGTTTAAGAGAGTAAGAGAAAGGTTAGGTGTTTAAGAGAGGAAGATGAGGAGTTAGGAGTTTTGGTGTTTAAGAGAGGAAGTTAGGGAGAGGAGAGGTTTAGGAGAGGAAGAGGAAAGGTTAGGGGTTAAGAATTTGAAGGGGTGGGAATTCTCTATAAAAGGGCTTGAAGTTGGGAGCAAAAGGGGAGGAGAAAGAAGTAAGAGAGTTCTTTGAAAAAAAGAGAGAGCAAGTAAGAGAGTTCTTTGAAAGAAAAAAAGCAAGTAGGAAGAAGTAGAGAAAAGAAGAGGGACGTCTACTAGCAAGGAGGGAAAAAGGAAAACTGCTGTTCACGACACACCAAGGTTCCAAGACTTGATTTAAAGTGTCAATATATAACAGGTGAGTCATTTTTTTAATACATTGTATGAGACCTCTTTTTCATTATAATTTTTGAGATGAGATTACATGATTGGTGAGAGACATGTATATATGTTTGATGGCTTTGGGTAATTTTATCATGTAAAAAAAAAGACAAAGATGTAAAGTTCTGAGTTTTTTTTTCTGCATTAGGTTTGTACCTGTTTTCTAGATAAACCAATTTTTTTCACCTAGTTCTAGTTTGATTCAAGTCTGGAGTCCTTCATGAGATTTGTGGTATTTTTATTTTAGTTTAATCTAAAAATATGCTCGAGACCCTACACTATGAGTAGCTGTTTTATTTTTAATTTTCTTTGGTTCAGATTTTCAATTGGAAATGTCTAACAGTAAATTTTGGAGCTTCATATCTCTTAAATGAAAATGAATTTTTGAAAAATGCTATAAGTTATTTTAGTGCTTAAAGTCATGATTCTAAGGAATCAAATTTCGCACAATTTGGTTAAGAATTGAGGGAGATATGAATCTTTGAATGTGGATAGCGCAGTAATTCAGGTTGTTTCATTTTTTTTGTTTCCTTTGTAAATTAGTAATTAGGCCATGGTTAAAAGTAGTTCAGGTGGTCTCATTTTCTTGCCTTGTAAATTAGTAATTAGTTAATCTTGTATGATAAAAGCAATAGAAAACAAAACAAAACAAAATAATAAATAATAAGAAAGGGAAAAAGCAAATAAAACAAGCATTGAAGCGATGATTCTTTCTTGTGGTTGAAAATGTTTCTTCTTTTGTCTCTTGTGATTTTTTTTTTTGTTCTTGTTTTGTTTTCTTACTACATGAGATGTACATAGTGGCCCTCCAATCTCCCAACGTAGATATGTTATTATTAGAATTTATTAAAAATAAAAATAATAAATAAGAGAGCCCATTAAATATCCAACTAATTTAAGGGAACCCACTTTGGTGGGGCAACCCAGGGTGTTCAAGGACTTCCCTGGGTTGTAATCGGGTCACTTATTCGGAATCACTGGTTCAGACCAAAAGTCAACAAGGTGTCTACCTGCATCATTTCAGGTAGTGGCGACTCCATAAAACATGTAACCCCTTTTACCGCGCGCCCGAGGTGCGCACACATACACAAGTACGTCTAGGAGTCGTGCCCCGTGAGGCACCAACCTTTTTAGGGCTATGCACACACCCTTTTGATGTATTTTTTTCACATTCATTCTCGGATTCAGGTTTTTTGAATGGTAATATCATTGAATCTCGGCTTTAATTTTGTGTACGCATTTTCATGCATCAAGTGCACACACTTCAAGATCATCTGTATAAGCATGTTTGATCAAATCATTTCTCAAGAAAAAAAGAGAGAACAAATTTTTAAATCCCCAAGATCAAAATTGCATCTGAATGTGCATCAAGTTTGCATCGGGGCTCAGAATGGCTCTAATTTCCTGGGCCTTAATCACCATTAGCCTAATCAAAAAAATCATGAGATTAGTCGGCAGTGACCCAGCCTCAAAATAATCAGTTAAGAAAATCAAGGATAAGTCTGATCCTTGCTGATGGCCATCAGTCAAAAGGAAAGAAAAGAAAGAAGAAGAAGAAAGAGAAGAAAAAAAAAAAGAAATCTTAAATCAAAGGAGAGATCAAGTATATCAATTCCCAATCTTTAAATTTAGTCGAGGCCATTTTGTGCTTTTGCTACCCTAAAAACCATTTTGTGTTTCCCAAAAACCTTAAGAGTGATTTCGTGCTTCTGCTACCCTAGAAATCATTTTGAGTTTCCCAAGCCATTTTGTGCTACCCTGGAAATCATTTCGTGTTTCCCCAAACCTTAAAAGCCATTTTGTGCTTCTGCTTCTCTAGAAATCATTTGGCGTTTCCCAAACTGTAAAAGCCATTTCGTGCTTCTGCTGATCTGGAAACCATTTTGTGTTTCCCAAAATCTTAGTCAAAGCCATCTTTGCTCCAGGGACCATTTTGCATTCCCCAAAACCTAGTCAACTGGGACTCAATTTTCGGAGTTTCCAGAAATCAAAACCTTCAGAAATCAACTCTTGCAGTTTCTTGGAAATCAACTTTTGCAGAAATCAACTCTTGTAGTTTCTTGGAAGTCAACTCTCGTAATTTCATGAAAATCAACTCTTGTAGTTTCCATTTCAGGGATTCTTCCCTTACCTCCGAAGTGGCGGTTAAAAATAGATCTTTTTCCTTACCTCTGAAGTGGCGGTTAAAAGGAAATCATTTCAGGGACTCTTCCCTTACCTCCGAAGTGGTGGTTAAAAAGAGATCTTTTTCCTTACCTCCGAAGTGGCGGTTAAAAGGAAATCATTTCAGGGACTCTTCCCTTACCTCCAAAGTGGCGGTTAAAAAGAGATCTTTTTCCTTACCTCCGAAGTGGCGGTTAAAAAGAAATCATTTCAGGGACTCTTCCCTTACCTCTGAAGTGGCGGTTAAAAAGAGATCATTTCTAGGGACTCTCCCCTTACTTCCGAATGGCGGCTAAAAAGAAATCTAAAAAGAGATCATTTTCAGGGACTCTCCCCTTGCCTCCGAATGGCGGCTAAAAAGAGATCATTTTCAAGGACTCTCCCCTTGTCTCCGAGTGGCTGCTAAATCAAGATCAGTAATCCAGGGACTCTCCCCTTGCCTCCAAATGGCGGCTAAAAATAGATCAAATGAAAATCAACTCTCAAAACCCTAACCTTGTAGAAATCAACTTTCCAAGTTTCCACATCCCAATCAGATATGGAAATCAGAAAGATCACCAATAATCTGCATTGAAATGCATTATATCTCAATATAAAATGAATTCTTTGCACTGACTTGGCTCCTTTTTCATTTCCCAAGGTTTGAAGATTGCGCCTCGGAGCCTGTACCTTTTGCGCTCTAAAAGAAGACTGCAAATGGATCCTACTGAAGGACAAGCACCAGCTCCACTTCCACCCCAGGAGCAAGAGAAACTAGAAGACCATCCAGTGATCACTGGTCTTAACCAACAAATGGCCAACATGACGGCCATGATGGCAGCAATGATGCAACAGATAGACAGACTCCAAGCACCACAACAACAGCTGCCAGTACCTCCACCACAGTAGCCAATACCTCCATTGCAACCACTAGCGCCACAACCACAGCAACCAGTTCCTCAACCACTGCCAATCCCTCCAGAAGAGCTACCACCAGTTCCTCTGCAGCAAAACTCACATTTGCCCAAGCAGCCAATCCCACAAGCTCTGCCAGCTCAGCCAGTATAGCAGCTGCAGATTCCAGTGCCCCCTGCCATCCCACAGCAACAAATAATGCTACAAGGAATGGGGCACAAAGAAGAAGAGTGGTACCGAGCACAGGAAGCAGCGGGTGTCACGGCCAAGATGCAAGCCAATTTACAGGCCCTAAAGGAACAAATGTAGAATGTGAATCGAGGTCCTGTGCCAAAAGAAGCCTCACTAGACAAACTGGGATTTTTCCCTGATTTGCAACTCCCACCAAAATTCAAATGTCCAGACTTGGTGAAATTTGACGGAAGTGGCTGTCCACTGTTGCATCTACGAGCGTATTATGGAGATATGTGCCAATATGCACATGATGAAAGGATCATGATTCAATCCTTTCAACGCTCACTGATAGGGTCGGCACAGAAGTGGTTTGCTAGTCTTGATAGGAGCCGAATCAGGACTTGGGATGACCTGGCAAGCACCTTCCTTGAGCACTTTAAATTTAACACCGATGTAAAACCCCAATTTTTAGTAAGAATTTAATTAAAATATTAACTAGTAGATTTAATTTAAATAAATTGTGAGTGGAGATTTCGGCCATTAGGTAGCAAACAATAGGTTGAATTTTTATTAAGTAAGTGAGTATTAAATTTAAAAATGTTGTAGTGATTAGAAATTTGAAGTAAATGTTTAATGTTATCCTCAACTTTAGGGGAGGGTAAATATAAAATTTCAAGGGTTAAGTCAAGGTGGGTATAAATGAATTAGGTCAAGGGTAGGGTTCCATGAAGCCTATAAATAGATTACTAGGTTAAGAATTTTGGGTGGAGAGAAAGAAGCTGGAGGTTGAGTTTAGATGAGAATAAAAACCTAGAGGCTATCTTGGACTTGGGTCATCGGTCGTTAGATTTTCCGGAGGAGATTGTCAACAGATTGGAAGCTAGAAGAAAAGTCTTCAATAATAGGTGAGTAGCATCGTTTTGATTTATAGTTGGTTTCGATCTTTAAGTTTAGTCGAAAGCATGGTTTCTGAATAAGATATTTTTCGAGCGTGAGTTATTTGATGGGTTTAGAGTCATGATTATAAAGTTGTTTAGATTAAATCCGAATCATGTTTAAAAGTGTTTTGGTAATGGTAGAAGCATAGAAAAGTAGTTACAGAGGTCAAAAATACGGTCAGTCATGGAGATCAATAGTTAACAGAGAGTCGCGAGTCGGAGGTAGTGTCCGCCGACTTTTTTTTTTTGGAAAATAAGAAAGATTCCATTAATAAGAGAAAGCAAAAGAAAAACATGTACAAGCAAAGAGTGGGCATACCCACCAAACAAAGTAAGGAGCATTCAGCACCTTACTAGAGAAGCATGATACAATCAAGCTCACAAAAGAAGGCAAAGCCCAACGTTAAGCATGATACAATCCGCCGACTTGGTGCCTACCTAGCGCCAAGAGGATTAGTCAGTGCGAGATATGATTTTTAGTCTCGCCGAGTTCGTGCTTACCTTGCGCCAAGTCTTTTAGTCCGCATGAGACACTGATTTGGTATACGCCGAGTTCTCGCTGACCTCGCGCCAAGCGCTAGAGATCAACGCACCCACTAAAATCCGCCGAAAGTTGGTTCTGACCAATCCAAGCCAATTTTTGATACTTTGAGACTTCAACCTCTTACCCAAAGACTAGATTAGGATATCAGAAATATTATATCTGTTCAAAACAATTGGGAGAGCGTTAAATCAAATTCTTGGTATTTATATAGGTTTTCGAAGTGTGATTTGAAGGAATCTGGGAAGGTTTACTGTTCATGACACTATAAGATAATGAGTTAGTCTTCTTTATGTATTATATTTGTTTTCTGATTATGAATCTGTTTAATCTGGATTTGTTTGATATCAAAGGGCTGAATAGTATTGTAAATTTTCTTGTGTGAGTAAAAGGATTTTACTGCTAATGAGGTTTGTTGTTTTGGGGTTGGGATACCTACTGAAATTACATGAGTTGCTTTTCTGGTTGGAATGACTTGTGACGAGTGTATTGGGATACACATGATGGTAATCGGTGTGGGTTTATTGTTTTGCAAATACTAAGTTTTATGCGATGGTTTTCTGTTTTGGTTTAGCTAGTCCTGGATCAAGAGTTTAAGCTTAGTAATGTGATGTATATGTTTAATTGGGGTAATGGCATCGCCATGGAGTGTTGCCACGACCGGGGTAGAGCAGCCAGATACCCTGAGTAGGCCTGGTTGTCAATGGCGAAACCCTAAGTAGGCCGGCATTGGATGACAAAACCCTGAGTAGGCCGTCATTTCAGAGTATCCGAAACCCTGAGTAGGTCGGAACTGTGTACATGGAGGTGTGGATGTCGCTCTGGCATGTTGATTAACCAATCTAAACAACTACATGACATTGACCAAATGTTGGGTTTTGTTTTAGTTGGCATGAGATATATTATTGGATTGTTGTAGAAATTCGATTTTCTCAAGATGCGGTTTTATGATGATATTGGATTTTGTAATTGTTTGGATTAGTTGACAACCGTACTCAGATCGAATTACATATTTGCTTTGCATTAGCTATATCATTTGCCTGATGAATTACTGTGAGTTTAGTCGGATTAATCGTGTTATTGCTAACGTTACTTGTGTATTATTCGATCCATATTTTACAATTATGAAAATGTATTTGTGCATGCATGTGCTGCTCGCTGAGATATTCGTATCTCATTCCTTTATTTTTGTTTTGTTTTCAGATATTCTTGGAGAGCGATACTTGCGGGTAGTTACTTGGCATGTGAGTTTATTAATTTGGGATTATTTTAGTGCACTCTGTTTTATAGTTATTGTTATATTCATTTTTTTCCTTCACTCTGATATTGCGGTCCTGCGTTACATAATAACCTCTGGAGACGAGTTATGGGTTTTCTACGTAACTCGGATTTGGGGCATTACAGATGGTATTAGAGACTATCAGAGTTTTGCAAGGAGACATGATATAGGAATAGGAACCTTAGGATGGCCTTGGGAGTTGTGAGTTCGTTAGATAGCACTCTTGAAATAGGAAAAATAGGATGTGAGTGTTTTCTTCGAGTCTGACTGAAATAAATATTCTTACTATTAGGTTATTTGTTTCTTTGCGTTATGATTAACCTGATATGATATGATGTACATATGCCAAATAAAGAGTAAAGATTCTGATCTATATTAGTGGCAAATATTATATTGATAATCGGTTAGATAAATTGGCAGTGTAAATTTCGAATAAAAGCAAAATGAATTTTCCCTGTAGGAACAATGAGACGAAATTAAAATAGTCAGTTAATGAACAAAAGGATCTATAATATATATATATATATATATATATATATATATATATATGAAGCCCAAGTACAAGGTTTGGAGTACAACCAAACTAGAAAATAATAATAATAATAATAATAATAATAAAACAAAGACTCCAAGAAATAAAAAGTCAGCTAGAAGGTCCTGCATCGTCTCCTCCATCGCCGATACCCTCTCCCAAGTCTGCGTCACCATCTCCAGCCCCAGCCGCACTAGCTCCACCACCATCCCCTCCAGCCTCATCATCATCACCTCCTCTAGGTCCCCTGTCACCAGTATCATCATCCGCGGCAGCCTCAAAACTGGACACGTCGACGTCCAGGAAACACTGCAGGAATCGGTGGTGGGTGGCATGCATAAACTGTACATGGCCCCGTAGGGTCGATATCGACCATCCCATCGACACCTGTATCGCTGTCTGAGCCCTCGACATCTCGCCCATGTGCTACACTGTGTGGATCATGTGAAAGCCCATCGCCCTCACTACTTCCTGCAATGTCCTCACCTCACCTGTCAATGTAGAAACGAGAGCAGAAAGACTTGCAATAGTAGATGGAGAAGGATCAGAAGAAGGAGCAGGGGGAGCATCAGAAGAAGTGGGAATAGAAGAAGATGGGAAGTCAGTGAAAGGGGGGAAATAAGCAGAAAATGGAATATGGGTGGAAGGAGGAAGAGAAGAAGAAGATGGAATATCCGTGGAAGGGGGCAAAGAAGAAGAAGATGGAATATCCGTGGAAGGGGGCAGCGAAGAAGAAGATGGAATATCAGATAAAGGGGGAGCAACAACCGGAGCAGAAATGGAAGTCGAAGGAACAGGGGGCGAGGCTCAGCAGCAGCAGTATCAATAGCCCTCCTAGCACGAGTGATACTCATGGTGGCTCTGCAAATGGGCTGGCTAGGAGCCAAAGCAGTGAAACTGGGATACTGAGCCGGGGAAGCGGAAATGAGCCTAGATATCAAACAACCGTAGGGTAAGGCCATAGATCACCTACGAGCATCATAAACCCCAAGCATAATGGAGATGATCACCGAAGGAAGGTCGATGGAATCGCCCCTCCGTATGGCGTAAAGAAATAGTGAGCGAGAGCTGGGGAGAGAAGAAAAATGAGAAACAGGCCAAAGATCGGTAAAGACGATCCTCGAAAGGATGTATGTGTCGGTAGAGAATTCAGAGGTATGGAGGGGACCCACTCCAGTATACTCTGTCGCCTGACCCGTAAGAAAAGTGGAGATAGCAGAATAGTCGGGCATAGTCTCACTGGAGTAAGGGTAGACTGGGTGCTCTACCCTAAGAACACGAAGGTTGGCAGCTATGAAGTCAGGAGAAATCAGAAAACGGGTACCTCTGATATGAACATGGAAGGAGGTACGATCGGGAGAGATGTCATGGATATTACTGTAAAACTCCCGCACTTGCTCCTCACAAGTGGGAGTAAAGCCATGGAAAACGGGTAGCCACCCGTGGACTCGGAAAATATCCTTTATAGAAGGGGCAAAGTCCTCAAACCTAACCTCCCTCTCAACTAGAACAGCCCGATGCTACAAATATCTCTCATATATCTCCCTCTCCCCGTCTGAAAGAAACCTATCATCTCTAGGCTCAACTGTAGCCCTCTTAGAGGGATTTCTGGAAGAGGTCCTAGTCATCTAAGAGTTGAAACCAAACGAATTGGGAATAGAAAAATAACAAGAACAAAAGAAAACAGGATTACTAAATAATAACATTTAATTACCGCAAATAAAGAGGAACTAAAGAGCAAGTTCCGATAAAAAGGTATAAAGATTAAAACAGAGCGACAATAAAAATTTAAAGCTAAGATCATTGTAGAGAATTGAAGAAGAAAACAATTTGGGAAACTTTTGGGGTGCGCCAAGGTCGGATGAGTGCCGCTCAGTCAGAAGCACTCAGCGCACAGTCGGCCGTGACCAGGAAGTTGGGGATTTTGGTGCAAGTGATAACTAATAAAAAAATTTATGTTAATAGATTATTACACAAGAGAACCTGAATCTTTGTTCAAGGAATTGAAAAAAAAAATTTTTTTTTTTGCAGAGAAAACCCAAGCCGCAAATGTAACGCCTTGGATCCGTGTTGTTCATTAAAGACATAACACGTCTCACAGAGGGTTAGGTAAGGATCCAAATAAATGTGATCGCTAGATAATCACACAATTAATACCATATCAGAGTGCACGATTTTAAATTCTTATCTAAGAAGTCTAATATAATCTTCAATTTAAAATCAAATGATTCCAAATAACTACCTTATTACATTTCCCAAAACAAATGTATCAAAGTTTCAATCTATAATAAACCTAATAGTCTATATGAATGATAGTAATAGTCTTCCTCTCTATATGTGTTAGTCGGATCTACCCCAGAAGGCACCTCACCACGAATATCTAAAAACAAACAACAACGAAGGAATGAGATACGAATATCTCAGCGAGTAACATATGCATCAAAAATAGTTATCCACAGTTATAAACATGCTTTGATAAATAACCAACAAATAAACAACCATAGTATCGATAAATCAACGAAAGGTCAATGTCATGCATATTGCTCAAATTGGTTAATTTACATGCCAAGGAGACACTCCACACCTCCATTTACACAGTTCCGACCTACTCAGGGTATCGGACATTCTGAAATAACGGCCTACTCAGGGTATCGTCATCCAATTCCGGCCTACTCCGGGTATCGGCACTGACAACTAGTCCTACTTAGGGTATCTAGTTGCTCTACACCGGTCATGGCAACACACAAGGCCATGAAATTACACCAACAAACAAATACCATCACATTACTAAGCTTAACTTGGATCCAAGGGAAGCTAAACCCAAAACCAAATTAACAAGTTCACAAAACTCCGTAATTGCAAAACAATAACCCACACTGATTACCATCCTGTGTATCCCAATACACTCATCACAAATTGTTCCAACCAGAACATCAATTCATATAAATTCAGTAGGTATCCCAACCTCACAACAACAAACTCATTGCGGTAAAATCCTCTTACTCACACAAGACATTTTCAAGACTATTCAGTCCTTTGATATCGAACAAAATCAGATTATACAAATTCAAAATCAGAAAACAAATAAAATACATAACCAAACTGGCTCATTTACTTATAGGATCATGAACAGCAATAACCTACCCAGATTCCTTCTATTCACCCTTCGACAAGTTATAGAAATACCCAGAATTTGATTGAATACCCTCCCAATTCTTTTGAACAGATATAATATTTCTAATATCCTAATCTAGTCTTTGGGTATGAGTTTGAGGTCTCAAAGTATCAAAAATTGGCTTGGATTGGCCAAAACTAACTTTCGGAAAATTCTATTGGGTGTGCTGACCTCTGGCGCTTGGCGTGAGGTCGGCGTGGACTCAGCGTATACTAAACAACATCTCGCGCTAACTCAAATTAATTGGCGAGAAGCAAGTGCGAACTCGGCGAGACAAGAAAACACTTTGCGCTTGGTTGGTGCGAGCTAAGCGCGAACTCGGCGAGAACAACGAACTTAGGTTGCGCTGACTCTTCCACTTGGCGCTAGGTAGGCGCCAAGTCGGCGGACCCTACCTCCGACTCACGACTCTCTGTTAATCTCAGAACTCCATGACTGACCTTATTTTTGACCTCTGTAACCACTCATCTATGCTTCTACCATTACCAAAACACCTTTAAACATATTTCAGATTTAATCTAAATAACTTTAAAATCATGACTTCTAAACCCATCAAACAAACTCACGCTCGAACATATGTTATTCAGAAATCATGCTTTCGGCAAATCATAGAGATCAAAGCCAACGATAAATCAAAACGATGCTACTCACCTTTATACGCTCCAAAGCCTTGCAACAGCAACTCCTCGAACAGCAAGTCGCACAGTCGATCGCCACCCAGTTTCCTTTTGTTCGTAAGTGGTTTTCTTCTGAACACCCTTGATGCTGAACACTTTGATCGGCAGGAACACCCAGTCTTCTTCTCTCCCAAAACCCTAGATCACTAGCCGAAATCTCTTCTCAACTCAAGGATGCGAAAATGAAAACCTACGAGTCTAAATACGCTAAGTATTTATACTTACTTTATATATACTTTGCCGCTCGACAAGTTTTAAACCCCTGATTTGGTGCATGTTCACCCACCAAGTTTTCCTACAGGCATAGTTTATTAATTCTCATAAAATAAAAATCATGTAGAAAATTTGGAGTTTTACAGCAGAGTGTGTGCGCGGTTTGCCGCAAGCAAAGAATTGGGGGTTTTCATGTCAAGAGTGGTAAATGCAGAATACATCAACTAAAATCAGTCCAAATCAACAATAAGAGTGGAATAAAGGATGAAGGAAAGAAGTTAAACAAATGCCCAAAATTTTGAGCGAAATCGAATTTTCTGAAAATTTGCCCTAGCCGCAGGTTGTTTTGGAAATGTTGGAAACCATTTTTGAATCAAGCATGTTAAGTTGGGTGCGTACCTGTGAGTAGCGACCAAGAGAAGAGTTATCAATCGATTACTGGTTGGGAAGAGCTATCGCCGAGAGAGAAGAGTTGTCACCGAGTGAAGAGAGCGTGGCGGCAGAGAGAAAATGGTCGAGCGAGAGTTCGTGGTTTAGTTTGGGGTTTATATAAAATATTTTTGAGTCTCTTCAAGAACCGACGGGTCGGTTGATTTGAGTTAGAGCCAGTTGGGTTTAAAACCCAATTTGCTTGGTGGAAACTCATGAGGTGGGCGCCCAATCTTCCCAAGCAAAAATTTTTTTTTCAAAAAAGTTTAATGTGCAAGAAGGATTAGCTATAATTAAGCAACAGTTAGGTTCCATTTTACGGACTTAGTAATAAATAGGTTGAATGCATCTGGTTTAAATTAAAACCTAAATTAACAAAAAATGTCAAAGAAAGTTAAATGTTATCTGAAATAATAATCCAGACTACATAAAGACTTAAGTCGGGATTCCGAAAATTCACAGGTCGGTTTTTTATAAATATTAATGGTTGCATGTGTATGAGTAGAATTGGTGCGATAAATTATGTGATCGTATAATAATAATCAAGGATGAATGCATAACTAAATTACTATTGCCGGATATTGTTTGATGCCTGTTGAGCCAATTGCGTGCGGAACGTGCCAAGGTGTGGTAAAACAGCGCACCACGTGGAACTACACTGAGTGCGAAACTTGTGCAAATTGGGATATGTACTAGTATGAATAGGGTGTGTATAAATATTTATGGTGGATACGTTTTGTTATATATAAGTTAAAAGTTGGTAGAAATTGCAATTTTCTGCTCAAACTTGCATATAAGCGAACGCGTTTATATGTACAAATTGAAAATAGAAGACTTGCGGATTTCTTCTACAGTATTTTTAAGTTAAGTAATATTTTGAGAATCGATTTTGAAATAAAATATGAAATTCAAATTTGACTTTGAAGGATAGCATGGAAGTAGTGTGTTAAATTTCGAGGACGAAATTTTGGAAGGGGGGGGGGGGGGGGGGGAGAATGTAAAACCCTAGTTTTTAGTAAGAATTTAATTAAAATATTAACTAGTAGATTTAATTTAAATAAATTGTGAGTGGAGATTTCGGCCATTAGGTAGCAAACAATAGGTTGAATTTTTATTAAGTAAGTGAGTATTAAATTTAAAAAGGTTGTAGTGATTAGAAATTTTAAGTAAATGTTTAATGTTATCCTCAACTTTAGGGGAGGGTAAATATGAAATTTCAAGGGTTAAGTCAAGGTGGGTATAAATAAATTAGGTCAAGGGTAGGGTTCCGCGAAGCCTATAAATAGATTACTAGGTTAAGAATTTCGGGTGGAGAGAAAGAAGCCGGAGGCTGAGTTTAGATGAGAATAAAAACCTAGAGGCTACCTTGGACTTGGGTCATCGGTCGTTAGATTTTCCAGAGGAGATTGTCAACAGATTGGAAGCTAGAAGAAAAGTCTTCAATAATAGGTGAGTAGCATCGTTTTGATTTATAGTTGGTTTCGATCTTTAAGTTTAGTCGAAAGCATGGTTTCTGAATAAGATATTTTTCGAGCGTGAGTTATTTGATTGGTTTAGAGTCATGATTATAAAGTTGTTTAGATTAAATCCGAATCATGTTTAAAAGTGTTTTGGTAATGGCAGAAGCATAGAAAAGTAGTTATAGAGGTCAAAAATACGGTTAGTCATGGAGATCAACAATTAACAAAGAGTTGCGAGTCGGAGGTAGTGTCCACCGACTTGTTGCCTTCCTAGCGCCAAGAGGATTAGTCAGCACTAGATATGATTTTTAGTCTCACCGATTTTGCGCTTACCTTGCACCTAGTCTTTTAGTCCGCGTGAGACGCTGATTTGGTATAAGCCGAGTTCTTGCCGACCTCGCGGCAAGCGCCAGAGGTTAGTGCACCCACTAAAATCTGCCGAAAGTTGGTTCTGACCAATCCAAGCCAATTTTTGATACTTTGAGACTTCAACCTCTTACCCAAAGACTAGATTAGGATATTAGAAATATTATATTTGTTCAAAACAATTGGGAGAGCCTTAAATCAAATTCTTGGTATTTCTATAGGTTTCCGAAGTGTGATTTGAAGGAATCTGGGTAGGTTTACTGTTCTTGACACTATAAGATAATGAGTTAGTCTTCTTTATGTATTATATTTGTTTTCTGATTATGAATCTGTTCAATCTGGATTTGTTTGATATCAAAGGGCTGAATAGTATTGTAAATTTTCTTGTGTGAGTAAAAGGATTTTACTGCTAATGAGGTTTGTTGTTTTGGGGTTGGGATACCTACTGAAATTACATGAGTTGCTGTTCTGGTTGGAATGACTTGTGATGAGTGTATTGGGATACACATGTTGGTTATCGGTTTGGGTTTATTGTTTTGCAAATACTAAGTTTTATGCGATGGTTTTCTGTTTTTTTTTTTTTTTTTGGAAGATAAGTCCAAATGTATTAATGATAAATAGATATATACAATGATATGTCCAAACAGGTTGAGACCAACCAGAGCCCCTTAGAGAGGGGAGGCTTTACAAGACTAGAAAGTGGGTATACCCACCTAAACCATGTAACAAAAAGAGAAGAACGACCCTAATGGGAACAAAAGCTGTCAAACTAAACAAGAGAGACAAATTACAAAATGAGAGAGGGGTAGACTCCCCAGGTATCACAAACTTCTCTGTTACTAGGAGTGTCCTTTAATTTACCCACGAAAGCCCCATACTTACACCTTATGTCCTCAATAATAAGTGAAGTAAGGTTGTCGCTAGGCATCGCCTTATTTTGAAACATTCGCCTTTTTCTTTCTCTCCAAATGTGATAAACCGTTGCTGCAAGAGAGGACTTTTAAGCATAGCAATTAGGTTTTACCCTTGAAATTATGTATTGCCCAGTTTAGCTCCAACTCCCATTGTAATGGATTCCTGGAAATACAACTCTTTCTTAATAAACTTTTCCATACCTTATGTGAGTAGCTGCAACCAAAGAAGAGATGATCCACGTTCTCCGGGCTAGCTTGGCAAAGCACACATTTGGAATGGTTGATGATGTTTCGACTAAGCAACAAGTCTTGTGTGAGCAAGCTACGGTGGATTGCCATCCAAAGAATAAAGGCATGCCTAGGGATGTTATTAGGAAACCACACTAAATCTGCCCAAGCAACCTTGGGTGATGCATCTCTCATGGCTTCATAAGCTTGTTTGACGCTATAATCACCTGTAGTAGAATACAAGCAACATACCTTATCCTCTTGTGACATGTCAGGGCTTGGGAGGGAGTTAAGATAGCTCCAAACTTCAGTTAACTCATGGGTGATGGCAGGAGGAGGATCCCAGGAACCTTCAAAATTTATTGAAGAGACTTTAGCATTGAGGGGAAGTCCAGAGTCATAGATAATTCTTGTTCCAAATCTCTGAAATATAGACCCTATAGGGAGCCAATTATCAAACCATAGCCAAGTGAACTCTCCTCCATTGCCAATCCGATAGTGGAGATGGTGGCTTCTTTGCTTTAAAATTTTCCTCCATTGCCAAGAAGGAGTTGCTGGTTGTTGTACCTGCCAAATACTTCTTCCTTTAAGGTGGTTTTGAGTCGTCCACTCATACCATAAAGAACCATCAGCCTTGACAATTCTCCACAAATATTGAGATATGGCTACTGCATTCCACTTGTGTAAGTTGATGAGGCCCAAACCTCCCTCATCCTTCGGGAGACATACTTTGCCCCAACTTATTGGATTAATTTTTTTTTTCAAATCTGGCCCAGACCAAAGGAAGCACCTGCATAGCCTTTCTAACTCCAAAAGGACTCCTTTAGGTAGAATAAAGGAGGATAACTAGTAGACAGAGGTTGAGAAGAGAAACGATTTTATGAGTTGGACTCGCCCAGCGTAGGACAAAGATCTAGCTTTCCAAGCTTGCAGCTTAAACTTCATTCGTTGGAGCAACACCTCACAATCCCTTGCTTTTAATATGGAGGTAATAAGAGGGAGACCCAAGTACTTTATAGGTAAGGAACCAAGAGGAACTTGGCAGCTTTGTACAAACAAATCCTGGGTCTCATTCGGAATGGCACAACAAAATAATTGGCTCTTACCTCGATTAATCTTCAGCCCTGAGTATGCTCCAAACCTATCTAAGCACCTGAGTATGCATTGGATAGATTTGAGCTCACCTTTGGAGAAAATCATTAAGTCATCAGCAAAGCAGAGAGCCTTAATGTCCAACTTCTGGCATTTTGGGTGATATTTGAAATCTTGACCTGCATCCCTTTGTAAGATTCCAATGAACAATTCCATGATAAGCACAAAAATGTAAGGTGATAGAGGATCTCCTTGACGGAGGCCTCTTGCTCCCTTGAAGAACCCCACTAGGCTTCCATTCATGTTTAAGGAATATCTAGGTGTTGAGATGCATTCCATGACCCACTTTATAAACTTCTCCGGAAATTTCATAGCCCTCAATATCATTGGGATAACATCCCAGTTTACTGAATCATATGCCTTCATTATGTCAATCTTAAGAGCACATCTTGGGCTGCCCTTGTTAAGATGATAGTTATGGAGAAGCTCTTGAGTAATCATGACATTATCCGAAATCCGTCTACCTGGAATGAAAGCACTTTGGTGTGGTCCCACAAGTCCATCAATGACTTTCTTGAGCCTATTTGCGATTAACTTTGAGATGCACTTATAGACTGTATTAACACAAGAGATTGGACGGTAATCCCCAACCCTAGCCGGGTTCAGAATCTTGGGCACCAAAGAGATGATAGTATTGTTCAGCTGCTTGAGGATTTTCCCATCGAAGAAGAAACTTTGGACCGCTGCCACAACATCATCACCTACGATGTGCCAAGCTTTTTGGAAAAACTTGGAGGTGAAACCATCAGGACCCGGGGCTTTATCTTCCTTAAGACTGAATATTGTATTCCTAATCTCTTCCTCCGAGATATCTCCAATGAGATCTACTTCATATCTTGGGTCAACCTTTCTTTGTATGAAATCAGATATCTCATGCTGAATAGCACCCTCTTGCGGCCTTACCGTGCCCAAAAGATGAATGTAATGTTGTTCAAAAAGGTTCTTGACCTTCCCCCAATCTGTCAGCTTGTTACCACTTTCATCATAGGCAGATATAATGCGGTTAGTAGCTTGACGACCAATAAGAGATTTATGGAAGAAGCTTGTGTTGGTGTCCCCTTCTCGTAGCCATTGAACACGAGATTTTTGCCTGATTTGGGCTTCAAGGTTAAGGGATGCTGTAGCAAGCCGTTTAGATAACAGCTTCTCCTTACGGCTTAGATCCTCAGATTGAGGGTTGGCAAATAGCAGTCGTTGGCAAGCTTAGATCCTCAGATTGAGGGTTGTTCAAAAAGGTTCTTGACCTTCCCCCAATCTGTCAGCTTGTTACCACTTTCATCATAGGCAGATATAATGCGGTTAGTAGCTTGACGACCAATAAGAGATTTATGGAAGAAGCTTGTGTTGGTGTCCCTTTCTCATAGCCATTGAACACGATATTTTTGCCTGATTTGGGCTTCAAGGTTAAGGGATGCTGTAGCAAGCCGTTTAGATAACAGCTTCTCCTTACGGCTTAGATCCTTAGATTGATGGTTTTCTGTTTTGGTTTAGCTAGTCCTGGATCAAGAGTTTAAGCTTAGTAATGTGATGTATATGTTTAATTGGGGTAATGGCATCGCCATGGAGTGTTGCCACGACCAGGGTAGAACAGCCAGATACCCTGAGTAGGCCTGGTTGTCAATGGCGAAACCCTAAGTAGGCCGGCATTGGATGACAAAACCCTGAGTAGGCCGTCATTTCAGAGTATCCGAAACCCTGAGTAGGTCGGAACTGTGTACATGGAGGTGTGGATGTCGCTCTGGCATGTTGATTAACCAATCTAAACAACTACATGACATTGACCAAATGTTGGGTTTTGTTTTAGTTAGCATGAGATATATTATTGGATTGTTGTAGAAATTCGATTTTCTCAAGATGCGGTTTTATGATGATATTGGATTTCGTAATTGTTTGGATTAGTTGACAACCGTACTCAGATCGAATTACATATTTGCTTTGCATTAGCTATATCATTTGCCTGATGAATTACTGTGAGTTTAGTCGGATTAATCGTGTTATTGCTAACGTTACTTGTGTATTATTCGATCCATATTTTACAACTAGGAAAATGTATTTGTGCATGCATGTGCTGCTCGCTGAGATTTTTTTTTTTGGAAATTAAGAAGGTACGATTAAATAAAAGGAGGTATGTACAAAGCAGATCGTGGGCATACCCACCAAGCACAACAAGGAGCAACCACTCTCAAACTAAAGTAAACACCAAACAATCAAGCCTATGAGAAGCTAATACTGAAGAAGACCCCCATCCTTACAAAAAAAGTACAATTTAGCTCCCATTTCTGCATAACCTGCCTATGATAACTGTTATCACTAAGCACTAATGGAGTACCTGCCACTCTGTTGTGGATGTCTTGGTATATGAACTTACAAATCTCCTCTTCAAGCAAGGCAGAATTCTTAAATACCCTTCGGTTTCTCTCACACCATATGTGATACACAGCCGCAGCCAAGGACAAGCGCCTTAGAAGGTGTAAGGGAGATTTAGAGCACCATGCTCGAGCACCATACGCAACCATATGGTGCCAAGAGAGAATAGGAGCCGTAGTGTTAAGACCGTTCCTGATCATAAGAGTTCTCCAAACCTGTCTAGCATAGTCACACTGGAAAAAAAGGTGTTCAATGGTTTCATTATACGTGCGACAAAAGACACATACCGCATTACGTATGATACCCCACCTGTTGAGCCTGTCTTTAGTCAGGAGAGCTCTCTTAATTGCAAGCCATGTCACGAATGAATGCTTGGGAATGTTGGTTGAAAACCAAACCAATCTCGCCCAAGCAACGGAAGCCCGACTAGTCTCCAAGGCTTTATAGGTGCTGCTGGTGCTGTAGGTTCCAGTGCTAGAGGGAGTCCAAGTGATCCTGTCGTCCATATCTGGGTTAGGCCTTGGAAGGTCTGATAACCTCGCCCATACCTCAATCAAATCTAATGAAGTAGCAATAGGTCTATCCCAATCGGCATTGGATAGAAGCTCATGAGCCAAAGCATCATCAGATAATCCTGAATCATACATCAATCTCCTACCATACCTGGGTGCCAAAGGGCCAAGAGGATGCCAATTATCGTACCAGATTGAGGTGTTCCTCCCATTGTTTACTATATGCTTTGTGAATCTGGAAGCAATATCCCTTTGCCTAAGTGTTTTCCTCCATACCCAAGAAGCCGTGGAGGGAACTGGAACACTCCAAAAATTCCTTCCTCTAAGTAAATTAGTATTGACCCATGATACCCAAAGGTTATTTGCCTTGCTACCCACTAGCCAAGCTTGTCGTAAGACTGCACACTTATTCCAAAGATGAAGATTCAAGACACCAAGACCACCTTTGTCAATAGGAGAGCAAACCTGATCCCACTTAACTTTACATATCTTGGCTTCTTGATTACATCCAGCCCATAAGAAATTCCGGCAAATTTTCTCCATCTTGTAGATTACTTCCTTTGGCAAAATATAAACAGACATCCAGAAAACAGCTAAAGAGAACAAGACTGACTTAACCAGCAAAAGGCGTCCTGCATAGGATAAATACCTTCCTTGCCATGACTGGGTCCTAGCCAAAAGTCTTTGAATAAGGGGGTCACAATCCCTGGCAGTCAGACGAGTAGAGATAAGAGGCAGTCCTAAGTATTTCACAGGAATGTGCCCTTCATTGAACCCCAAAACCTGCAGTATTTCAGTCTTCACTTGCGCTGAGATGCCTGACATGAAAACCGCACTCTTCTCTTTATTGACAGATAACCTGGATAACCTGCCAAAGTGGGTAAGTGCACTAGAAACACATAAGATAGAGCTAATGTCCCCATGAGAGAAGACAAAAAGGTCGTCAGCAAAGCACAGTTGCCTGATAGAAGGCTGGGAGCATTTGGGATGAGGCCTGAAATTCTCAACTGTCTTGTCCTTTAGAATCTTATCAAATAGTTCCATGACCAAGACAAATAGATATGGAGAAATAGGGTCGCCTTGTCTAAGGCCCTTGCCCCCTTTGAAGAAACCTTCCATACTGCCATTAATCATTATTGAAAAGGAAGGAGTAGTGACGCATTCCATAACCCAAGAGATAAACCGAGACGGAAATCTAAAGCCTTTCAATACCTTTTCCACACAACTCCAATCAATGGAATCAAAAGCTCTTCTGATGTCAATCTTGAGGGCACACCGAGGGGATCCTTTGTTAAGATGGTAGTTTCTAAACAGTTCATGTGTTATCAAGACATTGTCTACCATCCTTCGACCAGGGATGAAAGCTGATTGATGCATGCCTACCAAATGCCCAATTACGAACTTGAATCTGTTGGCTAGGATTTTTGAGATGCATTTATAAATGGTGTTGACACACGATATGGGACGATAATCAGAGATCGTGGAAGGCTTACCTTTTTTGGGAACAAGGCTGATGAGAGAGTGATTGACCTGCTTGAGCAACCTCCCAGATAAGAAGAAAGATTTTATGGCAGTTGTGACATCTTTTCCAACAATATCCCATGCCTTCTTAAAGAAACCCGGGGTAAAGCCATCAGGACCTGGGGCCTTCTCATCTTTGAGCACAAACATTGTTGACTTAATCTCTTCATCAGTGATATCTGATTGTAGCACTTGAATCTGATCAGGGGCCAGGAAAGAATCAAACTCAACTTCGAAGGGATCCAGAGAACCATCCCCCCTACCCAACAAATTATCATAGTGGGAAACAATATGCTTCTTAATCTGAAGTTGGTCAGAGACTTCGCTTCCATTAGTATCAATCAGCTTGGTTATAGAATTGTGAGCTCTTCTGAAAATCATGGAGTTAAAGAAGAATTTAGAGTTTTGATCACCCTCTTTCATCCACTGTATTCTAGATTTCTGCTTATATTGGGCTTCTTCAACTCTTAATAGATCAGCAAGGCCTCTTCTCAATTTCCCTTCAATGATAGGCAAGTGTGGGTCGGCAGGATTAACTTGTAATGCCTTCTGACAATGCTCTAGCTTGCCTCTAACTTCAATGGCTTTGGCAGAAGCAAGAGAGAATTGTTTCTTCATGCTCCACTCTTTCAAGCGAACTTTCAGGAGCTTGAGCTTGGAAGTAAGCTGAAACATTGGCTTGCCTACTATTGGGGCCCTCCACACATCAGCAACCAAAGGAAGAAAGTCTTCACTCGTGGCCCAAAAGTTAAAAAACTTAAATGGCCTATTGAGCTTCAGCACTTCAGGTTCAAGTGTGACCAAAACGGGACTGTGATCAGAAATTCCTGGGGTCAAAAATTCAACCTCAGAATGGTTGAACTGAGTAATCCAAGCAATATTAACCAAAACCCGATCCAGTTTGCATGAGATACGTCTAGGGCCAGCACTCATATTGCTCCAGGTGTGGGTGAAGCCTTTATAGTTCATTTCAAGCAAATAGCAGTCATTTATACACGAATTGAACTCTTGGGTAGCAACTGAATTTAATTTCTTACCTCCCACCTTCTCAGAGTCCTTTCTGACACAATTAAAGTCACCAATTAGGAGCCACGGCCTGTCCACAAAACAAAGTCTCAAGCTTCTCCAAAGTGCTTTCCTTTCCATAGCATCGTTATCCCCATAGATAAAGGACATGTACGCTGATTTGCCCGGGCCCTGAAGCTCAACCCAGCAATGGATTATTTGATGAGATTCGTAGACCTTAGAAATAGAGATACTCATAGGGTCATAACATACCCAAATGCGTCCTTTCAATGCATGATCATAGTTTGTGATACAACTCCAGTGGGGGCATATGATATTTTTGATAAAGGCAGCATTCACCCTTCTAACTTTGCTCGCTGAGATATTCGTATCTCATTCCTTTGTTTTTGTTTTGTTTTCAGATACTCTCGGAGAGCGATACTTGCGGGTAGTTACTTGGCATGTGAATTTATTAATTTGGGATTATTTTAGCGCACTCTGTTTTATAGTTATTGTTCTATTCATGTTTTTCCTTCACTCTGATATTGCGGTCCTGCGTTACATAATAACCTCTGGAGACGAGTTATGGGTTTTCTACGTAACTCGGATTCGGGGTGTTACAACCGAGGCCTTGCCCAATCGGATGGAATTGTAGAAAATGTCCAAGAAAAGTACGGAATCCATCTGTGAGTACGCTAAGAGGTGGCGGGAAATGGTTGCGTTGGTTCAACCACCCATGCTGGAAAAAGAGATGGTGACACTGTTCATCTCGACACTAGGGCAGCCATACTATACACTACTGCTTGGGCAGTTTACTGCGAGTTTCGCAGACCTTGTTGTAGTGGCAGACAGAATAGAGGATGGAGTGAAATTTGGCAAGGTGGCAGGTTTTGCAACAGAGCCGGCAATGCAGAGAAGGAACCCTAATGGTGGAAGGGGCATGGACAGAAAGAAAGAAGATGAAACCATTAACTACGTCCAGCCAAACAGGCCTTTCCATTTCCCAACACCAGACAAGAAGGAAAACCAAAATAGTGGCCAGGGAGTGTAAGCACCTCATTTTTGCACTCCCGGAAGAGCCGGAAGCACAAAACCCTGGACGGAAAGTCAAACCCTGAGGGGCGAAAATTGACTTTTCATTCAAGGGAAAACTAGCCACCTTGCTTTATCTCAATGGTTAGGGACTCCCGACACGAGTCCAACGCAACTGAGTTTGCTGGAATCGGAGTCCGGATGAAGGTTCTGCAGGCCGGTCAAACTTAAAGGGGAGCCGAAAGTTGACTTTTGCCGAACCCCATGCCCAGTGCTTAGCCCTATGTCATTGGATAGAGGGATCCAATACGGTTCTAACGCAATTGAGTTTGCTAGAATCAGAGTCCGGATGAAGGAGATATGAGCTGTTGAAGTTTCCGGGCAGCAATGTCAGAAACTGCACACGTCGCAAAAAACACAGAAAAATATCTCAAGGAGCAATCCGTAAATATCTAAATCTGCCAAATATCTTGGGGATTAAACCAAAATCGCGCAGGGTCTATCTGCGAATATCTCAATGTCAAATCAGGTCAAATCTGTCAATTCTAGGGAGCAATCTATAAATATAAAAATATTGGCAGAATGACCGAAAATTAATTTCCGAAATATATTTTCGGTTCATAAAGTGAAATCGAATATCGCCAGACAGATTGTCTGAATCCGTACCTGACAGAAATTAACTGCCAATCTAGTGCGAAAGTAACCGAAATGTTATTTCGGTTACAAGCAAATCCTGTATAACCGAAACTAATTTTCGGTTATACTGGAAAATATGTGTAACCGAAAATTAATTCTGGTTATCCTTTTTCTAGCTATAAAAAGGGACTCCAGCCATTTGGTTGGGGGTTGGCTGTTCTCCGAATTTCACCCACTCCCTACCCTGCTCGTCCCTCTCGTCTCTAGCCATTCCACCTTTCCAAAGCCCCCAAACCCTAGTCCAATTACTTCCAAACCATTTCCCCACCATTTGCCCTTCTTTCCCATTGCTTGGAGGAGCCCTTTGAGGTCATTTGGAGGAGAGGAGGTGCTGTCTGGAAGCTTGGTACTACAAGGAACCTCAAGCACACCTCTAAACAGTGTTTCAACTGTAAGGTATGGCTCCCCACTAGGTTTTATTCATCATATGTGAATTTAAGCTCATTTGTAGCAAGTTGATATTCAAGCATGCTAGGACATGATTTATTTCTCACCATGTATGTCCCGTCACCCCCCACCATCTTCTCCATGGCTTTACAGTTCAATACCCTTCTATGGTAAGAGAAGGTGGTACCGGTGGTTCCAAGAGGGTCTAGAGAGCATTTCGGTTGTTTTAAGGTGGTCATTCCACTCCATTAGATCACTGTTTTGAGGGCATGGTCATCTCCGGTCCCATGTCAAAGTGAGGAGCATGTTCCTCTCACTTGGATCTGAATGTAACCCCGGCATAAGCCCCCTCCCCTTCCTTTCTTTAAATACAATGTTGTTAAGTTCTGAAGATAGTATTGACATGATCAAATGCATGAGATATGTGGCTAGTTACTATCAATAGGTATGCATGAGGTTTCCTTATTAGTTGTTAGAATTTAAAGCATGCAATGCCATGATTTTAGCCTAGTATGATAGCATGCTTTTTCGACTATTGTCATGCATTTTATGAGGCTCTTATCATATTTTTAGTCACTGTTTTGGGATCCATGAAATGCATGGGAGGCATGCCTAGGATAGTTTAATCCTTGTTTGTTTTAGTTCATTCATCTTCATATGAGCATGTAATGTTTGTTGTGGAGCAAAAGAAACCAAATCAGGGATACCTAGATCCCTGGTTGGTCTTCATTATTGATTGGAAGGAGGGGAGTAAACTCCCACTCATTCCCTACTGTTTTGGTTTTGAAAGAACCCCAAAGGGTGAGCCGAATGGCTCCATTCGGACCACTGTGGGCCCACACAAGGGCCCACAGAGATACCATACATGCCCACAGACCCTAGGGACCAGTCCCCTGTGAAAAAAGTAAAAAAGGGAATTTCTACTACTTACCCGAGATCTCAGGTTGGTCATGGGTTTCTGGTGGCTTAGCCGAAATCAAATTTCTGTTATGCTAGTATTCATGTTTAACCAAGATGAAATTTCGGTTACTGTAAGTGTTTTCCAAAAATTGATTTTTTGCATGTTGTTGATTTGCCATGCCATGTGAACCGAACCGGTCGAACCAGCAGGGTTTCCGGGCCAACCGGAAACCCAAAATGGTACCTAGGCCTTCAAGCCCAACTTGATTCCTTTTTGGGCCTTCCAACAGGGCCCACTCAGTCCAAGATCACCTTTGTACATTAAAACAAGATAACTAAAATGAACTAATTGGGTCAAACTCTTTGAGGCCTCCCAAAGCCCAATAAAAATGAAGCATGATGGCTAGTGTAAGCATGGTTTGGCCCTGACCTCGGGTGCGGGCCTATCGGGCCCACTAAGCCCATAAACCTAACCAGGTAGGGTACAATACCCTGACCCCCTGAACCACGGACCGTTCAGTCCAAGTCTAGATCAATAGGCCCCAAGCCCAAGTTCTAGCCCACTCTTGAGAACTTAAAGAAGAAAAATTCAAATAAATTATTTTGGCTACCACTGTGGGCCCACCCAATGGGCCCATAAACAAATTCCGGCCCACCCTTTCATACAAATCACTTCAAATTTAACTTGAAACCTGAAAGTAAAATCAATTTAACTGGCCAGAGCCCAAAGGGCCTCTCAGGGTAGACTGAGGCCCACCAGCGGTATGCGGGCTTAACCAAGCCCACCCAGGACGCCATGGGCCTTCCAACGGGGCCCACCTAACCAGACTCAAATTACCTAATTAATCAAGATAAAAGCAATTAAAGGGACCCACACTACTCAGGTGGTCCCGCCAGACTTAACCAAGTGGCATGCTGGATTAGGAATCGGGTGAGAAGCCAAAGTTGACTCAAACCAGGGAACCCACAGGACTCGTGATAAGAACTCAATTTGTTATATTTTTCTCTACTAATGTGTAACCTTTTGAATTTACTTTTGTGCCTAAATACACTGATTATGCTCATATTTTGATTTAGGCGACAATTGGCAGCATGTGGGAAAAATGAAGCTAATTAGATACTCTTGGTGATTATAGAAGTCATGGTTCAAACGGCGTAAAAATCGGAGTCAAATTGAAGAAGATATGTTCACCGTTCGCTGAACGTTCGATTACCGTTCGAACGTTGGTGTTCTGCAGAGAAACCCGAGAGCAACGTTCGCTGACCGTTCGAACGTTGGTGTTCTGCAGAGAAACCCGAGAGCAGCGTTCGCTGACCGTTGGCTGGCCGTTCGAACGTTGGTGTTCTACAGAGAAACCCGAGAGCACCGTTCGATGACCGTTCGCTGAGCGTTCGAACAAGAGATGAAGAAATAGCTTTTTAACTTGAGCGTTCGACCCGCGTTCGCTGAGCGTTCGAACGATCAAGAAGAAAAACCTGTTATAAAATTCCGAACTTTGCGGATTTATTTCCTTTTTCTTGGGGATCTTCTTCTAGTTTTTAGGGAGAGTTTTAAGGGTTTCTAATAAAAGAGATTAGGTCGTTTTTGGACTTGGAAAGTCGTGGATATACTAGGAAAGGGAGTTCTCTCTTCCTAAGGAGGCTTGGAAGGAAAGTTCATGATTTTTCTCTTTAAAAAGGGAGTTTTTCTGAGTTCTGGGGGGCCTCTTTTCTCTTCTTCTTCTTCTCCCTTTCTTCTTCTTCTGAGTTTGTGATTCATGGCCATGTGTGGCTAAACGTTTATTCTTGGTCAAAGGAGGCTGAAACCTCGGAATTAATAAAGCTGTGAGATCTTAATGTTTTAATTGTTCAGTTTATACTTGAGCATTGATATTCTTCTATGTTTATTCTCATGATTGTTCCGTCTAATTGCTAGGAGGCCTACTAGTTTATTATTCGTTGCAATTTATTGCTAGGCTAGATATCAAATCCGTAATTGTTTGATCCCTCTAATCTGTGAAGCAACTGAGGTTTAATAATTTGCTGCGTCAGGAATTGTTAGACTTTAGGAAGAATTTTCTGCTAGATTAAATACAGCCGCTTGTGATTGTATTGTTTAGATTCATCAATCTTCCTTGTCCCTAAAGCTGCTGCTGGATTAAATCTTTACCGCTTGTGTGAGGTTGTTTAGTAGTTAGGGTTAATTAGATCGCTTGTTTTCTGATTATCTATAATTGAAAGAGTTTGGAAAGTATTTCCAAGGGTGAATGTTTAATGTATGAATTGATATATTCTAGCATCTATGATCAGCTTTGATATTCCGATGGTGGATGTTAACTTAGACCAAGGTTTGTTTTCTTGATTGATTTATTAAAGTTTTTAGTAATCTGTTATTTTCTGATCTCATTGTGACAAAACCCCCTCTTAATTCTGTTTTCTAAAGCATAAGAAGAGATAGAAACTCTCGGTGGAATGATCCCTACTCACCTTGCTATATGCATATTTTTAAGTAGTGGTTTATCTTTGGTTGTGTACGACAGTCACCAAATTTTGGCGCCGTTGCCGGGGAGTTTCTCTTTGATAATCATCTTTGATTGTTTATGACTGCAACTCGATCTTCTAACCAAGGTTATTTGCAGAAAGATCCAGAAATCGAAAGAAGTTTGCACAGGCTACGGAGGGCAGCACAGAGACATTCAGAAGAGGACGATCCATCTCTTTTTGCTGGTGAATCTGATTCCGAAGAAGAAGGAACCATGGCTGGAAACAGAACTTTGAAAGAGCTTGCTGCTCCTGATTTAAATCAGCAACCTTTATGCATAACTTTTCCTACTTTAGATGTTGCTACTACTTTTGAATTAAAATCTGGACTAATACATCTTTTGCCTTCTTTTCATGGATTTGCAGGTGCAGATCCTCACAAACATCTGAAGGAGTTTCACGTGGTGTGTACAAGCATGAAACCCACTGGAGTAACTGAAGAGCAGATTAAATTAAGAGCCTTCCCATTCTCTTTGAAGGAGTCGGCTAAAGATTGGCTTTATTACTTACCTTCTGGGACTGTTACTACATGGAATGAGATGAAGAGGTTATTCCTGGAAAAATATTTCCCAGCTTCAAGAGCAGCAAATATCAGAAAAGAAATTTGTGGTGTAAGGCAAAACAATGGGGAATCTCTGTATGAGTATTGGGAAAGATTCAAGAAGCTATGTGCAAGCTGTCCCCATCATCAAATCAATGAACAGCTACTGATCCAGTATTTTTATGAAGGACTTTTACCTACTGAAAGGAACATGATTGATGCTGCTAGTGGAGGAGCTTTGGTAGATAAAACTCCAGAAGCTGCTAGGAACCTGATTGCAAATATGGCAGCCAACTCTCAGCAATTTGGCAGTAGACTTGATTCTTCATCTAAACAAGTCAGAGAGGTAAATATTTCTTCCCTTGAACAGCAAATTGCAAGTCTGACTTCTCTTGTTCGTAATATGAATGCAGGTAACATGCAAACAGCAAAAGTTTGTGGAATTTGCTCTGTAGAAGGACATGCAACAGATATATGTCCAACTCTTAGAGAGGAACATGATGAACAAGCAAACTGGGCAAGTGGTTTTCCTGGACAACCTCAAAGGAAATATGATCCTTATTCAGATACATATAACCCAGGGTGGAGAGATCACCCAAATCTTAGATCTGGGAATCCACAAGCAACTCAGCAAATACCTCCAAACAGATCAAATTTCCAGCAATATAAGCAACCATACCCCCCAAGACAACAACAGGGCCACACTTCTAATTCTGGTATGTCTTTAGAAGATATTGTTAAATCTCTTGCCACTAACACTGTGCAATTTCAACAGGAGACAAAACACTTCCAGCAAGAGACAAGAAACAGTATTCAAGGCTTGGAAAACCAAGTAGGTCAAATGGCCACTGCCATTAGTCGTTTGGAAGCACAAAATTCAGGAAAATTACCTTCTCAGACAGTAGTGAATCCAAGAGAGAATGCCAGTGCAATTGTTTTGAGAAGTGGTAAAGAAGTTGAAACTCAAGTAGAGCCAACACCTACAATGCTGAATAAAGAAGAGGAGAAAACAAGTGAAGCCATGAAGGACATTCCAAATGAAAATGAACCAAGTATATTCCATCCTCTTCCTGATTATAAACCAGTACCCCCTTTTCCTTTGGCTTTAAAAGAAAATAGAAAATATGAGAAGAACTCAGATCTTTATGAGACTTTCAGAAAATGTGAGGTAAATATTCCACTCTTTGATGCTATTAAACAAGTACCTCGTTATGCCAAATTTCTGAAAGAGCTATGTACCATAAAGAGGGGACAGAAGCTTACTGGGAAAGTAAGAGTAGGGGAGAATGTTTCTGCTGTTATTCAAAGTAAACTCCCTACAAAATGCAAGGATCCAGGTATGTTTACTATTCCTTGTATGATAGGAGACACCAAGTTTGAAAAAGCCATGATAGATTTAGGAGCTTCTATAAATGTCATGCCATATTCTATTTATGAATCCTTAAAACTTGGACCTTTGAACAAAACTGGTGTCGTAATCCAATTGGCTGACAGATCAAATGCATATCCTAAAGGTGTTGTAGAGGATGTTTTAGTGAAAGTAAATGATTTGGTTTTTCCAGCCGATTTTTATGTTCTTGATATGGAAAATGGTGATCAGAATGCACCTATCTTGCTAGGAAGACCATTCTTAAAAACATCTAAGACTATGATAGATGTTCATGAAGGCACACTTACCATGGAATTTGATGGTTCATTTGTTAAGTTTAATATATATAATGCCATGAAATATCCTTGTGATGAAAATCCTGTATATTCTGTTGATCTGATTGATTCTTTTGCACAGGACACTTTTGAACTTGATGGAAAAGATAATTTAGAAGTTGTCCTCAGCAACCATCTTGAGAAAGAGAATGGAGAATTGGCTTTGAATGCTGATTTACATGAAACTGTTGCAGCATTGGATGTTTCCCCAAAGTTACCATATTCAGATTCTTTTCAACATATTGCATTACCAATTTCTAACAAGAGACCTTTACCCTCTGCTTTGCAGCCCCCCATTCCAGATTTGAAACCTCTTCCAAGCCATCTGAAATATGCTTTTCTTGGAGAGAAAGGAACCTTGCCAGTAATCATCTCCAACAAACTCACTGCCTCTCAAGAGGAACAACTTGTCCAAGTTCTTAAGAAGCATCAAATGGCTATTGGCTGGGCAATTGCAGATATTAAGGGAATCAGTCCATCTACATGCATGCATCGGATTTTGATGGAAGAAGGAGCAAAACCTTCACGTCAACCACAAAGAAAGCTGAACCCACCCATGATGGATGTAGTGAAAAAGGAGATTCTAAAACTTCTGGAAGTAGGGATGATTTACCCTATTTCAGATAGCTGTTGGGTCAGCCCGGTTCAAGTGGTTCCCAAGAAGACGGGAATAACAGTGGTGAAAAATCAGAATGATGAATTAGTTCCCACCCGAGTTCAGAATGGGTGGAGGGTTTGTATAGATTACAGAAAATTGAATGCTGTAACCCGCAAGGATCACTTTCCTTTGCCTTTTATTGATCAAATGCTTGAAAGGTTAGCTGGTCATTCTTACTACTGTTTTCTTGATGGTTATTCAGGTTACTTCCAAATTGCCATTGCTCCTGAAGATCAAGAAAAGACAACTTTCACATGCCCATTTGGCACTTTTGCATATCGACGAATGCCTTTCGGCCTTTGCAATGCCCCAGCTACTTTCCAAAGGTGTATGGTCAGCATATTTTCTGAATATCTTGAACAATTCATAGAAGTTTTCATGGATGATTTTACAGTTCATGGAGATTCCTTTGATAACTGTTTGCATAACCTTACACTTGTTCTTCAAAGATGCATAGAAACTAACCTTGTGTTAAATTCTGAAAAATGTCATTTTCTAGTTGAGCAAGGTATAGTCTTGGGTCATGTTGTTTCATCTAAAGGAATTGAGGTAGATAAAGCTAAAGTGGATGTTATTCAATCTTTACCTTATCCTACTAGTGTACGGGAGATTCGTTCTTTTCTTGGACATGTAGGTTTTTACAGAAGATTTATCAAAGACTTCTCCAACATAGCATCCCCCTTATGCAAGTTGCTACAAAAGGATGTGACCTTTGAGTTTGATGAAGCATGCAAAAGGGCATTTGACAAGTTGAAAGCACTGTTAACATCTACTCCTGTAATACAGCCACCTGATTGGACTATGCCTTTTGAGATCATGTGTGATGCCAGTGATTATGCTGTAGGAGCTGTTTTGGGTCAAAGAATTGGCAAAGCATCTCATGCCATCTACTATGCTTCCAGAACTTTGAATGATGCACAACAGAATTACACTACTACTGAGAAAGAACTGTTGGCTGTTGTTTTTGCTTTGGAAAAGTTCCGTTCTTACTTACTTGGTACCAAAGTGATTGTTTATTCTGATCATGCAGCTCTTCGCTATTTGATGACGAAGAAAGAAGCAAAACCAAGATTGATCAGATGGATACTTCTCTTGAGTGAATTCGATATGGTAATCAAAGATAAAAGAGGGACAGAGAACTGCGTTGCAGATCACTTGAGTCGCTTAACTCATGTAGAGGATACACTTCAGTTGCACGAAACATTCCCTGATGAGCAACTGTTCTCAGCAAGTTTGAAGACAGCTTGGTATGCAAATATTGTCAATTATTTGGTTACTAATGTGTTACCTCCTGGTTTTGCAAAAGCTCAAAGAGACAAGCTAAAGAGTGACTGTAAGTATTTTGTATGGGATGATCCCTACTTATGGAAGCATTGTGCAGATCAAGTAATAAGAAGGTGTGTACCTGAACATGAAATTACTTCCATTCTCACCTTTTGTCATTCTTATGCATGTGGAGGACACTTTGGAGCTAAAAGAACAGCAAGAAAGGTACTAGAATGTGGTTTTTATTGGCCACATCTGTTCCGAGATGCATATACCTTCTGTAAGTCATGTGCTAATTGCCAAAGAACAAGTAATATTTCCCAAAGGAATGAGATGCCACAAACCCCCCTACTGTTTTGTGAAATTTTTTATGTTTGGGGCATTGATTTTATGGGACCTTTCCCTTTGTCCTTTGGTTATGTTTATATCCTCCTTGCTATTGATTATGTCTCAAAATGGGTGGAAGCAAAAGCCACCAGGACTGATGATTCTAAAGTGGTTGCAGATTTTCTTAAGTCAAATATATTTTCCAGGTTTGGAATACCAAGAGCTTTAATCAGTGACCGAGGTACTCATTTCTGCAATCGAACTGTGGAAGCTTTGCTGAAGAAATATCATGTTACCCACAAAGTTTCAACTGCATATCACCCACAAACCAGTGGACAAGCTGAAACATCGAATAGAGAGATCAAGTCCATTCTTGAAAAAACAGTAAATCCAAATCGAAAAGATTGGAGTTTGCGCTTAGATGATGCTTTGTGGGCATATAGGACTGCATACAAGACTCCTATTGGTATGTCCCCTTATCGGTTGGTGTTTGGGAAGCCATGCCACCTTCCGGTTGAATTAGAACACAAGGCTTATTGGGCTGTCAAGAATTTTAACAATAAGATGGATGAGAACGGAGATCATAGGAAGTTGCAGCTACAAGAACTAGAGGAAATTCGCAATGATGCATATGAGAGTGCCAGGATTTATAAGGAAAAGACAAAGGCTTTCCATGATAAGATGATCTCTAGGAAGGAATTTCAAATTGGTCAAAAAGTCCTTCTTTACCATTCAAGGCTTCGTCTATTTCCTGGTAAGTTGCGTTCTCGTTGGATTGGACCTTTTATTGTTACTAATATTTTTCATCATGGTGCAGTTGAAGTGCAAAGCTTAATCACTTCCAAAGTGTTCAAAGTGAATGGCCATAGACTTAAGCCTTTCCATGAAGGTTTCCAATCAGAACCAGTGGCTGAATTGCACATTGAGGATCCAGCATATTCTGATTAAGGACAGCAGAATTGAGTCGAGCCAAAGACAATAAACAAAGGCGCTGCTTGGGAGGCAACCCAAGGGGAGTTTGTTCCTTTTCTCTTTTAATTTCTGCGTTTATGTTTTAGTTATTTTTGTTGCTTTTTCTTTGCATTTACTTTACATTGGGGACAATGTAAGTTTTAAGTGTGGGGGAGGGTATCAAGTGTGTTTTAATTTGTTTTTAAGTGAGTTTGTTTTTGTTCTTGTGTGGTTTTCAACAGTAGCTGATTGTGTATGTCATGAGAAAGATTCTGTTAAGCTTGAGAAAAATTCAGAACATGATTGAATGAGTAATCTTTCAACTTAGCATTACTTGGTTTAGTTATTTTTCCTTGAGGATGGTAATGACCAAACTTGATAGACAAAAGCTGGTGAGATTTTGAGCCTTTGGACTGACACATCCATATCAGTTTTTTATTCTTTCTTGTGTGATATTCTTCCCTGGTTTTGTTTCTCTAGAACTTGCTTTGATTCTCATTCAAGATCACATTGACACATGTATGCATGAATATGATTAAGGCCTTCTTTGTTATAAGTTATAAAAGCCAAATAGCCTACCTTGTGATTGATTATTTTCCTTTTGTAAACCCAGTGAGCTTTATTGACTTTTCTGAGAAACCAGATTATAAATCTTATACCAAGCTGTTGATTATGCCTTTACCCAAGTTGAAGATCTAGTGGAGCATTGTTCATTATTCTGGTATGCATGGGTGTACAAGAAGTAAGTGTGGGGGTGTTTTTGGTATGGCTATGATTGGTGGAAGGGAACATGTTTTATCCTCAATTCTGGAGTTCCACTACTAGTTTGAAAAAAAAAAAAAAAGAAGAAAAAAAAAATAGCAGAAAAACAGAACAGAAAAGAAAAGGAAGAAAAAGAAGTGATAGAAAGAAAAATCTTGTGAATGGCACAAATTGCCATAAATTTTCATAAAGTTTCAAGAAGAAAAAAAGGTTTGTTTATGCATGATATATGAAAAAGAATAATTTCTTGAAGGGAGTGATTGGTTTTATATGTCTTATACATTTAAGCTTAAGATGATGTATTTTTGCTCCATTAGTTTCTAAGGCTTTTGAGCTACATTCCCACTTATTTCCTACCTTCATCCTAAGCCCCATTACAACCCATGAAAAGCCCTTATGATTTATGTTATTCATGTGATCCCAGTGGTGGAGATTGAGAAGATAAACAAGCTTATGGTAGATCAATTCCATTGGAATAAATTTGAGTGAAACACATACCCTTCCATTGCAGGAGTGTTGAGTGTTTATTTCTGTGAGGGTCTATGTGTTTGGTTTGCTCCACCTTCAAGTGAAAATACTTGCTAAGTGATTGTGAGTATTTCAGAAATATTTGTTCATGATAGGTTCTAAGTTTTGAATTGCTTTCTGATTCTTGTTAATGAGATATCAATCTGAATTTTTTTTGGAAAGTGAATTTAAGTTTTGCCCGAGGACGAGCAAAGGTTAAGTGTGGGGGAATTTGATAAGAACTCAATTTGTTATATTTTTCTCTACTAATGTGTAACCTTTTGAATTTACTTTTGTGCCTAAATACACTGATTATGCTCATATTTTGATTTAGGTGACAATTGGCAGCATGTGGGAAAAATGAAGCTAATTAGATACTCTTGGTGATTATAGAAGTCATGGTTCAAACGGCGTAAAAATCGGAGTCAAATTGAAGAAGATATGTTCACCGTTCGCTGAACGTTCGATTACCGTTCGAACGTTGGTGTTCTGCAGAGAAACCCGAGAGCAGCGTTCGCTGACCGTTCGAACGTTGGTGTTCTGCAGAGAAACCCGAGAGCAGCGTTCGCTGACCGTTGGCTGGCCGTTCGAACGTTGGTGTTCTACAGAGAAACCCGAGAGCACCGTTCGCTGACCGTTCGCTGAGCGTTCGAACAAGAGATGAAGAAATAGCTTTTTAACTTGAGCGTTCGACCCGCGTTCGCTGAGTGTTCGAACGATCAAGAAGAAAAACCTGTTATAAAATTCCGAACTTTGCGGATTTATTTCCTTTTTCTTGGGGATCTTCTTCTAGTTTTTAGGGAGAGTTTTAAGGGTTTCTAATAAAAGAGATTAGGTCGTTTTTGGACTTGGAAAGTCGTGGATATACTAGGAAAGGGAGTTCTCTCTTCCTAAGGAGGCTTGGAAGGAAAGTTCATGATTTTTCTCTTTAAAAAGGGAGTTTTTCTGAGTTCTGGGGGGCCTCTTTTCTCTTCTTCTTCTTCTCCCTTTCTTCTTCTTCTGAGTTTGTGATTCATGGCCATGTGTGGCTAAACGTTTATTCTTGGTCAAAGGAGGCTGAAACCTCGGAATTAATAAAGCTGTGAGATCTTAATGTTTTAATTGTTCAGTTTATACTTGAGCATTGATATTCTTCTATGTTTATTCTCATGATTGTTCCGTCTAATTGCTAGGAGGCCTACTAGTTTATTATTCGTTGCAATTTATTGCTAGGCTAGATATCAAATCCGTAATTGTTTGATCCCTCTAATCTGTGAAGCAACTGAGGTTTAATAATTTGCTGCGTCAGGAATTGTTAGACTTTAGGAAGAATTTTCTGCTAGATTAAATACAGCCGCTTGTGATTGTATTGTTTAGATTCATCAATCTTCCTTGTCCCTAAAGCTGCTGCTGGATTAAATCTTTACCGCTTGTGTGAGGTTGTTTAGTAGTTAGGGTTAATTAGATCGCTTGTTTTCTGATTATCTATAATTGAAAGAGTTTGGAAAGTATTTCCAAGGGTGAATGTTTAATGTATGAATTGATATATTCTAGCATCTATGATCAGCTTTGATATTCCGATGGTGGATGTTAACTTAGACCAAGGTTTGTTTTCTTGATTGATTTATTAAAGTTTTTAGTAATCTGTTATTTTCTGATCTCATTGTGACAAAACCCCCTCTTAATTCTGTTTTCTAAAGCATAAGAAGAGATAGAAACTCTCGGTGGAACGATCCCTACTCACCTTGCTATATGCATATTTTTAAGTAGTGGTTTATCTTTGGTTGTGTACGACAGTCACCAACTCGTCATCCGACGGGGTTGACTGGGGTGTCTACGGACTTCCCCAGACCACAACCGAGACCCATCTTAAAATCTCAAGCCGCAGACCAAAGCCCTAAATAGACAAGATTAGGCACCCAGGTGTCCACCTGCACCCCATCAGGCGGTGGCGACTCCGAACTTTCCCGTGCCGCGTTTCTGACGCGCGCACAGCTTAGTGACTCCACTGGGGACCATCTCAGCCCAGTAGGATCCTGGTTAGATGAGTCAACACAAGAGGAATTAGTTGGTTTAGGATTCTTACTATCTCGCTCAGTAAAGTACGGAATACACGTGAATACGTATTCTGGGGGGTCCTGTCAGAAGGACGAGATAATTGCCTAAGGCAAGTGGGATTTAAGCGCCTCCCTGTGACCCTCCACTTACCTGGGGACTCTCTCGGAACCTTGTATTGCGTGCCAATTCTGCACCTTACTATACGAGATGGTAACAAATCCCTTTATCAACAAAATCCAGACAAAACTCACCCGATTAGACACAGCACGGAGTCCAATTGCGCACACAAGCACGCCACCACACCGTGGATGAATTTAATTTCTCGCTTTTTTTGTGATAAACTACGTGGGGTGACATGCACGAAGGAGGTTGCGTGGATGATCCGACCCCGAATGAATGAGTGAATTGGATATTGCATCTTCTTTACCGAAATTTAGACCTCTCTAGCAGCCTACCCTTCTGATTCCTATAAACTGATCTTTGGGATGGTATTAGCAGCTACGCTCCCATGGCTTGCCGGGGAAAGCAGGGTAAACCCATCCCCCCAGTTTTTTGGAGTCCATTAGCACCACTGGTTTCTTGCCGTGGCACGCGAGGATCTAGTACTGGTCCAGACCCTTGTAGGCTTATGTCTCGGGCTAGGTATCCTTCCCCACCTAACGTTTCTGAATGAAACATGCGTTGAGCATGCGAGGGTGAGTATGTTGTGAATGATGAACACAAGAGGAGTAAAATCGGAATAAAATCCAGAGTCCATTAGGGGCAGCAACTCCCGCTTTTTGCATCAAATGGAGTAAACCATAGATCACGGGCTACCTTGGCTCTAATTTAGGAAGCTAACCTAACTTTGATCAGGGGAACCACCCCAGATCCATGCATTGAGTCCTGTATGCTATGGGTCTTGACCCATTAGAGTCCGCTAGGAGCACTTTAAGTCCAGATTGGTCTTTTAGAGTAGACGAAAGCCGGCCAGATCAGACAAACAGATGAAAGATGCCAGATCAGAACAAGGGTGCTAAACCCTAGATCTAGGAATTTTTAGCCTACCTGCTTTGGAAGCAATTTGTATCCTTCCTTTTGGCTCCCAACAACCTTAAGGATGAATTCTTTGTAGTTTTTGTAAATATCTTGTAAAATTCCGCCCTCGATGGCAAGTTGTAATTTTGCTGTGGTCCGACACCGAAAGCAGATGAAAGAACAAACGAAAGACAAAAGACTGATTGGGACTTGAACGTGCTCCTCTACACAATTATGTCTAGGAGTCACGCCTTCATTGGTGCCAACCCTTAGGACCACACACCATGTGTGCCTGAATTTAAATTCTGCACTGTTTTAGTTTTCTGCTTTATTCTATGAAGCATGTTACAATTGCTAGTGGTTAGTCCTTTGCTTACGATTATGCATACTTTAGGACTAATTAAGAGTCTGATGTGGAACCTTAAATTGATTTGGAATTTCGATTAGATAGTTGGCATGGCATCCTCATCCTCATCTGAGAGAACCCGCTTCCCTAGGATAGAGAAGTGCGCCTGGGATACCCCCTGGATCCGTTCTTGGACAAGGCAGTTCCAAGGGAGTGAGCAGATTGAATGGGAGCACAAATACCATATGGGACAGACTTTGTCCCTGTTAAATGTGTCGATTAACTGGGATATGATCCAATCAGCTTTGCATTTCTAGGATCCCCAGCTTTCAGTGTTTCGATTCGGGATCAATGAGTTGACCCCCATGTAAAATCCCTAATTTTTAATGAAATTAAAAATTATTAGTTTAATAATAAAATAAGATCAAATAGTAATTTTGCGGAAGGAAAAGACCAAGGAGTTGGTCCGGAGACTTTTGGTCGAATCAGATGGAAAAATTTTATTTAAATAAGGAAGGAATATTATAAATTTTTATTTCGTTAGTTTAGAGTGATTGGATGATGTGGCATGCTGAAGATAATAAATAAATAAGGGTGCTGGTGTAGGGGTTTTAGTGGAGTGTAGCACTATTGGATCATGAAGAGGTTAAAAGGTTTTATCGGCAACTATAAAAGGAAGAAAATTTCAATTGCTTGGTTATTTCGCTGGTTTCTCAAGAGATCTGAAATTTTTGAGGAGAAGCTAGGGTTGCAAGAGAGGAAGGAGAGGAACAGAAGAAATTGAGAGAAGGAATTAGTGAATCAGGGAATCATATCATTGGAGGAGGTTTCCGGCAGCTGGTTTAACAATTGGAGAGCTTTCAACTTTCTGGAAACAGAGAGTAAATAGTTCAATTCATGTGGAGCTGTAATTCAGTGAGCTCAGGAGGTCATGTCCAGGTAGGTTCAGTATAAATTGATATGGAATTGTTTATTGTTGCTGCCATGGTAAATTAGAAATCAGATATGGAAAGATCTGATCCAATTCTTAATCATGTCCAGAGGAGGAGTGATTGTGAGTTCTAGAGTGGAGGTTTTAGAGTTTCTTTGAGAATCTGAAGTTCAGCAACTGGAATTTAGTGTTTGATGTAAGTAGCACAAATTCGTTTTTATTTGAATGGTTTAAACTGGAAATTTGTGTAGTTAAGATGAGCATGCCGAACCCTGTTTTACTGATTTTGTCGCTCATATCTGATCATACATGAAATTTAGTTCAATTTATGCCAGGGCATATTCGGAGAGTAGTTAAATGTTTATGGATTATGCTGAGTATGAAATGGAAGACCAAATGCAATGTAGTGCATGACATATCTAGAAAATTGTTTTACTTAAGGTGAGTTTCTATTTGAAGGATATGCATGGGGCGGCTATGGTGTCATTGCTGCAGTATTTAAATTAAATCCGAATTGTGTTTAAGGTATGCTTAGAGGTTTAAATATTAGACTAGAGGTGATTCGAATGCAAGGCAGAAGTTCAGACATTATGTTTTCCATTAGCAGCACTTGAAACCTAGAAAATAAAGCTGCCGTTGAGCACATTTATCTGGGGCCAACCTCATTAGAGGTCAGCGCCAGATCCATTCTCACAGTCTTATGCGGCTGTTTTTAGTATAACTTTTATGCCATAATTTCCAATTAGAAATACAAGTTAGATGTTTTAATTAGGTGTGGTGACATGGTAAGAAGGTTTATTAATTAATAACTTGATCAAGCCAAGGGGTAGATGGATTAATGAAGAATTTGGGTTGCTGGATTGCCTGGGCGCCAACTGCAATTTGGTGAGCAGTCATTGGGGTCCAGCTCACTTGTTTATATTTTGTGGTTATTATAAAATGGCAAGTAGGGAGTTCTCTTAAGGAATTTAGATAGGTGTATTTGAAGTTCTTTAGGTGAAGTATAGGTGCTGGAAACTGGGGGTATGTTATGATATTAAGTTCTGAAATCAGAAAATAGTATTAGTATTAAGTTGAGTGTTCTTTTGAGATCTGAATTTTGTCTAGCTCCATACCAGATTATATTTGTCTCATTTGAAGCTTATGTCCTGTTATACCTTGGGGATATTCTGGGAAGTGATTCAGGGAGCTTACACAAAGGGTAGAATTGAAGTTCATAGGAGAATCAAGGGGTGCTGAATTGGGTTTTCATGAGTTGTGTTGCTGTGGTGTGCTGAGTGCTGAGGGGCGCCTACCCTCTCAGTGGCCTATGTTATGGTCATATATAATCCCTCCTGTTAACCTTATTTGGGAGTTAATTTAGTATCACTATAGGACTTATTTAAGTTGTAATTGGAAGTACTTGGAGGAAATTTATTGGCCACAGTACATCACATAAAAACTGGTTGGTGCTGAGTGGTGTCTACCTCCCTAGAAGTTGGCGCCCAGCTCTTATCAGCACTGTTGGAAATTGTTTAGGGGGTTAATTGGAAGTTACTAAGGGTTCTTTGGGGAAATAGGAAGCACTGGAATTAGGGGTATATCCAGGGTATTAAGAAAGGAAATCAGAAAAAAACTGTTTAGTTAAGATTTTGTGAATTCTTGGGAGTGCTGAAATTTCTTCAGCACATATACATTTTAAATTTCAAACACTCAATTGGGAAGATACTTAATGGTTTATTTAGTGATTATTACCAGTTATTGGAATGAATAAGGAGATAATGAATTAAGTGTATAAAGAGAGATTTAACTTAATAGGCATGGTATATTTCAGTTTTGGTATTGGTGAGTTAGGAGCAATGGGATTGCGAAGTAAAGACTATAGGATTGTCTCTTTTAGGTTCAGAAACACATTTGAGGTTGCTTGGAAATCATATTAAGAAATAATTGCAGAAATGAGATTAGTTTAAAGGTGGAAAGATGTGGAGTGCATACAAGGGAATTTCATGTGCTAGTATAAGTATTTAAAGGTTAATTCTAGAATAAGTGAGCTGAAGATAACTTTTGTGGGAAAAACCTATATTTTACAGTTTTAAATGAGTAGAGCATATCTATATGGATAATAGGAATTAATTCTGAGAATTTACACTCTAAGTTACCCGTTTAACCGAAATTCGACAGTTTTACTAAATTTAAGATTATAAAGGGATTTTTATGCAATACTTTGAAAAAGAGTTTGGAATCAAATTATTTTGGTTAAATGTGATCATTTATCTTCTTCCTGTACTTGAACAATGTTTTTGGGTTTTCTTTTATGGTTATCTTACCTCCGTGTATCTCGGAGATGCCCCGTGTACCTCGGGATGTTGTTGCCTCCGTGTATCTCGGAGATACCCCATGTAGCTCGGGATGATATGATTGAGTTTGAGATGGGTTGTGGTTACTGGATTTCTCTATTGGTTTTGGTTTTAGAGTCTAGTGGGCATAGCTTGATATGGATCTATGTTAGGAGCTAGATAGTGGGAAGGATTGTTCTTTGCTAGTCGTAACACTTTGTTCACGCACGCGTTTCCATCATGTATCTCGATGAGGCCTTCTCTGTATCTAGTTGGCTGCAGCTATGATAGGATAGTACATGCCAACCCATTACTGTATCTAGATGGGTTCTTCCGCAATAAGTCGATGACCGTGTAGCTCGGCTTCGCTCATAAGCCGGGAGGTGGCATAGTGAGCATGGTCTTACACTAGTTAAAGGCAATCTTATTTCATGAGTCCTGCGGCGACTTATCGACTATTGTTTTGATGATACAGATATGTTTGTTATACTGAATTATTTTTGTTATCTCACACTGATCGATGGTTTATTGTTGGATTATTCAGATTATTCGGAACTGATGTATTATCGCTACTGTTGCATGATTTACAACTGTATCATATTTTAGAACTGTTAAACTGTATTTGAGCATACATGTGCTGCTTATTGGGATATTCATATCTCATTACGTTCTATTTTGTTTTGTTTTCAGTTTCTGGTAAGGACAGCACCAGCGGGTATATTCTTGGTTCATGTGAGTTAGCATTGGTTATGGTATTTTATTGTTGAGCTTGGGTTATAGTGCACTCTGATTATCCAGTTATTGATTTATTCACGTTTTCCTTCACTCTGATATTGCTATCCTGGGTTATATATTAACCTTCGGAGATAAGTTACGGTTTCTCTACGTAACTTGGATCCCCAGCTTTCAGTGTTTCGATTTGGGATCAATGAGTTGACCCCCACAATTGAGGAACTTGACTTGTTCCTCCAATTTCGCGACTTAGGAGAACCCGCTAGGCCAAGTCTCAAAGAAAGCTGCAAGAATGAAGCTTGCGCTTTCTTTGGCCTCTCAAGAGGAGAATTCCAGACTTTAGGAGGTGACAAAGCATTCACTAGGGTCTCCAAAGCATTCCTTGCTGAAAAAAATAAGAAACAAAAAGCAGGAAAGACCCCGGGCTTGGTTTGACACCTTCACCCTTGTGGTTCTGTCGCAAATCTTTTTTCCAACTGGGGGAGACACCATTAATTTGGCCCTCATGGAAATTGTGGAACAACTCAGGACGGGGTACCGAATCATGCCACTGATCCTAGCTCAACTGTTCCATTCCCTGACTTTGTCCAAAAATGGAACCCGGAGGTTTCAAGGGTGCGCTCCCCTTCTCCACATTTGGCTACAAGACCACCTGATGGTGTCATCACCCGTCAGTGCACATTATGAGTTAGCCTGTGATAACATCATATGGCTGGCCCAAAGAGAGATCAAACCGGACCTACCCGCTCGTGAGGATTGGTTCAACCACTTTCTCCACCTAAAAGGAGAAATAGACATTCGATGGTGGGGCACATACAACATCCCTTACACCCCCATTATAGCTTTCAAGAAAAGAGAGGGCCTTGCCCTGATAGGCCTCACCCATGCTGTGCCATACTATCTAATTCGGGTTCTGAGACATTTTGGGAAACCGCAGGGGATCCCAGTCAAGGACGACTTGGGCAATTTGATTGGCCCCCTCACAAAGGGACTAAGGACGCAACTGTAGATAGAGTGGAAGATGGTGTGCGTATATCGGGAAGATGTCTTCATCGAATCCCACTTTCGAGACTATGAGCAGTGGATAGCTCGGAAGTTCGGCCACAGCGGCCCCCCACCTCTTCAGCCTATCGCATCAGGCGACATTTCAGTTCCACCCCCTAACACATATAGGGACAGGGTGGCCAAACTTCGGGAGACCCACTCCCGTATCCATTAAGCCTATGTGAATTCGGAACGGGAGAATAGCCAGGCCAATATGGCCTTGCAACATGAAATGGAATTGGTGCGCGAGCGCGCCGAGGAGGACCGACGTCTGCGAAACAAGCTTCTGCAAGCCTTGAGGAGGCAAGACGTGTCCTCCCACTATGATGATGACCAACCTAGCTAGACTTTGGCTTTGTTGTATTTTGATAATCATGATGATATACTTTGTGCCACGGCGGCTCTTTTGATTAAAGCATGAATTTATTTTTCGCTCTACTATGTTGTTCAGACTTAGAAAAACAAGAATTTGAAATAAAAGAATTAATCCCCTCCAATAGGGCAACTAAGTCTCTGACAGACCCCCTTTCTCTTCATTAATTACAATATCCCTGGTCGCGGAGACCACCTAATCTCCTTTGATTGCATCTCTCTCTCATTGAGATCGTGAAACCCGGCAAGTGTTTAAAACACCCAAGACTTTGAGCTCAGATCACACCCGTCTGCATCTTTCCAAGATCATTCGGTCAAACCTTTAGGGCACCGAAACCGCCGACGGATGAGTCGGATATTGGTGGAGGAGCGTCCTGGCATGGCCTACCCCATTTAGTGACACCGAGGCCGCCGATGATTAAATCGGATATTGGCTAAGGAGCGTCCGAGTACTACTTGCCGAATTCTTAGGGCACCGAAACCATCGACGGATGAGTCGAATATTAGTGGAGGAGCGTTCTGGCATAGCCTACCCCTTTTAGTGACACCAAAGCCGCCGGTGATTGAATCAGATATTGGCTGCGGAGTGTCCGGGTACTACTAGCCAAATCTTTGTATCGCCGAGACCACCGACGAATGAATCTGGTTTTGGTTAAGGCAACCCTGAGTGCTGTTTTTCAGCCCCCCCTTTTTCTGTGACCACACGCGGTCCAACCCTGTGATACTGAGCTCAGAAAATTCCCCTAAATTGAAGGTTCTCTTCCCTTGCCAAGGCAGCTAAAATAGATCAGCTTCCATTTAAACCGGGTTCTCTTTCCCAGTCGCTCCTAAGCTACTAAAATAGATCAGCTTTCAAAAATTAGATTTCTGAAAAATAGGGTTCTCTTCCCCAGTAACTTGCGGGTAGCTAAAATAGATTCGGTCGTTAGGGTTCTCTTCCCCGGTCATCTTAAGACAGCCAAAATAGATCAAACTTCAAGATTTCATGGGGTTCTCTCTCCCGGTTGCCTGCAGGTAGCCAAAATAGATCAGTTGATTCAAAATCAGGTTCTCTTCCCTTGTTGCCTTAGGGTAGCTAAAATAGATCAGTTAGTCTAAGTCCACTCAAACAAAAAAAATCAGCATAAATCGAAGGAACACATTCTATCAAATAAATTGCACGACTAATTCATGTAAGATTGCACTAATGCCTGCTAATTGCTCCACCAGGTACCAAAATTGCTTCCAGAAGTCCGTACCTACTAAGATTGAGGAAAAGGCTCGATATGGATCAGCCAGGAGAGCAAACACCGTCGGGGAAACATCCGGCAGAATCTAGCCAGGCACAAATGGTCAATGAGATGCAACAAAGTATTGACAGTATGGGTTCCGTCATCCAAGAACTCATGGCAGAACTAAGGGAATTGAAGCAAGTTCCACCAGTAGGGCCAGCCGCCCACCAACCGCAGCCGCAGTTCCCACCGCCGGTAGAAATGGCACCACCACTGCATCCGGTACATCCCCCTCCCATGGCACCACCGCCGCCACCCCCGGCAGCACCGTTCCACATACCACAGCAGGACCAGTTTTTACCTGTCCATCTAGGGCAGGATGACGAAGATTGGTACAAAACCCAGGAAGCACAGTTTGAGGGAAAATTGGCAGCAGTAAGAGAAGAGAACAAAGCAGAACTGGCCACCATGAAAGAGCTTCTCAAACAGCTCCAATCCAGTACAGTGCAAAGCGAGGCTACGCTGGAAAACCTCTGCTTCTTTTCTGACATCCAGCTCCTAGATAAGTTCAAATGCCCAGAGTTGCACCAATTTGACGGCACGGGTTGCCCACTAAACCATTTGAGGTCTTATTCTGGCGACATGTGCCAGTACGCCAAGGAGGAACGAATCATGGTACAATTCTTCCAGAAGTTGCTAACCGAAGCAGCTTATTCTTGGTTCTTGAGTCTGGACAAGGCTAAGATAAACACATGGAGTGACCTAGCAGCAGTCTTTATCCAGCAGTACCGCCTAAACAGTCAGATCGTACAGACCAGGGCAGAATTGCAGAGGATGGCTAAGAAGAGCCACGAATCAGTGCGAGAGTACGCCAAGCGCTGGAAAGAATTGGCAGCGTTAGTGCAACTGCCGTTACTGGAACAAGAGATGACGTCGTTGTTTATTGCGTCATTAGGGCAGCCGTTCTTCACTTTGCTACTGGGGCAAAGCACGTCGAACTTCAACGACTTGATCAAAACCACTGATCAGATTGAGGATGTGGTAAGAGCTGGAAAAATAGATGGCAGTGGGCAGAGTTCTGCACCCAGAAGGCCAGTTGCAGGGCAAGCCAGTAGAAGTTAGGGGCAGGAGCCTAGGAGACAGGAATAGCAGGCGGTTAACTATGTGTACCCCGCACAACCCCACCACTTCTCTCAAAATCCAGAGGCAGTAGCACCTCAAGGAACCGGGCAGACCACTTATCAAGTGGTGAGAAGGATGGGAGAGGAGATGGAGGCCAGGATGAAGCGGGTTTTCACTCCCCTGCCTTATGCGCCAGCAGAGTTGCTGCCGACTTTGCAAAGGAAGGGATACGTACAAGTCAAGCCTCCAAATCTCAGATTGGTTAATGCTAGAAGCTACAATGCGTCAGAGCGGAGCGAGTACCACTCCGATGCACCTGGGCATCATACCAATCAGTGCTGGGATCTGACGCACGACATCCAAGACTTGATCGATAGTAAGCGCATTACGGTTGATCCCCCGGCACCACCTGCCCAGACCCTAGCATCCGGCATAACTACCAATCCTCTCCCAGATCACTCGAAGGCCTCCGCTAGTAAGACGACTAATCAAGTAAGCAGTGATCAGGGCATCGGGCTGCTCGACCCCTCCATACTAATTAGACGGCCAGGGCAGACGATGAAGGTACAACTCCGAATGGGAGCCAAAATGACAGCAATGACCATTAGTGGGAAGAAGGAAGAGGGCGCTCCGCTGAAAGAGCCCAAGGCTAAGAAAAATACAGAGGCTTACATTTGTGCAATTGAGGATGAACCTCAGAGTAGCAAAGAAATCATGGGGCCTTGGAACTCGGTGCAATGTGGATGGATCAGTGACTCCCCGTCCCCTCCATGCCAAGAAGGAGTGGGCAGTTCTAGTGGACTGCCTCCCCAGTTATCCACCGAATGGCCGCCAGAGGGCATGTCTGCAACATCAGAGCTAAACCCATATCTGGCATACTTCATCGACTCATCATCATTCGAGTTTGATCCCGCCTCCTCATGCGACATGTATGAATGGTTCGGCCTCCCCCATGTTGCAGAAGAAGAGGAACTGCCATCTACTCTTGAACTTGCAAACCCGCCTGATCTGTACGAAAGCTCGGATGAATCTGCGGATACGGACTCAGATGACACGTCAGCAGAGGAAAGTAAGGCCGTGAACGTCATTGAAGAGGATGGCAGTAGTTCCCTCCCTCTGGTGCATTTCCACCCAACCGGAGACCAGGAATTCTTCTACCCCACTCCTGTCTCTAACCCCAACCTTTCAACCCTTAACATTTTCGACATCATGGACTTCCCTCCACAAGACCCTTTCTCCCTCTCATTTGAGCCGCCAACCCTAAACCTCTCAAAACTAACCTTGAACCCCATTCATACAATGCCGTACCCCCATCTTACCCCACTCGATCTATCCACCAGCAAGCTACCCCCACCACCACCATTGAGATAGAAATCGACCGAATCACCCTATCCGGTCCATATGTAAATATAGACCCCCCACCTGCACCAGAGGAGGGAGCGGAAGCAGAGGCGAGAAGGAAGGAAAAAGGGAAGGATGTGGTTATAGAGTTGCCACAGACCCTCAAAAGAAAGGGAAGAGCCACCGAAGAGGAGATTATAGACTTGCACCACAGCGTTTTTACTTCGGACTACGATCTCCTCCAACAGTTGAACAAAGTACCCGCCCAAATCTCCATAATGCGACTCCTGATTGATTCAGAAAAGCGTAGGGCAGTACTGATGAGGGTTTTGGGTAATGCACATGTACCGGAGAGCATTGACCCCGAGCAGCTGGGGGCAGTGGTGTTAGTAATCATGGCACCCCTGGCTATCTCTTCTCCACGGCCGATCTGCCACTTGAGGGGGGCAACCACACCGAACCGCTGTACATAATGGTGAAGTGTGTGGATCTTGTAGTAAAGCGTGCAATGATCGACAATGGGTCAGCCCTGAACATATGCCCGATGAGGACATTCCACAGTTTACAGTTGAGCTCCACCCTGATCAAGCCAAGTGGGCACAATGTTTGAGGATTCGACAATTGTAAGTGTGAAAACTCACACTCCTTTTATGGCAAATGTTTGACAAATTATGTCTTCTAATAAATCTTCAAGATGTGCAGATTAAATAATGAAAATTCAGTGAATTTAGTAAAGAAGAAGAAGACGATGCTGCCACACAGCTACCACGCCGCTGGTAGCTCAAGGAAATGGAAGATTTTCTAAATAGAGCATTTTCTTGTAAAGGCACTTGCGAAGATCAACGCCGCTGCCACTCCGCTGGCAGCGCATAAGTGAATCAGTGCTTTGAAAGAATGGTACGTGCACTAGCGTCGTAAGGCGACGCCGACACGCCGCTGGTAGCGTAGAGCGAGATTGAAGATTATATGATCAGCCGTGCACATGCCGCGTTCTCTCCTGCTAGCAGCTCGCTGGCAGCGCGCCCTTAACTGATTCAACTTGTTCTGAGCGGGACTTGAGTTCGCTTCCAGCCGTCTACCCCGATCGCTCCACGACGCCTCCAGCGCTCGACGCGATCTAAGTTTTCTCCTTTAAATAGACGTGCTGTAATATTTAGAAGTGACTTTTTTCTTTGGATCATTTTGATTTCGGATCTTGAGGTGTTTGAGATTCGATCATATCTTCTTTAGAGAGTCGGCGATCGAGTGAGGGGGAGATCTGAGATAGATCACCTGGAATTGAAGGTAGAGGATTCTTCTTCAATTCAGAACTTCATCTGATCGTGTGATCGCCTGGACTGGTGATCGGCTTTGATTGATGCGTAGGTGGATTCCTACTGCATTGGATCATCTCAGTGGATTCTGAGGTGATTGTTGCGATCTAGATTGATCGTGTTCTGCAGCTTGTGGATTCAAGCTGTGTTGCAGTTCGTGGATTCGAACTGTGGATCACTGGTGAGTGATTGTTTGCGATCTGGACTGATCGTGTTCTGCAGCTTGTGGATTCAAGCTGTGTTGCAGTTCGTGGATTCGAACTGTGGATTGCTGTTGAGTGAGTTCAATTGTAAAGGTTAAGTGTGTGCTCCTTTGTAATTGTCTTTTCATTCAATAGTGGATTTTCGAAGGGTTAGTCGCCTCATATAGACTCGAGGTTTTTTCCTGGATCTGGATCCAGGTTTCCTCGTATAATTCTCTGTGTCTTGTTTCCGCATTGTTAAATTCTGAATTGTTGTAGATCGTGGACCTTTAGAGTAGTCCTCTACTCTTTCAAGTGGTATCAAAGCCTATTCACTTTGAATTGCTATACAAAGTGTGATCTAGATCTATTGCATGGATTTTGGAAAAGAAGGAGGATCTGCCTCTAGACCTCCATTATTTGAAGGTAACAATTATTCTTACTGGAAAGCAAGAATGAGAGCTTACCTGAAATCAATCGATGAGCGTGTCTGGCTCTCAGTTTGTAATGGTTATCATCCACCTGAGATCACAACAGAAGGAGGTGTTGTGATCCCTAAACCTCATGATCAGTGGACTAAAACTGAATCTGATCAATGTAGATGGAACAACAAGGCAATGAATGCCTTATTTTGTGCTGTTAGTGTTGAGGAATTCAGGAGAATTTCCTCTTGTGAAGTCGCTAAGGAAGCTTGGGACATTCTTGAGGTCACTCATGAAGGAACCTCAGCTGTCAAGCTGTCCAGACTTCAAAGACTTACTACATCTTTCGAAACTCTATATATGAAAGATGATGAGTCTTTTGATGAGTTTTATGCTAAACTCTCAGATATTGTTAATTCTAGTTTCAATCTTGGAGAAAAAATCTCTACATCTAAGGTTATTTGAAAAATCTTAAGATCTTTGCCTGAAAAATTCAGACCTAAAGTAACTGCCATTCAAGAGGCAAAAGATGTAGATAACATGAGAATTGAAGATCTGGTAGAATCTTTACAGACTTATGAGCTAGATCTGAATATTCCTAAAAGGAGTAAAGGAATAGCTCTAAAATCTGTAAAATCTGTAAATACTGAAGAATCAGATAATTCTGATGTTGATATGGATGAACTTGTTCTCTTAGCTAAAAAGTTTAAGAGAATGTTTAAAAAGAGACAATCCAATCCTTCATCATCCATGGACAGATCTAAGAGGAGATCTGATAAGAAAATTTCTGATCCAAGAAAGGAGAAGAAATTTTCTCAGAATGAGGAAGTTCAATGTTACAAATGTAGAGGATTTGGACATGTTGCCTCTGATTGTCCCTCAAAGGATAAAAAGAAAAAGACGAATTATCAGGTTACTTGGGATGACAGTAATACTGATAATTCTTCACAATCTGATGAGGATATTTCTGCTAATTTTACTGCTTTCAATTCTTTTTACTCATCTTCCTCTGGTAGTTCAATCTCTGGAATTGCAGGAGATAATAAAGAGACTTTATCAGATGATGAAGAAGAACTACAAGAAGCCTACAATCAGCTCTATAAGGAATTCAATAGAGCTCAGAAGAAAGTCAAGAAACTGAGTAAAAAATTGAAGGAATCAGAAACAGAGAAAAATAAAGCTCTCGCAGAAATTGATTCAATAAACAAGAAGTTACTTGAAAGACATGCCAAAGAAAATTCTCTGGTAACTTCTTTAACTGAAAAAACTGAAAAACTAAAAGAAAAGGAAGCTCAGATTTCTGTACTTCAAGGTAAAGTGATTGAACTTGAGAAAGTTTCAATTTCAAGTAAATCTAATGCTTCAAATTCTTCTGCAGGAAATCATCAAATTGATGAGGAATCAACTTCAAAGGAAGTTCCTGAAAGCTCAAATTCTGCTGAAAAGAGGATGAGTGTAAGTAATCAAAATAAGGAATCTACACAGAAAATTTCTGCTGGAGAAGTAAGACCAACAGGTAAATCTTCAACTTCTGCAAAATCTAAATCTGTACAGTTTAGAAATACTGTCAAATCTGGAAATGTTGATTATTCTGAACATAGATTCATACCTGTGTGTCATCACTGCAATAAAAAGGGTCATATAAGAACAAAATGTTATGTTTTACATGGTTTTCCTGAGGGATATTTTGACTATAAGAGGAAAGTGAATCAAAGTCAGTCCCTGGATTTATACAACAGATTTGATTCCCTGTTAAAATTGACTGAAACATTAAATAATGGAGTCACAAATCTGTCAAAGAAGCTTCCCTCAAAATCTCAGGTAGTTGATGAAGGTACTCCTCAGAAAACTCCTGAAAAACAGATTTGGGTTAGAAAAGATTCCCTAGTTGCTAATGTTGTTCATGTAGCTTTAAAAGCTCATGATGTCAACATGTGGTACTTGGACAGTGGTTGTTCAAGACATATGTGTGGACATAGGTCTATGTTTAGTACCTTTGAAGAATACTTTGGTGGAAGTGTTACATTTGGTGATGGAAGCACTTCTCAAGTTAAAGGTAAAGGTACTGTAAATGGTCCAAATGGTGTTTGTCTGAAAGATGTGTTATTTGTATCTGGTTTGAAGGCAAACTTGATTAGTATTAGCCAACTATGTGATTCCAGATTGCTTGTCAATTTTACTAGAAAAGAATGTAAAATCTTGGATAATTCTGGTAAAACTGTTCTTATAGGTGTAAAAACAAATGACAATTGTTATGGAATCATTGGAAACAATGAAAAATCCTTAAAATCTTCTGTATGTGATGAAATTGATTTGTGGCATAAAAGACTGGGTCACATGAATTATAGAGATTTGTCCAAAATCTCTAAGTCTGAATTGGTTAGAGGAATTCCCAAGTTTGGGAACAATAAAAAGAAAGGAATGTGTGGTCCTTGCAATCAAGGAAAACAAATCAAAGCCACTCATAAGAAAACCAACATTGTAGGAACCTCTAGACCATTAGAACTGATTCATATGGACTTAATGGGACCTACAAAGACTGAAAGTCTTGGAGGAAAGAGGTATATCTTTGTTGCTGTAGATGACTACAGTAGATATACCTGGGTAAATTTTTTAAGAGAAAAATCTGAATGCTTTGATTGTTTTAAACAATTGTGCTGTCAAATTCAAGTTGAAAAGAACTTGCAAATAGGGAGAATAGTTAGAATAAGATCTGATCATGGTACAGAATTTGAAAATCAGATGTTTTCCAAATTCTGTGAAGACCAGGGAATTAAACATGAATTTTCTACTCCTAAGACTCCACAGCAAAATGGAGTTGTGGAAAGGAAAAACAGAGTTTTGCAGGAAATGGCTAGAACCATGATGATAGCCAAGAAAGTGTCAACAAAATTCTGGGCTGAAGCTATAAATACTGCCTGTTATATAAGTAACTGAGTATATGTCAGATCTGGATGGAAACAAACTCCTTATGAAATTTGGAAAGGAAAACAGCCAAACCTGAAATATTTTAGAGTCTTTGGAAGTAAATGCTATATTCTAAGGGATAGAGAAAATCTAGGAAAATTTGATTCTAGAAGTGATGAAGGAATTTTTCTAGGATATTCTTCTTCTAGTAGAGCATACAGAGTTTTTAACTTGAAAAAATATCTGTTGTAATGGAATCTATTAATGTGTTAATAGATGATGAAGGAACTGACTGTGAACTTTTGCAGGTTGTAGATGAAGAGGATGAAACCAGAGAGGCTTCCTCAAGCAATGAAGTGGTTCCTCTGACAAAAACTCTCAAAGATCACCCTACTGAGCAAATTGTTGGAAATATTTCAAATGGTGTAAGAACAAGACATCAAGTACATAATGAGGTAAGATTTTCCTCTTATCTCTCTCAATTTGAGCCAAAATCGTATAAAGATGCCCTGTTGGATGAATTCTGGTTAAATGCTATGCATGAAGAACTAAACCAATTTATTAGAAATAATGTATGGGAATTGGTTGAAAGACCCTCTGATCTGAATGTGATAGGAACCAAATGGATTTTTAAGAACAAATCTGATGAGAATGGGATAGTAACCAGAAATAAAGCTAGGCTTGTTGCTCAGGGATACACTCAAGTAGAAGGAATAGATTTTGATGAAACCTTTGCTCCTGTAGCTAGGTTAGAATCAATCAGATTACTTTTGTCTATTGCATGCTATTTGAAGTTTAAACTGTTTCAAATGGATGTTAAGAGTGCATTATTGAATGGATATCTGAATGAAGAGGTCTATGTAGAGCAACCTAAAGGATTTGAGGACACAAATCATCCTAAATATGTTTATAAACTGAACAAAGCCTTGTATGGACTCAAACAAGCTCCTAGAGCTTGGTATGGAGACTCACCTCCTTTTTACTTGAATCTGGTTTTATGAGAGGAAATGTGGATAAAACTCTCTTTACTCAAAGAGAGTCCAAACACATTTTGATTGCTCGAATCTATGTTGATGACATAGTGTTTGGATCTACTTCTGAAAATCATGCTCACTTCTTTGCTGACTTAATGAAAAGTGAATTTGAGATGAGTATGATGGGTGAACTGAATTTTTTCTTAGGACTTCAGATTTATCAATCTCAACAAGGGATTTTTTTCTCTCAAGCAAAATATGCTAGAAATCTAGTCAAAAGATTCAGTTTAACTCATGCAAAACATGCTAGGACTCCTATGAGTACTAGCTTAAAGCTTGGAAAAGATGAATCTGGTAAGGATATAGATCCTACTTTGTACAGAGGGATGATTGGAAGTCTTCTGTACTTAACAGCAAGTAGACCTGATATATGCTTTAGTGTTGGAGTTTGTGCAAGATATCAGGCCAATCCTAAAGAATCTCATCTAAATGCTGTAAAAAGGATTATAAAGTATGTTAATGGTACTGTTGATCTGGGAATTTGGTTTTCCAAAGAAACAAACCCATATCTGACTGGATACACTGATGCTGATTGGGCTGGGTGTATGGATGATAGGAAAAGCACCTCTGGTGGTTGCTTTTATATGGGTAATAATCTCATTGCTTGGTTAAGCAAAAAGCAAAACTCAGTTTCTCTGAGTACTGCTGAAGCAGAGTACATTGCTGCTGGAAGCAGTTGTACTCAATTAATTTGGATGAAACAAATGCTATCTGATTATGGTTTAGATCAGGACCAAATGATTCTCTTCTGTGACAATCAGAGTGCCATAAATATTTCCAAAAATCCTGTTCAACACTCAAGGACCAAACATATAGACATCAGGCATCACTTTATAAGAGAGTTAATTGAAGACAAAACTGTTTTGATTGAATATATATCTACTGAAAAACAGTTGGCTGACATTTTTACTAAACCTTTAGATCAGAACAAATTTGAAACTCTTAGGAAATCCCTAGGAGTTTGCTCTCAAAACTGAAAATCAGGTTCTGTTTTGAGTTAATTTAGATGTAAAATTATCTACATATCTATTCAACATGTTCTTGTGTGTTCTTGATACTGGAATCTTAATTCAGGAAGCTTGAGTCTATGCATATTGATAGAAATGTTTTATAATCAACTATCATTTTTGTCTTAAACACTTTTGTGCATTGAAGTTTATTGTGTGTTTGAAGCTTGGATTCTATAGGCTATCACCTTTATGAAAAGAAAAGTTTTGGAAATGGCTGCCATAGAGACTAGAGTGAAAGCCATTGTATTTATCAACAAAAAAAAAAAAGAAGGTATATCCTTGGAATGAACTGTAAACTCAGGTTTTTTAAGGGTCAATGCATTCTACAAAAAGAAAAGAAAAAGAGATCAGAAAAAGATACCTATCTCTGATGTGCGAAAGCCACCAAAATGAAGTTGGGGTATGTCTATACTTTCCAAGTATGATTACACTAAAATAGCCTTTCATATGTATAAAGTGTAAAAGTCAAAATTTGTTTTTCACACACTACACAAACATTGTCTAATTAATATGCATATGAGCTCAATATCTTGAAGAAAATTTATAGTATGAGCAACCATAAAGAAATTTTGGTCATAGATATGAAATGTGTCACATCTGAATTAACCTTGATAGGTTCCTTAAGATCAGTTTTGTGAATAAGTACTTCTTGGATTGACTAACAGTTGATTATCTGGATGATTTTAGTTTAGTTAAAATCTTAGCTTTGTGTTTAGAAGTATGATTTTTTTCATGAAGAATAGTTCAAATTCTTTTTATAAATTTTTGCCTTATAAGTGTATTTCTGTTTGGGTGTGCATGTGCACCTTCTACGTCGCTAGAAGCGTGCTGCTAGCCTCTCCTCTATTTCATGCTTTGGCACCTGCCGTGGTAAGCGTCGCTGGATGCACGCTGGCAGCGAAATCTTTTTCCCTATAAAAGGGGGAAATCTGTTTCATTTTTTTTACCTCTGTTTTTTTTACTCTCTCTGCTTTTCACCTCGCTCCTCGCGTTGTGGTCTTACTCTGCCTTCGTGCTTACCCTCCGTCACCTTGTCCACTGTTCAGGTAAATTTTTTTTACTGTCTTCATCTTGCTTCTACATTCTCTGCTTCCTATTTCAGTGGTCTTCTCTTGTTCTTCTTAGCTAGGGTTTGGTAGATTATTCTGCCCTTAGGGTTTTATCGTGCATTGTTTGTTTCTGTCTGTTTGTTCCTTCTCTTTCATTTTTTTAAATCTTCACCATGCCTCTCAAGAGAAAATCGAGGACTGATTCTCCTTCCACATCTTCTCCTCCTGTAAGGTCTTCTCCTGTTATCTCTTCTCCTCCAGTGAGACCCCCTTCCCCTTCTCATTCCTCTGAACCATTTCTCGGGAATGGTGTCTCTGATTTTAATGAGTTCTTCAAGCACCGGCCACTCCTTTTGGAAAGGGCCATTAAGCTTGAGTCTTTTTCTGAATCTCCTCTCTACTCATTGTTTTCGGACAATGGTTGGAAAAAATTTGCTTTGATCAGTGGTTTTGCCTATCCGGACCTGGTTCGAGAATTTTATTCAAACCTCCACCATCTTCATCTTGCCAATCAAGGCTATGTCAAAGCCTATATCAGGGGTATCTCTTTCGACTTCTCGAAAGAGCTTATCTCCTCTCTTCTCGAACTGCCCCTTGTTGATTCTCCTTCCTTTAACTTTCTTGATTCTCATACTAATCCTCCGATGGAGTCTATTATTCCTTCTCTAATTGTTCCGGGTGCTCCTACTTCCATCAAAAACAAGCCCAACTACCTTCCTCATGGCTCTCTTCAAGATCTTCTCCGGATCTTGAATCTGTTTGTGTGTGCTTCTCTTGTTCCCTCAGATCACCATTCTGAGATTTCTCACTCAAGAGCAAGACTTCTTCATGCTCTCTGGAACAGAGACAGTGTCTGTATTCCCTCCATCATCTTCCATCAGATCCATCAGTCTCGGAATTTAAAATCCAAGACTGCTGCTCTTCCTTTTGGCATATTCATATCTTACCTGTGCATTCATCAGGGGGTACTCCCTGATCCTGTTGAAATGATCCTTCATCCCAGACCTCCCATTGATTCCTCCACCCTGACCAGAAGTAAACGAGCAAATCCTTTTCGTTTGGTGTCTTCTGAACCCTCTTCTTCTCAGTCCTCTTTGTCCAGCTCTGATGCTGTGGCAATTATGGAAAAACTGAATTCCATGCAAGCCTCCCAGGAGGCTTTCAATTCTGAAGTTAGGGCTCACATGCTCATGATGAGCATGTTCAAATCAGAGACCCAAGAGAAGCTGGAGAAACTGGCAAAGGATGTTGATTTTACCTGTGGTGAGGTACAAAGGGATGTTGCTGCTCAGCAACGAATGCAAAATGAAGCTGATCATTTTCTGGAAAGCATTCGGAAGACTCAGCTGGAGATGGATCACAAACTCTGTTGGCTGCACTCCAGGTCCCAAGACGCATACAAGCATTACTCAAGGACTTGGGAACCAAAACCACCTTCCAGAAAGGGGGAGTTTTTTGGATGATGCTGCTGGGGTTGATGTTTCTATTGATGGTTCTGCTGGGTTGCTGCTTGCTGCTTGTTTTTTTTCTCTCTCTATGTGTTGTGTATTTGTTATGTTGCTGAAAGTTGGCTTGTTGAGGAATTTTCTGTGGGTTTGTAAGGGGAGTTTTAGGTTGGTTGGCTGGATGTGTATATACCTGTGTATATATCTGTTGGAACAATGTATACTCTTTTTAAATGAATGAAAGTCTGGATTCTCATATCTGTTGGAACAATGTATATCCTTTTTGAATGAATGAAATTTTGGATTCTCCAAAATCACTGTGTCTCTCCTTATCAGTGTGGTTTTAAAATTCTTCAATAAAAATCAATATTAACTGAGTTTGATATGAAACACTGTTTTAAGGTTGTTGTCAGGCATTTGCCAAGGGGGAGATTGTAAGTGTGAAAACTCACACTCCTTTTATGGCAAATGTTTGACAAATTATGTCTTCTAATAAATCTTCAAGATGTGCAGATTAAATAATGAAAATTCAGTGAATTTAGTAAAGAAGAAGAAGACGATGCTGCCACACAGCTACCACGCCGCTGGTAGCTCAAGGAAATGGAAGATTTTCTAAATAGAGCATTTTCTTGTAAAGGCACTTGCGAAGATCAACGCCGCTGCCACTCCGCTGGCAGTGCATAAGTGAATCAGTGCTTTGAAAGAATGGTACGTGCACTAGCGTCGTAAGGCGACGCCGACACGCCGCTGGTAGCGTAGAGCGAGATTGAAGATTATATGATCAGCCGTGCACATGCCGCGTTCTCTCCTGCTAGCAGCTCGCTGGCAACGCGCCCTTAACTGATTCAACTTGTTCTGAGCGGGACTTGAGTTCGCTTCCAGCCGTCTACCCCGATCGCTCCACGACGCCTCCAGCGCTCGACGCGATCTGAGTTTTCTCCTTTAAATAGACGTGCTGTAATATTTAGAAGTGACTTTTTTCTTTGGATCATTTTGATTTCGGATCTTGAGGTGTTTGAGATTCGATCATATCTTCTTTAGAGAGTCGGCGATCGAGTGAGGGGGAGATCTGAGATAGATCACCTGGAATTGAAGGTAGAGGATTCTTCTTCAATTCAGAACTTCATCTGATCGTGTGATCGCCTGGACTGGTGATCGGCTTTGATTGATGCGTAGGTGGATTCCTACTGCATTGGATCGTCTCAGTGGATTCTGAGGTGATTGTTGCGATCTAGATTGATCGTGTTCTGCAGCTTGTGGATTCAAGCTGTGTTGCAGTTCGTGGATTCGAACTGTGGATCACTGGTGAGTGATTGTTTGCGATCTGGACTGATCGTGTTCTGCAGCTTGTGGATTCAAGCTGTGTTGTAGTTCGTGGATTCGAACTGTGGATTGCTGTTGAGTGAGTTCAATTGTAAAGGTTAAGTGTGTGCTCCTTTGTAATTGTCTTTTCATTCAATAGTGGATTTTCGAAGGGTTAGTCGCCTCATATAGACTCGAGGTTTTTTCCTGGATCTGGATCCAGGTTTCCTCGTATAATTCTCTGTGTCTTGTTTCCGCATTGTTAAATTCTGAATTGTTGTAGATCGTGGACCTTTAGAGTAGTCCTCTACTCTTTCAACAATGCCAGGAGAGAATCGCTAGGGGAAGTTACCGTGGAGGTCATGATTGCGGATAGGCCCTTCACCATGGATTTTGAGCTCATGGATATCTACACCTCGTTTAACCTACTGATTGGGAGACCTTGGCTGCATCAGGCAGGAGCCGTATCTTCCACGTTGCATAGAATGGTCCAGTTTATATCAGGTAATGAGCTTATAACAGTGCATGCCGAGGATCATCGGGAATTCGAAAGGGTCGGAGTACCCTATGTGGACTACGAATTGCCCACCACCCTCAATTTCCAAGCTGTGGAGATGGTACAGGTAAACCATATCCCTAAATCTGAAAGGAGACAACGGCTCCTAAAGAAAAGAAGAAAGGACATGTTCAGCGCTACTGACTGCGTAGACTGGGGTCTTCGAACTAGCGAAGGACTGGGCAAATACAAGCAGGGCATCAAGGTGGCCATCCGACCTTATGAGCAGACCACTGGGTTCGGACTCGGATTCAAGCCACAACCAGAAGACTACTCCTGACTCCTGGGGAACCGCGCCGAAAGAAAAAGAGCTAGGACTGAAGAAAGAGACCCTCACTGGCCCATCTGCATGCACGGGAGCTTGTACCACCGCTTCACTAACATGGAGCGTGTAGCCGCCCAAGCCATTGAAAACATAGTCCCCCAAGGGTGGGGAGATGAGTTTCAAGACACCCCTGCCATGGAAGAAGACTACTTGCAAAACCTGTCTCAGATGCTCTGGGGGGAGCCAACATCTATGGAAATAACCGGAGATACAGTGCAGGTAGACCCATTGGCTCCTGAGGGATTGCCGGATGACTTACCAGCACTGGTCGCCTTGGAATCCGTCGGCGATGTCACCATGGCCTTCACCCCGCCAGATGAACCGGTTATCTCCGAAGGGATACCAACCCCTCCTACGGCAGTCATAGAAGCACTGCCGCCCGCCACCATTGAGGAATCCCAAGGAAAAGAGCCGATCATGTATGTCTGCATGATGGAAGGACGGGACAGCTTAGGAGCACCGAGCCATCGGCCATGGTCTCCTCCTCCACCTCCTTATGTGCCGCACCCCGGAACTAGGGACGGACTGAATCAAATGTTCTGAAGCATGCCCCAAGTGCTAGGGCTAGTACCGGAAGAAGTATACCATGCAGCCTATGGCAAATGGGCAACACCGGCTTACTCCTCCACTGCGCCTGGGATCCCAACCAGAATACCTGCAGCTGTCACACCGCCCAGGGATGACCTTGCCAATGAGGTCACAATCGCCTATATGCCACCCGAGGATGAGATACCGATGGCAATTCCCCTCAGCGGATCATGGGTAAGGTATCATCAGATAGCGCCCCCAGATTAGAGAGGAGTCAAAATAAGCCTGCAGTGGGCGCAGCACATAATCCCATCTGCATCTCATCTGACGACAGTGCCAACATGGTGTTGGCTGAAGAACCAGAGGAGACGATTGCTATCAACAAGGAAGACAAGGCACCATTGAAGAACTGGAGCGCTACACCTTTTGCTATTAGCAAAGCAACGATTCCAAAGGGGGTTTCTGTCACCTCTGAAATTTTTGCTGTAGCTACTGCTGAAACTTTTAATGAATATCTGAATGCTTCCTACTACTTGCATCTATTTGAAAATGAAAGTAACAAAAATAAGCAACTTGAACATCGCAATCCTAGTATCAATCCCGATGCACAGCTGGAAGATATGGGGCACGGGATAGGTAATAATATTTCCATAATGGAACAAAAAGAACAAAAAGAAATCGAAAGGCCAGTGTAGATGGCAGTAATAAATGAAATGCATGAGCCAGTGTCCGATCCTGCAAACGAGCAAGGACTCGATGAATCAGATTGGGGCACTTGCCCATCGCAGCAAGAAGATTCAAACATCGTCCCCTATGAGCCTTTCAAGCATGAGGACAATGACGAATCATGGGAGACCCCACTTGAAATCCAACTTGCATTGGAGAGGCATGAAAAGGGTCCCCAGGCTAACATTAAGGAAACAGAGCCAATTGACATAGGTGAAATAGCACAACTAAGGATCCTCCAAATTGGTAAAAAGCTGTCACCATTATTAAGAAAATAGATGTTTGATTTTCTTAAATCTTATTCTGATGTGTTTGCATGGTCATACGAGGATATGCCCGGGTTAGACATAGACTTGGTTGTGCATCGGTTACCAACAAAGTCTGAGGCCGTACCTGTGAAACAGAAGCTCAGGCGCACGAAGCCGGAATGGGCCCTGAAGATCAAGGAAGAGGTCACCAAGCAGTTAGACGCCGGATTCCTACAAGTAATTCACTATCCGAAGTGGTTAGCCAACATCATGCCAATTCCCAAGAAAGACGGGAAAGTCAGGATACACTTTGAAAAGACATGTTGTGCCCTGGTCTGGGCAGCTCAGAAGCTTCGCCATTATTTGTTCAGTCACACAGTCTTGCTAATCTCCAATCTGGATCCATTGAAATACATCTTTGAGAAGCCGATCTCCACTGGCCGGGTTGCCAGGTGGCAAGTCCTTTTATCTGAATACAACATTGTCTATACCACTAGAAGGGCGATCAAGGGGCAAGCTGTAGCAGATCATTTGGCAGAGCATCCCTTGCCAGACTACCAACCGCTCCTAACTTACTTCCCAGATGAAGATGTGATGTATACCGAGTCCACAGAAGAGGTAAAAGAAGCCAAGTGGCAGATGTTCTTTGACGGGGCAGTCAACATGAATGGAAAATGAATCGGAGCAGTGCTAATCTCCCCAGATGGTGGCCATCGCCCCATAGCAGCAAAACTCCTGTTTGATTGCACGAGCAACATGGCCGAATATGAAGCATGTGTGTTAGGCTTGCAAGCGGCAATCGAGATGCGTATACAAGAGCTAAAGGTGTTCTGTGATTCAAGTCTCATCATCTACCAAGTGATGGGAGACTGGAAGACCAGAGATGTGAAGTTAGTACCATACCAAGAGTTGGTCAAGCAATTAGAAGAGCAATTTGAGAGCGTAACATTTGACTACATGCCACGAGACAGGAACCGGTTTGCGGATGCACTAGCTACGCTGGCATCAATGGCCACCATCACGGATGATACTTGGGCGCAACCACTGGAGATAGAAATCCGGCATTACCCTATTTACTGTTTCAGTGTTGAGAAAAGCTCACCTGAAGAAGAACCTTGGTACACAGACATAGAGAAATACATAAGGGACAGAATTCTACCAGAAGGCTCCTCGGCTGTAGAAAAGCGAACTATATAGAGGTTGGAAGGGTAATACTTCTACAGCGGGGGTAGACTATACAAGAAGTCATACAATGACTCGCTACTGCTATATGTCAGAGAAGATGAGGCGCAGAAGTTGATCGAGGAAGTCCATGGAGGGTTATGCGGCGCATACATGAATGGGCATATGCTAGCAAGGAAGATTCTAAGGGTGGGCAACTACTAGATGACCATGGAAGTAGACTGCTACGCTCATGTCAGAAAATGCCAGCTATGCCAGATTTATGTCGACAACATCCATGCACCGCCAAATACGCTATATTCCATGACATCACCTTGGCCGTTCGCCATCTGGGGAATCGACATGATAGGCCAGGTCCACCCGAAGGCTTCGAATGGGCACCGATTCATTTTGGTTGCAATCGATTACTTTACCAAGTGGGTAGAAGCCATGTCCTTTGTGGAGGTGAAGAAATCTCATGTACTCAAGTTTATCAGAAACAATATAGTCTGTCGCTACGAAGTGCCAGAAGCAATCATCACTGACAATGCAAGGAATATGAATAATAAGGACATGGAAAGGATGTGTGAAGATCTGAAGATCAGACACCTAAACTCTACGGCATACCGGCCCAAGATGAATGGAGCAGTAGAGGTTGCCAACAAGAATTTTAAGAAGTTACTCAAGAAGATGGTAGTTACCTACAGAGACTGGCATGAGAAGCTGCCGTATGCACTGCACGCCTACCAGACGTCAATTAGAACCTCGACCGGGGCAACCCCGTTCTCCTTGGTATATGGAATGGAGGCAGTCCTCCCCATGGAAGTGCAGATTCCGTCACTCAGGATTCTGAAGGAAGCTGAGATCAGTGACGTCGAATGGGAAGAGTCCAGATTTGACCAGTTGCAATTGTTGGATGAAAAAAGGATTAAGGCTTTGTGCCATGGCCAACTCTACCAACAGAGAGTGGCTCGAGCCTACAACAAGAAAGTGAAGCCACGGCATTTCAAAGTAGGAGATCTTGTACTGAATAGAATCTTTCCTCATCAAGAGGACAACAGAGGAAAATTCAAGCCAAACTACGAAGGGCCATTCGTAGTCTACAAAGTTCTGTCTCGAGGGGCACTTATCCTGTAAGAAATGGACGGGGCAATTTTTCCTGAGCCGATAAATACAGACGCAGTCAGCTGTACTACGCCTAAGGTCATTCTGATTGGGAAATGAAGAGAGGCCGTCTTTGACTCTCCTTTAAACTATAAATCTTTCCAAAAACCTAAAATTCTCCCCTAGTTAGACAATTTTGAGCCTTAAAGTCCTTTCAACCCATTGCAAGTGTTTTACACATCAAATGGGGCATTCCTGGCAAAGCAAAAAAAAAAAAACAGGGCATTCTTGCCTAGAAAAACTTCAAAAAAGAGAAGAAAATGCAATAGAAAAAGAAAGAAAAAAGAAACAGAGAAGATGGGGAAATGTTTACCCAACAATATAGAGATACAAATAAGCTAGGATGTAAGTCCCACCAGCAATAAAGAAGCACATTTTGCAAACCCGGATAAATAAGCTTCTTGAGCCACTTATCCTTTCTTTCATAACCAAGACCAAGCCTACACTTTGTCCTATCTCTAAGACCTCTCGGATCACAAAAAGAATGATTAGGACAAATAGTTGGGCCTGCGTTTATCAGCAATGATGGAGTTTGGAGCTTCCCAGAAAGGCTAGACACAGCGAAAACCCAAAAAAGGGGCGTTGTGCGGTTAGTCACAAAAAAAAAGGGTCACATCCGAATCAAACGGAGCAAGATACAGAAGAGAGTCGTAACAGTGGCAGACAGTAAAATGAGAAAGAATGAACAAATTTGAGGGATCCAAACCGACAGGTTGCACCCGAGTCAAAGACTCCACAGTGGCCTGTGATGACAATGCTACTGAAAATACCAAGCACTCCAAGTCCCGTCTGACCTTGGAAATTTCTTTGATATTGCAAACACAGGCACACACTGACACACCTGTTTTCTCTATAATTATTCTGCTTGACTATTCCGAGCTCCACATTGTGCTGCTAACCCGTGTTGATAATCTCTTAACCTTGGCAGAGGCCACTTCTAGCTGCAATGGGCCAAAGGCTCAGGGCGAGAAAAGAATAAGAAAGATATTTTGCGTTCCCCCAGCTATTCCACGGCTAACATGTTGTCTTTTCCCGCCTTCACAGGTACAGCGAAAGTGGGATGACGGACGTCTTCTCCTAAATCCCCAATGAAGATCCCCTAGTGAACGGAGAATAATACCCTCCAAAATCCCCAGTGGAAGGACTTCAGCAAATCGAGGACGACACCCTTTCATCTCCAGTAGAGTCCTCCCCAACAATAAGAGAGTGATACCTGATGATGTAGACTTCCCAAGCCTCGCCCAGTCTGAAGAGGCCGGCTTTGCGAAGAAGAGCGGAAAGAATACAAAAAAAGCTCGCGTCAATCCCTGGTGGAGTCTCTCGCACTCAACAAGAGCGCAGACGAGCATAAGGAACTCACACCGAAGCAGAGGGAAGAGACCTCACAAAGGAAAATGACAGCGTGAGGAACCCCATTCATCCCCAGCAGAGCACCCTTCCCAAGGGAACTTCCACGCTTGTCAAAAATAAGGCCCGACCCAAGAGAAAGGGCAATGAGGAAAAGATCCCAACTAATCACCAGTGGTAGTCACTCCAAACTAGGAGGGCACTGCCTCACCCAGGAAAAAGAAAGCCAATCAGAAGGCACGCTGCAGAAGAAAGAAGCGGTGAGATATGAAGGAGACCAAGCAAGGATGAAGATCCCATCGGGCAAGATGGCCCTTTTGTAACTTTTGGTTCCACACTTTTGTAAATAGAATAGAGCAGGTGTGTGAGCTCCTTTGAGGCACCGGACAGTGCTGGAAGCACCTCCTCACCAACAGCAGCTCCTCCTCTGCTCTTCCCTCCTCCTTTCTTTATTCGTCCCGCATCCTAAACCAACCCTGGGCCATCAAAAAAAATGCAAGCAAGCCTCAAGTAAAAGACACAAAATGGATTAGAAGTCTAAAGCCATCTAAAAGATTTAATGGTACAAACAAGAAGAAAAGAATATTGTCAAATGTCTGGCATCAACGCCGAAACAGGTTGGCGAGCTCAAGTCCAATCTAATCTCTTTCAAACTTAAACCAAACGCTGAAGAGTTGCTCTACAAAAACTTGAAAAGTAAAGGGTAAGGAAACTCAGAATCCAGGAAGTGACTCCACATCATTTGGATGCTTCCCTTTTAAATGAAAACTTCAAAGGACTAAGCTTGTCAACCATGTTGACAGAAATGCCAGGCGCAAAAACGAGATTCTTTTTCTCTTTGCCGTTCATCCGCAAGGTGACTCCGGCCAAGAGGGGCAGCTGTAAGCACCTCATTTTTGGGCTCCTAGAAGAGTCGGAAGCACAAAACCCTGGACGAAAAGTCAAACGCTGAGGGGCGAAAATTGACTTTTCATTCAAGGGAAAACTAGCCACCTTGCTTTATCTCAATGGATAGGGACTCCCTACACGAGTCCAACACAACTGAGTTTGCTGGAATCGGAGTCCGGATGAAGGTTCTGCAGGCCGGTCAAACTTAAAGGGGAGCTGAAAGTTGACTTTTGCTGAACCCCATGCCCGGCGCTTAGTCCTATGTAATTGGATAGAGGGATCCAATACGGTTCTAACGCAACTGAGTTTGCTAGAATCAGAGTCCGGATGAAGGAGATATGAGCTGTTGAAGTTTCCGGGCAGCAATGTCGGAAACTGCACACGTGGCAAAAAACGCAGAAAAATATCTCAAGGCGCAATCCGTAAATATCTAAATCTGTCAAATATCTTGAGGATTAAACCAAAATCACGCAGGGGGCTATCTGCGAATATCTCAATGTCAAATCAGGTCAAATCGGTCAATTCCAGGGAGCAATCTGTAAATATCAAAAATATTGGCAGAATGACCGAAAATTAATTTCGGTTATACACAAACCGACATATATTTTCGGTTCATAAAGTGAAATCGAATATCGCCCGAAAAATTGTCTGAATCCGTACCTGACAGAAATTAATTGCCAATCAAGTGCGAAAGTAACCGAAACTAATTTTCGGTTATACTGGAAAATCTGTGTAACCGAAAATTAATTTCGGTTATCCTTTTTCTAGCTATAAAAAGGGACTCCAGCCATTTGGTTGGGGTTGGCTGTTCTCCGAATTTCACCCCACTCCCTACCCTGCTCGTCCCTTTCTTCTCTAGCCATTCCACCTTTCCAAAGCCCCCAAACCCTAGTTCAATCACTTCCAAACCATTTCCCCACCATTTTCCCTTCTTTCCCATTGCTTGGAGGAGCCCTTGGAGGTCATTTGGAGGAGAGGAGGTGCTGTCCGGAAGCTTGGTGCTACAAGGAACCTCAAGCACACCTCCAAACAGTGTTTCAACTGTAAGGTATGGCTCCCCACTAGGTTTTATTCATCATATGTGAATTTAAGCTCATTTGGAGCAAGTTGATATTCAAGCATGCTAGGAAATGATTTATTGCTCACCATGTATGTCCCCTCACCCCCCACCATCTTCTCCATGGCTTTATGGTTCAATACCCTTCTATGGTAAGAGAAGGTGGTACCGGTGGTTCCAAGAGGGTCTAGAGAGCATTTCGGTTGTTTTAAGGTGGTCATTCCACTCCATTAGATCACTGTTTTGAGGGCATGGTCGTCTCCGATCCCATGTCAAAGTGAAGAGCATGTTCCTCTCACTTGGATCTGAATGTAACCCCGGCATAAGCCCCCTCCCCTTCCTTTCTTTAAATACAATGTTGTTAAGTTCTGAAGATAGTATTGACATGATCAAATGCATGAGATATGTGGCTAGTTACTATCAATAGGTATGCATGAGGTTTCCTTATTAGTTGTTAGCTTTTAAAGCATGCAATGCCATGATTTTAGCCTAGTATGATAGCATGCTTTTTCGACTATTGTCATGCATTTTATGAGGCTCTTATAATATTTTTAGTCACTGTTTTGGGATCCACAAAATGCATGGGAGGCATGCCTAGGATAGTTTAATCCTTGTTTGTTTTAGTTCATTCATCTTCATATGAGCATGTAATGTTTGTTGTGGAGCAAAAGAAACCAAATCAGGGATACCTAGTGGTCAAGGCTTGGTGCCTGGGGGTATGCTCCCTCCAAGGTCTCAAGTTCAAAACTTCTCAGGTGCTATCAATTCTTTGGGGCTACCCCCAGGGCCTTTGGCCTGGTAATTACCCGGTTTGTATGGGACGGGGGGACTACACAAGCCCTTGGGGATTAGTCGTGGTGCGCGCAAGCTGGCCCGGATACCCCAAGTTTCAAAAAAAAAAAAATCAGGGATACCTAGATCCCTGGTTGGTCTTCATTATTGATTGGAAGGGGAGTAAACTCCCACTCATTCCCTACTATTTTGGTTTTGAAAGAACCCCAAAGGGTGAGCCGAATGGCTCCATTCGGACCACTGTGGGCCCACATAGGGGCCCACAGAGATACCATACATGCCCACAGACCCAAGGGACCAGTCCCCATTGAAAAAAGTAAAAAAGGGGATTTCTGCTGCTTACCCGAGATCTCAGGTCAGTCAAGGGTTTTTGGTGGTGTGCGCGCGTCGGAAACGCGGCACGGGAAATTCGGAGTCGCCACCACCTAATGGGGTGCAGGCGGACACCTGGGTGCCTAACCTTGTTTATTAGGGCTTTTGGTCTGCGGCTTTGAGATTCTAAGTAGGGTCTCGGTTGCGGTCCGAGGAAGTCCGTAGACACTCCGGTCCACCCCGTCGTGTGACGGGTCCCTTAGGTTTATCCTGGTTTAAGTCAGCTTACTTTGATCTCACCCGATTCCTAATCAGATATGCAGCTTGGTTAAGTCTGGTGGGACCACCTGAATGGTGTGGGTCCCTTTAATTGCTTTTATTTTGATTAATTAGGTGATCTGGGTCGGGTTGGGTGGGCCCTGTTGGAAGGCCCATGGTGTCCTTGGTGGGCTTTGGTCAAACCCATGTACCCTTGTAGGCCTCAGTCTAAGCCTGAGAGGCCCTTAGGATTTTTGTTTCAATGAGTAGATTTTATTTTGGAGTTCAAGTTGGATTATTAAGTGATTTATATGCAAAGCGGGCTGGTTTGGTTTGTGGGCCCATTGGGTGGGCCGCACATGGTGGCCTGGTAATTTATTGGATTTATCTTACTTAAGTTTCCAAAAAATGGGTGGGACACTGGGCTTGGGACCCGTAGTCCTGATTAGGGTTTGAAAGCCCAGGTTATGTGAGGTTAGGGTTTTGAACCCTTACTCGGTTTGTTCGTGGGCTTTGGCGGGCCCGATAAGCCCTTGCCCTTAGTCTCGGCCAAACCACGCATTTCATGCATCAATTTCACAAGTTCGGTTCGGGTGGACTGCCTTAGGTTTGGCCCGCCCGGTTTAATCGGTTAATTTTGCTTATCTTGATTGAGTTGCATGCATATATGTTTATTGGGCCGGGTGGGCCCTATTGGAAGGCCCACTGGAAATCAAGTTGGACCGAGGGTCCAAGTCCCATGTTGGGTTTCTGGGTGACCCGGAAACCCTGTTGGTTTATTCGGTTTGGTTCGGAAATGGCACTCACATCCAGTAATAATCACAAAAAATATACAAGACTGACACTTTGTCAGGGAAAAACTGGCTCATTGTGCTGGGTCCAAGGCCTGTACCAAGGAACGAGTTGGACGCGCGGCGAACAATGCGGTTGTAGCCCCCCGCGGTACGGTAAAGGGCATTTTCGGGATTTTCCAAAAATATGGCAATTCGGCCTTTTTTAGGGGTATGCGCCTACCTCAGGCACTAGGCGCAAGGTCGGCAAGGTGGGTGGACCGAAAAACCACAAAAAATGATCCGCGGGCGAAGTGGGCGCGAGCTGAGCGCACCCAAAAATCAAGTGGGCGCGAGCTCGGCGCACCCAAAAATCAAGTGAGCGTGAGCTGAGCGCATCCAAAATTAAGTGAGCACGAGCTGAGTGCATCCAAAATTAAGTGAGCGCGAGCTGAGCGCATCCAAAATTAAGTGAGCGCGAGCTGAGCGCATCCAAAAGGGGAAGTGGGCTCAAACTCCATTTTTAACTGTTTTTAAGCTCTGTAAACCCTCCCAGGTGTTCCCCAAACTCCCCAGAGACACTTAAACATGCATTCAAATTAATCTAACCTAACATATCCTCACCACTCATCACTCAAATCTCTCTGCAAACCTACAAATCCGAAAACGAAACACTAACAGAACCTGAATTAACATAACATGAATAATCAAGAAGGGAACCGGGGGCTTTATCGGGATACAACAGAGATGGAGAACTCATGGGGGAACATGCTCCCCCTTTGAATCAATCAAGCACGAACAGCAAATAAATTGGCACACCCAGGAAACACCTAGTCATGCTTGAAAGCTTGAAATGAGCTCATTTATTAAACAGGGAACATTACCTTGTTTTAATCCCTTGCAAGATATGCCGGAGGGTCCCTTGGAGCGCATGAGCAATCGCTGGAGCACCACCTCTCCTCACCAACTGGTCGTCTTCTCGGTTGTGAGGTAATCGGAGAGGAAGAAGGGAGGGTTCTTTTAGCTCAGGCCAAGCGAGGAGGACTAGTTCTCCGTGGGAAGACCCAACCTTGGAGAGAACCAGAGAGTGAGAACTCTCTGCCCCGGAAAGAATTTCGCCAGAGAAGAAAGCCAGCACCGAAAATCCCGAACCCCAAAAAAATGCCGAACCTCCACAAATGAAGGCTGCCGCGGCTTTTATAGATGAAGACAGGGGGTATCCGCCGAGTTTGGCGCCTAGCTCAAGCTAAGCGCATACCGCTTGCCACATTCGCGCGAGCGACCAAATGATTAAAAATCAATTAATGCGGCCCCTCGTTTGGTCGGAAAATCCGAATTTTTCGGATTTAGTCCCTGGTTATTTTTGGTTTAATCCGATATTCCGGGATTTTTACAGATTTAGTCCCTGGGATATTTCGTACATTTGGATATTTACGGATTTGATCCCCGAGATATTTTCCTGCACAACTCGCCACGTGTGCAGCTTTTGCCACGTGCGCAGTTCGCCGGTTTTGCTGCTCGGAAACTTCGTCAGCTCATATTTTCTTCATTCGGGCTCCGATCTGGGCAAACTCAGTTGCGTTAGAATCGTATCGGAGCCCTCTATCCCATGACCTATGGGTAGGCCTTCGGATCGGATTTTAGCAGAAAGTCAACTTTTGGCTCTGCTCAAGTTTGATCGCCCGCAGAACCTTCATCTGGACCCTGATTCCTGCAAACTCAGTTGCGTTGGAACCGTGTTGAGATTCTATATCCAGTGACATAGAGCAATGTATCTGGATCAGATTTTAGCAGAAAGTCAACTTTTGGCTCTGCTCAAGTTTGACCACCCGCAAAACCCTCATCATGACTTCAATTCCTGCAAACTCAGTTGAGTTGGAATCATGTCGAGATTCTATATCCAGTGACATAGAGCAAGGTAGCCAAATTTCTCTTGATCAAAAAGTCAACTTTTTGTCCCCTCGGGGTTTGACTTTCTGCCAGGGTTTTCATTTTCGGCAATTCCAGGGGTGCAAAAATAAGGTGCTTACAGGTGGCTTAACCGAAATCAAATTTCGGTTATGCTAGTATTCATGTTTAACGAAGATGAAATTTCGGTTACTGTAAGTGTTTTCCAAAAAACGATTTTTTGCATGTTGTTGATTTGCCATACCATGTAAACTGAACCGGTCGAACCAGCAGGGTTTCTGGGCCAACCGGAAACCCAAAATGGTACCTGGGCCTTCAAGCCCAACTTGATTCCTTTGTGGGCCTTCCAATGGGGCCCACCCAGTCCAAGATCACCTTTGTGCATTAAAACAAGATAACTAAAATGAACTAATTGGGTCAAACTCTTTGAGGCCCACCAAAGCCCAGTAAAAATGAAGCATGATGGCTAGTGTAAGCATGGTTTGGCCATGACCTTGGGTGCGGGCCTCTCGGGCCCACTAAGCCCGTAAACCTAACTAGATAGGGTACAATACCCTGACCCCCTGAACCACGGACCGTCCGGTCCAAGTCTAGATCAACAGGCCCCAAGCCCAAGGTTTAGCCCACTCTTGAGAACTTAAAGAAGAAAAATTCAAATAAATTATTTTGGCTACCACTGTGGGCCCACCTAATGGGCCCATAAACAAATTTTGGCCCACCCTTGCATACAAATCACTTCAAATTTAACTTGAAACCTGAAAGTAAAATCAATTTAACTCGCCAGAGCCCAAAGAGCCTCTCAGGATAGACTGAGGCCCACCAGTGGTATGCGGGCTTAACCATACCCACCCAGGACACCATGGGCCTTCCAACGGGGCCCACCTAACCAGACTCATATTACCTAATTAATCAAGATAAAAGCAATTAAAGGGACCCACACCACTCAGGTGGTCCCGCTAGACTTAACCAAGTGGCATGCTAGATTAGGAATCGGGTGAGAAGCCAAAGTTGACTCAAACCAGGGAACTCGCGGGACCCGTCATCTGACAGGGTGGACTGGGGTGTCTACGGACTTCCCCAGACCACAACCGAGACCCATCTTAGAATCTCAAGCCGCAGAATAAAGCCCTAAATAGACAAGATTATGCACACAGGTGTCCGCCTGCACCCAATCAGGCGGTGGCGACTCCGAACTTTCCCGTGCCGCGTTTCCGACACGCGCACAGGGAGCACAGTTCACAGGACGGCCGAGGTGGACAAAAGAAGAGTATCAAGCAAGGTGGAACAGGGTATTCACAGCTCTCCCTTACTCATTGGCGGAACTGCTTCCAACCTTGCTGAAGGGAGGATATTTACAAAAGAAGCAGCCAACCCACCAGCTGACCAATAGTCGTTCCTATAATGCCAACGAGTACTGTGAGTATCACATGGGAGCTCCTGGACACCATACCAATCGTTGCTGGGACTTGAAGCACGACGTGCAAGATCTGGTTGATAACAAGCGCCTCTCGGTCAATCCTCCAGTATCGACCCCTCCTACAGCCACTGCCGCGAATCCTCTCCCTAACCACAATTAGGCGTCTTCAAGTGGCACCAGCTGAACAAGTTGGTAAAACTGCAGGGCAAAGAGCAATCCCTAAATCCAAAATCTTCACCAGGCGCGATTCCACCCCTATTCTGCCATGACCAGGATAAGTTGAACTCTACCTTTTGCTCCGAACATCCCTCGTAGGGGGAGGGTTGTTTTGTAAATATTTTAAATGCTTTTTACTTTCGTTCAAGTTTTTGTAAAAAAACCTTTTGAAAAAAAAATACAAAAAAAAGAAAGAAAGAAGAAGATAACTTTTGAGAAAATGGCAAGTGTTGGTCGGTGATGACATCTCTCTGAGATCACACCCTTTTTTGGCAATGACCACGATCATGGAAAAATGTCAAGTGGCTTAAAGGTGTCTTCAACTAGGTGCAGTGCACTATCCCATCAGAACTTTGATGGAGCCAAAGGCAATCCCTTCCTGATCCAAGCCTTGATTTTCCTCCCGAAGCCTATCTTTGCAGTAGGGAAGGGTGATCCTTGAAAGAAAAGAAAGAAAGAAAAGAGAAAGTGCCAGAACCAACTAAGGGCAAAGGCTAGCTTCGCATCATGTCTTCAAGAAAGGATGAGAGGCCATCTTTCATTCATCCTAAATTCTAAGATCCGCTAGTCAAAACACTTTGGGCTTGATCGTATTATTTAAATACCCGTATTGTGTCTAGCCACCCCACACTGGGGCAAAGCTAAAAAAGAAAATAAAATGGATGAATAGATTCTTGAATTAATCTGCATGAACATTTCAACCAAGTTGTCACAACTTCTGCAAAAGGATGAAAGGCCATCCTTGCTTATTTCCCCAATTTTCCAAGTCATGTCTCTAGTCAAACCATTTGAGCCTAATTTTCTTTTTTCTAATCCACTGAGTCATGAGCTCTAAATCTGGTGCTGGGTAGAGAAGAGAAGGCATGAATGAGCAAAAACAAAGAAGAGGAAAAGAAAGCTGAAAACACACTGGGACTTGCTAATGAAAGCAAAAAAGCCAAGATGACCCTAGAGCAAAAGGAAATGAAAAGCAAAAAAAAAGAGGCAAAAGTGAAGGTCACAAAGGCCTCAAAAAAGAAAAGGAAAGAAAGTGAAAAGGCATTGGCAAAGCCCAAGCAGTCAAGAAAAGGGTAGAACATGACTCGACCCCTTTACAAAAAAAAAAGAAGAAGCTTTGAGCCATATTCCCTTTCTTTCATAAGCTAAAAACCCCAGCCTTCGTTTCATCCCATCAAAAAGTCATTTCTGATTGAAGAAAATGTGACAATAGAGTTCATGCAAATCAGTGATGAAAGAATTTAAAAAGAAGAACGAGTTTTGGCAAGACACAAAGAAAAACCTGGAAATGAAAATATAAGAACTTGAGCCTTATATCCCATCATTTCTCAGATTTAAACCAAGCCGATGTTTTGTCCTAATGTGAAGACCTCTATGATCTAGGGGACATGATGCACAAGAATAGGCCAAAGACCCTCAAGCTGTGGCAGACACTAACCCAAGGGAAAAGAAAAAGGGAAGAGCCCTTAGTTGCAAAAACCTAAAACCACCCTGAAAAATTGGGTCAAGATTAGAGAAACTAAAACTGGGAAAGGGAGAACATCCTTTGAATTGCCCCTCAACTCTTAAACCTTTGCAAAGCCTCTGTTGGCGTAAGTTGAGAATCTCATGGGAATGAGTGTCAAACACGCCATCCTAGCAACACTTCGAGCTAACAAGGCAATTCACCATGGTCTCTGGTCCTGCCTCTCTTTTAAAATCACTTGTAGAAATTTCTGAAAAAAAAAACCTTTTAAAAATACTTCATTTTAGTTAAGTGCACTTGCACACACATTAAAAGCAAGTAATCTGTAAGTGCTTACCTCTTTTTCAGATACCTCACTGCTCTGTGAGAATTTTGTAGACTCAGGCGAGGCAGAAGAACTGGAGGATGTTGTGCGTACCCAATTTTGGTCGCACGACGAGGCGCACGTAAAACGATGCGTGCCTCGGGATTTGTTTGGAGTCGCCACTGCCTAATGGGGTGCAGGCAGACACCTGGGTTCCTAAGTTCTTCTACTAAGGCTTGGTCTGCGGCTTGAGATTCTAAGTAGGTTCTTGATTGCGGTCTGGGGAAGTCCATAGACACTCCAGTCCACCCCGTCAAGTGACGGGTCCCATAAGTTTCCCTGGTTTGAGTCAACTCAGTTGGTCTCTCACTCACCTGATTCCTAATCCAGCATTCAAATTTGGTTTAAGTCTGGCGGGACCGCCAAAGTGGTGTGGGTCCCTTTACTTGATTTTATCTTTTTTAGCTTAAAGTGATGTGAGTCGGATTGGGCGGGCCCCGTTGGAAGGCCTGCGGATTCCTTGGTGGGCTTGGTTGAGCCCACGTGTCCCTTGGTGGGCCTCAGTCTAGCCTGAGAGGCCCTTTGAGCTTTGGTTCAATGAATCAGTTTTACTTAATTTCCAAGTTGAAGATTAAATTTAGTTCCATGCAAAAAGTGAGTCTGGATTGACTTGCGAGCCCCTGAGTGGGCCTCGTCCTGGTTGCCAAGTGTTTTGAGTTTATTTTTGATTATCCGTGCAAAAATGGGCCAGGCCTTGGGCTTCGGGCCCTTTACCTGGGCTTGGGCTTGAAAGCCCAAGACTTCTTGAGTTAGGGTTTTGAAACCCTAACCTTAGTTGGTTAATGGGCTTGGTGGGCCCGATAGGCCCTGCCCTTTGCCTCGGCCAAACCATGCATAAATATGATCAACATGCTTCACAAATGGGCTTTGGCGGGCCTCCGATGGTGTGGCCCACCCAACTAGGTTGATTTTATCTTTATTTAACAAAATGAGTTTGTCGGGCTTGGTGGGCTCCGTTGGAAGGCCCACCGGGAATCAAGTTGGATCGGGTCGGTCCATGGCCCATCTTGGGTTTCCAGGTGACTCGGAAACCCTACTGGTTTGTCCGGATTGATCAAACAAACCAAAGAAATCACACAAGATCAGAAAATGGCAAAAAAAGCAATCTGACAGTGTAGCCGGCCTGAGATGCCGGTTACACACAGGGTTCTGTGTATCCGGCATCTTTAGCCGGCTACACATGGGCTTCAGTTGATCCGGCCTAAGTTGCCGGATCAACCCACAGAAACCCTTTTTCTTGGATTTTTGCATTGAGGTTGGGTTTTTAGGCTCCCTGGGGTGTTCTAGGAATTGTGTGGGCTCCTGTGTGAGCCCAAGTTGGTTCAGGTGAGAGCCACTTGGCTCTCTTGAGGGGTTTTCCAAGTTTAAGCAAACAACGGGGACCAAAGGGTGTATCTTCCCCTTCCCAACCAAGGCAAGGAATGAGTAGGGATCTGTGTATCCCTACTTTAATCCTACTCTCGAAAGAGACAAAGCTTCACATGCATGAGATAATAACAAGCCCAGAGCAGACTTTAAATCTAAGATTGGGCTAACATGAACAAGATGGACACCTAGCACATCAAATCTGATTTTTAGGCATGCAAATTCATGTTGGATGATGATATATACAACTGCCTAGACATGTTTCTAGCAAACAAAGAAACCAGCATACAAGTGAGACCCTCAAGACAGCAAACTAAAAAGGGAGAAGAGGTCATGGCCATTCAAACATGCCAAAATCTATCATGTTGCCTAAGCATGCATCATGGCTGTAAACAAGATTGCAAGCCTACTAATAACCAACACAAAAAACAGCAAAGAAAGGATGAGAAGGGGGGTTAAATATGGGATACAAAAGGATCACAACATGAGGAAACATGCTTCCTCTTAAGACAACAAACACATGTCAAAACAGTGGCTTGAGATGGCCGAAACTGTGATAGACCGTCTCTCATCCTCCCATAGACCCAAGCGTAGGATCTCCCTTACTCAGAGATTTTCATGCAGTGAAAAGAGGAGAATAACACATGCCAACATACCATGAAGACAGATTTATGCTAAGGAAGAAAGCAAGCTTAGTAAACTCTTTAGAAAATCCTCATTTTAATATATGTACAATAAAATGTGAGGAGGAACCTTACCTGGGGGTTCTTGAACCTTGGAGTTGTGTAGAGAACTCCCTTGAAGCCAGAATAGTTGCTGGAACAGCACCTCCAAGCACCAACAGCAAACTCACCTTCTTCCCTTGAGATTTGAAGTGGAGAAGATAAAGGATGGAAGTAAAAGAATGGTCCTTAAGGTTTGGGGGAGCAAGGAGGGGTTAAAGAGGGAGATTTCGGACCTGGTGTAGCGGGGGAGAAGGGGTGGAAACAGCCTAAAACAAGCCAACCCCCAGAAATGAGCTGCTGTTGCCTTTTTATAGGCAACTTAATGTATCCGGCAACTCAGGCCGGATACACTAAACACTCTTCATATCCGGCCTTCATGGCCGGTTACACAGGTCTTCCTTTGTATCCGGCATTCAATGCCGGATACAAAACATGATCATTTGAAAATTAAATGCCGCCACAAATTTGTCGGGCGATCGGCGCGAATCTTGCGCGAAAATCTTTTTGTATCTAGTATTTGAGTCCGGATATACACAAGGGTATGTGTATCCAGTATATTTGACCGGATACAAATCAAAATATTACGGATTTGCCCTTCGACTTGACCGATTCAACCGATTCGACCGATTTGACATTTTTGGATATCTACGGATTGCCCCCTGTGAATTTTGGATATTTAAGATTTAGTCCCTGAGATATTTTGCTGCGTTGGCCGCCACGTGGGCAGTTCCTGCGCTACGTGTGCCGTTTCCGGTTTTGCTGCTCAGAAACTTCGACAGCTCATATTTCCTTCATCCAAACTCCGATTTGAGCAAACTCAATTGCGTTAGACTCGTATCGGAGCCCTCTATCCAATGACATAGGGCTAAGTACTTGGCACGGGGTTCAAGAAAAAGTCAACTTTCGGCTCATCCTCAAGTTTGACTGGCCCACAGAACCTTCATCCGGACCCGATTCAAGCAAACTCAGTTGCGTTGGTCTCGTGTCGGGATTCCCTATCCATTGAGATAAAGTAAGGTGGCCAATTATTACTTGATCAAAATGTCAAATTTCGATCCCTTAGGGTTTAACTTTCTGTTTAGGGTTTTCATTTTCAGCACTTCCAGGGGTGCAAAAATAAGGTGCTTACAGATGTCAAGAAGCACCTTGAAGCCAAGGGCAGAAGAAAGGCGAAACAGAGAAAAGCTGGGGCAGTAATACACTGGCAAGAGAACGGCGAAGAATTCCTTTGTCCCCCAAACAGATTCTTTCCCTCAGCAGAGTTTCCAAGAAACCCAAAGTTGCATGTCAAGACCATGCCCAGTCTGAAGAGGCTGGTTTTGCAAAGGAAGAGGCATATACAAGAAGGCTTCACAGATCCTCAGCCGGAGCCCCCATAAGTATAATCAACTCGTGCCCAACGTGAGGGAAAGAGTTGTGCGAAACGGAAAAGACAGTAGAGGCTCCCGCAAATCCCCAGTGGAGTTACCACAAATTGGGAAGCCCTTACCTCACTGAAGGAAAAAAGGGGGGGTTGACAGAAGCACCCATCCCCGAGCCAAGAAAGCCATGCAAAAGAAAGGAAAGAAGAATCTGGCAAAACGACAGAAGAAAGAAGAGTAGAATGAAGAACTTTGTGGGCAAATTGGCCCCATTTGTAAATTTTTGATTTCCCATTTTTGTAAATAGAATAGGACAGGTGTGTGAGCCCCCTTGAGAGCACCTCCTCGCCAAGACCATCTCCCCCTTCCTCCTTCCTTCATGCCATTCCCTAATAAAACCCTAATCGATTAAAAAAAAAAACCCCCCTGTCCTTAAAAGGCCCAAATCAGAACTCTAAAATCACCTAAAGGTTTAATGGAACAAACAAGAGAAAAAGAAAATTGTTGAGTGCCTTGCATCAACGTCAAACAGGTTGGTGAGCACAAGTCCAGCCCCTTCTTTCAAAAAACTCAAGTTAAATACCAAGGAGTTGCTTCAGAAAACCCGAGACTTAAGGGTAAGCAAGCTCCAAAGCAAGAAAGTGGAAGCCATTGGATGTTTCCCTTTCACTGAAAAAAATCCAAAGCCAGGAAGTGGAAGCCATTTCGTGTTCCCCATGCACTTGCCCTCCACTTCACCATGAGAAGGTCTCCTGGTAAGGGATGAGATGTTCGTATGGCTCCAAGGGAGCATGAATGAGGTTTTCACATGTTTCCTAAAAGGGTTTTAGTTGCTGACCTAACATGCTTCTCTTTATTGGTTTTTTCTTGTTCTTTTTACTCTCATTCATGTGGGGAGCATGTTCCCCTCTTGTGATCTTCTAATGTACCCTTAATGCAATCCCCCTTTATCCCTTCTCTAAATGGTTGCTAGGTTGAATGAATAGTTTACATTTATAGAGTTATATTGTAAACCATGTATGATGTAGGTTTTAGTTCCTTTATATGACATAGCTACTGTTTTGGGTGTGCATGCAATTTTTCATCATTCACAAGCATTTGGAGCATTCGTGCTGGTAAAGCCCCACGTTTATACACGGCCATACACTGGAGCCACAGGAGCATATCTTCTCCTTCCTTGTTTTGTTGGGCGTTTTAACATGTTCTTTGTTCATTTAGTCTATTCCTTTTTCTGCTGTTTCACATATTCAAAATCCGTCTTACCGTCCTTTTTTATGCATTTCGTATGCATGTTTGCACTTCCTTTCATTGGAGGCATGGTTAAAGCATACTTTGTTCATTCTCTTATCTAGTTTTTTCCATGTGCATAAGCATATTTCTAGCTCATAAGCATAGAAAATTCTCGTGTATGCATATTTTTGTGAAGCTTGATCATTGAAGTCCTTGGATTGGTTCTTGTTAAGGCATGCTTGTTGCTGATTTCTAGAATGGAAAAGACCAAAACAATGACACTTAAGTCCTTGTTTCCTAGCTGAACTTAGTTCAAAGAGGGAGAAGGCAAACCTCCAGCCCTCTCCCATTCTTTTGGTTTTCCCTAAAGAGAAGCCCATTTTTCTCTATTTGAACCACTGTGGGCCCACACAGGGGCCCACATGACTGCTGGAACACGCTGGAGAGAAGCCGAGCTGAATCCCGAGGCCATTTTGGCCTTTCTTGGATTTTCGGGCCTAAACCGTATACTCAGAGTGGTTCGGGTGAAACTGCACTTGATCTGTGGTTGTGCCTTGACCGCACTGGATGTGCGGTCAGTTCCCAGAAACCTTTAAGAAATCCATTTTGGGACCTGATTGGACCAAATCAGACCCGAATGCACAGAACCCAACTCATGGGGTTCTTATGGTCAACCCAAATCCATTTTGAGACTGTGGGCCCGGATGGGCCCACCCTGGCTTTGTGGGCCTTCCAACGGGGCCCATATCAGACCCAGATCACCTAACTAATCCAGATAAAATCAAATAAAGGGACCCACACAACTTTGGTGGTCCCCCTCCAGACCAATAAAATATGCATGCTGGCATAGAAGCAGGGTGAGTTTAGAATTGAGTTGACTCGCAAACCAGGAAAACTAATGGGACCCGTCATTCAACGGGGCGGACAGGGGTGTTCACGAACTTCCCCGGACTATAACTAAGCCCTTTCTTAGAATCTCAAGCTGCAGACCAAAATAGATATCCTTAGGGCATCTAGGTGTCTGCCTGCACCTCGTTAGGCAGTGGTGAATCCCTTTTCCCGTTTTACCCTTCAGGAGGCACGCACCTTTTCTGTGCACCTCGTCGTGCGACCAGATTTTTGACGTGCACTGGTGCGATGTGTGCACAACACTCTCTCTCATAATCAATTAAATCATAAAGTGTCCATAAAAGTAACGTCTATATCAACCTCCAAATAGAAATCTGATCAGAATAATAATAATCTTTAGCACGTTAATTAGAAACTCCCCCAGTGAGTCAATCTCAATATCTCTCTCACGTGGATCAGCTGAAAAACAAAACATAGATGAGATACGAATATCCCAGTAGTGCAATGGGCGATGGGAAGACTAGTCAGCAAGTCACCTGTAAAGCGGTTGGCAAAAGTCTCTTTCGCAGCGATGGTTTACCACATTTGGGCATAAAGGAATAGGAGGATCTTCAAGAACCTCTACTCACCACCTGAAGTGGTTACAAGGTACATCAAAATGGATGTCACAGGTGTGTTGTTAGGTGACACGTGAAGGTTAAGGACACTCCGAGGAATCGGCAACTTGTGCAAAATTGGAATCTTAATTGGCAATTTAACATCAACCTTGCATGAGCAAAGAATACCCACTTGGCGTACCAAGGGAGGTTTGACTGTTACACACTTGGTGTGGGATGTGAGTCATGTTTTTGTTGGGTGTACTACAGTTGATGTATTAGCTGGTTTATGCTATTGGAGTCTATGTTAAGTAGCGGGTGTTTGTACTTATTGTATATTTTTATTTAATACAAATTTTGAATTAATGTTCAAAAAAGAAAAAAAAAGGTAACACTATGCATGAATAAACAGTTATATATATATATATATATATATATATATATATATATTGTAAAACCTTGGAATTTCCTAATATAATATAAATAAATAAACTAGAGAGATTTGGAAGTATAAATAAATTTAAAAAGGAAAAACAGGAATTAAGTATAGGAATCTAATTTATATCATAAGTGAGATTTAGTAGAATTAATATTTAGGATTTAAATTTCAAATTAGGAAGAGAAATAATAAGAATGGAATTTGGAGAATTGTGAAGAAATTCAATGATTAAGGGTGGAAATTAAAGAAAGGGCACTTTGGTCATTCCAAATTAGTCAAATCCATGAAAAGAATAAAAGAATTAATTATTAAGTTAAGTAACTTAATTAGACCAAATATGAGTTTATATGGATTTAAAGAATGAATTTAAAGCTTAAAAGAAGGAAAAAGGGCCTAATTGTAATTATGCTTATTTAGGAGCTTTAATTTTAGTAATATTGGAGAAAATCAAGTGATTAGCTAATATTTAAAAATAGGAATGAGGAATAGCATGAAAATTAATTAGATTAGAAGTCTCTTATGAGTTAGGTTCAAGGGAAAATAATTAGAAGGAGAAATAAGATAGGAAAGGTTTTCAAATAGAATTTGAAATCCTAGTTGGAAAGTCTCCTAAACCTATTAGGACTTCTAATTATGTGAGCCTATAAAAGGAAGGCTTTAGGTAAGGTTTTGGGTTTCCATTAAGTCAATCATGAGGAGAAAAGAAGAGGGAAAATTCGTGCATAGGGCTGGAGAAAAAATAATTAATTATTAAGTTATGAAACTTAATTAGACCAAATATGAGTTTAGACAGATTTAAAGAATGAACTTAAAGCTTAAAAGAAGGAAAAATGGTCTAATTGTAATTATGCTTATTTAGGAGCTTTAATTTTAGTAATATGGGAGAAAATCAAGTGATTAGCTAATACTTAAAAATAGGAATGAAGAATAGCACGAAAATTATTTAGATTAGAAGTCTCTTATGAGTTAGTTTCAAGGGATAATAATTAGAAGGAGAGATAAAATAGGAAAGGTTTCCAAATAGAATTAGAAATCCTAGTTGGAAAGTCTCCTAAACCTATTAGGACTTCTAATTAGGTGAGCCTATAAAAGGAAGGCCTTAGGTAAGGTTTTGGGTTTCCATTAAGTCAATCATGAGGAGAAAAGAAGAGGGAAAATTCATGCATAGGGCTGGAGAAAAATAGAAAGAGAGAAAGAGAGAAGAAAAATGTGCTTTATGAAGAAGAATGATGGCTGCAGAATTCCGACCAGCAATATTCGAATTAAGATCTAGAGAGATCCAACCGTTGGATTGGCTTCAAATTTGGAGTTTATGTTCTTGACTCGTAGGATTTTAATCTGAACGGTGGAGATTTGAATTAGAGATGCCTAGAATGGTGCGAACAATCTCAAAAATTTGATGGACATTCGAGTTTCTTGGAAGAATGACTTCACATGTTGAGGCAAGTAGCAAACACTTTGAAAACTGGAGAAATTGCATGATTTTCATATGGTTTAGATGTTTTATCATAGTTTGTTTTAATTTAGATCTTGATTTGAAAAGTTAAGAGTTTTATAAGATGGTTTTGCTTTCATACACTTTTAAAGATATCAAGAAAAGTGATGATCATAAGAGAGTTAATTAAGTGGAAAACTTTAGATCAACTTCTAATTACTGAGAATATGTTAGGATTGTTTTAGAAGTAATTCCGAATGAAGATATGAAGATTAGAAACAATAAATACTATAAAAAGTATTTTATATTTCGGAAATCAGAAAACCCAGAAAATTTAGTGAAATTTGGCCGAGCGCCCAACAGGCCGCTCGAGCGCAATCGCAGGCACCTCGCATGTGTATTTTAAAAACAAAATAACAGAACCTCGAAACTCAACGCCTGGAAGGATGCTCGAGCGTGATCCCGAGTATCTAAGCAAAATTTCACCTAGTAATGGACGCTTGACAGGCCACTTGAGTGTAATGTCGAGCGACCTTTGTCAGATTTTGGGATTTTGTGCCCAAATCTATTTTTAATAATTTTGTTGAAAGTCTAAAGTTGTAACACCTGTAACTATTTTAATTTTAGATGTAGGAATTGGTGGAATTAAATTTGGACAAAAAAATATTAATTTGGAACGATGAATGTAAAGATGGACTATAAAGAGGTATTATGAAGTAATAAGTGGACTTAACCTATTTAGAATTGGTTTTGGTTAATATATCATATTATTAAACTTCACTACAGATCTAAAATACCCTCTGGAATGATTAAATATCAAAGTTAATAAGTTTTGACACCTTAGGTTCTTTAAAGAGGAGATTTAAGCATTATTGAGTAAATATTAATAATGACAACCAACTAGGGGATGAATTTTATTAAATCTTATTATACTAATTTGGTAAGCTATCTAACACTTTAATATGAGTAAATTAAGAGTGTTCACATTAATAAATTACTGTTTAGACAATTAATCAAGGGATTTGTCATATTTTGGTAAAGATGGCATGGTTTTTAAGGTTTGGATGTGTTTTTTTATTTATTTTTAGATTTGAGCAATTCCTTATGTAACGCCCTGAACTCGGGTCAATGCAAAACCAGCACTCAACCCGAATCCGAAGTGCTACTATAACGCCCTAAATTCGGTTCAACAACCAAACCCGAAGTGTTACTTTTGAATTGGGTCTCAGAACAAACTAAAATTTATGCTGAATTAAAACTTTTTATTTATATCAGAGTACAATTGAAAGCATAACATAATATCTCAATTAATACAATTTAGTTTACAATTACATGTTCTTTAATCTAGAATAATCCTATAATTCGATTACAATTCTACCCATGAGCATACTACCCCAATCTTGATGATCTCTCCATGCATACCTGAAAAATAGGTGAAAACGGGAGTGAGATTTACATCTCAACAAGTAGCAAGGTGCATGCAATTAAACAGTCTAATTTTATGAAATAGTCATAAGGTATATTGATAAAACAAGGCAAAAGCAGATATATCAAATTTATGTAAATGTTCCAAGATAAACAATAAAATATAAACAAACAGCACATGTGACATCACAGGACTCATAGAGCAAGATAAGTCTTTGAATAGATACTCTTCATTACTATGCCACCATGCAACTTATGGGCGAAGCTACTATGACCCTCAAACCCGTATATCACTGAGACAAGAGGTATAGTCAACTTATTGTGCACGAAATTTACAAAGTTTGGCATGAACCACCAGCATGCAGCACCTGAATCAATACATGGAGATGGCTGCTTATCCGTACATACAGGACTCACCAACGAGGCTCGAAATGACCTTACAGACATGCAGACCCCCTAATGCAAACTAACTTGCAAAGGAAGCGCGAACGCAAATGGGAGTGATCAACCCAAAATAAATACCCCTCCACTATCTAGCTTAGCCTATGGATTTATATACAGCTATGCCCGCTAGACACCAATCATACAATAAAACAATTTATTCTGATTACAATTGATTACTGATACATATGCAATATCTGTAAACCATGATCTCAAATCAATTACCATAACTCAATTTCAAGTGATGTTCATGTATCAATCTCATTAACCCTAAATCAATTCCGTTTGAGAAAACACTGTCAAAACCACGAATAAATCTCCAAACCAAATTCCATAAATAGTAACGCATCCAAAACATGATTATTAATGTTTTAGACCTGTTATGGTTCACAATCATAAGCACTAGTGAGTTTCCTAAGTCTTGACTAAAACATCTCTAATTAAATTATCTTTTAGTGTCTAATTCTATATTTAAAACCTAAGGTATAATATTATGTATTTTTTGTTATCTTTCACTTCCAGCAATTTACATAGACCTAAATTGAATCTTAAGAGTTGGTTCAAATTCCCAAATTGATGTTTAACATAATCTAATCCATTAATTCCAAAATCTTGACCTTTAATTCACCCACTTACATTCATTATTCAAAATTATTTGTTTTAGTACCAAATTAAATTCCGTCAGTTCCTATACCTAATTTTAACTCTTATATAGGTGTTACAATAATTAAATTATTGGACAAATTATTAAACATTAGTTTATACTCAAAATCCCTAAATTCTGGATTTTTTGTTTGGGTCACTGAGCATGGTCGCCTAGGTGACTTGCTGGGCGCCCATGTAAATCTAGCAGATTTCCCAGACTTTCATATTTTCGATTTTTGGGTTATTTTCTTGGTTTCGAATTGTTCTAAATTTGTTTCTTATGAACCTAAATCACACCTACAACTCCCTAAACATATTTGTAGCAATTAACTACAATTCCTTGGTCATCTACAAAGATCAAACCTATATTTTAACTCTTTTATATCTTTCTTACAAGAACATAAAAACTCTTTGATGAAAACCAACCAAATCCATGAAATAGATTTTCATCTAACCAAATCAATCAAGAGTAAATCAAAAACACAGAAATCATGCGTTTCCTCCAGTTTTCAAGTGATTGCTACTTGCCTTATCATGCAAAAATCCATCTTTTCTTGAATCTCGCATTGAATCCGATTTTCTGTTCTTTATTGCACCAACCTAGAGTTTTCCAAACAAGATCTTCACCGTTCAGATTGTAGTCCTACCAGTCTTGAACAAAACCTCCAAATTTGAGGTCGATCCAACGGTTGGATTTCTCCTGATCTAAGTTTGATGGTCGCTGGTCGGAGGTTTCAGCAACAGCCCTTCTTCCAAAATCTTTGATCTTCTTCCTTTCTCTTTTCCTATTTTGCTCCACACGAATTTTCCCCATTTTCTCTCATTTCCTCTCTATTTAGTTTGATTAGAAGAAACCCTAGACTAGCTTTAATGACTTACTTAAATAGGCTAGCTTTAGAGGAGTCCTATTAGGATTAGGAAACCTTCTAATTAATTCCTACTTTCTCTCCTTCTTCTAATTCTCTTTAAGTGTTTTCCCTATTAAGTCCCTTACTAAATAAACTCCTTCTTTAGACCAATTTTCGTCCATATTATATTTTTAATTCCAAATATTACCTAAACACCCAATTAAGTCACTTTCTCCCCAAATTAAGGCCACTAATTAAGTATTATTACCCAATTACCCTTTTTCTATTCTTTTATGCTATAATTATTACAGTTTAACTTCAAACTTAACCTAATAAGTTTTAAACTTATATTTTTCAATTCTTTTACTTATTTAATAATTTAGTTCATCAATTGTCCATTTGGAAATTACTAAAATACCCTTTTCTTCTTCTAAATTGATTTCCTTTAAAAATTCTCTTTTCTTTACGAATTATTATTTATTTGAATTATCAATCCTCTAAATTTTATTCTTTTATTTCCACTATGCTCAAACCCTTATTTTCTCTTATTTATTTATGCTTTTATTATTATCCAAAATTTTGGGGTTTTACACCTTACTTTCAATATTTTATTTCTGGATATTTGCATATGGTTTAATCGATTAGTGGGTAGAATCATTGTTTCCTCCATGTATCTCGGAGTGGTTGAATTCCTCTCTTATGTATCTTGGGATGAGATGTTTATGGAAGAATGAGAGTTTATTTTAGCGTATCTTACTTTTGAGACAAGTTATTATTAAATGTTTTTGGTTGTGAGTTGTGTTTAGTGGGCAATGCTTAGTGTGGATCCATAGCATAGCTAGGAAGTGAAATGGAATTATCTTTGGTAAGTTAAACCTGTCCCTCACTTTAAGCAATCTTGACTCGTCATGTATCTCAACCTGGTCATTAGCCGTGTATTCGGCATCAGAATTTATTGGATTACCCACCATGTATCTTGGTCTGGTATTTCCCCCGTTGTGTACTCAACGTGGTTTATTTGGGTTACCACCTTGTGCTTTAATGAGACATTGGCTTACATGTGCTTTTTATTGGTCATGCTTATAATTTACGTGTAACTTGCACCTAAAAGCTATATTTTGCCCGTGCTTGTAGTTCACTAGTGGCTTACACATGTACCGGTATTAGCCGTGTATTGTCAAGGATCCATATATATTTAATCAGACCAGTATTACCATTTGTTGGATAGTTTTACTTGATTGGATTGCCCGTGCCAGCCCCTGGTGTACTCAGCTGGGTGATCCGCATTGATGGTTGACGGAGGATGGGGTCCATGTATCTCGGCTCCATATCATGTAAGTTCGTGAGGTGGCGACTTAGGAACAGGGAGTAGCTCGTCGAAGTATTTTCAGTTCATGAGTCCTATGATGTCATAACATATGCGTGGTTTGGTTTGTTGATTGCTTTGAATATTATTATCGTGATTTGGTTTTATCGTTATACCTCATGACTTTATTTTTATAAAGAAATTAGACTGTTCTATTTCATGCATCTTGTTACTTGTTGAGATTTATATCTCACTCCAGTTTTGTAACGCCCCGGATCCGGGTTACGTATTGGAACCGTAACTCGTACCCGAGGTGTTAGATAAATAACAAAACCGCAGGATCTATATCAGAATGTAAAAGACATGAAATTGCATTTTATTATCATCAATAACAATATCAGAGTTCGCTAATAAACCCAATCACCATTCCACAATAAAATGAAAGAATTACAATTCAAATGCTTACTCACTATATCAAATGTATCAACAAACACAAGTGTCTCTCAAATATCACTCAACAAAATAGTCCTCTCCCCTATACTCAGGGTAGTCAGCGACAAGCTCAACCCCGCCAAGATCGTCCTCACTAGGATCTGAAAACAAAACAAAACATAATGAGATACGAATATCCTAGCAAGTAGCACATGCATGTACAAAACATTTATAATAGTTCTAAAACATGCTTCAGTAGTAAAACATGCATCAGTAACGATAACCAACATTTACGAGTAACCCGAGTAATCCAAATCCACATATACGCCGATAAA